>CM076663.1:13416298-13862796 GCA_038496675.1 Rachycentron canadum | reverse complement strand
CCCCAAAAATAGGTATGCCTCCACCCCCTCTTGGCAGCTCCATCTCCTCCTCGCCTCCCCCTTGTCTCTCCTGGGTTGGTTTCCACAGCTGTGGTGAGTGAGGGGCAGATGACCGGAGAATTGGCCCCTGGGAGAGCGCTGAGCCATCCTGGTGCTATTAGGCTCGTGGCTAATAATAGGTGTTTCAGACCGGGGGAAGATCAATCAGGGGGAATCATGGGGAATGTTCGGAGCAGCGCTTTTTACACATCGGCCCAGATGGATGAAATTACACTTGTCAGTTTTTAGTTGCATTACTCCCAAATTGGTTGTCTACTCTTTTTTCTCTCTCTCACCCTCCCTCCCTCATGCCCTCTCTCTCTCTGTCTCTTCTCTCTTTTCTCTCTCTTTGCCCTCATTCATGTGTCAGTGGCCTGCTAAAAGGATTCGGTGGTGAAATCCCTGTCATTTTTGTCTTTTCCTTGTTTAGCCCTCAGCCAGCAACTCTGTTGCCTGCATATATGCACTTAGAAGAAATCAGTGTAAAATCTTGTCTTGCGCCTCAGGCAATTTCCATAACTGACATTCTGTATGTGTTCTGCATGTATAATAAAACTGTTTGATGGTCTCAAACACTCGAGTCAAGTCGAAACAATTTGTTATTGATTGCCTTATTTATTAATTCAAGGGTTTTTTTTCAATCCAAAACTCTAAACATTTGTTTTATCTGTTTATATCATTGTGAATTTTATATCTTTTAGATGTGAACTGTTGGTCAAACAAAGCAAGACATTTATAGATGACACCTTAGAGTCTTTGGAAACAGTTATGAAAATTTGTCTTACCTTTTTATTTCCATTCAATGTACCTAAAATGATTCATTAAGAAAAGAAAGAAAAAAATAAATGCTTGCAATTATAATGTGTTGCTAATAATACGTTGATTTACAAAAACCTGCACTGTAACCAAACTGATAAATGTGTTAAGTATGATAATTATATTGTAAGTGCAGGGATTTCTTGTCTTACTGTAATGTAATTAAATCTGTCAGGTGGAAATGAAACCTTCAGACTGTTTCAAAGCTAAATAAAATCTATCACAAAACACTGCGTCTTTGCTGTTTATTTTAAACATAGATTGACTTTTTAAAATTACAGCCTGTGTCTAAATTTCTCTAAAGAAATAAACATTTTCAGGAGGACAAGAAATTAATGAAATGATGCTGAAAGAGGTTCATATCAGGTATAAATCGAGGCTTTCAATAGTAGTGTAATGCCTCTATACTATTTCCGCCCTAATACTTGGAGCTCCTCTTGTGATTGATTGATTGATTTAGACAAAAATATTTGAAAATCTTTTACCAACAAGGCAGCTGAGAATATGATAGTGGAGCCAGAGACATGGTAATTGAATGACCTGAGCTGCAGTTGTTTCTGTGCAATTGCAGGGAGAGAACAAGCTCAGTAAGGTGAATGGGGTTTATGCCTGGCAGTGCATGTAAGCCATACAGCATATCATCTAAACCCCCTTAAGCTCCTGATGTGTTACATGATAACTAGCACAGCGTGTCAGTCGGAAAGGTGACTATGGAGGCTGAGAGGGATCATTTTGAGGCAGCCACACAACAGCTATTTGTGCCACTTCTGACTAGACGCTGACAGACTAAAATGTTTAGTGTTTACAATGCTTTCCTTGCATCTTGTCCTCATATTAACAATTTCCCCTTTATATGGCTACCAGCTAAGTCTCTGGCTCAAAGGGGGGTATGGTATTGATATATCAAAGTGCTTGCTTGTGTTACTCCTGTGTAAGACAAGCGGTTACTACACCCTGCCATCAAAACACTAGCATGACAATCACAGCAGAAGATTGGCTGTGTGCTAAAGTAGCTGCTCTGAATAGCTCACTAGGGAGACATTTCCCCCCACTGGAAATCAATAGAGCCCCCAGATGTTGGGGTCTCCCGGTCCATGGAGCAGCCTGATGCGGAGATGTTCCTCAATGTCTGATTGCACAGCGAAGGAAGACAAGAAACAGAAAGGCCTCTTTGACTGAAAGCACAGTGACCATGGGGGAGGGAACCAGGGCCTGTGTGAGAGAGAGTCTCCTTAGCAACGGGAAGAAAATTAACATTGACATCCTGACTTCCCAGCAAAACTCGTCTCAGGGCTTCTGCTGGATATTTCCATTGGCGAGCAAAAAAAAAAAAAAAGATGTTCAAAAGCTGATATAAAGACACACACTCCCTGCTTGTCTTCCATTTATATTGAAATGAGTTTTTTCTACCACAGCTCGGCTTGTGTGTAGTGAATACAGAGAGTCCTAATGTATGTATTTTGCTCATTTTACTGTGTCTGGCGTTTCCGCGCCTCTCCACTGTGACTCTGTGTTTGCCTCCTGCTGTGGTAAACACAACATTGCTATGATAGCACATGCATTTCAGAAAGCTCAAAACACCGCCAAGGAGCTGAAACATTCACTCTCTCTCCCCCTCTCTCTCTCTCAATCTCTTTCCCCTCTCTCTCTGCCTCAGTCAGTCCTCTCCCTCACTTCCAGCCAAGGTATTCAGCTCCCATGATTGCAAACACGCATAATGACAGCATCTCCCGGGGGCCAGCGGAGGTACCCCACTGATGCTGAGAGACTCTATCCTGTCGTCACATTGCAGGAAATTTGTCGGCAGTGCACATAGGAGCCTGGTGAGCTTTGGCAAGGCACCGCCAGAAGCTGGGCTGGCTGTTTTTTGTTAATAAAATGAAGTGCAAATTGTGCCGGGCTCGTATGCATTGGAACAGCTCACTGCTTCCTCCCATTACGAGGCCAGGGCGAGCGCCATGGAAGCATAAGCGTGAATACATTATAAAGTAATGAGGAAACATCCAGGAGAGGGTCATGGGGGGCGTCAAGCGGCTCCAGAGGCCTTACCAAGAGCTTTCAGTGTGCTCCGTGATGGATTAGTCATTCGCGTTTGAAGAGCGAGCGAGAGGTGGAGTTCAACAATGTTACACATAGCAACAGTTGCTAAGAGTTGCAGCAGTGAGGCCTATTCAGTTTGTGAATATGTACAGTTGCTGCTGAACAGGAATATAGGTGAATAGAGATAGAGCTGTTTTGTGTATCAATGATGATGACGGTGACATTTCTAACAATGCCAAATAATATTCATGAACATAGAAACACTGCTAGGAACCATGGATAGTGGAGAGGATAATAATGTAAACCATTCATACCAGAGCGGTTAAGACAAAATGTCACTGATATTTGGAATTTGAAGCAAATCATGCTTTGTGGATGTCAAAATGACATCTCAGTTCCTGCTATGGCTGCAGCTGGAGTATATTGTTTTGCAGAATCTCCCCAAAATCAAACCCACACAGCCTGCTACTTGGAAGGCCTTGAGTTGTATTTAAACAAAAAAAATTTTAAAAAAATCATGCACATCACTTTGCTCAAATCATCCGCCTAACAGGAATTATCAAGCCCTATTTTAAACTCTCTTCAATATGTCACAGAAAATTGTGAATTTGCAGTGACACATGTAACCGAGAAAGCCAGCCTTGAGTGCATTATATAGATTCTCTCTGTCAATCATACATCACACAAACAGGTCACATTCTATACATTCCCGTATGTGGGGTGGGTGGCAGCGAGGAGAGGAGGGGGGAGGGGTGCGGTGGGGGGCAGGCTTGAGCCCAGTGCTTTAGAGCCACTTTCGGTTTCTCCCATTGGCATTCAGTCACTGATGAGCCCGCTGAGCCGCAATGGAGTCGCCTGATGGAACGCCATGGCAACGGCCGACACCTGGCAAGAGTTCATCCCACCTCTTCTCTCTCTCACTCTCTCTCTCTCTCTATGCCATCATCCCCCTTTTCCTCCCTTCTCCTCCCCCCAGATGCTGGAACATATTTCCCTCAGACTGACTGAAAGCCCCTGTGAACAAATAATGGGTGCACGCCAGTCTAAATAAAGTGCGGTTTATGAGTTGCGGTCAGAAACGTCTCCCTCTGCCCCTCTCTCTCTTTCTCTTTCTCTCTCTCTCTTGCTCTCTTTTTAATGTTCTGCACAAAAAAACAGTTGCCAACATTTTTTTTCCCTTTTTTTCAGGCCACATAGCTGGTTGGTGATTATACAAAGCCATTTTTTCCTTTCTCGCAGTGAGGCACATAGTCAAATAAAAGAGAGCGGCTCCACACCAGTAGTCTGCAAACCCATTTCTTAGAATGGAACAAGGCTCCCAAGCCAAAACAAACCAATGTGTCCCATTGCCATTTTTCAGCCTCAGCTTTTCAATAATATGTTAGACCTTGGCGTTGAAGAAATGTGCAGCAAACTTCAACTTGGCTTTGTCATCAATTAATCAAGATTGGTGGAGTTTTGCAAGATCTTTGTAGTTCACTTAAAGGTTACATAATTGTTCAGGTAAAGCACCATTTGATGAAAATTATTCATCGTAAATTAAACCGAATGATGATATAAGATCTTGTAATGTTGTTTAAATCTAATTTGCATTGAAGTCTTCGTAAATGTATGCCAAATAGATAGTTCAACATTTTGGGAATCATGCTTTTCTTTTCAAGAGTGACCTGAGAAGACTGATAGAAAGAGCTGGACCCAAAGTGTGTTTAGCCCAGACAGCTAGCTTGGCTCTCACCAAAGTGACAAAATGAGCCTACCAAGAAATTAAATGCTGACTAATCAACGTAGTCTATCTGTGACATTTAACCTGTAAATTAAAGGCGAAACAGGCAATTTGTGGTCTCAGGAGTGTGGTGAAGCTTTGCTAACAAAAAATGGAGACATCTAGCAATCTGCGCTAAATGGATAAACATAACACCACGTGTGGAAGCAGTTTGAATTTGACACCTCCAGTGGAAAATGGATAAAAGTGAGGCTGCTTGCTGAGTCTGTAAAACTTAACTACCTTGCAGTCGCGTTAGCTTGTTACTCAAGTGAGGCGATGGAGGCACCACTAATGAACCAAAAACAGTCAGATCAGATTTTGCTTGGCAAAATATACCTGCATGAAGAGGCAAAAGACAGGTGGGGCAGGAAAATTGTGTAAACACTGGAGTTCTAAGCAAACCATGGGGCACCACAACCAGGCTAACAACACTTTTCCATTAGAAAAGCATTATACAACACAGTTTTGTCATTCCCATCTATTAATGTCTTTGAACTCACTGCAGCCAAGCAGCATCCCCCCTCGTGTGTGTTGCCACAAACGCATATACATTCATCCCTCCATTATTTATATCGCTTATACGTCAGTGTTGCGGGGGAGGCTGGAGCCAGATGATATTAGGCGAGGGCGGCATACACCCTGGACAGGTCGCCAGTCTATCACAGGGCTGACATATAGAGACAAACAACCATTCACACTCACACTCACGCCTACGGGCAATTTAGTCACCAATTAACCCAAATGTGCATGTCTTTGGACTGTGGCAGGAAGTACCTGCAGGGAACTCAAGCAGGCACAGGGAGAACAAGTAAACTTCACACATAAAGGCCCCAGGCCCAAGGTTTGAACCGAGAACCTGAGGCAACATTGCTAACCACTGCACAGCTGTGCTGACATATCCATATACCTTTGTATTTGTTTTTGTTTTTTTTGAAAAATTGACAGCCTCAACAGAGACTTAAACCTGTGCTCACCAATAATCTGACAGCCTGCACTATAGCTGGACCTGCTGCACAGAGATTCACTTTCTGCTCATGAATAGGCTGAATAAACAAGATAGTAATAAGACACCTTTAGATTTCTTGAGGGTGGAGCAGTGGTTTGCACTGTTGCCTCACAGCTAGAAGGTTCTGGGTTTGATACCCAGACCTGTGGAGTTTGCATGAGTACCTTCCTCCCAGAACCAAAAGACATGCATGCTTAGGTTGATTGGTGACTCTAAACTGCCTGTAGGCATGAGTGTGAATGGTTGTTTGTCTCTATATGTCAACCCTACGATGGACCGGTGACCTGTCCAGGGTGAACCCTGCCCTTTCCTAATGTCAGCTGGGATTGGCTCCAGCCCCCCTGCAACCCTGACGGATAAGCGGTATAGATAATGGATGGATGGATAGATTTCTTGTCAGTTATATTTTCTTCAAATTTGGACAGAGCCAGGCCAACTGTTTCACCTGCTTCCACTCTAGTCACAATCAAACGCACAGGCGTCATCTACCCCTCAAAAAGAAAACACACAAGTTTATATATTTTCCAAATCTTGAACTCGATGGAAATGTTCCTGGTTTTGAAGAATGCAGTGCTATTATATTCACTGAGAATACGTTTACCTCTATTTAGGATCAAGTAACGTGAGTGATGCATCATGCGGTACACCTGATACACCATTATACACAGGGCTTGACAAGAAGTGTTTCCTGTGTGAAATAATAGTGGAAGTATATGGTAACTCACTATTTTCACTTAGTACCCTGGTGATTTTGCACATTCATAAATACACTAGCTATCAAGACTTGGTTTAGCAACCTGTGATTAGTGGCTGGTTCAGTGCTATGCTTTGGTGCAGTCCTTAGTCTCAGTTTCCTAAGGTCTGGCAGTATTTACATGCCTCATTTTGTCTCCCTAAAACCAATCTGTGGAGGCCAAGTCATGCCAGTAGAAAAATCAAGATGGCTGCCCCTCTAAAATCTAGGAAAAAGCCTTGAGGTTTTCGCAAGGATACTGGCAAGACGGATCACATTTTTAAATGTAACACGTTTACCAGAAATTATGTCTTCAATTTCAACAGCTCCCTCTTAGAGTTGGTGCCTGGAATACAGAGCTTTCTTTTCATCTTTCTGTTTCTGCAGTGAAGCATGTGGCCATCATCAAATTATTTATGCTAAATTGCCGGGGCTATAGGAGGTATGGAGTTAAAGTGGAATGGAGAAAACTGTAGAGAACCATTGAGTAGTTGCTCATAAACTTGAGAGACAGTAATAATTCTAAATAGTGTAAAAGAGCCATGTTAATTCTAGTTGGTGATCATGCTGCTCGCACCATAACCACATGCATACAAGGAGGGAAATGATGATTATTACAACAGTACTGTACTAACAATCACTGCTTGGGCCAAACAACTCTCACCAAGTAATCCCAGAAACTGCACATGACAAGTTGTAGGAAGGTGCATTAGCCATCTTTGTTCCAAACCATTCTAAAAAATTGTGAAAAAACATGAATGCTCTGCTTTCAGTCTGTCTGTGACCAATTGTACTTCATATGTAATGTAACATGTATTGATTATTTAAGTGGTTTTTATATATAGTGTACCAGCGGTCACATGCTAACTCCATGTTTATGGAAGCTTAAGGTAGTCTGGATAATATCTCAATATTATGGCCACTCAACTGTGTCAGAATGATACAGACATTTATTCATGTATCAAAACTTCTGAGAAATTTTCAGGTCTGGAAAACTCATTCACAAATTTTGAGTCTGTCTTTTTTTTTAGTACAGCAGTTGTCCAAGAATGTAAGAATGAAATTTATATATCAAGTACAGCTTCATGCCAGCTACGGGGGAGAAGTAGCCATGATTTAAACTCAGGTCTGAGAGCAGCTAGAACTGTTAATGGGTATTAAAAAGCTCTTCAAGTGTAATCATCTCAGTGGACCCTCACTCTGAGCTAATGCCCATCACATGGCCTCTGTTGGCATCCTCAACCGGAACTTCAACCCACTCTTCTCCAGGACAGGAATCATGAAATCTGAACTCTTGAATCAGCCACCTCACACTAAAATGTTTTGGGACCTCTCACAGACATGTAGTATGGTGAAAGGAAGAGGTTGCAGCAATGGTACAATTGTATTTACCACAGCAATCTACAGTAGGATAAGCGTGTGAGAATTCAGCTTAACGTCAAAGTCATTCATTGGAATAACATGTCTATGGCTATTCATGAATCTTCATCTTTGTGGGCATAATTATTAGGTAGGCTGTCTTTTGTGTAAGTTGGACTATCGAATATTTGTCCATTCAGTGGGGAAATGAGTGTAGTTCACAGAAAAGAACAGGCTGGGAGAGATGTGAATGACAGGTGTGAAGTGGCCAAAATACTCTGTACACAACCAAAAACAACAGTCTTTGTGTTTGCTGGAGGAAGACAAAAAGGTGACAAAGAGCTTGTGCGTGACATGCTACATCAATGTCACATTGAAGGGTTTAAAAAAAGTGGCAGATGTTTGTTTTTCTTTGGATGGACTGCTTCTTTATGGAATTCCACTTTAGTGGAAAGAAAATGAAAAGTGGATGCTCTTGTGTTTTACATCAGCCAAACAACCATCTCAAGAGAATAAAAAAGAGCACCTCCATCAAAATAGTGGCTCTTTGTTCTGTTTTTATAGATGTCCTGTTTAACCCTGTTTCATATGCGGAAGAGATACCAAGCATTTCTAATTGTCTGTGCAAAAGGAAGATTTGGGGGCTGTTATATGACTGAAGGGTCATCAGTAAATTATTTAGGGATTACAGGTTTAATCCCCCATAGATTAGGAGCCAGTATGGTGGGTTAGGGGAGATGGTGCCAAGTCGTGATTTTGAGCATGGCGTTATGTACCCAAAATACTCCAAGCATTGATGGTGTGGGTAGAAAGTAAACTGGAATCACAGAGCGTTTGTGAGGCGATCAACACGAGGAGTTGTTTTTGTTGTTTGACATAAACCACACTAATAGCAAAAGTTATGGGTGTAAAATGTTCCCTTACAGCTAGAGGTGCATAATTAGTTTTGCATTTAGTGACTTGGTCAGCACCCTAGATTTGAATAAGGTGGTGGATTGTTTTATGCAGAAAGTGCACAACAAGGAAAAACCCATTTTAAGGTAAGACAACCAACTCATTTACTGTGTCATGGCTGCATTCAAGTGTGAGGATTTAGTGACAACTGATTAAAGTGCAGACTGATGCTATTGGGTGGGAAATGAATCCTGTTGTTAAGTTTATCATTTATTAAACATACAATGTGCACAGTCTGTTTTCACGGAGGGATAACTGATATGTAAAAATAAAATTCATTGAATCATGAATTGGCCTTTTTTGACATTTCCTGAGCATAAGTGTGACTGTTTACGCTGCAGTTATCTTATAACAGGTTTCGGTCTATAAAAGCTCCATAGATCTTATCATGAGTGTGTGTGTTCACACCTGCTGCATCGTCTGCTGCATCGCTGCTATGTATGTCTACAGTTTTCAGGAAACTCAAATGTTCAATTTCTCTTCATTTTAAATTCAGAATTTCTGATTTAATTTTGATATTAAATGTTACGGTCTTCACATGAAGCTGCTAAAATGGTTAAGAAATATATGTTTTGTTTTGTTTTTTTAACATCTGTCACATCAGATTCAGCCTCGACATAGAGACTATCGTGAAAGATGTCTGTTTTGTGTAATATTGCTGGTATGTTGTCAAAATGACTGCCACCAGGTACTTTCCTGTGTTTTTTTGCTGATTCTCTAGATCACATGATGCAGGCAGTGTGTCTGCTGTGATCTGTTAACATGGGCACTGAAATGAATACCAAGATATCCTGCAGCATTGAAGCACACGCCATGCATTCACTGTCTGTGGCGTAGGAGAAACCTTGAGTTCAACATCAAATGTCATTCCTCTATGCACCAAGAGTTGTCCAGTAGTGGAAAGCAACCCTTTTGTGTCTTCTACCACTAAAGTTAGGATGCTAAGGCAAAGTTGGTCTTTCTTGTCACTTTCCAACAAATCACAGTAATGCAGCTCTCAGCAAGACTGGAACGTAAACTGCTGCTGATGCTAACGTAAGGTATGTAGCAATAGAAGAACCTACAAATAGCATTGTCCAGTGCAGCCCAGAAATGGTTGAAATGGAAATTTCTTAGTATGTGCTTAGAGCTTCCTTTGTGCAGATTCTGTTAGTGTTATCACTGCTATTAGCCACCATGTCTCTTCCATTATTCCGTTCCTGTTAACTACCCAAAACCAACAACTGTCTATCAGGGTGTAATAATAATAATGTAGTAATGTAAATGCCATCAACACTAACATTTTTCATTCATTCAACAGAGACATTTTTTAAGTCACTATAAGCAGATAAATTTACACAGAGATTGGACACTGTTAAAGTGGTAAGCAGCAAACATAATTTCCTTTATACTGAATAGGGACTCATTTCAGACACAGCCGCTAGGTCATGTTACAGTTTCAGAGCCAAAAGACATTGATCAGCGTCAAGCATATTGTTAAGTTTGTAGACTGTTAATGGGAAAACTGTCTGCACTGTGGCCAAACAACCCTTTTGAAGAAATTCATATATGTAGGGGAATATATAATTTCAGCACACATTGATGCCAAAGTTTTTTTTGACATGTGGAGTACTTCAACACCTACTGGGTGTGACTAATATTCATCACGACAACAGTTACCGTTGCACTAATTCATGCTACCTCAAGGATTTATTAGCTTTCAGTGCAAAATTAAACAAGTCTGCTTTTACATAGCTACCTTAAACTCGCCATCGTAAATTATCACACATTAACAGACGCTGTTGGTGTGTAACAGTGTTGTACCTCTGCTGAAGGAGGAATCATGAACAGCAAGCACCACAGGACAAACATTGCTCTGTTCACTTGATTACAACAAATAAATACTACTGGGAGAGGGATATATCTTCCCCGAGAGTGTATATGGAGCAAAGCACCAGGATGTGCTTATGAATTACAGCAAAGAAATGTGAAATGTCAATCTCTCCATGAGCAGCAGGGTTGCAATGGTTAGTTACAGAACATTTTCTAACTCGCTCCTTCAAATTTTGTTTTACAGCGTTGACACGCACTCATGACAAGCAGCTAAAATGCTGCCTCATAAATATCGCCTTCGTTTTTATGCCTGCTTTGAGGTAGCACTAATTAAATAGGCACTACACGCACTACCCAGTGACATATGTCCCAGCCTGAGCCAAAAATAACACTGCCCTGAGGGAGAACGGAGGACCAAGGAGGAGAAGGTGCTTTGTTGTGTGTCTAAGTTGCATGCGTAGGTATCTGTGTTTCATCCTGCATGTGTCTGTGTGTTTGCACTTGTGTAAAAAAATTTTCCTAGGGCCACACTCTCTCAGATTTTCAATTCAAGTGTGGCTGCAAATTTGCATTAAGAGTGCAGGCCTTGGTCTCTGGTGGGTTCTCCCAGAGGAGTGCTTTAGAGGCCAGGGCCCCAGGCGTTGAGAAGAGCCTGCTTCCATGTGAGCAAGGCAGGGGCACAGCTACGCTCGAGGAGCTGGAAGAGAAAAGAAGGGAAAAGACAGATGCTGAAAGAAGGTATTCAGTGATTAATGAAATAAAATAATTCATTTTATACAGTATCTGTCAGTTCATATTCCATCCATGCAAATGGAAGCATGGTCATAGAGGGCAGAGGAGGCCTGTACAGGTCATATGAACTCAAATAACTGTGTTGCAAGGTGGCAGGCAATAAGATAACAGGCTTCTACAATGAGTGCTTCTCTAACCATCTGCGACAACCTTTCTGCTAAATGGGTTTTGGCTTGTGTGCTGTTTGTCTTCTCTTTAACAATCTCAAATTTGAGTCATCTGTCACCTCATTTCTCATTTGTCCTGGTTGACTTAACCTCAGAGCAAACTTAACCATATATGAAAGACAAATGTAACAAGTACACATGAAAAATCCATCTTGCCACAAGTCAAGCTAGTCACTTGTGGCCTAACCACGAACTACGAGGAAGCAACTGTTTGGGTCTTTGTGAGAGTGCCTTTTATGTGCAGATTTCCCTTACAAAGATGCCAGGTATCATCTAGTAGCTATGCTGATTAGCTTTCAAAGCTTGTCAGACTGCAACTTATTTTGTGTTTCCTTCTCTGTGCTCCCCTACTACTTCATATTGTAGATAAGTGATTCATCCAATCACCTGTCAAGAATTTTTTTCAAAAGCACCTGCCTTTTTCCAAGCAGTTTCTACCAAAGCTTTCCCAGATTGTTCTCTGTAACAAAACATCTGGCATGCAGGTTAGCATTTCTGGATCCAAGGTAAGTTTTGACTGTTAAACCTTTGTGGCCTTTTAATACAAAGAGAAATTATTGACCTTTTGTGATGAAAGTGTCCTGTCAACATTGTTCTGTAAGAATTTTGATATGATCCATATACAAAATGCTTCCTGGGCAAACTGGATCTTGCTCTATTAATATATACAAGGCTCCTAATAAGACATTTTTTTTTACAAGAGAATCATGATACTTGTTTTGTGACTTATGATGGGGAGTCAGCTTTAATTAAAATCTGCAGTTACTTTCAACAAATAGACTATTAATGGAGTGTTGAGATGATTTGATGGTTAAACTGCATTCATTGATCTTTTTTGGCTATTTCAATGCAACGAGCTGTAAAAACCCCTCTGACATATGTTGTTTATATTTGTATGGCAAATGTGTTGACAGATAGTTGCCTATTCATACATCCAGCAGACTGAAAACAATGTAAATATTTCTTTGTGAGTTGTGTTACATGTGATTATGTTTTCTGTCTCCTGCTCAGCTTTGTTCATCATCTGGTCCCGAATTTGACTAGTTTGCTTATTGGAGCATTTTTTGCTGAACACAGTAGCTACTCTGAACCAAAACACCGTTTTATACAACACCTTTTATATAACAGGTTTTTTGTTAATGTAAAATTGTTGATGCTAGTGCTATTGTTAGGCCTGTTTAATAAAATCAATCTGGTTTTATGTAACTACTATTCTCAATAAATTTGACAGCAATGACAGAGAACTTAATTATTAAACAATGGTTGAAATATGAACTTCATAAATTCAAGTACACCCATTTCCCACAACTCATTATAACTCAGCTCCTTTGAATTAATATGGCAGCACACTACAGGCTCCAAACCCATACATCTACTACTAACCCAACAGCCAAGCATTGAGGAGCTGATCCTTTTAATCCAAGAGTAATAATTAGTTGTTTCAAGCCACAATGTGGTTTCAAGAAACAGCTGTTTCTTATACATTTTAACCATAAAAAAATCTGCATTTCACCCACTCTATATGTGCCCTTTAACATTCACTAAGAGCCAAAACTTTAGATCCAAAACATAAACTGCTTCTTCATAGCCAAGAGCTAATTGATATTTTTCCACAAACAGCATCCAGTAAAGTTCTCTAATGGCCTTAAATCTTAATCATTGCAGTTGCTGTAGACTAGACATGACATCATGGCAACAGGTAGCCCAGTTTGTTCCATGGGTCTTTAATCATCAAGATTGCCATCATAATGGCTGAGTGGGCCGCTGGTTCACAAAAGAGGGCCTCTCTGTGTGGAGGAGTCAGATAAGGTATGTCTCTGCTTCAAACAGCCTGGAAACAGAAGAGAGGGGAACAGTGTTTCCTTCATTTTGATGATCCTGGAAACGATGATATGTGAAACTGTTTCAATTATGAATATCAGGAAGTTACGTTGATCAACAAAAATGGAGATTAACGAAACAGAATTTCATACCAAACTGAGGATACTTTCTGAATATGGTGCAATGGAAAAGACTAAACATCCACAGATGGCAAATTTTGGACTCCCATGACAATCAAAAGTTATAGATTCCAAACCATCACCAATAACCAGACCCCTGCCAAAACACAATCAGCTCCCTGTCAACACATTCACTACACTCCTTCCTCTTTTCTCTCTCCTCCTCCCTTCTCTTCTTCTTCACCCTGCATGTTGGATGCCTCGGTGTCAGCCACACCAGTTATTCCCCTAATCCTAAACAGATTGGCTTCCGCCACAGAAGAAAACCCTCAGTCTGGCCGTCTCCTCGGCGCTTGCTCCGCAGAAACCCCATTAATCGGCAGCACATGGCGATAGGTTATGGAATGGATTATGGGCCTTGCAACGTATGTGGTCCGCTGGCTGCTCCAATGGTTACATGGTGGCGTTCAGGGACGCACTCCCTAACGAGGAGACAGAATTGATCGGCGCTGTTCTCACTTTTACAGCCTCCCCGACCAAAGGGGGAGGGGGACAGTTGTCAGTCATTCCTAATAGTTGCTCCCCTCAACAGCGGAGTCAATGGCTTTCTCCCTGATGTGAACACTGCATAGAAACTCATGCGGCGGGCTGAACGTGTAATTATCAAACTTGGAGCTGCTTATTAAGATGAGAAAGAGGACAGGGCGATTGTGTTTCTTTTATTTTTTGTTTCTCTGCACAATGGAGTAAGTGGAGGTCTGTGAAATCATGGCGAGGAAGAAGGATCCGTGAGGAGGAGGACAAGAAAGGGAGAGGGAGGGGGCAGAGAGAGAGACATGGGGAGAACGAGATAAAGGAGAAAGAGACAATCAAACACACGCACATATGCTGAAGCGTGTACACACACACACACTCACACACACAGTAGTCAGAATATAATAGTGTGGTGGTCTTTTTTTCCACTGCTGTGCCAGTAGGTGGTATGTGCGAACAAGTGTGTGTGTGTGTGTGTGTGTGTGTGTGTGTGTGTGTGTGTGTGTGTGTGTGTGTGTGTGTGTGTGTATACACCTCTAAGGGGGTGGGTGAGGTCTCAGAAACACAGCTGCAAGGCCTGCTCTGCCTCTGTCATTTGTACAGCACTAGTCTGCCAAGGGTGAAAAGTGACCAAAATTATCCAAGAATCCAGGGTGAATTTTGTGTGTGTGTGTGTGTGTGTGTGTGTGTGTATGTCTATTGGCGGGGGGAGGAGAGGGGGTCCTAATTCAGGAGGAAAGGGTGCAAATTACACCTCTACACACATGTCCAAAAGAGTGGATCATACACATGGTGGTTGCAAAGCCGTCTTAGAACAGTAGAAAAGAGTGTGTGTGTGTGGACAGTGTCAGCTTATTTATTTGTGTGTATGGCAACATGATTGAACATGATGAAAAGTATTAATTTGATGAACGTAAGAAGGTGACATATTCCAACCTGAAAAAGATGTTTATATATGTGAACTGATTTGCTTTGCCAAATCAGACAAAGCAGAGGAATTTGGCAACAGAGACCTGCATCGACGTCTGTGTCTCATGCCTCTGATTACTTATTCAGTAGAGGAAGGTATCACAATTTGAAATTCAATAATTTATTTGATATTAACTGTTGATGCAACATTGATGGAAGTTGGTTTAATTGCTGTTAATTTGCTATAATTTATTTGATGTTAATTTCGTCTCAGCATTTTCAGTGGAGAAACAGTTCAAGGACAAGTTAGTGTAGTGCAGGAGCTGGAGGAGCACGGAGGAGGTCAGCCTCTAACCAAAAGAGGAGAACTGTGTAAAAGTTGTCCTTTTTGCATGTGATGTCGTCACAGCTGACTAGCCAGCCACGGCTAAAGCTGAATTCAAGTGTCACCTGGATTTTGTTCAAAAGGTTCAGGAGGTTGTGCGCTCCCCTGTTACTGCACCTAAGTGTCAATGGTCAAAAGTGCTGGACTCACAGTAGATGCCTCCAGACTGTAGACTGTCTTCTTGTTAAGCCAAAATGTCTTGATTTCTGTTCTATAAGTGTGATGTGTGCACATGGAGACTTGTATGTTTTTTAGGGGCATCTGTGGTGGAGTTGAACAGACTCATTGAAAGTAACTTAAGCATTACATTTGCAGAAATAATGTAAATATATTTTATATATGTAAGAGGTAACTTCCCAACACTGTTCATATAAATTGAGTTGAACTATAGTTTGCTGAATGAGTGTGTGTGTGTGTAGACTTGGTTTTAATGTATGTGCTAGCACACGTGACTCGCCATTATGTCTGTGTGTGTGTGTGTGTTTGTGTGTGTGCATGCGTGTGTGTGTAGGCCTGTGCATGTAAGAGTGGAAACAATAGGACTGGTTCATAGACGCCACTCGAAGCGGCCCAAGGCCAGAAAGACGTCGGCCCAACAACAGCTTATACAGACGAGTCTCTGGCTTCACGCCCATTATCTTCCTCCAACCAGTAGTTCAGCCAGAACTATTCTGTGTTCTCTGACATTTTACAAGAGCTAATGAATAGACTCAGTGGCAAAAACGTGAGGCTGCCTAAAAGGCCATCCTGGGCGTAACACGATTTTTTAAACTCCCAGTAAAAATCTGAGATGTAGAAGTGTCTTCACACTTGGATGGTGTATCTGAAAATCACAAAGATATCGTAATGCTCACACTTTAAAAAATGGCCATCAGGTCAAAATACTTGATACTTGTGTGAACATCTCTTTGCAGATGATAGTCCCTTTTTGTTTTAAGGTATTGCTCTTCTCTGGCACTTTCAAAGGAAGATGAACAGGCCAACATTTGACAGATGAGGAAGCAAAGCTTTCAGAATAAAAGCTCTTTGTAGGTCCTAGACTTTATGTGATTTAGTGACACACTTGAGGCTGCCATAGTTTGCGTGATTGTAGTACTACTCCGAATCAGCTAGAGTTTATTTCATTAGAGCCAGGGATCTCCTCTTCACACTGCTGCAGTGTACAGTGTGCATTGTTACAGTTTTTTTTTTTTCAATATTTAATATTCTCTGCTGTGGATGTTCACATAATGGAAGAGAAGAGCTGTTTCACTGAACGGGTCAACTCAAAGTTATATCATTGTAAACTCTTAATCGTCTCTTCAGAGAGTTAAAAGCTTTTAAAAAGTGCACACTTTAAATACATGAGAGGATTTTTGGGAAACAATATAAAACACCTGCATGTGCATGGGTGTGTGAGTGTGGTGGGAAAATTGATTCTGCAGCCTTATGTGTAAAAGAAACTGCAACATTAAAAAGCCACTGAATTAGCTTAATCTTTTTAGGAATAACATGTTTTATGTGGTATTCTTTGAAGTAAGCAGCTACTAATACTTTCTTGTATGAAAAAGAGAAATTTACTATTGTCAAATGTTTAGTTGACAGCTGCAGACAAGCATTTTGATTTTGATTAAATAACTCATTCTGAACTCAAAGACCAGGTTCTCCATCATATTCTTTAGGCAGGTGGGTGGGTGCCATTAACTTTGCTAGCAATGAGTTATAATCTTATGTTAAAATTACTTCAACTCGATCTGAGCCTTTAGAAAAATCTCATTTTGCTTTGCAATGATGATGGAAATGATCCAGTATAACCATGAGCTGCCCTGTGTTTCCCCTTTGCGTGTGTCAAGATCTGAAACCTCCCACACAATCCCAGACTGCCTTGCTCTTGATCAAAGGTACAGTGTGTTATTCAGAGAGCCTGAAACTATGATAAAGGGGCTCCTGTTATAATTAGTGGGAAGTTGCACTATTCCCACCACCACCTCCCTCCAACCTCATCATGTAGACGGGTTTGTCCGAAGATTGTGGACACAAGAGCACCATGTCTGTTTGACATGACTGATCGCGCCTTGACCTAAGGCATTTTTTGTCCATGCCTTGATGACATTACATGCATTTTGTTGAGACATGACTGAGCATGAGCTGAGGTAGATGTTTTTGTGATGTGACCATACAACAACAACACCAACATTTTTTTTACTAACTCAAAGTTTATCGCACATATTCTCCTGTCTAAACTTAAGCAGCTGCAGTTACAGAGCCTCACATCCCATAGGCCTGCATGCATGGGAACGTGTCCTTTTTCCCTGCAGTCCCCCCTCCTTGCATCCCCCCATCCACTTCCTGCTATCTCCAGGGCCAATCTAAAGCTGCGCTATTATGAGTCCTGTACTCGGTGTGTTGGCGGCCGATTTAGAACATCAACACCATCAATCAACCCGCCGATGGGGCCAACCAGCTGGCTGAACCATCCTGTCCCAGTGCCGGACAATTTGTCATCCAACGAGGCCAAGTTGCGTTCATGTAACTACACCCAAAGCTTTCGTCTCTTTGTCTCTCCCCTTGCTAAAAAGCTCTTTTGATGACTTTTTGACTCGCCCTTTCAACTACTTCCTTGAAGCCTCGACGTCTCCACTCACAACAGCCTCTTTACCAAAAGCTCTACAACTGTTTTCTTTCTGTCCTCCTATATGAGGATAATTGAACACCGTTGGAGAGGCATGGGACATGGCTCATTTTTGTTTTTTTGAGTGATGGTTTGGTTTCTGTTTGCAAGAGTAGCAGCTTGTTTTATTCACTGTTTTGACCATTACATTGGCTGGAAAAATAAGCTGTGCATTGGCCATTACAAATGTTTCCCCTTTCGCTTTATGTGTTTCGCTAAGGTGGGTCATTATCCACCCAAATATATGGCCAACAAATAAACAAACAAATAAATGTACAATGGAGAAACCATGAGTCATAGCTCTATAAAACATTGGATATGGCTATCCTGCTCACATTAACTACGCAAATATTTGATTTTATGTATGCTTCCTGTATACTTGAGCGATAATAATAGAGTCGAACAGACTTTATGTGTCCATAAAAGTCATAGACACGGTCGATAAAAAGGAAGGCTTTTCCCAAACCAATAAAACAGAGGCAAGATTTATCTTTCAAATTCATGTCATCAACTAATATGCAAAAAGGCAGACACTGCAGCTTTTTCATTTTCAATTACTTTTCATTATTTTGTAAATTCTAACTGTAAACCTGAATTACTGCAGCTGTAGATATGACAAATGGCTTTCATGAATTCCCTTTAACAATGATGTCATGGATTCCTCATCACCCCAAAGCTCATAACACATACACACTTGCAGACACACACACTTCCATTCTTAATTGCTCAGTGTTCACTGCTTTGCTTTATTTCTTCATTGCTCTCACTCTCCAGGCCAGCTGAGAGGCCCCTGGGGGCACTGTGGAGGCCTTCGAGTTGTCCAAACACCCCAAATGAAGGTCTGGGGAAGTTCCTTGCTCTTTTGTCTCTGTCGTCTCTGCCAGGGGAACAAGTGCAGCACAGTGCACAGACTTGGGAGTGTGTCTGCTGGGGTCATGATGTGGCTGCTCGGCGATCCCTCGCAGTCACGCTACCATTTCTCCTCTTAGCACCCCACCGCCCTGGACGGCCAAACAGAAGACCCCAGCTGCACAACTGGCTGCCCTTTACCAGTTCAATCAGCCAAGGTCACCAACAATCAACCAGTGATGATGCACATCTGTGTGTGTCTGTGTGTGCAGGCAGGAAGGCATTGAGCAGGATGGCTTCTTTGAAATTCTTTAAATGAAATGGCTATGTATCTTCCCTTGCACACACACACACACATAATAATAACAAAGTCATGTTGCTGCAGGCACAAGCTGTGTTAAATTTAGATGATTCAAGTGTGTGCAAGGGATTAACAAGAGTCTGCAGCAAATCACAGTCGACACTTCCAAATTTTGGAGTGAAAATGATTTCTGCTAAACAGAAACATTCTCCAAAAACTGGGCGGTGTTTCACATGGTCGCACGCAACTTTATTTGCCTGTAAATAATTTTCCAACATCCCATTCAAGAATTGGAGCGTTTGATTTTGGTTTTATGAGAGCATGTTTTACAAATGCTACAGGGGCCAAGAGAAACTGTACCTGGCAGTCACACTGAAAAAGGCTTTCCTCACCTTCTCTCAGTATTAATGAGCCCAGAAACAGCTCGCATTCAAAGCCAAAATAGATTACACACAGTGTGAGGCAACTGCCAAACATATTGCATGACAAACATTAATGCAAATATTGCTGAAAAGATACTGGAGTGAATTACATCTCATTAAACAGAGACCGGTTATAACAATTAATGTTTAAAAATATTTCTGTCAATATGATTGATTGATAAAGCAATCATAAAATTTACAGCAACGTTGCAAAAACATCTCTGTGATATTTCACCATTTAATCATGTACTTCCAGTTGCAACTTGTGTGGCGTTCTTTGGATACCTAGAAGAAGAATGTGTTTAGGGGCATGGGAGCGATTGGGGTGAAGTTATAACAAGTATGAATTGGACCCTTGGCTTTGGCCTTTCTTTGAAAAGTCTTAATGACAAATCACCACTTTCTCTTTCACCTCCCAGTGTTTCATCTGGGCTCTACACAGGGTACCTTGCTCTGATACTGCAGCACCACATTGTTGGCTGAGCTTCTTAAGCCAAGCCCATGGCCATATTCTCAAGAAAAAATTTTTGGTTTTATGCCTGCCTGGACTTTAGTGCTAAACTGACTTTTTACTGTTACCACTGGCTGTTACAGCAATTTGAAAATGCAGACTGGCAAAGTGTGTGGGAACTGTGGTGTTTTGTTGTGGTGGGAAGACACAATCTGGCTTAAATGCAAAATCATATGTGTCTCTAACAGTTTCTCCCTTGTCTAAATTCAGTGTGACTAAGTATGTGTCTATGCATGTGGTATATACTCTGGCCTTACGCTACGCTTAATTTAAGATGTTTCTTTTTTCCTTTTCTCTGTGATTCTTGTGAAAACGATAATGAACATACACACTGTGAATTTTGGTGAAAAAAAATAATTGAAGGAGAAGAAACAATTAAGAAACAGTAATGACTTTGGAAAAAGAGGGGGGAGGGGGTTTAATGCCTAGTGTTGCATATCTTCCTCTCTGTTTTATCATTAACTTCCCGAATACAAAAACAATACCTGCTAAGGGAATCTAATCTGATACTAAGGGGGTAAAGTTAACAGGGACTGAAAAAGCTTAATTAAAAATGTCGACTTGTGTCCTATTTTGTGGACAAAACTGAATTGTTCACATATAAATAAAAAATGTTGATATTTCCCTACTTGTTTTGATAAAGTGCTAATAATTACATTTCTTTACCCAACCAGGCTGAACAAACACATGACCTTTGACTTAAGTGTAGAAGAGGGGATTGTGTCTCATTCACGACATGTAACCACACTTAGACCCTGAGACCCGACTGATGGCTGAGGGATGCCAAAGCTAAATCCAAGTCCAGGTGACCACCAGTGGTCCCTGTCTGCAGACTCGTCTTGAGGGTCTAACTACTTAATAAGTGGCTGTCCCAGGTTTCCTGGACATAGTCCAGACCCACAGAGGCCCCCTTCGAACGGACGCCCAAAAGCATAAGGAGAGCTTCATTTATCAATCAGACCAATCACAGACCTTTCCGGGGCTAGGGACGACCACATGTTGGGGATTAGATGCAGGGAATTCAGTACAACTAAATTGTGCAGAGTTAGTCAGTCAGAGATTATAGCAAATCAACAATGAAGAGTTGGAAACATGAAAGTAAAACTGTAACTTTCTCTAAATGGTGGCCACAAATGATAATAGAGGCCAAATCTAAATGATAAACAGTTTAGCAGTAGCTTAGTTTAAACTATTATGCAGCCTTTGGCTAAAATGCTAAACAATTGTAACATTAGCATAGAGGATAGATATTAGTCAATAAGTCATAAGTCAACAATCCCATACAGTCAGCAAAATTTCAAATTTTTAAATATACCTACATTTTGCTAGTATTAGCCACCATGAGCTAATGGATGTACTAGAAAACGTGATGGAGTAACAGCAAAACCCTCAGTGTATCGAATTGCATTGTTTATAGGGACAGCCTAAGTTACACAGAAAAAAGAGAGAGAAAAGAAAAGAAAATAGTCTTGCTTTAAACATCTTTAGGGTTCAATGTAGACTGATGTATCTGCATTAATACCAAACTTATTTGCAGTTTAAGGTGATCAAATATGCAGATGGACACATCATGCACAATTCCCACGCCATGTCCACAGCATCACAACTCAAATGTCTGAGTAGTGTGACATCACTGCATGACAAATAAGGTTCACCTGAAAGCTTGGAGTAGATAATTATTGTTACCCAGCCAGCACACGAGCTGCGAGCTGTGCAATTGATTTAGAAGCTGGCAGAGAGAGGTGAGTCGTCACCGTCACCTCTGGCATGTTGTGTCACTCCTGCTCATTTCCATCTCTGCACACAGATGACAGATGAGGCTCTGACAGGTGTCAGAGAAGAGCAGAGCAGGTCTTGTCACTCATTCACTGAACCCCCCCCCCCCTCACTGTGTGGGACACACACACTTTGACATACCATAACTATAACTAGAGAGAGAGGGAGGTGTGTCTCTTTCTGTGCGAGATAGAAAGAGAAATAGAAAATGACTAGGGAGAGGGAGAAAAATGGGAGAAAGGAGAGATATGGGTGATGAGATAGATATGGACGCAACAAACAATATATAATGATCCTCTTAAAGCTGACAAAAACATTGAGGGAGTGTATATAGTCTGGTGGGGGAAGGGGGGTGTATTTGTTTGGCACACTGGTAGAGAAATAAAGACTTTTCAAAGCAAAAAGGTTAGAAATTCAGGTAGCCAACATTTCTCACTGGACATGTGACATATGTCATCTCTCACAAAGCCCTTTTGTGGTGCTGAGCTCATGTCATAGCACAATAGATGCACTTTAGGCCTAAATGAGCAAAAGCTAAATAAGCATGACAAAGACGGAACATGTATCATTTTACTTTTATATATAGCTGAGACTAAATGATAAAACATTTATTATTTTCTAACAAAAATTACTAATGAACATCATGAGGGAGATTATTAACCACAATGGAGCATGATAATTTGAATATACTTGTATATATGTGTATGTGTGTGTGTAACATTTTATATCTGTGGGGTCCCTTACTTGATTCATCTGTAATTCATTTGCAGCAGTCAATGAAAATATGTTTCAATTCACCATGCACCATTGGCAAAGAAATTAACTATGATTTTACACAGAGGACAGCTTAAGCTAATGACTTCATGTCAGCATGAGGATAGACTTTGCAGATAATGGGTACTTCCAATAAGAGTGCTTTTCACAGAGGGGGTTATCACCTATGGTAAGAGTGTGTGAGTGCTTTTCACGTACAGTATAGGTCTATGGCATTGGACCATGGACACACAGGTAGTGCACTATTAGCACACTTTACTGGAAATAAATTAGCATGTAATTTTATGATTTTATTAAATGATATTTTGGGGGTCTAAAAGTACACCTGCTGTAATTGTGATTGAAAGTGTTTTGAGCAGTGGGATTATCATGCATTTATGTGAAGAAATTGAAAATCAAATGCAGTTTACATGGCCTGTGAGTGGAATTTGTACCACATCAATGTTGATCACAAAATTTAACTGTGTAAGCAAAGAAATATTTGGAATATTGTGAATAATATTCTCTTTATTCCAGGGCCTGTAGACAGTCTAGATCCACCAATAGAGGTGTCATTGTTCCTCAACTCTAGATTTCGACTAGGGGCTGAGGCAAAATGGAGCTAGACCCCCCATATTTCATTTCTCCCTCGCTGATAGCATTTATCAGCAGTGTCCTGATAAAAACAAAATATGCAACTTAAGCCCGAGCAGCACTAAGCCGCCGAGGTGGACAGGATTACCTGGAGGCTAGCCGGGACAGGCATCAGATTGTACTGTCATAAAGGGCCATTAGCCTCTTGGCAAACTGTACCTCAAGCCCAAAATGACAGAGCTTTTCAAGACGGACAGGGAGGAAAATATGAAACTTAAATTCGTCATGACAGACATCTCAGTGTATGAGACCCCCAGAAAAAGGGTCCGGTAAAGAAAACCAAACAGATAAAGATCCTCTTTTTTCTTGTCATTTTGAAATTAATTTCATGCCTGGGATTTAAAGTTTCTTCATGAAATAATCAATATCTGCTGTTCTTTATGCTGGATGTAAGTATTTATATGAAAAGAGAGATGGGTTTCCAGACAACACACAATGGAGTAGACTTACTGAATGCCTGGGATTAAATTTAATACAGGATCTTGACAGACATATCCTGGAAGCATATCACTCTCTCTGCAGATTTCCTCGGAGCAAAGCTTACATGTTTTTTCTTGGATTTGCCTCATTAATTGGATAGTTAAGTCCCCTTAATCCATGATGATCACTTTCTTGTATGTCTTATGGCATTTTCTTTAAGCTCATGTATCTTCTTACCTTTCTGCCTTAATACTTCACAGGTCTGAGAACAAAATTAAACTCAAACTCTCTAGATGCACATACACAGTATTGAGTGGTGCCATTGGAAGTCCCACTATAAAGCAGGGGAAATGATAATGCAAAGTATAATTGCAGGGAGGGCAGTGTTTAGACAAAGTGACTGCCAGCAGCCTGTGGCAAGTATACAGCCAGACAGCACAGCAGACAGTGAGCTATCAGCCTATGCACTGTCACTTTCTCTGATATGTGGGACAAGAGGTCTTGTCTCTTGTCTTTGGGAGGTAATCTGGAGTGTTTGGTCTCACACACACAAACACTTCTCTCTTTTTTCTCAAATCTCCACCCATTTCCATCCATTTACCTCTCTCTGTGCACTGCCTGAAGGACATATCATGAGCTGGGCCTATTTTAAAAAGCCATGCGGCTGTGGCAAGTGTGTGAAGGGGGGACAGTCAGACTGGCTGGGCAGGCTTCAGCTGGAGTTGTCCTCTGTGTCCCCTGTCTGTCTCTTTCAGTGCACTTACCGCAGCTGCCAACCTGTCCTTTTCCCAGAGGGCTTTGTGAAAGGACAGAAATGTGATGCTGCTACTCAGACACAAGTTGTGGTGGATTCTGTCCATAACTCCCACCCTTCTCCCAGCCCCCGCCACCTCCTCCTATTTCTCCTGAGCAGGGATACTCGAGGCGCCAGGCTCGGTGTAACTGCAGTCTCAGGTATGCTGGGTGGACACTGCAGCAACTTCCCAGGGCTTCACCTCCACCTGCGACTGAGTGATGTGGCAACAGTCCATCATTCAATTTCTCCATCAGTGAAGATGTGAATGAAATTGCATCTCCTCCTGCCATTATAGCTTTTAGCCTCATTAACTTTGATAATGCCCAACACTTCCTGGTTACAGTCTCTTTAACCCTTTAATGGTCTCCTCTACCAAATATGGAGCATATTTTAAGTTGTAACATCTTGTTGAAAAATTGGTTGTCACTGACTCATCATCTCTAGCATCCTGTTGACAGATTGATATCATGGCTGACAAGCCATACAACCATTCCTGATTATAAAACCCTTACATCATATATACACTACAAATGTTTCCAGCTGTAAATTACATTTACATAATTGAATAAAGTGCTGGTAGATAGATAGATAGATAGATAGATAGATAGATAGATAGATAGATAGATAGATAGATAGATTTACATCTATCTGTAGATATACAGTAGCTATAGATATTATTCCATAGCTTTTTTCTTCTTTTTTTTTGCTGTTTGATACAATTAAAGAGATAACAGTGATACATGCTTGTCTGGCTCTGGGACAGCTAATAACTAAAGAACAATCATGTGATAGGCGCTCTGTATCTATGAGTACTCTGTATTTGTGCAGATGAAAAAAATATCCATCAGCATGTCACCGCTTCCTTCATCCATAGACCATTGAAAATAGTATTTTCAGCCTATGTAATTGAAGGATTTTATTCTTATTTGTGTACAGGATCTGCTCCTTTAATTAAATCCTAGTGTTAGTTTTGCACATGTCTGGAATGTGGTCATTTAACACAGTGGCATTTACTTCCTGCACTCTCTCCCCGTCTTGTTTCCCTTTCCCGTGAATGTTGTGGCATTGTCATGTGTAAAGGCTTAGGATGATTACAAAATAATTTGAAAATAGAATAAGTGCGCACAGCCTAAGTTGAGGTTTGTTCCATCTGTCAGCATATGACAGCTGCAGAGCAATTTTCATTGTGGTACAAGTGGTTTTGTGGTAAATGTGCGCTCTCATTTATCTAAAATACATCCTAAGCTGTGGCTAACGCTTCATTATTGGAGCAGGCCACATGGGTTACAATGTGCATTTGTTCCTAAATGAAAAATCTTTGCTGAAATTTGACTGACTTGAGTGCATATGTTTTGAGGAAAAAGGGGACTGCACATGGCTTTTGTGGTGGTGTGGGAGAGAGAGTGTCTTGGAGAGAGAGAAACATAGAGGGACAAATTCAGAGAGGCAGAAAGAAAGAGGGTTCTGTTTTCCAAATATTTGCAAGTATTTTCTAAGCATTGCTCCACCTTTTCAATGTCAAACCGCTGTTATTGAAAACCATCCATGCTGAAAACAGGGACACAAACAGATGCTTCACATTAGCCCTTGCTATACGCATCATGATAGTGATGAAGGTCTGGTCTTTTTTTTAATGTCTTCATCTACAGTCATTCAGTACTCAAACTTTGCATAAGGCAAGTGACTCCAGGGGATTTTTAGGACACTGAATGCATTTATTATTGTTTATTTTAAAACACACTAACTCAAATCATCATTTTAAGCTTTGTTCCCCTTCACACCTTGTCACATCTACAGTTATGACAGCTGGTAAACTGACATCACTTAGTCTACTGGATGTCCAGATTTATTTTGAATAAAGATAAAACTGACTGATAAGTCAGGAGGTGAGGGATCATCCCCTGACCCCAGCTCTCTTGAGCTGCGCTGTCCTGCGCAGTGAGCGCAGCCGCTACCCGCTCGAACAGCTTCAAAGTCCCATAGTTCCTATACGCGTCAGAGGCGTCCGGAGGCAGCAACACAGCGGCAGGAGAGCAAACATGTCAGACAAGAAACAAACCGTGGACCTGGGGTTACTGGAGGAGGATGATGAGTTTGAAGAATTTCCAGCCGAGGGTAAGTAGTACATATATTATTTAAAGTCACTCTTTTCTCTCCTTTACTCGACCGCGAGTAAAGCTGTTGGATCCGGGCCCTGCAGCGGTGACTCAGCTAGCCAGGCCATGTTAGCGTTAGCATTAGCATTAGCTAGCACACTTGCTGGGAAAACGACACAACCAACTAATTTAGCTGGCTAAAATGATTTTAGTTTTGGAGCCTAGTGTTATTTAATGTGTTGGTAAATTCGTTTTTAACGTTTCTTAGTCATTCCACCAGCCTTTGTGCTTTGGTTATTTTGCTTGCTAGTTAGCTAGCTAGCTAGCTAGCCTAACGGTAACGTAGCATTAAGTCAATGTGTTAAAGTGTTAGCCTGTCAGGTAAACTGAGTAAGAGTTTGAGATTTAACACATTCATATGACAGTTACAGAACAAGCTCTTAATAGAGAAGGTGATTCTTTGATTTCCACTGTATCGTATCACTAGATTGGACGGGGCTGGATGAAGACGAAGATGCTCATGTTTGGGAAGACAACTGGGATGATGACAACGTAGAAGATGACTTTTCAAATCAGCTGAGGTAATTAGAAAATGCTTGAGTTGTCCCCTGTAACCTGCCAGTGTAACCACTTATTAGTTGGTTTGGTTCACAACCATAAATACTTCTGCTATACATTTATTGAGTTTTTGTTCTGTGAAATCATTTACTTATGGCATTCTCACAGGTTCACTCAGAAATTATATCACTTTTTAGAAATGACATTAGGCCTTTTTCCATATTTTACATGTGCATTAATTACTCTGGATTCATTTGTTTATATAAGATTTAATAGTGAAGGGACATGTGAATTTTTCACACTTGCCCTTTTATTTAAATGTGTAGTAGCAACAAATTAATGTGTGAATGAAAAAAAAAAAACAACCATTGACTGTGTATGTTATTGCAGTTCATGTTGAATCACATTTCCTTTTCTTTGAGAAGTATTTTCTAAATAATTAAACTTTCTCACAGAGCCAGTAAGAGATCACATCTCTGATCTACTGATGTGTATTTTCCTTGGTTCTGTGCTTTTCACTAGCTAACTTGGATTTTTTTTTTTTTTTTTTTGAAACTGTCATAGGACTAAAAGGACTATTGGCTTTAGACTTTAGGCACTTCTGTCTTGGAAGAGAGACTAAAGTGACAATTTTATTTTTATTGTTGTTATTATTTTTCTTGCTATTATTTATTTAAAAGCTCTTGAAATACACTCCAAGTGCAACTGGGAATTGAATTAGCAGTGCACAGCATGCTGTCCACTTAAAGGTGTAGGAAGGTGTTCTGTGATATACAACAACTCTACACAACATTAAATGCATTGTAAAAAGCTGACTTTGCAAATTAGTTTAACTGTAATTTGTGATCTTAAAACATGGATGTTATAGTCATCAATGCTGTGTTTGGCTTTCTTTTGTTTGTATGTAAAATTTTGCCATAAAAACATTGAAAATGCAAAAATAGACAGATGGACGGAGTTTCCAGCATTAAGAGTTATGTATTATACATGAAATTTATCAGCATAGGATCTTTTGTGTTTCAGAGGCTTACTCTCACACTTATTGAATAATCAATAACTTGATAGATAAGTGGCAGGTCTGTTTTTATTTGAGCACACTTTAGACAGTAATATGCTATTGTTTTATTTAGGTCAATTATGACAGCTATGCTATTAAGTTGTTTCTTGAAGATATTATTGTTAAAGGGCATGGCTGCCTTATATATAAATATATATATGTAATCATCAAATCCATAGCTGCACGCATTATGCAATATTTATATATTTTCTCACTCCCATCTCTTAATGGTTCTCACAATCAATAGAGAGTACTTATGCCTCAACCACCCACCTGTAATCATCTCCACTGACTTGATCTTTCTATTTTCTTTTTCCTCCCTGCAGAGCAGAGCTGGAAAAACATGGATACAAAATGGAGACGTCGTAGCAGCTGACAGGCCTTTCAGTATGCAATGACAGTGGATATGGACATTAATATTTGAACATGACTGGTTGACTACACACCACCAGGAGTGATTGTAGGATGTTAATTTGTTTCTTTTGTAAGAAATCTTGATAAAAGTAAAGTGTTTGGGGAAAAAAAATGTTCATTTTGACTGTTTTTTCTGACCAACTATACTACAAATGTTTAGTTAATGACATTTACTGATAATAAATTTCCTGTTGTGTATGAACTACATTAGTGTTTATTTAACTTTTTGTGTGTTGTCCACCTTTATACTACTGAATCTGAGTGATCAACAGAGTGGTACTAGTCATCCAACCTGGAGAAACTGGATTTCTTTTTTACTACAGGCACATTGCTAAAATTCAGTTAGCTCTACTGTTGAATTTAAACCATTTCATGCAGCATAATCACTGGCTATATTTAACTGATGCTTGAATGGGCATTACAAGAAACCTAGTGCTTGGACTGCTCTTATTCTTTGGTACACAAACTAAATCCAAACCTTGGAAGTTATTAGTCTTTGTATGAAAGATGAATCAGAGTTTAGCTAAAATATCTACAATTTGCAGTTTTTGTAAGGAGCTTTACATGTTCTCAGAAGCACATCTGCCAAGTCAACATGGACTACCTGTAATTGAAGGCTTGTTATTGTCTTCTGACACATTGTGCATTCATTTGAGACAAAATTAATTTTGCATGATATTACTTTCTAATTGAATTATTATATAATTCAATGAAATGTGTTCACTCTGTAGCAACCACACTTAATGAATGGCTGTTTCCTGAAATTGTCAGAGAGATGTCTGAATATGAAAAGAAGAAAGTGTACATAAACTATGTCCACTGGATGTACACACAATGCAAAAAAGTGTGTTTGTGATGCATGCTACACACATACAGAGGCAGTTCCTCTGCACTGTGCTGTATAACATCCCCCTTCCCTCTCAGCCCCACAGCGCAGGGCCGAGTCCCTGAAGGAGAGATTATCCACTGCCGTGTTTGTCAGAGGCAGGGAGGGGGTCTCAGCATGGGGTCTCCCAGCCTGCCTTGCCTGGGCCTGCCCCTACTGCCAGCCAGGCCCTTCTCTTCCGCTTGGCACAGCGGGGACTCTGGTACTGAACCAGAGGCCAATTTATCCCCGCCACACTCCCCCGGCAAAATGATTTCTCAGTGTTTTGTCGACTCTCAGTCCCAGGGTCCTAATGAGGTGAAATGGATGCTAGTAAGACCAAAGCTACAAGAGCAGTTTTCGGCTGAAAACAACACCTATCTTTCAACCGAAGTGGAAAATAACCTAAATACATTTACTCAAGTACGGTACTTTCTTAAAATTTTTGTACTTGAGTATTTTCATTTTGTGCAACTTTTACTCATTTGAGATGAAAATGTGTTGCTCTGAGAATGATCTTTTCTGTTAGATGTAGAATTTTTTTCCACTATTGCCTTTTGACTGTGGGTGGCCATTGATTCTAGCTTTTGTACTTTCCCCTCATGGGGCTGATTTACCATCACTATTTGTTGTTTCGCTTCCGTTTATATTTGGAAACAGTTATTCAGCACTTCAAAGCATTACACTCAGATTTTGGCATTAAAAGCTAGAAAAGGTAGAAGTGGAAATCTGTTTGCTCAGGTCAAGCATTTAAATGTTGGCAACTGAAAGCATGCTGACAAGTCTGTCTTACTCTTCTGGGGAAATACATAATCCCTGTTTACTACTAGTTATTATCCCAATCAGCTCCATATCACAGCCCAACAGCTCTCCAGAGTGCACAGCCTCTATTGTGTTTGAAAGACAATGCCCCAGCTCCTACTGACATATAGGCCAATACAGAAAATAAAGATTTTGTTGGCACATACTCCGGGAAATAAATCAAGGTCACATGTTCACCAATGAGTATCCCGTACGTATGAGCTGTGACTCATATGTATGGGATACTCAGATCTGTTTATGCCCTTGAAACTAAGGGATGATTATTCTAAGGGTAGGGAAGTCAGTGAAGTGAGAGAATCGGTAAGTGAGAGCAACAGAGGAGGACCTGTGACCATTTTGTTTGTGCTGAGAGCGTAAGATTGGTCCCTTGTGTTTGACGCTGCAAGGGCCTTGATGGGCCCTCAATATTCAACCTCACACCGATCACTGGGTTTTTCACTATCTCTGCACAAGTTCTTCAAACCCATTTAATCACGACTGTGCGAGCATTTTTGTTGTTCTGTTGTGACCCACATGATTCAGCTTGACATGTATTGACTGACTTTGGGAGAACTGAATAAAAATCTGCTAAATTAGACAATGATGTTTTGACATCATTTGAATGCTGCTTTTGAAATCTTTTAAACAGTGAATTACTTTTTAAAAGAACAGTCCAGTATCTTGGTGTAAGAAATGGAAAGTTTGGTCTTCAAACAACAAAACCTTTAGGCTAACACATTGACCAGATTATTTTCTGGATCAGTCTAATTGAGAACTGCTGAATGCAACAAAGTCTGTAAACTGATTGTTGTCTTTCTGAAAACCCAGATTCCTTGAAAAGCATTTTCTTATTTGCAAATCGTTTTCTCTTGGCCCACGCAGTTCTGAGACCACATGACTTCATGCAGCGGAGCAGTCAATGGAACTGTGGCAAGCACTATTTCATAATACTTCATGTTGGGAGATGGCAGATCCATTGTTCTCAAGGCCCACGAGCCTGTGGGCGAGAGTCCCTGCTGTGTCTACACTGAAGAAACACACCAGCATCTCAGGCTATATTTTCCTCTCTTTTCTGCAGACGCTGGAGGCTACTGTGACCATTTCTCTCCCCACTGCTGCAGATCTGACTTTCTCTGCTTCTCCACTCTCCAATCCCTTCATCGCCAAGCCAGGGTGAAGATGAAGCTGCCGCTGCACAGCTAGGAAGCATGCAGCTGCTACTATAATAGCTCTAATTGCATGTTTCTTTTGTTGGGCTGAAATTAGCGGTGGGGCTACAATACTACTACTAAAACCCCCAAAAACCTCCAAGTAAAGATGGAGAGGAGAGAGTTTTAAAAAAAAGACACTCAGGGGTGCGTTCACCAGCGAGACTGCCAAGCCAGTGCCGAATGGCCCACACCTGCACGCTTGCACCCCCGCTAAAGTAAACACAGATAATAAGGTATAATTACTTTAGAAAATAATAACGAGGAGCAACCCTCCAGACCCCCCTACTCCCACTGACAAAGGGCTGCCTGTTTATTGTGGGAGGTGAAACAGCCCCAAAGGACGCTGGCGAGTGCCCTATCAAAAGACCCGAGGGCCCTACCAAGGGTCCCTTATAGGACAGTCATCAGTGTCAAGGAGGACTGGGGCTTTTATGTCTCTTCTCCCCTAACTGCCTCAATTAACCAGTATAGATTGACCACAGGCTACTTTTTCAGCTCCATTCATCCTCATTAAAATGATCCTGTGTTGTCTTGATGGTTTCCCCCTCTCTGTGGGATCAGAAGAAACCCATCAGATATTATACCAACAATGTTATGTGCAAAGTAAAATAGAGGTTAGAATCTCCATATTTGTATATAACAAAGCCTACAATGTGGGAATATTCTCTACATATAGGCAGATGTATAAAATGTGTCCAAAATGTGCATCACATTTGCACACCTATAAATATCTAGTTACTGTATATGTATATATATAATATATATGGAAGCAGAAGTTAAATGTTTTCTGGTAGAGCATTAGATAAGAATATTGATATTGCTAACATATTTGTGTGAAGCTGCAGCCAGCTGATGGTTAGCTTAGCTTAACAGACGGTCAACCACAGGAGACTCTAGGGTATTAATGGTTAAAGCCCAAAAACAGGCTGGCACATAACCTACTACTAAATGATGCATTTTTTTCTCAGGTGGTTTTTGTATGAATTAAACATGTTAATTATCAGGTTTTATGGAGCCGTGCTCCATAAAACACATATTGGAAACTGAGGAGGAGTGCTCAACTTCAATACTTCAGTGCTTCCAACAATCACAGCGCAAATAAACACTATTCTCAAGATGACGGGCAATTCCTTTAAATACTTTTCTGTAGTTGCGTGTGAATTAGGCTGCATTTAGACAGACATTTGCCCCATGTTAAAACATGCTGTGTCACTGCAGATTAATCACAAATCTTTCAAATCTCAACACTATAAAGGAACCATCAAGTACCATACTTTGATCCAAAATTTAATACTTGTGGTGAGAGGAACATACATAGCTAAAATTGAAATCTTTTACTCCACCTAGTTACACAAACAACTAACAGATACAATATCTGGATTGAATTTCATGCTTTCCTCTGCAAGCCCAATGCATTTTTATGAGAGTCATCACAGCTCAGCTGAAAATGAGGATAAACTTATCCAAGCATGTGAACATGACACTGGATAGTTCACACAGTATGGGATCATGGAGCGGCCTCACTGTCACTTAAACCTGTCCAGATTTTAACCTGATCTGACATGTTGGCACACAGAAAGAAACAGATGGGTATGTTTCAGTTTACCGCTATCCCTGGCGCTTGAGTCACTATGAAAACACAAGACTATGGTTTGATGTCAGGATGGATTATGAGTGCTCCGTTTCACAAATTTAATTTGACAAATGCAAAAAGCGGCACAAGACAAGAATTTAACTTAAAAAATTATGAAATTTTGGGGGGCAAAACAGACTGTAAATGTATAAAAACTAGTAACTGGATAGAGACCAAAATTTAGTGACTGAACTACAGTTAGCTACAGCTAGCAGGTGAAATAGCCATAGTTAAATCAGAGTTTTTCCTTTTTCCTGTTATTGAAAATCAATTTTGATCTTCCAATATGATTGGGTTCATCATTAATATGGCAACTGCGAAATTTGATAATAATGAATAAAAGAGTAACAACACATAAAGCAATCCTGCGAAAAAATAACCAGTTTAGCTGAGCAGAGTTGCTGTGACTGGACTAGCTAGCAGGTGAGATAGTCTTAGCAAAAAGCTATTTCACCTTTAATTCCTGTTAAAAAAAAAATTGTTTCTTAAACCACATAAAAAGGCACTGGCAAAAATTTAACCAGTGTGAAGAAAACCACTAACACCAGCAAAAATAATTCCTGCTAAAATGTAGTGGCTTAGTTTAGCAGTGAGAGACCAGATGTTTTACCTACCTACAAGCTGGCTCAAAGTTAGCGTTTGCATCAAAAATTTTTATATGTAATGTCTGTGGCAAATGATTGGTAATTGCTGTCAAACAACACTTTTATGCTTAAGCTTTACTGTCTCTGTATTTTCTGTTTGCGGCAGAAAAAGTAGAGTTAGCATTTGTGAAATGTGACACATATCCCAACAAAACCAATACTGTTTTATTCATCCACAAACCACCCATTTCAATCACAAAGATAGATAGTTGCCGACGCTGTGAAATAGCACACGTGACTGAAGTAGAAACTCTCTCTGAGTAAATGTTTTGTATTAATTTAACACAAGTCTTGGTGGAGTCCAGTACTTTTAACCAACACAAAGGGGGTATAATAGCTACTGTGATTAAGGGTCTAATGTAAAGTGAATCAGTGTTGCATGTGAGTCATCATCATGCCATCATTAAACCACAATGTGCAACCGATTCAAATGGCCCTGCAAGGATGGCAGCGTGTTTTTAACTGTGACGTCTGGCAACAACACCCCCTGCTGCGTTTCCTTCCCGTATGCCCATGATACCTGGCAATTAGGGAGTTTGTTTTCTATTTTTACTCCTGATTTTTAGCCCTCTTCCCCTCCCAAACCTCCAATATTTGAACACACTGGATCATCCATCCACCTGTCCTGCACTTAAAAGCATTGGACAGTGAAGGAAGGGAAATTAACAGGGGGGACAATTTAGACACCGGAGAGCCTTTTTTCCGCCAGAGCAATAAAGCACACTTGATGTTATTATCATCTCTGGTGAATTATCAGGCCTCTGATAATTGTAATTAATCAATCATCAGGCTCACTCATGCACTACCATGAAACCCAGCATCACTGTAGATCAACCTGAGCAGTGTTGACCTATGAGAAATCAATGTGCAGCCATGATTCAAGGCAATAACTGTAGCTTCTTTCACTTGGATCAAGTGATAAGAGCATGCTTGATTACACATACCAGCATCTGCATCATAACTACACAAGGGAAAGTATTGCAGGAAAAAGTCCATTAAAGACCTTTAACATTGCACAATCCAATTCAAATGAACATAAAAAGGTTGCAGGACAAGTACATCCCCTCACTTCGCATTGATCATTTTCACCACATTCAACCAAAAACCTCACCACTTCACTGTGTGGCCAGAACTCAAAACAATAGCACATGTTTAAAAAAGAGTACAATGACAGATAAACTCATAAAATAGGACATAACATTCTTTCCCTCTCTCTTTTACTGTCTTTGCCTTTCATCACCCTCTGTCTTGCTCACACACACGCCTGGAAAGGCTGGGTGGGAGGCCTTGGCCCAGACACAGTCAACTGGTCCCAGTCCCAACAAGGAAACAATTAATCATGTGTGAGCGGCTGTCTGAGTGTCTGCTCTCTGGACAACAACAACACTCAGCCATTTATCTCCCCTCCAGGCAGGACAGCCAGCCAGCACACCATGCAGGCATGCACTCTCATCCTCACACACACACACACAGATGTGAAAGAACAAAAATGCACAGATTCAGATACACTCAAATGTACAAGGATAGAAGAGAGCACACATGCAGAGTGTAAAAGCGCATTCACGTAGGACAGCAGATGTGAATGACATTTGGCAAACGAAGGACACACACACTCACACACAGGTGCTCACTGTTTTGTCATTCTAATCAGATAGATGTCAGCACTTCCTAATGGTCATGTTGACATATACAGGAGCTACATATTGCTGGCTTGCTGCAAATCTCCAAGATCAAAGACAGACTGAAACAACTCAACTTTGTTTCATAATTCATTTGAGAGTGATACCTTTTACCTCGGTTTGCCTTTGATAATTCAAAGTCTGTTTGGTGTTCAGTTGGCAAAAACAAAATGGAAGGACTGGATTATTTTTCTTGTACTCTTCTGAGATGATGGAGTAAAGTTGAGTTGACAGTCATTTTATTTCAGGAAATGTAGTCCTCCCTAATTTAACTCTTGGTCTTCCGATGTGGCAGGGCAGGTTAGGAGTGAGCTAAAACAGGCAGGACTTGGTGAAATGAAAAAGGAAATTTGTCGTTTATTCCTCATTGCTGCATCTACCTCAGACAGGAGCTGGCTTGTGAGTGTGGGTGTGCATGCACATTTGGGCAAGTATATAGAGTATCCGAGCACTTGCGTTGGTTTGAAAGTGCGTATCTGTGCTCATGAATTTGTGTAACCGTGTTTGCTTCTGTATATGTGTTAATGCATGTCCAATGCAGTGAAAAAAGGGGTTCCTAAGCCTCAAGTGGAGCAAACAAAGAGGCCGGTGTGTGTTTCAGGATGGGGCATCTGGATGGCATCAGGAGAGCCTGGCAGATTGGTAGTGACACAGGTTACTCCCGAGGTCCCTGTTGAGAAACATTTCGCTGCAGTCTGCAGTGGAAAAGAAGCTTTGAAGCGCTACTGCAAAAACGGGGAATAAACGCATCAGCGTGCCAATGTTTCTTTATTGTATCATCATCACATCAAATTCTTATTGTTTTACTGTATTTGAAGGAGCTATGTTTTATGCAAGATACAGTGAAGAATCACTAGACAAGCAAAAATGTGTTAACAGAACAGTTTTGAATATTTATTTTTATTATTATCTTTATTTATTTTTTTTCCCTGTCTTGCAGAGAGTTAGTTGTTAGCTGTAAAAATGGCATTGCTACTAGTAGTCTGTTAGCTTAGTTTAGCACAAAGACTGCATATAAGGGAAAACAGTTAGCTTGGCTTTGTCTAAAGGTAACAAACCACCTACCAGTGCTTCTTAATGATCTTTTTTAATTTACACAAAACTGAAACAGAAAATACTTTGGGGTGACTTCTTGACAACTAGCTGTTTGTTGCAGCTTTATTTTTACAGGCCATGGTATCAGATAGAGTGAGAATGGTGTGAATTTTCTCATCCAGCTGAGAACAAGAAAGCAAAAAACGTTTATTATTCAAAATACTAGTCTACTATTCCTTTAAAAGAGGTAGGAGAGGAGATATTTAGTCTGTGGAGGGGAACCATCAGCAGAGTGTCTTTAATCAAATGTTGGGATAAAAAGCTAACCTACATCTAATAAGGTATTCAAAAATGCAATCTCACTGTTCACACAGCCTAAAACTTCCTGCACCAACTTGAACTTCAATTAAGTAATTTAGACAAATGCAACCATCATTCGTTTGCTCCCTCCTTTTCTCTCAGTCCAGGTGGCAGCTTGACAGGAAGAGGAACAGGAAAGGACTTAAAGATTTGCTGCTGTTCTCATTCTCCTTCAAACACATATGCTCCCTGATCATTTCCCACAATGCTTTTGCATGGAGGCCTGTGTGATCAGTGGTTATGAGAAAGCACAGGAATCTGACAGACAACTGTTCCAACCAGGGGAAGAAAAAAAAAAAGAGGTAAGCCTCCTCTTTTTCTCTTTCTACCAGCTACTCCCCCGCACTCATTCCCTCAGCCTGGTTCGTCTGCATTTGCGGGAACCATCTGGGTTCATTTATCCCAACCAAGGCAGGCTGGAGGACCCCTGTGCCCTCTCTGGTTGCAGGGTCCAAGCATGCTTCACTGTGGGTCCTTGTTGTGGGAGAGAGGAGCTCAAACCTGCCCAATAGCCTGTCTGGACCGTCTCAAAACTCCCATCCACCCTTTCCCCTGCTTCACCAGGCCCACCGCCCATCCCAGATGCCCTTAAGCATGGTTAGTGTAGCTTTTCATCAGAACTGAAAGATGCTAAACAGATTCATCCAGAAGCTACATTGAAGACAGCCAGTTTGGAGGTTTAAGAGTTTCATAGCAGATGGAAAAGAGGGGGAGAGTGTGCAGAGGAAGCAAAGCTGACGTTTTAAATAAATGTGCGTGTAGGTGGGGTTGATATCAACTGTCTCACATGTTTATGAATGCCCACATCAACATTTGCATAATATGACAAGCGGATGTACACCACTTCTGAAAGTGTTTGTGTGCAGGAAATGCACTTCCATGTCTCGAGAGCACAGGTGAAATGAATGAGACGTCCATTCAGCCCCACTATTTGGTATAATCCACAGTCAGCTTTATGCCAAACGTCAGTCCAAGTTATCAAACTGCACAGCTGAATGGAAGCAGAGTGACTCTGGCTGGTTACTTAAAGTCACTGAGAAGTTATTCAAACACCCAGTTATTATGGTATAAACAAAGGCAGCTTGTCATACACTATTACAGATATGGTGTTTACAAGAATGCCACTTTAATGTAGTGCATATTATGTATGATGATTAAGCATAGTGTTTGACAACCAAATGATTGGAGAAATGAAAGTAGATTATAAGAGGCATTGTTTTGTTGTGAGACTGGCAGCAGAGATGATGCATAGTGAAAGAAGGCTCCCATATATGACTGGTAAAGAAATGTATTAGCATAAATAATGCTTTTCTTATGGAAGAGAGAGTACACCAAAAAACTGTATGAAAAAAAACAAAATTGACTTAAGAAGCATTTTTTCACCCTTGTAAGTACATCATATTAGATGGATTACAGGGCTGATTTCATGAGAATGGCTTCATCATGCTGTTTGTTCCTATCCTTTCTTTTCTACCACCTTCTTGTCTTTTATTCAAAACAGATTTGTCTAAGTCGTCCCACACTATCTGGGCAGTCTGTCTACTGTGTGGTTTTTTGGTGACTCTCCGCTAAGTTATATAAAATTCCCTCTTTGGCAAGTGTGAAGTTTGCAATGGTTTGTTGTTGCACAATGGGTGTTTTCATCTCTGAGTTTTTGAAATGCTGAGCACAACTGGAACGACTTTGGCATCAATCACAGTTCTCACATGAAACATAGTTAATTAGAGGGGAAATAAAGTGGCTATAATCAAGTGGTTGCAGGTTTGTAGCCACTGTGTCCATCAGCAGTCATGTGTCCTGCTGATGTGTCCTTGAGCAAGACATTTAACATGTCACACATGATAGGTCTAAATGAGAAGATCAGTTGAAATTACAAAAACAAAAAAGTGATTGTTAGAAAAATGACGATGAAGGTTCTATCAGGGTCACCCAATTGGGCACATGAAATTTGATTTTGCGAATCAAAAAATAAATAATCTGTCTCTTCTGTCCATTTATTTCATTCAAATAAATTGATACTTTTGGGAATTAATAACTTAGACAACATAATGAAAGAAAAGGATTTCAGAATATTTCCAGATTTGAAAGTAACAATATTCCAGCCAACTCTGTCTTTCTCTGTCTTTAGCTCCGGGCTCCTATGTCAGCTGCTGGAATTCCCTGTGGTGCTCAACTAACTGTGCCTCCCTTAACATTATGAATTATCAAACCACAGATAGCTTTGACTATTGTCAAGTCATGGACTAAAGATCTTGTTCATTTAGCTATATCAATATATTGGCCAAAAAATGAATAATATCACATTACCTTCACATAGCTTGAATAATCAACTGTTGCATATCAAGTTTGTCCAACAACTTTACTCAACCACAAGGAAAAAAGACAGTGACAGACAGTTAGAATTTTCCTGCATACGTGGGATTTGGGGAATACCCTCCTTGTGAATATTTTTGGGAGTAGGTTTGTAAAATGATCTCAATAATTCTTGGATGCCTCTACACTTGATGACTCCAACTTATTTATGTGCCAGAGGAAACTATGGCTGGCAGATCCTTCGGGAGCAAAATCTTCACTTCAGTTACGCTTTTAAAAGTCTGGTGGTGTATTTAAACATTTCACACTTGTCCATCTTGGGGTTTGATGGAGAGGCTGTCAGATAGGTGAGGGAGGGCAGGGAACATTTTTGTATATTTGTGTACTGTATAATTCTTTTGGTGATAATATGAACATAAACTGTAAAGAAGATGTACTTAAAAGAAGCCTTTTTTGATTTGAACTGATGACATTTGGTGCCAAAAAAACCCCAACCCATTTTAGCATGATCCAGTGGAATAACACAGTACAGCACAATTCGCAATTGACCCATGCTCTCCATCAACCCATAGGAAAACCTGTTTTGACAGTAAGTGACGGATCAATATAGTCTTCAGTTACAGTTAGTTCTACAGTTTAAGTCTTTTCGACTTTTTGTCTCTATTGCACACAGTTCTAAAAAAAAGTAAAATTAAAAAAAATGGAAATAGTGAGAGTGACGGTGTTCCTGAGCAGTCAAAAACAGGACAAAGCCATTGCCACAAGCGGCCTTCTTTTTCAGGTCAAAAATGTCTTACAAATTTGAATCTCATTACCATGTCATGAATACGTCTTTGGGAATCCATTAGGCATTTCCTGCCTAAAAATACAATAAGAATTCATATTCAAACTGAAAAAGAAAAGAAAGAGTGGGGAATAAGAATAAAGGCCCAGCGAGAACATTACTGTAAATCTGTTTTAGCTCTTTCAGTCCACTTAAGAAGAGGCAGAAAAAAAGAGAGAGATGTGAGTGACTGACAGATGATAGCAATAAAAGTAAGAACAAACTGGCCATTTTACTGCGGTAGGGCCATTTGAGAAGGGATTATTAACTTGTCAGCATTTCAAACTGAGACACAACTTTTTCTCCTCCAAAACACATCCCCATGTCTGTGTTACTTTTATTAGAAAGTCTTTAAACCTTTTGACCCCAGAGGGCCTCCGTTATTGGCTGTTAATAGGGACACGCTGGTCAGTGGGGAGGCCCTAAATGCCCTATTAATCATTTGTTTAGAGCTCAGGCCTATTTAGGAAGCTCTGTATTTAGTGTGAGTTAAAAATAGGAGGAGGCAGATTGAGACAGCCGTCCGCCACTCATCGCTCAAACTGTCAGAACGCGTGGGCCCTTGGGGACGTGGGCAGGAGACCCCTCAAGCCATGGAAGTTCAAAGGTCACAAGGTTTATCATTATTACCCACTTACTCTGCGGCGGCTGACAGAATCATTGTTGGTTTGATTGCTAAAAATAGAGACTAAAGTGCTGTTGTAGACATGACAAGCAAAATCATTTCAGAGCGTGTACGTTTTAAAGATTTTCCCATGTAAACAGTCAAGAGTTTCATGTCAGAGTCGCTAGACACTGTAGTTTATACGCCTCAAGTAAATTTTGTGCTTCATGAATAACACAAGAGCAAAGCAAATGCTGCTACATGGTTCCTACACTAAATGCCACAAGTAAGAGTTGTTTGCTGGCAGATTGACAGTGATGGGAAATAAAATGTCATGGGATCAAATCATTAATCTTGTCAAATATTGTCATATGACAGGAGAAAATACAGGTGTGGAGATTGCATCTGCTGATAAAACATTACTTACAGCCATTTTTCCAATAAGCGATGGACTCAGTGCTGTCAATATTTGGAGGGGATGCGAGGTATGCCCTGGCGAAGGCCATTTTGCGAGGAGCAGAGAGCCTGCTGGGAAAAATACAGTGGTTCATGCTGGGTCTCCGGGAAGCTGAAAAGCCACCAGCAAAAAGCTATGAATTATTCTGAGCGCAAAATACATTTTCTTTGAAGACTGTCGGGCCATTAGAGCCCTTTTGCTCCCTTTTAAATTGTTTTTATGCTGTGAGTAATGTTAACCTTTGCTTTTGTAGTCATGAAATTCTCTCTGCACCTTTTTCCCTCCCGGTACAAAGCACAGATGGGCTGGAAAAACTGGAAATAAAGTATAGGAACCATTTACTGTGAGGAAAGAAGAAACGTGAGGAAGGAACTAAGACTTCTATACTGACATCTACAGACTTGTGTTCCTTAGTACAGTAGATAGTCAATGTGCATAAGAATAAACCCACTCAACAATAACTCTGTTTGTACACTAAGCTCAGAGTGAATATTGCAGCAAAAACTTTGAAATACTTTGAGCCTGATGGTGGATGAATATCATTTCACAGTAATTCACTTGGAGCTATAATGGATGTATTATAATAGGTTGTGTAACATATGCACTGCTGAGTTGTAAAATAGTAAAATAATAGTAAAATTGTAATAGTAATAGTTAAAGTTGTGTAGCAAAGCAGTTGTGTATGTGATCACCATATCACAACATGCATATATATTTATTTTTGTTTGCAGGTTGATATATACAAGGAGGCATATGCATTTAAGGTATGCATAAATTAGATGGTCTAGTCCTGCATTAGCTTGGTCTCCTGAGTTATATGTCATATCCATTGAACAATATTCACTTAACAAAAAGTTCAATAGAAGACACCGAGATCTGACACAGAGAGAGAGAGAGAGAGACTATCACAGTAATGGATCGTTACATGGATCTGACATACACAAGCCAAGCCACTGACCAGTTGACCTCTCGTGCCCTGCACCACGTGCACAGCTGATCCTCTTTCATCCTCCTTTCACTGCACCGGCGCGTGATCTCCATGGGAACGTCGTCACGCAGGAGGAAGTGAACAGGACTATTTGACGGCGAGCTTGTTTAGCATGGCAGCAAAGGTAAGCAGCTGATGAGTCCCCCCCCCTACACCCCCACCTCCCACACCACTTTCTCCTGTCTCTGCAGACCTGTCGTCCTGCCGGTGATGTGCTCGGTGCCGGCAGTGTCCTCTCCGGAGCTCTCCGCCCGGCGGGCGGTCTGCCCCCGGGAGGCTTGCTATCCGCCGGTTAGCCTATTAAGAGGATGTGCTAGAGGTTAACACTGGCCATACGGCAATGACATTGAGGCTTTGCTGTAGCTGGTTAGCTAGTTGATGTACATTAGGCTAACAGTACCTAAGTCAAAGTGACTGACCTGTCGTTTCAAAAATGATGCAGCAATGATACTGTTGCTATTTTGTTATACTCCTTTCTCCTCCCAGGCCCCACCTCTTCCTTTTGACCGGTTTGTATCTGCTATTAAGCCGGTTGTACTCACCTGTAACCTTGGTTAGCATCATGCTACATGTTGAGCCCTCCTGTCATAAACTGCCTGCAGGTGCCAGAAGTTTCTACAGGCTTTAAGAGACGTTTTAACAGCTTTGTCTTTGTCTGTATGCAATCAGTATGTTCAGAAACTGGTTCAATCTTCACTCTGACACACTCACCCCAACTTTTAAGATAACCGATCACTTCTTATTAGATGTTTTGATTCATAGTTCTTAAAATATCACACTAACATTGGGCAACATCCTCTCTGCAGTGTTTCCCAAAACAGAGGTTACGGGTCCCTTTAAAGGGCGACATGATAAATCTGGGGAGGGGGGGGGGGTCACAAGCTGGTCAATGAGAGCAGAGCAGAACATTTGTCTGATATACAAGATTATGTTTGTGATAAAACAGTATAAACTAGTAAACTTTGTCTTACTGGAACTTGTTCACGTTTATAAAGGAATATAGTCGAAAGCTACATAAAAAGATTGTAAGTGCACCTTGAATTTAGAATGATCCCATCTTTGCGTCTTGCTTTCGACTTCATTTTTATCATCTTTTTTACATCCTACAATAGTTTAGGATAAAATGGTCACCAGTCCAAACTGTATCAAGGGGTCAGAAGCAGACAAAGCTTTGTTTTTAGGATCACAAGGCAAAAAAGGTTGGGAGCCATGGCTACTACTACTTCTACAGTGTTGCTCAAACAATGAACCAAGACACACTATAGATGAAGTATTGATACATAGTGGGCCATTGTGTTATCTCATTGTGGATGAAAGTTGTATTCACAAAATGTTCACTTATTGTTTTGCAGGGTATTCTACCAAGGAGGGCCGACCCCACTGAGTTGAAAGCCATTTTTGAAAAGGTGGGATTTTACCCATATATCTTTGTTTCTCTTTTGTGTTTACCTCTTATCAAAGAAGCTTTTCACTCATCGTTCGATTTATGTTTGTTTCTTTTTTTATCAAATTCTAAAGCTCAGCATCAGTTCTCTTTGTCTGTATCTGTTTTTCTCTTTACAGTATGCCAGTGTTAAGAAGAATGATGAGCACTTCATGTCACCGCAGGATTTTGTGAAACGCTTCCTCCATGCCCACACAGACATCCGGCTGTCCGATGAGGCCACAAAGCTGCTGGCTGGAGTAGTGGACCAGAAAAAAGATGGGTAGGTGTTTAACATTTCACTTAAAGTATAAGGTGACATGATGTTTCACATAAATTAACATGCTTGTACACTTTGAATTGCGTAGATAATCCTTGCAGTTTGAAGGGTATACTTATGGAAATACTGCCATTGTAAATGGTATGATTTGTCACACTAGATGTAATAGATACAGAGCAAATATGGCGGCAGGTTTTTTACAAAATAATAAAATCTAAGAATTAACCAAAAAGCATTTCATGAGGATTGACATTATCACTGTTTAAAAATATCCTTGGCGTATATCTGCTAATCTCACTGTGAAATTGCTATGCTGAACCTCTTGCCATAAATTCATCTTCTCTCATTAATATTAAGCCAACTTTTAACTAAGCTTATAACAGACTCTTATCATAGCTATCAGTATATCCATTATGTGTCCCTTTGATCATGTGTAACTACCTTTCTTGTATTATTTGCATTTTATATACAAATTTATGACTGAATCCTTTGGTGTAAAAAATGCACAGAGGGATGTTCGTACTTGAATTATATAGCGATGAGACATCAAACCACCAAAGGCCCCTTTCAGGTGTTTCCTTCTTTGTAGATACACCCCCAATTTCACACTTACTCCTCCCCCCATTCCCATCACCCCTGTTTTTTTACATTAATATGTATGTATTTAATGATACATAATGATGGGTAATAAAATGTTTGGGTAAGTCAAAAAAGATAAAAAAAAAAAACAAAAAAAAAAAACCTACATTGCCATGGTAACCACCTGGGCTTCTACAAAGAGCAAAGTGCACATGGCTGCGTAGTTTCATGTTATTACATCTGCTTTAAGGTTTGTGTGAGTGTGTGTGCGTGTGTGTGCCTGCATGTACAGAGGACGATGAGATGGAGTAGTGGGGGTTTTGGAATTGGAAAAAGAGAGAGCAAGGTACACACACACACACACACACACACACACACAGAAACACAGACACACACACGCACACTTATAAAGAACACACACATGCACTGTAATTGCCCAAGCTATTCAGGAGCACTCCGTCGCATTGTGCAGCTTTGGAGCAGGATAAATGGTGGCCGTGGCATCAGGGTAAATCTATTAGGAACCCATGGCCCAGGCTTTGTATCTAAACCTCATTTTGGTTTTGTGGAGGGGAATGGAAATGATATAGGGGCAAAACAGGAAAAAAGTTTTTTTTAAATCTCTGGTCTCCCAAATAATGTTTTGAGCTTGGTTTAGATGTGATTCTTTTTTTTCTTACAGTTGATGTAAAGGCCTCATGATGCTAATACTTTGTGGTGTGTTATTTTCCTCCTGAACTTTGATAGATAAATGATTTGTCGAGACGAAGAGTGTAGATGATTATCCTGCAGACCAGCATCTCATGAACACAAAGCAAATAGATATAGAAAGTGGAGATGCAGCAACATTAGTCCCGTCTGTGCTAGCTGAAAACACAAATGCATTGTTTTTCAAACGCTCAACCGTGCAAACCTTATGAAAAGAACAGGGAGCAAGAGAAAACAAACCACTTTAGTGGCTGTATTTTTCATCCAGCTCGTCTGATCTCATGCAAATATGTTTGTGAACAATAAGTTTTGCTTGGTATATGTGTGTAGTATATTTGAAGCTAGTGCGCCTGCTGCTGTTTTTGCCAGGTAGGACTCCATTTCAACAAGATGAGTCAGGGGTAATAGATTTAGCGGGGGGTCGGACGGCAGGCAGCATGCTCGCTTACTTTTCTGTTGGGGTGTATCTGTGTGGGAGAAATTTTACTTAGATGCCAGGGTGTAAACAGTGAAAATGCATTTGTCTGCCTCCCTCTCCGCGACTGTGTAAATCAGGGGATATAGTGACAGTCGTAACAATCTGTTATGTGGAAATCACTTTCTCCCTCTTATTCTAGCTGCTCCCAGTGAGACAGAGAAACAGACAGACAGATAGATAGATAGAAAAAGAGAGAGAGAGAAATAGAGACAAGAATTTTGAGATGTCTCAGTTTCCAGGGATCAAACATTTTGTGTGTGAACACACTACATGGTTTTCCTCTTTCACCCAACTTATTTGTTTCCTCTCTTTTTCACTTTTGACTTTCCTTTTGTGCTTTCTCTCTCATCAACACTTTTCTTTACGCTCTCACATACCATATTGCACTCCAAGCTCCCTCCATTTCGTTTTAGCTCTTTCAGACTCCCTACCTTTCTGCTTCTCTGTTGCTTCTTTCCTCTGATATTTTGATAGAAGCATCTGTTCAAGTGTGAAGAAAAAACACTTTCCCCATAGACTCTTGTAGGTTTAAAAAAAAAAAAAAACTTTGTTAAGGGAGCGTGCTGGGAAAATAGCAGTCTGCCAGCTGCTGTGGGTATTCTGGACTTGGACTGGTGGGTGTCCACTCTTACAAACTGAAAAGATCCTGGCAGCTAGCACTCACCTGGGTGTGAGTGACTGTGTATGTGTGTTTTTGGGGTGTGCCTGTGTGCATATGTCTGTGCAAGCACGCTCTATGTGGGTGGAAGGCTGTCAGTAACAATGCAAAGATGCCAGGGACAGGGGATTATTGAAGCCCCTCCAGGACCCTCTCTCCGACTACTATCAACCGAGGAGAGCTGTCTTTCTATCAGCCAGGCCTAACCAACACCATGCATTTATGTTACTTGTAAACAATGTTTCCAATTCTGACTTTCAGTTCAGAGGAGAGTATTTAGATGCCTGCTGAGAAGAGACAGAGATAAAAGCCAGGTGGTGAAGATAATATAAAAACAAACAAAAATATATGGAATATAAGGTAGAGGTTTTATGCTTTAAATTGCAGTGTATTGGCATCATAAAAGAAGCATCATTCAGCTGTCATTTATTGGAGCACATCTTAGAATCGAGTCTTTATTTAGTCTTGTGTGTTAGATCTCTTGTCTGATACTGGTCATGGATATGCGGACTGTGCCTGTTTAAAGATTTAACAAAGTCCTGCAGAGTGAAGTAAGTACACAGTATACTGAGAAGATGCCATGCCACAGTATCACATTAGTCTTCTCTCCGAAGTTCAGCCCAGGCTGCATAGTACAGGATCGGGCAGCCCTGGACACATGCCATAGCAGTTGATGGTTGGGAGATGCTGTCGGTTTATTTGATTATTGAGTGTCTCGTTGGGGTTGGGTCTGCATAGCTAGAACGATGGCCTCCCCGTCTTGTGGTAATCATTTCGCAGCCGTCATGGCGCTGCTAATCAACCATCATAAGCTTCCACCCTGGCTACAGAGCTGTGTGTAAATGCTTATGAGTACGTGGAATGTTTCTCGTGTGTGTTATGGAGATGCCCCCTGGATCTTGTCTGGACTCCCCGGTCTAAACCGTGGTCCAATCCCTCAGTGATCAACAGCCCTCTCAGTTACACTAATATGCTGATTATCCACGTCTGGGAAAACACAGACGAGATGACCAATGTGTATGTAAAATGATGCATGTGAAAAAAAAAAGAAAGAAATCTGACTTTTTCCCTGGGCTCTGTCTGGGAAATTAGTGCTCTAAGTCTTTGCATTGCAGCCTGTACCTGCTGAAACTCCTTTATTAACCTCTCTGAGGTATAATTTCGGAGTGTACTATACATCTGTCACGAAGGAATGATCATTTGATAATATTCCAACAGCGTGAGCGGCAATGGTATTGGCTTTGTTTTTAACAGTGGATCCACACTCACAGCTGTGTGCTTTTGTGCCCCCTTCCACCTACTTGCCATCAGCAGGGCCCTGCTCTTAAGAACTACCTGCTTAGTTAATAAAACAATTAGCCTTGCCTTTGAAACAATGACAGCTAATTTCATTTGCCAGAGTGGAGAACTGTATGCTTGCTTTTATTCCGTCTCCATATTTCTCTTCCTTCCTCTGTTGCTCTCTCTGACACACTCTTTTCTTTTCTTTTCTAGTCCACAGTTGCCTTGTATGATACAAGTATGTATTTCTGAGTTTGTATTGAAAGCAGCTTTTGTGCAGCTTTTTTTTCGCATGAATGTTTGAAGGAAGAAATAACATTCTTGCAGACTAGATTCAAAAGCCAGTAATCTAAACATTGCTTTTCAACCCTAATGAAGTATCTCTGGCACTCAACAATTTTCAGAATAGGTCCATTTTCTTGGTATTATTTTGATAACCAATACTTTTGTCAGTGCACAACTCTTTTTCTTCTCTCTCATCTATCTACAGTGTATCCTCTGCATACAAGTACATACGCTATGAAGACACACATAAGCACCTACGTCCAACCTAGAAATAGTCTGCCATCAAAGAAACATCTCAAAATTTTATCAGAAACATAATTACCCCCCCCCCACCCCCACCCCACAGAAATTGAAATGGGTTTAATAGATGGATGCTCAGGGACTGCTCATTAGCACTGACCCCTCCTGTAATTATCAGATCCATTTGTGAAATTCATAATGGACTTGTGTGCAACTGTGAACCAGGACCTAAATAAAGGCTAGACTGCGTGGTCCAGTTCCCCACAGCAGGACTCTCCCAAGGGAGCTCTTAGTGGGTTCACACAATAGCAATGTTTATGTTTATTTTTTTTCTTGTTGATGCAAGTGGGCATATGTGTTACTATGGAGAGGCAGGAGATATAGTAATATAACACTAATAAGTTTAGAAAAAACGGGAAGAGAAGACTCATAACGAGTTTTGGTGTTGATGCACTGGAATCAAGTTCACAATTTCAGATTTTTTCCACCTTGCCTTCTCTCGACTTCCTCATATTAACCTCATATTGTATTACATTTATATTGAAATGAATTATATTTCCTTAACTGGCTCTCAACTCCCTCCTTGTGTCTGCCTGTTTAAAATGTCACACTAAAATATAAAACTTCCTACTTAATATTTTTCCTTGCTGGTGTAAAGTTGGCCCTCTCCATACCAGCTGCCAGCTCAGACTGGGAACACACACTGAGCTTTTTAAAATGTTTTCTTTTCTTGCTGTCACACTCGATGAGTTTATGACATTACATATGGAAGAACAGACTACTGAATAAAAGGCAGCTTGAATTACTTGTAGTGCAGATTGATAGGTCGAAACTAGTGTACTAGTTTTTAGTTTAATGCAGTGTTAAAATAACTTGTTTTTTTATTCAATATTTTGTTTTATTTCTTAGGTGAAGTCTTTAATGAATATCAGGGTCTCAGTGTCTCACATCAATATCTGATGAAGTATTTATACAAGGAACCTCAAATACCACAGTAATGAATCAACTCAAATGACAGCATTTTACAGTCTTTTACAGTCCTACCTGCCCTCTGTCTCTCTGCCCTCCTCTCTTCTCGCAGGTTGATCTCCTTTCAGGAGTTTGTCGCTTTTGAGTCAGTGCTTTGTGCCCCGGACTCCCTCTTCATGGTCGCCTTCCTGCTGTTTGATAAAGCGGGCAATGGAGTGACCACTTTTGGTGAGTAACTCTGCCTCGGATTTACAGGATTATATCAAATAATACTGTACTCAAGTTTGCACAGATGGTCTTTGTCTTACTGAACCATTAGCATGTACAGTGTAAGTGCTGTAATGTGCCTTACAAGAGACTTGGAATAATATACTGAGCCTTGAAAAATACAAACCCCAGAAATTCACGATCACTTATGTTAGATAAACACATTTGTGTTTGCTTTTGTGGTATTTATTATGCCGTGTCCTCCACTGCATTTTGTATAGGCCTATTCCTTTGTTTTTATTAAATCTTTTTTTTTTTTTTTTTAAATCAAAATTACTCTATCATCTTGCCACTTGTATTCTTTTGTGAATTATTCAGGAAGCCAATTTTGCAGTGATAAGCATGTCCTTACATGATTAAAACAAAGTTACGGAGAAATTAAAGTTACTGCTTAACATATGTGCTGGTCAAATTGAAATCAGGATGCAGTGTAACGCTAATGGCATTATGTAAACATGAAATAAAAGTTCAGGTCTCAACACTGTCCTTGTTTCTTTGCATTTGACATTTAACAGAGACTTTTTTAGCCAATCCAGACAGAGCGCCATGACTGTTCCTGTTAAATGTGCCACTAAAGAAGTTTGCATACAAAGTCCTCTTTTATTTATGTGGCGGTCTGACCTCCGCTCATCTATTCTGTTATGGTTGCATCCACAAACAAAAATACTGTACCTCATCTGTAAAGAAGATAAGGTTAGGTTTGGAGGTGGAGAGGGCTGGTGGCAACTACAGGAGGGTGGTGAAGATGGAGGAGGGGGTGGGTAGCTCTCTGTGTATGTATGTGTGTGTGTGCATTGATTGGCACCATTACTCTGATGCCTGGAAGCTCCGAGGTGAAAAGGGAAGACATTTGTACTCGTTGCTTATTTCACATTTGCCTAATTGATTTAAACAAGTCTAATGCCAGCCTTCTGTAGGTGTGCGAGGCGTTAGCACATTAGGCTTGATTTGAAATGCAGTGCACACATCCCGCTCGCAAACAGGGAAGAGTAAGTGAATTTCATTTTAATTGTTGCTGTCGACAGGGTGCAAGATCATTGCTGGTGATTATATATGCACATATGTAAATTTTCATATTTAAAAGGATCAATTAGAGTGACGTTGTCTTGGTGGCAATTAAAAGGTCCGCTGTTTTTCTGCGTCTCCCAAAGGTTAATGAATATCCCAATGCCTCTGAGTTATGAGCCTCACATACAAGTGGAAAATTGCATGAAAAACATAATACACATCATGCCATGCACAAACACTGACTGCAGTGTCTGCCACTTGCATCGGCCTACCATTTCACCAAAAGCAAATAACTTGTGACTGAGATTATAGACTTGTCAAAGTTGCTTTATTGTGATACATAACAGAATTCACCCTTTTTTTGCCCTTCGCTCTCTTTGCCTTTCGTTAGATTAAAGAATTTCATCATGGCACCAAATAAAGAACTCCCTTCTTTATTACCTATTAAAAACATTAATAGCTGCAGCTTATGTAGCATTAAAGGCCCGTTTGTTCTCCCATGCAATAAATGCCTATACTCTGATTTCTTTTTATTTCATTTTTCTGTAAAGCCATTTTAATTTGATAATAACCTGAGTAATTTCTGTTAAGTACAGGCGACGCAGTGCTCTGAATTTTTAGCACTTAAAAAATAAATGCATAATTTGGTGGAATGTTGAGTTCATAAAAATTGCAACGTAACACAGCATATGAAATGCACTTTTGTCTCAGCCAGAAAGACAAAAAAGGAGAAAAAAAAAACACTGAAAGACGACTGAGTGTTGACAGGTCTATAAAAGCTGATAATATAAACGCCAGGCTCTGGAGCAGCCTCTCCTTTAAAGAGTTAAAGGCTGTATATTTATTGCCTCATTAAAGTGTAAAAAAAACAATGCACAAGCTGTCTTCCTTCTGAAGGTAATGCTGAGCTGAAGTAAATATCACCCTTTTCTCCCTCTCTCTTTCCCTCCCTGTCTGTCTTTATAAAAAAGTTGTTTCTTTCCTCCTCTCCTTTCTCCCCTCATTCAGCGCGGCTTGTTTGGTAATAAGAAACAGGTCACTCTATTGGTTTGTTTTTGTTTCTTTAGTAAGGCTGTAATTTAGGACTCATGTTCAGTGTCTCTCCACTCCACTGGCTGTAGAGGCTTAGAGGGTTCAGGCAGAGGAACATAAGTGAGAAGAAAAGGCTTTCCGTCTGAATACAGAGCCTACACAGCTCAAACAAGTTCTGCCATGTGTCATTCAAAACTGATTTAGAGTTGAGGAACTTAAGTCTCAATCAGAGTGGAATTGTGTTCTGGAGATTGACGTTGACATTTTGACAGAAATAATCACAGACTTTTTTTCTTTTCCCAAAATCAAATAATTACTAATGTTAACCACAAGATAGGAAACACATGCAGTTTGTTAAGACCTGACTCACAAGACTTTGTACCAACAGCTTTTAGGTCTTAATTGGAGCAAAGTAATAACTTAAGCAGGAAGAAGAATTTGATAATTGTTTGTTATGAAAACATGAACATACAGAAAGGAGAATATGGGCTCAGTTTTTAATGGTGGTGGAGGCCTTGTACATGGTTAATGTAAAGTAACTAGCCTTAGAAGTGGGATTTGATCTGTAAAACCTAAACAAAACTGTTCAACAATCACAATTGATTTGAAAACAAAATTGCTTCACTTTTGCCTCACTGCTTTCTAAATTTTGTTTAATTTAATTTTTGTTTCATATACGTCAAGTGCATTCACTCTAGCATTGTACTTGCTCCACCTCAGAGGGAAATATCAGACTTTATACACACTGCATTTATTTGACAGCTGTAGTCACTTTACTAATTGAGATTTTACACAGAAAGCATTTGATAAGCTTTACACATTTTTCCAGTTTAAACTACACAACAGTAATGCTGTTAGAATAAGCTCCAGCAAGACTGACAGTAATTGTCAGGGGAAATGTTTTAACTGATACCTGCCCTCAGTAACTGCTGCTTCCACGTGTATCAAGTACCAATAATGCCATAACGTAACATGTAACAGTATGACAATAACATTTTTGTGCGCATGATAAATGCTACTTAAAGTGATTTTTGCTAATAACACTTAATAATAATGTAATGAATACTTTTACACAGTTGCAACAATTGCTATTTTTCCCTAGGTAAAAATCTGAATACTTCTTTCACTGCAGTCAGATATGCTGGTGCACTGCCATGTAGTTGTTGCATCTTGCTGTGATTTTGTCATTTTTAAAGCAGCAGCTTGTCTCTTTTTTTGTCTCCTCTGCAGAGGATGTGAAGCAGGTCTTTAGCCAGACCACCATCCACCAGCACATCCCCTTCAACTGGGACTGCGAGTTTATACGGCTGCACTTTGGCATGCAGAGGGACAAGCAGCTTGGCTATGGCGAGTTCACCCAGTTTCTCCTGGTAGGTTTCATGGTGATCACCTGCCCTCCATGTCTCTCATATGCCATTTTTGCCATCTCTGCCGACACAAAATCACATTCATTGTGTCTTTGTTTTTCTGCGTTTCTGTTTTTGGCCCTTTTTGTCGGTCTGTCTGACTGACATCAGTGATAGTCAACGAATCCATATCAACCAGTTTATTGTGCCTGTACACGTTGCCTTATCCTCACATATTGTTTATAGGCTGTTCAAACAATCTTGTCATGTACGTGTATTCTTAGATACTTATCTAAGCTTGTCCAAATGAATGTGCACACACAAAGACGCACATTTCTATCCTTCCCAAACACAGCCCTCCATATTGACCAGATTAGTCATTAATGAAACACTGAGGCAATGTACTTTATTTTGAACATTTTCTGCATTTGTTTTCCATTAGCTGACGTACACCTAGCATCTTTCCACTCCACCTATTCTGTAGCAGGTAGAGACACAGTTCTACCTCCATAAATAGTATAGCTGGAATATTTCTAGTGTATTTGTGGCGTGTGAGCCATTTTCCAATATGATGTCTAGACTTAAATCAGGCCTAAGCAGGGAGAGGTGGTAGAGGGGGTGGGAGAGCGGCCTGAGCTGTGCCAAGTTTGCATCCACACTCACCATGTATTTGAATGAGCTTTTTATATTACACTTAACTTAGACCAGATGGCTTGCACACAGTGGGCAGCAGCGCATGGATATTGGGACATTGTTATATGTATGTGTGTCCTTGTGTGTGCTTGTGTTTGAACATATAGTGTTTGCCTTTGAATATGTGTGGTTATATGTATGTGTGTTTATCTTATCTGCCTTACCGTATGTGTGAGCAGTGGCACAAAAGCTTTATGCAACTATGTTTATGTCAGTGTTTGTGTATGCTTGTGTATGCTTGTGTGTGCTTGTTTTTGCCTGTGTATGCGCGTGTGTGCATGAGTGCAACTGTGTGGCGTTGTGGCCAGTAGATGCTGTACTTTGCATTGACAGCATGCCCAGTTCTCTCCCAGTCAGTCACTCAGTGGTTTCCAGCTCCTCACAGCAGCAGGCTAGCAGCCAGCCGCACTCATTGCTCAACTATGAAATGCACATTTCCTGCTTTTGCTCTCTGTATTTGATCATTCCTCATAGCTTTTGATCCACGCCTTAATAAATGGCAAAAGAAAGTGGATTTCACATTATTATAGGATGCCTCTCTGTGTAGGTAAGACCAAGGGATGTTCAACAGAGAATTAGTTTTAAGTGTTGTAAATATCATCCTGCATTTCATCTTTTATGATGTCACATCTCTGGTCCACTGATATTGGTAAAATAATACTCTAAATATTTGAATTTGAGAGGTCTAATATTGTTGTGGGCTCTTATAAAGTAAGTCACATTATTAAGACACAATAATAGCACTGTTATGATGCCTTACTTGGTGTAATTATAGCACTTAGGTTTAAGTGAAATTCAGGTATTGGCAGGTCACTTCTATAGTGTGTTATCTGCAACTACACTGATTGATGACAGGGCAATTAGGATAGACACAACAACATTACCTGAATCAGAATTTAAACATTTACAATTACGACATACTTTGTGATTGCACTATTACCCAGTGATGTTACAATACCTTTGTTAGAGGACTAAACATTGCTAAATGTCAACGAAGGAAAGTACACTGCAGCTATAGAAGTTCTCAGGGAGTTGTTAACACCAACCCACACACCATATACTGAATATTTTTCAGTTATTCATGTAATTCCCTATCACCCAACCTCTCTCCCAGGAATGTTCCTGTCCTTTATTTCCTCCTTTTCCTGCCATACATGCAAGTGTTTATTGTGTTTTTCTGCCATTGTAACCACGCCACTGCCAGATGCTCACAAGATGGGATTATCAGGGAAAACGTTTGCGCCGCATATTTCTCACAAGGGCTCTCTCTGGCCAATTACTGTCTTGATGGAAGCCAGAGATTCTCACCAATTACATGCATTTTTCTCGTCTCATGCGTGGACGCTGGCCAAGGCTCAGCTCGCACTGTCAGCGTGGTGTTGTCTCTGGCAATGGTATTACCGATGTCCAGAGAAGTGGCACATAGTGGCACATTTTAGCCCATATTATAAATGCTGGCAAGTAAAGGGCTTGAATTACATGGAGGGGACAGCACATGTCCCACTTCTTTCCTAAGCACTCGAAAAAAGTGAATTGTTGGCATTGCTCAGATTTTTAAAGTCCCAATTATATGTTTGACTCTCCCAAGAATCATCGGGCAGCCCTTAACATCACAGCGCAAAGGGCTCAGTGGCACACATGTAAATGGGCAGTTGTGCTTAAGCTTCTCCTTATAATAACTTTCGCGCTGTGCTGATGAGAAGCAGAGATTGGAAAAGAGAGAAACAATCCTGCCCCACTCATATCTGTTGTTTAAGTTTTAAAGAGAGAGCTAAGAGAATCAGCCATTGAAAACAAACAGAGGTGGTTTGTCATGTGTTTTTATTCTCGTCCAAGGACAATTAAAGTGACTGCAAATGCCTCGGCGGTCTCCTGTTGGCTGTCTTAAGCCCCCAGCTTAATGTCTCCTGCCTCCATCACTCTCCACCCAAATCAAAACCATGTCCCTGAAACACTCGTACAAGTTAAGGTTTTAAGAGGCTGAGACTACAAACTGCCCCATCCCCTGGACCACAGTTGTTTTGTTGATTTGTGTGGTTGGTTCAAACTTTTTACTTGTCCAAGAAATGGGATCTAATTTTGTAATATATTTTTTTTATACATTTACAGACAGACACAAACACACAGATAAATGTTTACCCTTATTTTTGCACATGCACACAGTCATGCATGCAAAACAAATTACTTCTTCACTTTACTTTTTTGTTTTGGCTTTAGATATTTTAGTTCCCCTCCTCCTTTCCTCTTCCCAGTTTATTTCTCACCAAAGTGTTTTGACCTACTCACAACCGACCGGAGAAGTGAGTCACGACACTCAGGATGCTGACACCAAAATATCTCACCTTATTTACTTTGGAAGTGTTTACGTGTGTCAATCTCTCTTCGTTTCCTTGCTTTCCACTCACTTATACACTCTCCGGAGCCCCTGCTGTGCTCATAGGTGATACTGACACATGGCTGCTACAGTTGCTGTTTTCGCAAATCTGGCTCTTTTGTTGCAATGTCTATTCTTACTCCACTCCGGTCTCCATTCAGCTTTGTGTAAATGTCACTCTTCCCCAGTCGTTTCTCTTGGGCGCTGTGAATTTAGAGTTCGATCAGTTATGCTGTCAGTGAAATATCACTCAAATTCAACACAACAATAAGTCATAGTCTCATAGGGTTTTGTGTTGTGGTAATACCACTTTTTTGAGTTCCATTTATAACAATAACATCTGAATCAGTCAATTGAATAATGCCATGCATGTTCAAGAATTTAATCAGTCCCCTTACAGTACGTTTTGTCCCTCACATGTGGCTTGAAAAATAATGTCCATTCTTCTTGGATAAATTGATAATCGTTTATTTTGAACTGAAAAAACTTATTGTACTATAACTACTAGCCAGTACTTTTTTAAAAGAAATATCAGTTAAAACATTTGTCATTTCTCAATCATGACATGATTCTGCATTTATATAAAACTTTGACCTTTCGTCATTGAATAGAATCTATTCTAAATTGTATTTATTTCTAGGATTGCGTGCGCAATGAATTAACTTATAATAAACCGGATGATGCTTGTTTTAATGAAATTATTTCTCAATGAATCTGTTAATCCCTTAACTCATAACAATGTTTAATCAGGCAAGATCCTTTGTTTTGTGTAATCAACCCTCCAAAACCCAAAGAGACATAAAGTTAACTATCTATAGAACTATTTATAAAAGCAAAAAAAAAAAAAATCAACAAGCCCTTCATTTGAGATTTGAGAAGCTGAAACAGATTTTTCTTCCAGAAAAATTATTTAATTAATTGATTAATTAATTGAATATCAATCAGCTAATTGTTTCAGCTCTACATGTATATTGGAAATGACAAAAGAGAAAAGAAAAGGATGTTTCAGTTGAGTTACCACATTGATATGTATTTAAAAGTGGGTAAGCTTGAACTGGCCATTTAGGCCTTATTATTAGTTATTGTGTTGTTATGTTACAAACCTTGTGCATAAATATACAATTGGTTCATGCTTTTTTTTTTTTTTTTTTTTAACCATATTGCTTTTTTGACCTAAATACCATAAGTAGGTGCAGGTGAGTCAACAGCAAACTCAATAGCCTGAGCTTGCTGTCCTCATGCTTATGACTGTATTACACAATGACTCTTGCTGGATTAGTATTGTTCTGATAACCTTGGTGTTGGCTGTAACCGAATGTCTTGTTGTAAGATAGATAAAGCGTTGGTGGCAGCGGTTTGTTTACAGCCTCTCTCCGTAGACTTGTGGTTGCAGGTACCGATAATGGCTGCTAATTTCAAAGGCCTTGTGGGATCTGTCCCCACCACAGCCTGCCGTTGTCCCCATGGACCTTTGTGTGTATGTGTGCAAGAACAGAGACAAAGTGAGCAGTTGGGTGATTAGCTGTCTTTCCTGTGTGTGCACGTCTGTGTGTGTGTGTTTGTATGTTTCTCCCTCAAGTGGGTTTAATGGGGATTTGGGGAGGGTGTGAAAAGCCCAAGTGACGCCTCACAGTAGGCACGCCGCTGTTGGGAAAGAAGACGATGCTGAAGCCCGGCCAAACTCTGGCTAGCTGCAAACTTAAAGGGGGAGATGGCACCAGAGGACCCATCAAAGCAAACGTTGTGTTTTTATGCATATGTGTTTGTGTGTGTGAGTGTATGTGGATTTTAATTTATGAAGGCAACATAAAGAGGTGAATGACCCGCATTTGTGTACAATAATATGCATTTACTGTATGATCTCACACCTAGACTCCCCTCCTTTCTTCTTTTCACTCCCTTCCACAGGAGATGCAGCTGGAACATGCGCGGCAGGCTTTTATCCAGCGGGACCAAGCCCACAGCGGCTCCATCTCAGCCCTGGACTTCAGGGACATCATGGTCACCATTCGGCCGCACATGCTCACGCCCTTTGTGGAGGAATGCCTCGTGGCGGTGGGTTTTTTGTTTGGCCCTGTGGTGTTCTCATCTCATTTGTTTTACTGTCAGACTGGTTAAAAATAGTGAGTTTGGCTACAGCAGTGCACCTTGGAGTTATGACATTTTACCATTTTTTGTTAAGGAAATTTTGTACAAATTTATACAATACGAAACTGTAATACTGTAACAATTTAAATTCACATATTAGCTGTAAATCTTATTGGCCTTGATACAGGTGAAAGTGCATCTCATGTTGTGATACGGTAAAGTATCACAAAGTCTTCGTATGATTAAATGGAAGTTGATGGTCTCTCTGGAAGATCAAAAAACAAACACAGTGTTTCATGAAGAGCATCTCCACATACATAGATAAATTATAAGCAATGTTTGCGACTGATTTAGTTGCTAAAAACAACCTAATATTACTGTAAAGAGGAAAAGGCAGGATTGTTTCCCTCGTTCTCATGTCTTCATCCTTGTCTTTTGTCTTCCCTGTGCTCACTTCTTTCTCTCACACTCCCGAACACCATGCCTTTCCCTCCAGCTGTCTATCTCTCATGTCTTCCTCTTCCTCTTTACCTCATCTGTCGCCTCTCATCCATCCTCTCTCCTATACCCTCCCTTCATTTTTTTCTCCTCTCTCTTAACTGCCCTTCTTTCTATACTTCCCTCCCCCGTGTCTCTGTCTCTCTCCCAACATGTCATTAAGTCTAACCTCTCTGGCAGTGTCAAAGCCAAGCAGGCCAGCTGAATGGGAAGATAGAGACAGAGATAGATGGGGACTGGTGCTTTACAGTCCATCATCTTTGCCTGTGTGTTTGTGTGTCAGCAGCTGTGCATGTGTGCTGTATTTGTTTTGAACTCTGAGATGTTTGTCTTTTTTGTGTCTTGTCTTTTCCTTCTGTGTGTTATTGTTTTTGTTGCACATGTGTGCGTCTTGTGTCTGTGTCCATGTCTTACCCCATTTCATAAACACCTTGTAGAGTCTGTCATTTTCTCCACCGTGTTTACCTCACCGACCAGACATCTTGGTGTGCTGTTAGTAAACTCTCTCACAGGCACTCATGCATGCACACACAGCACACACATATATCAAAAATCCCATAAACACTGCAGAGACATTAAAAGCGGTATTATAGCAGAACACAAACAGTGAAGGACCAACCTTTAATTCACTCACCAAACATGGTAAATGATCAGCGCCACACTCTCTCCCCCCAAATATTGTTCTCCTCTCCCCCTCTGTGAAAGACTCTGTGTTGGATATCGTGGGAAGATCCATGTCTATAGGCTCATAGATATGAACAGATACAAAAGTGTCTCTCTGTTAGGGCAGTTTCACCCAAGCCAGAGCTTCCCTCCCATGTTGCAAACACAGAAAGCAGCTAGCGAGCTTCCTGCATGTGTCTGTAAAGCAAACAGTGCCATCTAGTGAAAGGAAGCTCTCCATTTTTCATGAAGAACAGCAAAGCCCCAAGGCTCATCTGATACCCTGGTCCTAACGTCCCAAAACAGGCAACAGCATTCAGGGAACATACTTGAGACACGCATTACTAAACATGCAGCAGTTAGAGCTGCTTAGAGTTTGAGAGCTGGTTTGATAAAGATGGGATCCTGACTCTCATAAAAGAGTTTGTGGATAGTCTGGAATGTCCTTGAAGGCCCTAGCGTCTATTTTTAATCTGTTACCTTTTTTCTATTTTCTGTTCTTTTACCACTTCCTCCACCTCATAAAGAAAGTTAATTAAAGTCCCCAAGAGTGTTCGTCTTGTGATGGAAAAAGTAGCGGTTGAAACAGGTTTACTTCTCCCTGTGGACTGAGGTAGAGAGAAATGTTGCTGCCTGTAACATTTTCCCTCTTCTTCCTTGCCCAGGTTGCGGGTGGCAGCACATCTCATCAGGTCAGCTTCTCATACTTCAATGGCTTCAACTCACTGCTCAATAACATGGAGCTGATCAGAAAGATCTATAGCACCCTGGCTGGCCACCGCAGAGATGTGGAAGTCACCAAAGGTACCAAGAGAGAAGCAAAATTACAAAACTTACATTAATAAAGCAGATGCACATTTATGAGTGTATAGGCATGCGCTCATATAAAGTGATGCTTTCTATATGTATGCAGTGTAAAAAGGTAACATAATCAGGGCACACACTCGAAAAGCTAAATCTGAGCATGTAATTTATATCTTGCTCAAACTAATTCTGGACAACAGGCAACATTGACAGTGTGTCTCAGATAATGTTTTTATATCTGCGTGTGCGTTGAAAGGAGGGTGGAAACTCGTTTTTGTTTACTTCCTTCCCAGTGGCATTTAAATGGCCATGTTGGATTGGACCCAGCACACGTACTGCATACCCACAATACCCCTGATGGTGCCTGTCTTGTCTATTGGATATCCTGGCACTGCTCAGTGGGCCACTTTATTTATCATGGGATGTTTTTAGTTGATAATGATATTTGTAATTCTTTAAAAACAGACAGAAACGAGAAACATTTGATTTGTCAAAAAAAAAAAAAAAAAAAGACTCACTTTTGAGGCTGTTGCTTGTGGTCACACCACAAAAAAATTAACCTCTAGTACTTAAAACCAAATTAATTCAGAGCGAATTTTGGTGTCATGTATTGATCCAACAGGATTCAATGCGTTCATTGTCCCTCTCTGTCTCTCGTGGTTTGTTTCTTAAAATCCTTATCTCTCTCACTAGCTTGCCCTACTTGCTGTCTCTCATTCTTTTCCTTGGTACTTGGCAAAGAGCCTAGTTTGCTTTCTCCCTTTCTCTGTCTCCTACTTTCAGACTCTCTCCCCTGCTCTGGTCGCGTTTAAGAAACTGTTCTGACCTCTCTCCACATGGCCCCGGGCCACTAGTGTAGCCTTATGATGCTATCTGAAGCCTTATCAGGGGTGTGGACCATAACCGACCCAGACCAAGAGCCCATGTGCTCCCCAGGCTGTTCCCACCATGGGTACACCAAGACTGGGCTTGGCTCGACCCATGGTGGCCCATAGCCAGCCAGACCTCCGCAGCCACCACCCATCCACCCTCCACTCCCTGAGTCATTAAGGCCTCCTCTGGGACTGCAAGTGCTCAGCTCTGTGTACTACTAGCTGGCCCACAAATGCATACTGTACACACTCCAGCATGTATCAAGTGTATGTGAATTTTGCAACACACTCTCCCCTCACATTTCTCACATACACGCAAGCATTCAAATACATTAACACAGCCAAGCATGCACACATGCGTAATAATCCTGATTGATTCCGTATGTGCAACAAGGCCACTGTTTTGCTCTGAGGATACCAATACAGCACTTAATGTGAACACAACCTTTATGTAGCCAGCAGTGGAAAATCGTGACTATGAATGGGTTAAAATCAGGTGTATGTTGATTAAGCATAGTTTACGTGTTAACACATAATAGTGTACATGCATGTTGACAAAGTTGTGATGACATGTTAGTCAGTTCCCTTCTGAAGTTATCTGGGCACAACATTAACAATTGTTCGAAGGATCTCAGGTCGAGTTTTATATCAGTCATTTTAACTGGTTGCAGTGTTGATCAGTTGTTCCATAAAATAATATCAATCAGATACTTGTGAAGCCTATGAAGTTCCCATTAAGCTCAGCTGTACTGTGCGTAGGTTTAATTAGATTGAGCAATTTTAACTTGCATTCAGGTTAAATTAAGATGATGATGATCAAGCATCAGTTTATTAGCATACTGACGTTATTGTTTTCTTAACACATAGATGTGGTTATTTTTTGTTTTAGTTTTTTGTAATGCCTTTTTTATATTTTACCTCTATGTTTATTGTTTGCTTTGCTTTCACTACTTTTTTATACACGTATAATGCACTTTGTAATAAAAAAATGCTGTATAAATGCTGTATAAATAACAAATGATTATTATAATACACTGAAGATAACTTCATTAGTTTGTGCTCATTAACAACAAAGCACTAATTGTCTTAACAGCTATGTCCAAACTGATTTTTACATTTTCACATTTGTCTTTTTCATCCTAGTTTTTATCAGTTTGAAAATGTGGGACTATTGCAAATACACTCATTAGGCAGTTTATTAGGTACAATAGGACCTACCTATGACATAGGTCCAGAGAAGAGTGGGTTCAACTGTGTGAGGATGTAGTTTGTGATGCTGTTGAATTGTATCACATTGTACATCGAGGTATTGCTGATATTTGGAGCGTATAACCAAACTCAAGTCAGCAGCAACCTTAACCCTAACCTTCCAAAGTTAAATCAACATTTCTAAAACATTATAACCTTCATGAAGAGAAGGGTTATTGCAGGAATCTTATATAAAACTGCATTAGTTTTTAAATGTACTTAATAAACATATACTTAATAAAGAGTGTATACTATCAGGGAACTGTATGAACAAGGCATTTATCTGAAAGTGTTGTAAGTCATTTTAATATAGTAATGACCAAATCATGTATGATTCATGGACAGAATCAAAGTGATTGGGTCATATAAATGTGTGTGTGTGTGTGTGTGTGTGTGTGTGTGTGTGTGTGTGTGTGTTGACAGGCTACAGGTAGACAGGTTATCAGCATTGTGATCTGTGATCTCTCCAGACAGAACTCTGTCTATGTCTGAGAGTGTGTGTGTTTGTGTGTGTGTTTGCTCTTGTGTAAGTATGCTCTCAAGGTAATGCATGAGCATTAACTGCATGTACCCGTGTGTGTGTGTGTGTGTGTGTGTGTGTGTGTGTGTGTGTGTGTGTGACAGAGAGAGAACGAGAGCATGCCTCAGGGGTAAGCTGAGCCTCGGCAGGGTGAATGGCTCCAGTGTAGGACGACTTTGTCACAGCCCCAGCCTGCTGCTCTTTGAATAAAGCAGGTCAAACAATGCTGACTCCTCCACTGTAAGCCAGCCTACAGTCAACCTGTTCATTATTTCACCAACAATAGACCAGGTTTCAAGTTACAGCGTACTAAAGCTGCCTCAAGAACTCGTAAAGTCCATAACTCCTTATGGCCATATTTTCTATTCTATTTTCTTTTGATGAATTTGTACTCATACTTTCACTCGTCTCACTTGTAAATTACAGCCATGTTACAGAGGGAAATATGTGTGAGTGACAGAAGTTAAAGAAAATATCCACTATAAAGCATGAACATTCAAAACAGCTACTGTCAACGGGTTCTCCATGTCACAGCCAACTAAAAAGAGCAACAAGAACATAATGTTATGTTCAGTACAACCCAGCAATCCAGTGTTCATTATCTAATTGTCCATTCACCTGAGCCTTAGATTTGGGAGGAGCAGTGTAGATGCTGTCCTGGTTGTGAAGCAGTAGATGGACTATTCGCTGTTGTGTAGACACTACTGCCACAAAATATGGTGCCTGATCTGTTGCTCCAAGTCATCCAGTCCATGTTCAAATGTCTTTGCATAAAGTCAAGAATGTTTTCAGTGGGCATTTGGATCCACTGTGGCTGTTCTTTGTCACCTATTGTGTTTGTAATTTTAATGGACAGAATCCCAAGGCACAGCCAAGGAGTTGAGAGTATCCAGTTTGGGACATCACAAATTGCTGCTGCTGATGCAGTTCTGTTGGCTTCATCAGGGCATGACCTTGAGTATGTGATGGACCAGTTTGCAGCCAACTGTGAATCTGTTATTATCATTGTTGGCGCCTCCAAATTTTACTCCGGAGAAGGGCGGATTGCCCTGTTGAGGTTAAAAGAGTTGATGTCTGCAGTTAAGGAATTGGGGAGATGAATTGGGGCCTTGTTTGCTAGTGAGGATATTCTGGTCCTCAGATCCTTTGCATTAAAACAAGCTGAGGTGGTTGAGGTTGTGTAAGATTATGATGTTTCCATACCCAAAGCACAATGGTTCAGATCTCACCTCTCTTGGGAATACACCAGCTTGATGATGTTAACCCTGACCATGACACAGACACACAATGTCAAATGGAAAGATAGGGATATAAGATTGGGCCTTATTGTGTTAACCCATTTTTATCCCATGTGCACATTCTGTAAATGATGATTTGAATCTTAAGGTATGGTGATCATCATTAAGTACAAACTAAATAAAAAGCTCTCTTCCCTTTTTGTAGAGGAGTTCATCGTGGCAGCTCAGAGGTTTGGCCAGGTGACACCCATGGAGGTTGACATCCTCTTCCAGCTGGCTGACCTGTCTGAGCCCCGTGGGTAAGACAGACACAAATAATACAGATACATACACACAAACACACACTGTCAAAAATTCTCAGAAAAACTAAAAAACACACACAAAAATCATTCTGGCTTTGATGTAATGCCTTGGTTTTCATAATGAGACTGGGTTTTGGATGTAACTTGCTTTCCTGTGCTTAATCCAGTCTCAGGGTGGATAATAAGACGTCAGAAGAAATAATCATTGGTGATGTGGGATAATAAGGGAGAGATTATTGTATGTTTCACTGAGAACAGGCAAATACATAAGTTCAGAAAATTGTAATTGTGTTGCGACTGTAATGGACGGATAGTGTCCAAGGCTTCATACTTAGTCAGCTTGTCAGAGAGTAAGTCTATCCCCCACTTGCCCCCCACAGCGCACCTTTAGCCCCAAGGTCCATCACTCAGAGATACAACCACTTTCTTCCTTCTCAGGCTTCTCTGCAATGGATCAAAAGAATCACACATGACTATATCAGTACTCTCAGTCATCTGAAAAAAAGGAAGACTCTAGTTCTTATAATCCGTGGCACAAAACAACTGTATATCTCTCACATTCCCCCACTTCCTCTGCGTCTGCCTTGCGGCTCGACCAGCGCGCTCATAATTTTTAACCCTGGCTTGAGACACCACCTGATTATTATTTCTGGGCAATGGGATACTTTAATAGCCCTCTCCACTCCCCTTGATTGGAGATGCGAGAGATAATAGCCCCAATATTCAGAGCAGAGAAGTGGGGGGAGGGGGGTTTGATGTTCCCTGTTCCCCATTCCCTCAGCCTGGGAAATCTGGGACCGTCATAGAGATGCAATGGAAAGGCAGTATTTTTCTATCCAAAGGTTAAATATCTTTGTTATACTTGGATGAAGGGATAAAAGAGTGGGAGTCGTCGGTTCCTGTAGCTCGGTTGTCTAACTCAATCATACCAAGCACAGGTCTGGGTTTTTGAATGCCACAATATTTTCACATGGAATGACGCTGAAGTGTCTTTAAAGTTTGAGTAACTTCACACTGACAGATTGTGCTTGCAAAGGTCACGAACTTGGTGATGCATGGATGAAATAATTATAATCCTCTGAGAGTTTTTACAACAGTTACTTGAAACCTCTCTCTCTCCTCATTCTCTCTCTTCACCAGGCGCGTTGGTTTAGTGGACATTGAGAAGATAGCTCCGCTGGAGGAAGGCGCCCTGCCCTACAACTTGGCCGAGGTCCAGAGACAGGTACAGAATATGAAGACTTGTTGATGTGTTTGGTTTCCTCTTCCACATTGGCAGCTCTTTTCCATTTTGATACTATCTCTGGGGTTAAATGTCACTGTACTGAGACTAAAAATTATAATTAAAGACAGTGATATCTCCTTCACAGGTAATTAATCCCCAAAATCAAAATATCAGTTTTGATTTAAGATTTTGGCATGGATTATACAATTAATTCATTGATATGTTTAGAATTACATAGAAGGGAAATTCGGGAGATGCAGACCCAAACAAGTTTTGTCAGGCATAAAGTTGAAAGTTTGCCCCTGAATTGCTGGTCAGCCAGTGCTTGTCAGCCCTCCTCATTTTCAAAAGTTCATACCAGGGTTGAAACCAAATTATGTCCAAGTAACTTCTCAATGCAGACTTGGGTTAGGGTTTTCTTGAGAGAAAACACAGCTGGACCTCCCCTTCACATGTGGTTGATGTCTTAAAAAAACATACACTCAAAATTTAAAAATCCATGCAAATAAAGGGAAGCAGAGCCACCCTTTATGCTCAATACAAGCCAAACATGCTTCAAATTGTAAATAATAGATGGGAAAAGACGTTAGAGCAGCTAATTTGAACCAAGAGGAGGAAGGAAGACATGAGAGCCGGACAGATGAGCAGAGAAGTGTTTTCTTTCTCGGGCTGTTTCATCAGAGTTGTGTTGCCTGGTGGGTTCCAGCGCTACAGTCAAGGCTTGGCCAGGCCATATTGGAGCAGGCTGGGGCCGAAGGGGAGCAAGCAAAGGGGCCCAGCACTACACAGACGCCAGTCCCACCACAATGAGCCACTTTAGGCCCTTGTGGTTTGGCCTCTGGGGCTGGCCGCCAGCTAGCTGGAACTCTCTCTCCTCATCTTTCGCTTGTTCTCTCCATTTCCTTTCTGATCTACTTCTCCCTTCTCGCTCTGGTTCTCACCCTTTTCTCTACATTTTTGCTGGTCCGCCTTTTTTTCCTTTATGTCTTGTTAACTTGTTCACCCTTTCTCCCTTAAACATCCTGACAGTTAGTATTGTCCAGTTTTATCAGTCCTCAGACAGACAGAGCTGAGGAGGATGGGAGAGGTGGAGGAGTTTTTGTGGAGGGGACATTTGGGCAGGAAGCAACTTCTGAGGACGAATTGTGGGGGCTGGGTGTTTCTCTCTGACAGGTGGACCTGTTTGAGAGACTCCCATCCCCCTCACACACACACATACATACTTACCACACTCCACCCCCCCTCTCCCCAGGGTCGAGAGGCCAGGGCTGGGCAGACCAGACAAGGCAACAGGTACCTCAGGTGGAGGAGGGAGTGTGGCTAATGTTACTGTGTGACTAATGCTGACTACTAATACTCTCAGATCACTTTGATTCAAAATTTATTTGACAAATGGCTTTACCAACCAGTGTATAGTTCAGATTCAGTTACACAGACATTTCTGTCATACTAGTGATGCAGTATTTAATTAAGCACTGAAAATAGACAAAGACAATCAACTATGTCAACAGATAATACAAGTATCCCTGTATATGCCTTTAGCTTCAGGTGGAGAAGGGCAATAAATTAACTTGTTCTAATTCTATATTAGATATGAAGAGTATCTTTACTTGTATGTTAAATATATACAATACAAAAAATTATTGTTATTCAGTGATTGATAATGTATAGCTATGAAAACCTATGAACTTATGAAATTAACTTTTAGAGCAAAAATTGTGAGATACTATATAATACACTATATATTAAATGTTGAATAATTACAGAAATCACCCAGGGACACAATGGGAGATTTGTTTCACATGTTCACCTGGTCACTTGTGCAGGGCCATGTGTTGCTTTCAGCAGTTCCTCTGTCTAGTTCTAAAATAATTTGTCGATCAGTTGATCAGTCTATCAAAAAAAAAAAAAAATATATATATATATCATGATTATTTTTTGCTTATTTTTCAAGTGAATTTGTCTGGTTACAGAATCTTAAATGAGAAGATTGGCTGCTGCTTTGTTTCTATAGCTCTGTAATTTGAGAAGCATTGTAAAGACATCATCTTGCACTATGGGAAATTTCACAATTTTCTGACATTTAATAGACAATTATTCAGTTGTCAAAAAATAATTAACACGATAATTATAGAGATAGTTATAGAAAATAATCATTAACTGCAGCCTGGATTTTATTTTATTAAACTACAGGTACATCATATTTGAATACTGAATGTCTTGACTACATATTAAGACATTTCTATAGTGTGTGACTTTAATGTGTGTTTGTTTGTGTGCTCATTTAAAACATTTACTTACTCTCATTATACTGTCTATCAGGAAATTGGGACTTGCTGTCAAACACTATACAGTGTGACAAATTCTTGATTTAATAGCCTGCAATTTATCTTGCAGGGTGGTGGAATTAGATGTGTGGCGTGCAACGTGTTATGAGATTCAATATTGAAGTACGTTATAAAGAAATGTCTGAAACGGTGACTTGTCTACTGGCATGTCTCTCTAACTGTTTTCATTTGCTCTGTTCCACTGTGAGCAGCAGTTGGGCAGTGATGGCTCCCGCCCCATCCTGGTCCAGGTGGCAGAGTCAGTCTACAGGTTCACCCTTGGCTCAGTGGCAGGGGGTAAGAGTCATGCCCTATTGGCTCCTTGCATACCTTCAATCCATCACCCACCCACCTACCTGCTTGCCTGTCCCCTACCCTCCACTGTGCTCATAAGAACAGTGTGAGAGAGAGGACAATGGCCCCTCTATCCCTTTCCATTGCGTACCAGAGCAATGGTCAGTTCCCTGCTTAAAGAGAAGTTCTCGCTCTCCTTCTTGTTCTTGCGCACTCTTTCTCTCCCCCTGTCTCTTTCCCGCTCTGTCCTGTCACTCTCCTCTCTGCATGCCATGGGAAAACCCTCTTGTGTAGATTCTTTTGTACCTGTATGACTGATCACAAGAGGGAGGATGAGGGTGGGGGTGAAGGGTGGTGCCTAGACTTTGTGTTTCGCTCCATACTCCCTGCTGTTTTTCTTCTTCTCCTCCTCCTCCCTTACTTCATTCCTCCCTCGTCCTTCCATCCCAAGACAGACAGCTTAATAAGGAGGTACGGGTCTACCATCCCTTCTTTCCTCTCGGTCTCTCTCTAATTAAGTTTGTCGCCTTGGGTCGATTCTTTTTGTTTGTGTCCGTCTGACGTGCCAAAGACACTGAATTCAGAAAATGTTTTTCTTAACATTAACCCCTCAGACTTCCCCTTCCTCCTCTACCTATCTCTTCTTCCTGTTCAGGGGTCAATTTTCCCCAATTACTAAAGCCAACCATTTAATCTACATCTTAACCTGCACTTTGATCAGGTTATTCCTAATAGTTTGTCTTAAAGTCTCTAAGCCATCTAATATCATGTGACCCATCTACCCTCTCCTCGCACTCTCATTTTTTAAAAAACATTTTCCATTGCTGTTGTTTTAAATTGTAAAACAGAGAGATGTGAGCACAAGGGTCAAGGAAATGGGAAGACAATGGTGGCATGGTCATTATGGTAAACCACTTAAGCGAAAAATGTGTGTTGAAATAAACAGATAATAACCTCATAACATCTGGCCAGTGTCTTAAAAAAGCTTTGTTTTGTTCTCTGTAGCTGTGGGTGCCACAGCAGTGTACCCTATTGATCTGGTGAAGACACGCATGCAGAACCAGAGGAGCAGTGGTTCACTTGTGGGAGAACTCATGTACAAGAACAGCTTCGACTGTTTCAAGAAGGTGGTGCGCTACGAGGGCTTCTTTGGACTTTACCGAGGTCAGTATGCATAAATGTGTTGATCTGCAGTCACAGGTATAAAGTGCAGATTCAATACTGTGTTAGATACATTTATCTTGGATTAGTTGTCCGGAAGATACTGAAGATATTTGCTGCAGTCTGAATAACACATTCACTGCTGGCATGTAAAAGCACTCATGGAAAAGCATAAAATCGTCCATGATCATGGTGGTGATATCATGGTCGTGCTAGAGAGCAATGTAGGAAACACACAGTACATGCTATTAAGTCAAAACTAAAATAAAAGTACACATAGCTTTTAGGAACAGCTCACTGGTCACAGTCAAATCCACAAAACACAAAAGGAAGAAGAAATGAGTAGTAAGGACAATAAAAGATAAGAGAAGCAAGAGGAGATGAGAGGAGAAGAAAAGTGTATGGGGGACCAGAGGGCGGTGTGAGTTCACCTTTCTGTTGACCTGTCTCCTTTGAAGTGATTACCGACTGGCTGGGGACTTTCAGAGCAGGACAATGAACATCACACGCAAGGCCACATACCTCTAGGCCTGTGTCACGAAGTGGTGATGTCGCACGTCTAGACCTACACACTCAAACAAACACATACAGACACTGAGCAGATGTAGAAGTATGTAGACGTGCACACACGGACATGCAGGCGACTACTTGGGCATGCAGGTACGCACATACCAGGGCATGACATCCCTAATGACTACCTGCCCTGTCTTCAGACACTGGGGTTAGTGTGTCTGTGTGGGTATTGTTGAGGTAGGATTGAAGAAGGATTGAAAAATGGTCCCCTGGAACGGTGGCGGACCCTTTGCAAAATCCCACGATTTTGATTGACAGCATTGGGTTCCTGAGAGGAAACTTGAATGCTTGAATTTCTGTGGGAAACACAAAGGCCATCAAGAGCGAAATGGCTTCAGAGACAGACTGGTCTGGCTCCAGATAGATTGCCAGACAGGTATCCTGACAGCCAAACTGTTGTTATGTAATATAAGTTGAAAGCTCATTAACCTTTGGAAGAATCTGTTGAGGGAAGGAATTTGAAATCATTAGTGCAAAATTGGCACAATTGTTTACAATGCTAGATTTTTGTTTGTTTGTTTTTTGTAGGGATTATTTTGAAATTGCATGTCCCCAAGTTCTTTTGTGTGTATTTACATATGTTTTATGTAGAAGAAAGTATGTTAACAGTTGGATAAAATGTTTAAAAAAATGATTTTGGTTTTCATTTTATGAGGTCCAGGCTGGTCCTTTCACCAAGCTCCAAATTGAGTATATGATTATGTGTGTGTGTGGCCTTGCTACACACAAACTACTGTAGACTAATAACTGTCTGTGGAAATGATGCGTGTGTGTGTGTGTTTGCATGTGTGTGCTTCTTGCCTAGGGGCTGGGTAGGGGGCCAAGTTTCATTGTGCTGTGTTGTGATTATTTTGTTTATTTTTATCCAGCTCTGGGTTGTAATTGAGGTCTGCGTAAACTTTTGGTTGGTTTGTTTTATACTCTGCCCTTTTTTCCTTTTCTGGGAAGGAGTTTCTCTTTCTTCATCCTCTCTTTACCCCTTCTTCCTCTCTCTCTCGTTGCTACTCTGATGTCCCCACACTCCACATCAATAGATTTCATTAGCGTCTGGGGGATCTCGCAGGGTCGGACGCATGCAGCAGGAAGCCACAGTTCATGTGGACTGTGTGGAAGTGGTGTATGTATGTGTGTGTGTGTGTGAGGAGGGGTACCACAGCACTCTTTTTTTCTAATCATCTCGTCGTTTCCTAATGATAGGTCTGGTACCACAGCTACTGGGTGTGGCGCCCGAGAAAGCCATAAAGCTTACAGTAAGTCACTGCATTAGACACATGGACGATCACACAGCCAGAGATCTGTAAGGTTCTTCTGTCGTTTTTTTATCTTTTGGATGGATTTTATATAATCTGATAAAACACAGATGCTTCAAGATGTTTACATCAGATAGAGTCACTTGTAATTACATGTACTATACATCCAGACAGGGAGCAACCTTCTAGTGTCTGTTACCTGTACATCAGGCTCCTTTGGGAAAATCATTTGAAGCATTTAACACTGAGGTACACACTCACTTACAACATCACCAATGTTGTTGTCATTATAATATGTCTAATGGCTAATGCTTGTTCATACCACTTAGTTATAATCAACACTTCTGAGTTAAATGAATAGTATATTTCAGTGCAAATCAATGAAGTCAGTAGTGAGATGTAGGATTAACATTTAGGCATTGGATTTTCTACAGAAAATACTGTATATAGTGTAACTCAATATTCACACTATGATGACCCAGTTTTTATATTGCTAGCTTTGTATGAAAACTGTAACATTTGTGTTTCCAGGTGAATGACTTTGTGCGGGGAAAAACCAGACAGAAAGATGGCACAGTCCCTTTGGCTGCTGAGATCCTGGCTGGTGGATGTGTAAGTCTCGAGGCAGCTGTTAACATCTGTTCCTTTTTCTAATGAGAGCTTAGCTAAATCATTCATCCACAACCAGGGCTGGCGAATCTGACCAATAATGTTATCACGTTAAAAATTATCATATAGTCAAATCATAAGATTAGTTCTGGTTTTTAACTATTCTTTATGGGCAGAACATGACAAACAACGAATAAGAGAGAACATTCAAACAATTTGTGAAAAATCATATTGTAATAATTGTCTTTTGCCCAGCCCGATTATGATCTTAGACATGAACCAGTCAGCTACTTGGATGTTACAGGAGCTTTTTTCAACTTGAGGCCTCAAAAGACACGGAAATCTAAACATTTAGCCAAGACCCTATGTAAGAAAATTTTATAAACAGACGCTCCTTCCAAAACAGTGACCACAATGGTAATAAGCCATTTAGATTTTCTGTTGTCCTAATGATTTTACCCCTTTTTAAAATTTTGACTTTCACAGCAGAGCTATAATTGTAACACCAACCACCAGTCCAATCAAATACAGATGTGCAATATCCTAATACCACCAGATTTTTTTGAAGCGATCAAAAATCATATCACAGTGTTTGCAAATGTATGTCATGACTGCAAACAGCAGCAGCATATTTGGCTGGAATTGTTTTCACAAGGGAACAGTGGGGATAGGAATGTATCGAAGTTGTATATAAATGTAATTAAAAACAGATATAGGATGCAGTAGATTGTATGTCAGTATGGTGTCTGCTTCTACGTATGAATTCTGAGTGACAAAAGCAGCAGTGCTGGAATTGGTTTAATCATCCAGTGTCCCTTCATACAATTTGATTTTCAATCACACCTCTTCACAGAAACTCCTCTTCCTCTCACTTTCCATGTTCAGATTCACTCTTAACTTCTCAGTTTGAAAATGTCCCAGTATATTCAGCATGTTTGCAACAGTGTGCAAGTATTTTTGCTCAAATACAGTCCACATTACATATTTCTGTATCCAACTTTATTTTTTTCCCTTAAAAATCCAAACATGGAGAGCTTCTCTTTCCCTCTTCATCATCGTGGCTCTTCAAAGTGCACTGTGCAGAAATGATGCTGTACACTACACAGACAGTGTGTACAGTACTAAGGCCGCATACATCTCTTAACTATGTTTACCTGTTTTCTGAGTGCCGCCCCTCTGACAGTTGAGCAGACAGACACTGACCTGTTTGGAGGCCAGCAGTCGCTGCGTGTTGATGGAACGTGTAGCGATCACACATGAAAGAGCAAGCGCACATGCTGTATATCACACTTGTAAGAGTGTGAGTATGTATGACAAAAAAGAAGAGCACACGCATGCACACAAACGCACACACACAGACGGAGATTGACAGCAGCTGCTACCTGAGACCCCCCCCCCCCCTCCAGTCTGTTACCTGCTCCCCTCCCATCATAGGTTTTGATCACTGAGCTGTCACAGTCCACCCACAAAACCATGTATGCACGCACACACACACACAAACAGACACACACACACACAAACACAAACACACACACACACACACACACACACACACACACACACACACACACACACACACACACACATAAGCAGTGAGCCCTCTAAGGCCAAGCAAATGAAAGAAGGTCTTTCACTCAACCCTCTTTTGATGCTGATCACTAAAGCAAAGTATTTCAGGATACACAAGTCATTATGGGTTTAGCTCCACTCAGGCACATTCAATTGACCTTATTTGTTCTGGGAATACGTTTAAGAAATATTTTAACATGGTACATTTGCTGTAATTTAAATTTTGGATGGCGATTTTGTTTTTTAAGACAGAAATAAAACAGTACAGTAAGTTTAGCAAAGCAAATATACTAAAGACATGTTCTCCGCTGTACTGGGTGTGAAAAGTAGTGGTTGCCTTTTTTTCATACAACCCATATGGATTCAGAAGCAGAACCATAACAGAGGCAGAGGGAGAGGATAAATGTAGTGGAGAGGAGTGTGGATGGATGGATTTTTCCTCTTTTCCTCCGTGAGCCGTCGTGACAGCTCCTTTCATCCTGGCTGAGGCCCCGGTGTTAGTGCTGGCACTGCACTCTGCCCGCCACTTTATCTCATGCACACACACACACACACACACACACACATACACACATACACACACACACTGACGCACTCACACATAGAAGTCGAACCCTCCTGAACCCTGTTTTAGTGAGGCTCCAGCCACAGCACATGAAATCTGTTTATATCATTTGGTAGCTGTGAAAGTGTTGGTTTAGACCACAGTGTCAGCCTCAGATCCACAGTCTATAAAGCAAAAGAGAGAGAAAGAACAGGATTAGTAATGTTTTATGTTCACTTTCTGTGTAGTCAACTTAGCATATCCCATCTCCTTTATCTCCTCTACTATGCTCTCAAGTTCTCCGTTAAAGTACTCTTGTTTTCTTTTCTTGTTTTTGTTATTCCTTATCGTTTTACCTCCTATTCTTCTCTGCCTTCTTAAATATGCTCCTCTTCTCACCTACCCTTTTCTCTCCTCACCTCCTCCTCCTGCTCCCTCCTCTTTCCCCTCTCTAAACCTGTGGCTCAGCAACATTAAGCTCCAGTGCGGGTTGCCAGTTTCTAATGATTATTTGGTAAGAATGGCATGCTCCCTTGACTGAGCTGGCTGGATGCTTATCTGGCAGTTACTGGCCTGCATTTCAGGACTTCAGTTACACAAAATGCTTACTGGGTCATTGCTGAGAGGAAGATTGGGGGGTAAGAGTCTGAGTCGAAATACACAGATACTTTGTTCATTTTCATTGTAAATGTATTACAGATTTGCATGGTTGGTTTAAGTCTTTGTAATAGGTTTCTTATTTAAGCCTGGCATGAATTATGAAAATGTTATCAGTGAATCTAACACATACACATACATGGACCTGTGCATGTAGCATGAAGGCCGTTAAGTCCAAATGAGAGAGTGATTGTTATTTATGGATGGTGGATAATGTGTTTAGCTGGTGCTAATCTCTTCTGTGGAGGTGGGGGTCCTCAAACTTTACTGATCTTATTTTTTAATTTTGCAGCGCGTGCGCACGTGCACACACACACATACACACACACACATAACCAGGAGCTGTTGTGCGTGCATAAGGTGCTGACGTCCCAGGTTTCTAAGGATCACCTTGCCTTGTAATTACCTGGGAATCATCAGAGAGCCGCCGACGCTGTCACTCCATAATCACAACCCTCAACCTCACTGCCTCAACCTCGACCTTCCCTCACTTCTCTTGTTTTGACTACTCCTCTCTCTCTGTCTCCCTCACTGTGTTTCTGTCTCTCATTAGCTCTTTCTGTTTATATGTCCGATTCCCTCGTTTCTAATCGCCTCCCTCTCTGTCCTGGATGTTCAAAGGTTTTCCACAATTATTTGATAGGACTGTGGGATGGTGAAAAGCTCTGCACTGTCACTCCTTTCATCTCAAGTTGTCAGGTATAATTGTCAGCTCATCTCACTGAACAATGTTGTTGTTTACCCTCCTTGAGTAAACAACATCTCCATCTCCAGTCTCATTAGAATCCAATTGAAGCAGCCAACACTACTATGGGGCTGGAGCCAATAGCCTCTTAATGCTCTTGCGATTAGTCAGCATGTAATCAACTAGGTTATTTCCATAAAACAAGTCATAAAGAGTTAGCTGTGAGATGTAGCGGCTTTGGAGCAGCAGCCCTCCTGCTATTCACAGCCTCTCTTTGGGTCTGGAAAGAAAATAAGCAGCTGAACACACCTTCAATGAGACAATTATGATCTCTGTCTCTCTCTCCTCCCTCTCTTCTCTTGGGCAATACATGGCAACACTTAACACTTTTAGCAAAAAGAACTGCCCATGTTGCAGATTAGAGTTTGATGCCCTCCCGTAAGGCAAAAAGGCAACAAGAATAATCCATCATTCATAACGAAGCGAATGAGGGAGGGGGAGAAAAGGAGAAAAACAACAACAAACAGGCCTATTTAAGGCAGAAATGTCACCATGGCAACCGATTGCTATCTAATTGCGATGTGCCACCCTTTTGCGTGTAGCTACGGTAACCATGGGCAACTGCAGCGACAGAGAGACAATATTAGAGAAGACATAGAAGGTAGTTTGAGATGAAGTCAAAAAGTGAAAGAGACAAAGAGAGGGACAATGCTCCACTCCACTTTACAAATAAAAATTTACTAGCAGTGTAAACATTTCTCAGTATCTGGAAGCACTCCTGAGAAATCCTCTCATCTTCTCTGACTACATACAGCTAACCATTTGTCTTGCCACAACTCCACCACAGCAGCTACCTCTTATACTTAAAAGCACTGCCGAACTGAAAGGCAGAGGAACCAGTCTGAACTCGCTGCAGTACAACACAAGTACAGGTTTGCAGAAGAGCGCAAAGCAAGAGGTTAGAGAGAAAAAAAAAAGTCAGAGCATCCCCGCAGGGTCTGTGTGATGAAGACGAACAGCTGACAGACTTGACTGCATCAGATGGATTTCCCAGCACTCTCCTGTACTTTCCTCCTCTTCATGTGTTTGTTTTGCAGCTGGTTGCTGAGGCAGCACTATTGTTAAGTTACATCACTTGCTGCAACTGTGCACAAGCAAGATAACAGAAACATTTTTTTCTCTTTGTTGTGTCATAATGCTTTTTTTTTTTTTTTTCACATTTATCTTAGACAAATTTAATCCTTTTCTCTCAAGTTTACTCTATTGATTTCTTTTTGTCTTTGTGCTCCCTTAGGCTGGCGGCTCCCAGGTGATCTTCACCAACCCTCTGGAGATAGTAAAGATTCGTCTGCAGGTGGCAGGAGAGATCACCACAGGGCCAAGGGTCAGTGCCCTGTCCGTCATCAGGGACCTTGGCTTTTTTGGACTTTACAAGGTGGGAAACAGTGTTGAGCTCAGAGTAAAGATCGTCACCTACATTTCAAACTGGACACTAAAGGCACATGTGTAGCTGATGTAGTTCAGTTGCATTTTGTATGAAGCTATTTGACTATTTTAGTGTTTTAACATTTACTGCCTGTGTGATCCCATGTCTGATCCACATATTGCAGCTTAACATTGTACCAAATGCCTTTTTTCATGAATCTCTTACAGTATTGGAAAATGTGTGGTGTTAACTTCTCTTTTGAAATATAAATTAATTTTCCCCACAAGAAATGAGGATTTAGATTTAGTAGTTAATTATACAAAATGTTTCTATAATACTAATTCTACTTGTTCTGGTATCTTATAGAGCAGCTAACCAGGATGCTGTGCACTACACTGAAATGTAAATTTTCTAACATATCTTTGTATGCTCTTTTTTGCCATGCTTAAGATTTTTTTGCTCAGGTCCTTTTAGGATCAGAGAGTAGGAGTTACATAATTGTGGGAATTCAGAGATGCACAAATGTGCTTTTCCTACATTTTTCTCCCCAGTTAAATTATAACTGTTGGGTTGCTGTGGTGGCCAATGGATTAAGGCGCTGAACCAGGAACTTCATGTCCCTAACTGGAGACCATGTCGCATGTCTTTACCCTCATTTCCTGTCATGTCTTTACAGTCTTAGAAAGGCAGGAAGTGCCCAAATGTTAATAAAATTGTCACTGTCATAACGGTTGCCTCCCACCATTTCCAGTATCCCACTAGACAGACATCAGTTGAGTTGAACCTTTGCCACTGAGCTAGAAGGAAATGGCTGTAGTGTGTGCTGCTATGGCTCACAAAGCTGCCTGGGAGAGCACTCTCCCTATTACTCTCCCCATTGGAAATAATGGCCTTGCTATGCGCAAGCTTGAAATTGTGCTATTGGTGTCAAAGCCCTATGTGTATATTTTTTTCCAGTGTTAAATATTACAATTGCAAACTAATTAAAACCATGTAAATAAGGTCAGATGACCTTTTTGTGCTTCTGCAAAATAAAATACTCCGATGGGTTTAAATTGAGTGTTGTGACAAAGCAGCAGCCTGTTGGTTTTGTGCCAATCAACACATACACAAATCCATTTTTTCATTTGTCTCATCTGATCTATGACCATGAATCTGATTAATTCCTCTCGCAGAAAAGATGGTGGGAGCTGCAGCGTTTAAAACAATTTGAAACATTGTGAAACAATGAAGTAATGTCTCTGCAGCAGTTAAAATCAGACCATGGCAACATATCAGTGAAAGGACACTTGACATTGACTAGTTGATGATGATAAACAGTGAGACATAACTGTATGCACTAGATTACCAATTTGCAAATTGAAAATCTCATCTGTCTATAAATGGAAGCTTCACTTTTGGAAGAATGTCCATAACCATATTTTATGGATAGCTATATTCAAGTTAAATTATTTGGCAAATTATTACAAGATGTCCAGTATCCGTTCTTCTTTATTTTCATCAGCCTTGCAACTTCACAACAATTCATTATTTCTCATTACAGTTGTGACTAAATCATCTTATGACTAAAGTGAATTCTCTATTAACTATTGTAAAATTATATTGCCTTACCTCACATCAGCTGATGATTTAAATCAATAATTCCATGTGGTCCACTGTTCAAGAACAAGAAAAGGCACAATTTATGTTAAAAGCTGTATTTAACCTTAATTGCCATAATTGGTGTTTTTCAATGGCACAGGGGCTAAAAATTATAGTGCACTGTTTGAACATATTAGGGTTGTGTGATATTATGCACCAACGCATTGTAAAGCGTGAAAGATTACGGTGTCATAATAGGAGCTAATATAGCAACATTGTATTGTTGGTGTGTTTTAAAGTATTGTATTTTCATTATAACCTCCCTTATAAATATTATGACTCCTAAAATCAGTCTGTTTGCGTTTTTCTTTTTTTTTTTTTGATGGTACCACCAGGAGCTGTAGGAATCAGTAAACTAGCTGTGGCTAGTGGTAACATTAGCAGCTTAACTAGTAAGACAGTGACATTAGCCCTCAGGGTGAAACAGAGCATGTCTAATTAAATTACATAAATAAATCCTAATGGAGCTTGGCAGGAGAGAGTCAGCTTCAACTGTAAACACAATCAACTGTGAAAATGTCAATCTCATACCTGTGGTTGGATTAATCTCCCTCATTTTATTTAAGTAAGACGGTGGCACTTGTGTTGTCAAAGTCTGAGTACTGAACAGTTCTTCGTTAAAGATCAAATCTTCTTTAGAAAGGACTTAAATTTTGACTGTCTGCTCATTGTTTCCTTCACTGAGCCCTCACCACTGTGTTTCGCAGGTTTATCTATGTGGTTTGTCCCTGGCCTGACACCTGGTCAGCACAGACAAACCTATTGGCTCTGTTAACAAGGCTGTAAACAACCGTGGAGCCACCTCTTCTCTCTGTCTACCTGCCTACCTGTTGCTGTATTTGTATGCTTGTCTGCCTTCTCCTGGCAATTTATGACTATGTTGGAGTGTGTGTCCATAGAACTACTGTCTGCGAGAAGGCTGCAATACCCAAAGGAGTGTGTGTCAATGCATGCATGCTCACGCAGACATTTAATGGTATTCACCTCCTGGTCCATGCAAAAGAGAGGAGACAAAGTGCATTGAGAAAACAGTAGCAGTGCTGGTGTTAGTGGTGGTGGAGGGGAGGCGGGGAGGAGACGAGCTTCAGCCTGCAAGCCCCAGACGGGCTGGCTCCGGAGGGGCTGCACCCAGGCACAGAGCTGCCTTTGTCAGGGTAATTATCCTGACGCTCACCCTCCGCTGGTGGAGCTACCGGTTAGTTGGGTGGCTAACGCACTAGCGCCACCATTCATCACAGGGGAAAAGCTGTCATTGTAGGAATATGGATCCAGATGATGCTCAAAATATATGTAGTCATATAAGTTTACTTATGTGCAGAAGTACATCAGAGTCATTTTGCCTATTCTGAAATGCTTTTCATCTTGGTATAAAAGGACTCTATAGATGTGCTCTCACTCAGCTGCTGCTCTGCAAGTGCATTACCCAACCCAACACCATTAAGGCTTCCAGTCCCCGTCCCTGTGACGCTGTGTGTCTGTCCAGCCTCGATAGAATCTCCCAGCTTTCAGCAGCCGCTCGGGCCCCAGTCAGTGAGCAGGAGGGATAGGCAGACAAGAAGTGCCAGAGAAAAGAGAGGGAAAGAGATAGCCCAGGTATCTGCCAATTCCCCCTCTCTCTCTCTCTCTCTCTCTCTCTCTCTCTCTTTCTCTCTCTCTCTCTCTCTCTCTCTCTCTCTCTCTCTCTCTCTCTCTTTGCGTGTGTGTAGAGGAACCAAAGGATTATCCCATAGGAGTTAAATGAAGCCTGTCCAAAACAGGGAGACCCTGCCCAGCTCTTTAAACGTCCTCTGATGACTGTAGTTGCTGTATCAAGACGATGGCAGCGTGCCAACAGGCTTGAAATACAGCAGGAAATTCAATAGGCTTGATGATATAGTGTTGTTTACAGTAGCAGACAAGGAGCCATCTTCATCAGCCAGTCTGTCTTTCTCTGCTTTTCCCACTCTTTTTTGTCAGCTTTGCTTTTGGAGCTGCTTCCCTCACCTGCTGCTGAGGACACAGATCGTTTGCCTATGCAGAGACATGATTTGTCTGGCATGTTATAGTCAATATATCACTCTGCCAAAACAGACCCAGGAGCTATTTGAAGGTAGTTTCTCCGGTGGTGACATCAGTTGATGCCTGAATATCAGCCTTGTGAGCAGACAGTTGATGTTTCATATTGTGGCTAGAGGAAGAAAAACCACAATCCATCTTCAGAGCCCAGAGCCAGAACTCAAGGTTTGAATCCCCTGAGCCCCATCACTCTTTCTCTGCTCCCTTTTCTGTTTATCCTTGTCTTTGTTTTCTTTTTCTGAAAGCTTAACCCAATATTATAACCTAAATACCTCTTTCTCCTCCTCTCTTACTTTTCTGTCTTTAGGGATCCAAGGCTTGTTTTCTGCGGGACATCCCCTTCTCAGCCATCTACTTCCCCTGCTATGCTCACACTAAGGCTTACCTCACTGAGGAGGATGGAAGGATAGGACCGGCCAAGATGCTGTTTGCTGGAGCTCTGGCAGGTAAAGTTGTTCTTAACAAACCACCCTTTAAACTGGAACAGACAAAGGGCTGTGAACGTTACCAACGCTATCCTTGAAAAACAATCAAAAGCATCTATGTCTACTATTTGCACAGCATGAAGTAGTATTCATTGATTTATCAAATGGAAACAATGACATTTCATTCAGTCTTCTGCTGAGGAAGTAGAGCTGCACCTATTTGAACATCGTAGGGTCGTAACTGACTGCGTCAGTCAGGTTTGTCCAGATCCAAATGAAATGAAATTTGTTTATTGTATTCAGATACATATTCAGTTTTTAGCAACACATCAATCCCTGTCCTTAGATTGGCAGCGTGGGAAACACAAGGGAAAAGAGAGGATTGACTGTTAATTAGTATCAGACCAAGGAGAGAAAAAGATTGATGCATCTTTATCAAAAGAGAAATAAAATTTTATAATGAGGTTTGATTAGGAGAATCTTTCTTATAAATATGAATAAATAAATTATTACAATTTTGTTGTACAAAATTGTTTTTGTTGTACAAAATTTTGTTGTATAAAATTGTTGGCAAACTACATAATCCCATGTTGCACGTTTGTAACAAAACTTTGTAGCGTGTGCCTGTAACTTTCTCATGAAAATACGTCTGCACTGAACCGGAGATGTCGGCATCAGTCCCTGACACAATGTGCAGAGTTTATGAAACAAAATCTTTGGTGCACTCCAGGTTTGAACAAAGTGTGCGAGCAGGTCTCACTCTGTTTTCTCGTCAGATCGTCCTGGGCCTGCAGTAACAGTAGCAGAGCCCAGAGTTTGGAAGCCAGGCAGCCTCTGACCGCAGGCTCCATGGCGGTAGCTGCTAATTAGAGCTCTGCTCAGTGATTGGGGACTGGGGTTTTGGAGCTCTGCTGCAGGGAAGCGCCTCACATGCCTGCCAACCAGGCCGGCAAGGAGGCTTTCCAATCCTAATATATTGTTCAAGCACATACACATGCATGCAAGAAAGCACAGACTATTGCACAAACATGCTCGTGCATATTTTATAGATGTTCACGCTGCAGGAATGCGTACAGTCCTGTATATGCATTAGTTTGGCCACAAGTGAGCTAAGAGACCAGAAGAACCAAAACATCCACTGATGACTTAACAACTTTATCATCTCCCCGAAAATATGATCTATCTAAAGCAGACTTTTAATATTGGATTTATTCTAAAGAAAACACTAATAACAGCCCAGTGCTCTCCTGCCAAGTTAAAAAGCTTTAGAGCATTTGCATAAAAGACTTAATATTTGTTTTGAATCCTCAGAGATGTGTCAGCAGCACTCTCTTTTTGACGCAGATGCACGGCACAACACGGAAAAATCATAAATCCAGCCTCCCTCCTCCATTTTTACTTTGGTTTCTCACCACAAGACTGGCAGCCACGGCCCACAGACTCTGAGCCGAAACGAGCCCCATGATTTCTTTATTTTTTTCGTTACGTCAACACATTTATCATGCCTCTTTCACATATATTTATCAGCGGTTGCAGCATTCTGGCAATTAGTGTTTTACAGTCAGCACAGGAAATTGAATTACACGCTCAGTTTGTGCAGCATTATTTTAGCCAGGCATTAGTCTGCTCTGTGAAGAACATTGTGTTTGGCCATCTCTAGCTGACATAAGCTCTGTATGTGAGAAAGAGTTTGTGGGGACAACTCTTGTCTAGAGGGCCAAGACTAATGAGCATGAGCACACATCGAATACTTTTAACACTTTTGTCCATGATGTTTTGCCTTTAGTTAGGTAGAGGTGAAACAGTTGATCTATGGATTAATCAACTCACTGAAAATGAACTGGAACTATTATAATAATCTTTTAATGTTTTTTTATTCAAACATTTGCAGCTTTGCGCTTTGTAAATATGAATATTCTATGCGTTTCTCTATTTTCTACCAATGTTAAAGTTACCCTTTTTTTTTTACTTCTAATAACAGTGCTAAGGAACAAGCTAAGATGCACATGCTTGACCCACAGGCATGGACATAAACACGAGTACTCGGTGGCGTGATTCACATTGAACTGATCCACAGCAACGAACACAGGAATACACCATCAAAGGCAAGGATGAGGAAGCCTGCTAGCAAACAAACATGAATATAAACAATGCATCATTTAAAAATGTTTTTTAAAAGAACAGGATGTGAAGAAATGTCTTATGAAGACGGAAAGACATTCAGATGCTTTTCTTTATTAGAACTGTGGTTTAAGGATAGAGGGTGTTGTTTTCTGTATATATTAGATCAAGAGCATTAATTGATAATGAAAATGGTAGTTTCAGCTGTATAGTCATACTGAATATTCATCTCAGACTTCTAAGACTCAAAAGATTCTATATGTTATGTAACTGACATTTGAGGATATTGATTATATACTAAAAAGACTATAAATGGTATCATGATATACCACTGTGCCATTATGCTGCAGGTCAAATCTGCGATTTTTTTAATATTTGCATTTGCAGGGTCAGACTCTCTACATTAGCTCTACTTCAGATCTCTCCTCTCCTCTCCTCTCCTCTCCTCTCCTCTCCTCTCCTCTCGTCAGTGCAGGTGGTCAGTCTTCACCAGTTGCTAGTCCGCTACCTAATGCTGAGTTGATCTGGGTTACTGAATAGCTCGTTTGGCCGTTACAAAAACCAAGAAGTCAGACTAAATTGTCAAGAGGGCAGTTGATGGTAATGACCGAGCCATCAATGATTGAGCCCATTCATGGCTTAAGTGGCTGGAGTGGGGACTTTGCAGTCACTCCCTTTAGTCAGCCAGTCACTTTCAGCGGTACACGGGGCACAGTGTGCATTGCTGTCATTACCGTCCATTGTCTGGGCCCTTTCAAAAGGCTGTAAGAAAAGTGGGAGAAAGAGGAAAGGAAGAAAAAAGGTGGAGATTAAATAATGGCCACGCTGGTGGTATGGATTGGTCGATGGCGAAGTGATAGGAACTGGCCCCTACTTGTGTACAGTGTACGTATGGACCAGACTTGCTGCAAGATGGTCAAGATCCAAGATGATGTGTTTTAAAAGAGGGAACAAAGGGTGCTGAAACCACTCCATCAGACATAGTTACGACAATATGCACAGTTTCAGTCTGTGCTGATAACTGCTTTCTCCAAATCAGCGCATGTGTTTGTGTTTGATTTTTCAATTTGAGCTCTATTTAGAATCAAACCTGTCAAACATATTTCTGTCCAGGCATGCCAGCGGCCTCTCTGGTGACCCCAGCAGACGTGATCAAGACCAGGCTACAGGTGGCGGCACGCGCTGGCCAGACCACCTACAGTGGCCTGGTGGACTGCTTCTGGAAGATCCTCAGAGAAGAGGGGCCCCGAGCTTTCTGGAAAGGAGCTGGAGGTACGTTCATAAAGTAAAACATCTAATAACATAAAAAAGAGCTCGAGTGAATATAATGTCAAGGTCCTATTTTCCAACCCCCGCACTTCTACAGTTTATGTTTGATTTTCCTACAAAAATCTCTAAGCTTTTCCGTCCAGCCGTCATAAACAAGATGAGAGAGGCTCATAAAGCTGGATAAAAATGTAGATATGCTCATGTGAGTCGCCTTCAGTTATTACCTTACACTTGCAAAAATACACTTTACAAGCAGCAGCGACAGCTTTGCAGCCTTTGTTTTGGCCTGGGTTTCGCCTTGTAGGCTACATACAGGATGACCTACAGTACCAGTTGTGAGGCCATATGCAAACTAAGGAAATGAAAAGGGCTGTAAAAAGTTCTCGCGTCACCTCCTCGTGTTTTTGTGGTGGATAATAACATATCTTCTAAAAAAGCTCTGTAACTGAAAGAATTGCGCACATAAAGCAGCAAAAGACTCTTTGTTGTAACGTATTTCTAACATAGCAGAATGTAATTTGAACGTAGGGCATCAACAACACAGGAATTTGAACAGATTTCACGCTGGACAGTTTGTCAGCGTGAACAGAAGCTGATTTGATCCAATTCAAAATTCAGTTTGATAAGATAAAATTTAAATGTTATTTTGTAAATATGGATGATTGAGAAAAACTCAGTTGGCTGTTTACAGACAACATTTAAATTAGCCAGAAAATCTTTCAGATAAAAAAAATTGCCCTTCATCAGGATGTACTTTAGGTAATTATGCAGCATTTCAAATGTTTTTGTTATTCTCCAATTATTTTGGTGATTTGCTTATTGTTTTCTTGATCACTTTAAATGTATATGAATGCAATAAATAGTGTCCACATTTTCATTTTCACATTGACTTAATTGTGCCCAAATCTGAGCCGTGATTATACCCTCGATTATACTTAGTGTGTATATGAATTTGCATAATCTCACTTCTGCCTCTTACTGCAGCTCGAGTATTTCGGTCCTCGCCTCAGTTTGGAGTGACTCTGGTGACCTATGAACTCCTGCAGCGCTGGTTCTATGTCGACTTTGGAGGACAGTAAGTCTCAATCTGCTTTACTAACTGCTTTTATTAAACTGTGACAAAAAACTTCAATCCCTCTAATCTCCCAGCAAAACAACAGAAAGAACTTTTTTTTTTATTTTCACATTTTCTTTTACTGCGTCTAGTTTATCACATTATCAAGAACCACCACCTCCTTGAACAGTAGGCTCGATTTCAATGTGCAGTAGCTCCTGTTGGTGTGTGTCCTCCATCCTCTGTGAGACCAAAAATAATTAATGTGCAAACATAAGTTGACAGACTGAAGCCCTCACTCAAAGGTCTGGATGTGACAATTTTACCAATCTAGAGTTTTATGGCAATGTGATTAGGGCAGACAGCACTCATTTGACTTGAACACATACTCTCCCTCCACTTCTGGGACTGAAACAAGCTAATTTTCCTCATCCAAATAGGTCACTCACAGGAATAATTCTCCAGTTCTCTGAAGTTAAAAAGGCCTGGTAGAGAACGGAGGCGGTGAACCTCTCAAAATAAGAAAATGCTTCTTTTAATGGACAGCTGAGGCCGTGTTGCACACGCATGTATTGGCTGGATGGCTCATTACTTTTATATGAAGTTGCCTTTCTCCAAAAGGCTCACAGTGAAACCAAATCAACTGCAGATCCAGTGAACAGTCAGTGCGGTTTGGCGCAAGTTCATCTGTGTTTCTTTGCTGTCCGTGACGTGTTGGCAGCAAATCACAGAGCTCGGTGTGATATCAATGATGGATTTGGTTCAGTTGTTTGAAGGGAGAAATATTTAATTGTTACAGCTTTGATTTACTATCAAGATGTTTATATCTGTGGCAAACTGTGTTTGATATGATAATATTAATGTAAGCTTGAGTAATATTGATAATAAAACTCCTGTCTGTGCACGCTCACTTTCTCCAGGTTTGGTTAAAATAACACCGTGTTTATGTTGTTTAACAGTTTTTTCTTTTCCTCCTTCTTTTTTGCATTGCCTCTCTCCTCCTCCTGTTTCACCGTGCCTCTGGCTTCGTCCTCCGTCTGTCTTTCTCCCCTCTCTCCACACCACAGAAAGCCGGCTGGCTCGGAGCCCACCCCCAAGTCTCGGATCAGCCTGCCGGCGCCCAACCCAGACCACATCGGAGGCTTCAGGTTGGCCGTGGCCACATTCGCTGGCATCGAGAGCAAGTTTGGACTCCATCTCCCACGCTACACGGTGGTGACGGCAGTAGCAGCAGCCCCTGCAAACACCCCCTGAATTAATCCACACGTCAGGGTGGGGGTCCGTGAAGTGAAAGAGAGAGCTTGAATGTTTTTCATACAGAAGTCATTGTTTGTAGTGTTTTAAGTCACTTATTTAAAGTTATTTATTATTTTTTCTCTTATATATATTACTATTAAATAGTGTATATGCAACCACATTAATTGAGGAGCCTGTTACAATGGGTTAATCAAAGAAAATTCTTAGTTGGACCTTTGATTAACATTGTCATAAAGTTGTATTATATTGTGGTTTTGTTTTTCATAGTGTAGCTGGTACAGTATATGCACACAGGCAGTAGAAGGGCTGGCAGACGTTGAAATATACCTTAACTGCTTTGGTAAATAGCATCAATAACTACATACAGCTGCAGCTCTTTCCAGTGTCTTCCTATTGTTGCTTTATAATCAAAAGCACATTCCTCATGTGATCATATAGCTGACTGAAGAATGGTTTATTGATCATAAGTGTGGCACTCCTGTATATATGAGATATCCAGAGACATATTTTCATATTTATATGGCTGTTTTGATCCTGAGTTGCTCATTTGATCAAATGTATTTACATGAATATGACCAAAAAGTACTTGAATGTAAAGACACAGTGTAACATTCTGACTGTACACGATGTTTACTGCTATAAGATGTTTGGTTTCAGGTCTAAATGTATGCAGATGTGTAAATATCTGAAAGAGAGAGCTGGCACCAACTGCACTTCTGTAGTGTGTTATGACTGAGTACTTAAAATTGTACAGTACAGAGAATGTAGGAGTCACAGATGGTGTGTAATAATTGTGCCTTACTGTACGTATGGCAGCAACATGTCTACTGAGAGTAAAGAGAAACTTATATTAGTAAGATGAACATATACTGGACTTTTCTTTCCAAAGCAAAAAGCAAGACAACCGTTCATTAGCTATGCTTTAATGGTAAACATAGCAGGTTTAACAGCGAGCACTCTGCAATTCAATATACCTCTTGTTAACTGTTACTGTCCATGAAAGAATATACAGTTGTAGCTCCCATTCAAAACAAAAGACAAAAGTGTCAATAACCAGACATGATTCTGTTACTGACACCCGAAACACTCACATCAAAACAAAGCCCAACGTGTGAAAACGTCACCATACTCACTCCATCTTTATGCATCTGGGATATTTCAAGAATGTGTCGCATGCAGGCAATACAGAGAAAAGCACAACGTAAAGTGAACGTGACATTTTGTAAACAATACATGACTAGTCTATGGACCCTGCTTTGTTTTTACAGTAGTGCAAAGCATCATTACAGTACACTTATCTTCATAAGGCTGCCACTTTGTATATGCTGTAGGCTCACAAGTTGCAAGCAACAAATCACCTTAATTCATTAAAGGAATAAATAAGGGTGGACAAATCAGTAGAAGTCAACAGTTTACCCATTAATTGACAGTTTGCATTTACAGGAGCGCAAATGCAAAAATACAATGAAAGTGTGGTCTTGATATGATGGAGAAACAAAACCCAGTGAGAAGCACATGCTACAGTGACACCAATAAAAGCACGGCAGCTCTCTGATTCACTCCACTTTGGTTTGGAGTCGTTCTATGAAGCCAGCTCCATAGGCCCCTCCTCCTCGCCATCTGCCCGATTAGCACGGATCTCCATCAGGGTGCGGGCAAATCGCCCCCAGTCGTCAGTGTGAGCCAGTGACAGCTGGAGGAAGCATCACAGAAACACAGGGACATTGTTGCATTAAGCACTGGATGGACACATCTGAGTGATGCACCACACCTGGATCACTGTTCGATAACAGATACTGCTGCTTGTCACCTCTGAGGATGTGTGAACACATTATTTTTACTCAAGGCTTTATTAAGACTGTACTGATACTGTAGAATAATGAAGGGGAGTCATTTAAAAAACACTCCGAAACCTTTTTGCCTTTCAACTTGAGGTACCTAAGGCACTTGAGTACTGCACAATTGGTCAAACTCACAAGGTGGCACCAGCTTTTTGCTTATTTTAGAGTGACAATGCCTACCTGCTACACAAAACTGCATGTGAATGAGGACACTCAAGTGGCGCAGCAGGAATGCTGGCGCTGGCGCGAGGCGGGCGCAACTTCTGCCACAGTACAAGGTGTTGTCATGTGGTAATGTACCATGTTGGCCAATCAAATACATGCAAGGGCACATTCCTGATTATTTTGTGACAGGAAAAATAGTTGCTGCTGTTCCAGAGTTTTAAAATCCAATTGCATAGTATCATAATCCACTGTGCAGAGTGGCATCTGAGGAGCCTTCAACTCCTCTGACTTGTTCTATTGTTTTTAACATAGGACTGATTTTTTTTATGTCCGAATGCTGTCCATAGCCAGATGTGAGGATCAACAATTGATTGTCATAACATTAGACTGACATTATCATTCCTACAGCTATGCTGCTTGCATGGCAATTGCAGTGAGCGCAGGGCTAATAAAGGACTTGTCAAATTGAATGTTGTTGCTCTTAAAGTGTGTAGCAGAGTCGTGCACTGTGGGAGTCAGAGTGAGTGGGACAGAAGCCACGGCCGCCACCCAAGCTGTCTGCAACCGCTTTGCACGGCCAGGCTGTAATTAAACAGGAACCAAGAGGAGGGAGGCAGCCATTTTGAACCCTCCAACCCCCCACAGAGCTGGGCTGGCCACAGCAGGGGGCTCTGCCAGAGCATCACATATATGGTGCCTGAGTGACATCAGCATTAGTAACGTTTTTATAGTGGCTTGAATTTTAAAGAACTTCTTGGATTCTGTGTTGTCAGATTTAAAAAAGTAGCATGTCTAAAACATATTCATGCTATGGAAAAGCATCAGACCACTGACCCTGATCTGTTAGAGTTTTGTCACAGTTTTTATGACTTTCCACACAGAGCAACACCACATGAGGAGTAATCAAAACAGCCCTAATCCCTGTTGATATATAACTTAAAACTAATTTATACTGAGTAAAATAATACTGAAACTGAAAAGTATTTTGTGTTTTGCGTTCCTGGATCCATCTCAAGGTTTGCTGTTGGTCCCAGGACCGCACAGCTCTGGATGGAATCGCTGGCATCTCTTCTTTTTTTTTTCATGTGCTTTTTCTAGTTTAAGTTTCTAGTGAAATAAATACCCCCATCACCACCACCACCACCACTCACATCCCTGTTTGGAGTCATAAAACCTTTCAACCCTGCTCACTTTTATTGATGACTCTTCGTTACCATCAACCCTGTGTGGAGGCCACCAGCTCTGCTCAGCCTCTCTCCAACTCACCACACAACAAAAAGGAGGCTAAAATTAGCTGAGCAGCTAGGCTAACGCGCCCTCACATGGGGATCCTAACCAGAGTGCTCCAAACATGAGAGAACATACAGGCACAGGCCGAGTGGTTGGCCACTTTGTGGTGATGGCAAAGTCATGTGGAGGCCATTTTTAAGAGACACGAGAAAGAGAGAAGAAAAAAATCAAACACATACATCCTTGGCAATGCTGACAGTTGGGTAAACATACAGCGCTACAAGACCTAAAATGGTTGGTTGTGGTGCATGTGGAGGTTTTACTGTGAAAAAAAAAAAAGCTTTTTCTACTCTTTCAGTGCCTGTCTTTCAACAAACTTAGTGGTCCAAAATGTACCAAATATACATGAAACGCAAAAGCAAATGCAAGTATATATTCGTAAATCCAGAGTCAGTCACTATTACATACACAATTTCCAACCACACAACACTTAATTTTGGTGAAATCAGGAAAGCGGGATGTATTACTGATGTTTTATTTAGACCACATACTCCACACTAAAATCTCTCTATCTACTGTAAAACAACTCAATTGCAAGAGTGCAGTACATTTTGGTCACTGTAGTTCACTCATGCTTTTGGCACCTAGGGTGTAATTAAATCTTGATTGTTTGAAAACTGAGTCTGCGAGAACCACCGGCTCTTTGCATCGGAGCACTCAAAGTGATTCCAACAACAATGTACTGAGCAGATTTTTTTATTAAAAGCGGAGCAGGCTGCTAAAACATTAATGTTTTATGTGAGAAACACTTGAGTGCAACATTATTTAAATTGTCACAGTTATTATTTTGTAATGATTAACCTGTGTCTGAAAGCCTTAAACCAACGAGCACTCACTCTGCTCTTTTTTCTGGGTACCAAAAATAGAGTCTGTTCACAGACATGGAGTCTTTTTTTTTTACAGTGACTGTACACCAATTTTATCTGTACCTCTCCAGTGTCGTAGATCCAGACTCGACCCTCTGAGTCACCCACAGCCACTTCCTTCCCTCCTGAAGACCAGCGGACTCTGTTGAGGGCTGATGCACCCTCAATGGTCACGCTAGCAGTTGGTACCTGGTGGCGCATGAAACAGACCAACACAAATATCTTCATCAAAATGCTACAGAAATGTTTGTACACAATTCCATGGGTTAAACTGGGTTATTTACAATAAATAGCAGATTGAGAAGAGAAAACCTTCTCAGTCTTTGTCCTGCTTCAGATTGGTTTCTAGACAATTTATATAAAAGCAAAGAAAGTTTCCAAAGGCCATAATAATATTAATTTCTCCAAGTAACTGCATAGCTAATGGCTACATTGTTCCCAGTGATGTCTTTCTTTCTTGGAGGAATCCTGACTTTTTCTGGCTTGACTAGAATTTTTAGAAATGAATTTAAAAATCTGGATTTTTTTTTTTTTTTTTTATATTTTCGAAATTGTACAACTTGCACCTTCTCAAATTTTCAAAAAGGGGAAACCACACAACAGACAAATAGATTTCAAAGTAAAAATGCTATAAATTCAGTGGTATTTAAATGTTATCATTGGTTATTCAGTAGTAGTTTAATTTCACATTTATGCATTCAGCTGCCTAACTATTTTATTTTAACTTTTCTCCCATTACCTGCATAAACCCTCATCACTTCTCCACTGCATCCATAAAACCAATAACACCTCCAGCCTGCCACCTGCAGGCTGTGACTCTTATAGTTGCAGTTATTTCTTGTTTACAGCTGCTGTTTTTACTATGTTTGACCTCTTATATTCTATTTATGATGACTGCAGCTTGCTAAGAGGGAATGAGTTGCAAGCTACGTCCATGTAAACACAACCCCCACCCTGCTTCAATTTCTAAACAAAATAACACTGAAATGTAATGACGTCTTGATCTTTATGGAAATAAGGGACCATTATAGATTTACAGAACAAATTTACTTTCTTTTTCCAACTTTATCCACAAACGCTAACACTACACAAACTGACAAATTTACAACTTCTCATTCAAATGTGGACACAATGATATTTACTGTGTAATAACTGCCTTCATGTTTGCTGTTGTGGGTGAGCTGATGCTCTCTCTAGTAAACAGCAGTGCTTATGTTGCACCTTTAAAAACCAAAAACCATCTGTAGTGTTTCCATAAACTGTTCCTGACATGTGGCAGGCGAGTCTGACACATGTCATCGATGGAGACAGAGGCCTTGGCATCACGTCGCCTCACACACCGAGCTCCTGCGTATTTAAAGCAACGCTAACCACAGACTGACTGCCATTAGTCTGCTAACTTCCACTGCTCCGCTCGAGTGGATCTGTACTGTATCTGTATTGGCTGTATACATGAGTATGAGTGTGTGTGTGTGTGTGTGTGTGTGTGTGTGTGTGTGTGTGTGTGTGGTGGAAATGAGAACCAGGCGCACTGCACTGCTCCGTTAATGTCGTTATGACTGTGTGTTTTTAATATGATGGCAACAATGGGAAGTCTGTTGCTATTACACGGACTGTGTGTGAGTGGATGTGTGTGCATGTGTTTGGTACATCCGTTTGTGTGTGTGTGTGTGTCTGAGCAAATGTTTCTCATAAAGCACATTGTTAGCCGAGTTAGGCCATCGATAATGAACTCTTCCTCTGTCAGTGAAAAGGCCGCTGTTGAGGGAATCATGGGAAACTTGTCATCTGTGCTGCAGAGGGAAGATACAACACTTGTGATGGGATCAGCGATTGAGAGTGGAGGAAAAGAGGGATTAAATGAGATAATGGAAATTATTTCACCCACCAAATCCTGGGTGATGAGATATGAATTTTATGTATGTGTACAGTGTGAAGGGGCTGCAGGAAAATGAGACGAATAAGGAGCAAAAGAGCAGAGGGAGGAGAGCGTCTGTGAAGATGCAGACTTGTATTGAGGCTGAAGGCACTGTGGGTGTTGTCTCCATGGAAACCAAGAGCGAAGGAGAATGGAGGATCCTTTTATCCCTACTTTTACCTGAGTGATCAGAGGTTTGGTGCCTACTCCGCTACAAGAGTTGTAGCAAAGTATGGTTTTTAGACTCATAGGCTGAAGTTATATTTTCACTATAATGCATCTTTTTCCCTCTTCTCTTATACTTAAAGGAACAGTAAATGGACTGCACTTATGTTGTGCTTTTATAGTTTGGTCGACCACTCAAAGCGCTTTACACTACAAGCCATATTCACCCATACACTCATACAGAGCTTTTTCTATCACACTAGCCCAATGATAGTTTGACATGTGGACCGGAGGAGCAGCCGATTAGTGCACCACCTGATGCAGTAAGGAGGAATAGTTCTGGCATTTTGGGAAACGTGATTATCTGCTTTCTTGCCAGGGTTAGAAGGTTGATACCACACTCACATCTGTGCAGTAAATATAAGGCTGCTTAGCTTAGTTTAGCATAGAGACAAGTGACAGCCTGGCTCTCTCCATTGCTCGCTAATTAACTTGTGTTAATGATGTTGTTTTGTTGGTTTAACGAAAACATAACATTAAACACAGTCTAAAGCTGGAGCCAGATCAGTGGCCAATGAATTTAACATTTAAAAACTGATGAAAGATTCTGGATGATTGTTGGAGCTTAACTATACAAACAGCTTTGGGTCAGTAAACTATTTGTGTACAATCATGGTCGATCTTCTCATCTAACGCTGGGCAAGAAAACAAATAATTGAGTTTCCCAAAATGTGGAACAATATATCAATAACAAACTACAAAAGAGGATGTGATTTATAGAAAATAACTGAACATGAACATGTTTGACAGTTTGAAAGTGACCGTGAATGACTCTCTTCAGATTATTTTCAGATTACAATATCTTGAGGGGGGTCTGAGTCATCATATTGAATTATTATTATTAAATTTCTTATGTTCTATTTACTTATTTATATCCCATTAATTTGAATAATGAGATGAGCTATCATTTACTGGCCTTAAATGCACTCATTCTAAACTAAATGAGAATCTCGGCCCATGCCTTGAACTCTCTCCTTTTATTATTTTCATCTTCAGCATGAGGCTGTGGATTGAGGGCTGGGGCTCGTGGTCTCCGGCACATCTGGGCGCTTCACTGATGGGACAGATTGTGGGAGGGAGATGGGACGGGTTGGTGGGGTCTTGAGGTTGCCTTAACGTCGGATAAAAGTTGCTGGAATGTTAGCGGGATGGCTGGTTGGGAGTCAGGATGAGGAGATGTCACCCAGTCTGATTTAAAGCGAGGGTTGTGGGAAACGCCCACAGGGGAATCCAGAATTGTGTGTGTGTGTATAGGAAGGGATGTGGAGGGGTTGGTGGTGGGGTGTGGGGTTGATGTAAGGAAAAAGGCTTGGGTATTTGGTTGTGCGGTTCAGGCTGAGGCCCAGCAACAGGCCCTGAGGACACCAAACACACACGCACATCAACACACAAAGAGATGACAGAAAACACGCCCACAATGACCTATATTCACCCAGCAGGGCACACACACGCACACACACACACACACACACATACACACACATACCTCAGTGTCGTTGTTGAGGTTCCACAGGTCTAAGCGGCCCATGCCATCCACAGCAGCAAAGATGGCTGGATGCACAGGTGACCACATGACATCATACACATAGTCTGCGTTGTCCTCAAACGAGTACAGAGGCTTGTTGTGCTGAAAAAGAGGAAATGAGGATATCTGTGTGAGTGTGTATGACTGGAGAGGAGTTAGGGATTACAGTAGATGACACACTAGAAAGAAGAGTGAGAGAGCGAGCAAGAGAGAGAGAGAAGGAATGGAGAGAGGGAGTGAGTGAGTTTCAGACAGAGTGGCGCTGCCTCAGCCTTGGGGCCTGTCTGGGTGCAGAGCCTAATTAAAAAGCCTAGCACATTCACACAGCGCCATAAAACCACTGGGAAAGATGAAAGGGAGGGCCCCTCCACAAGGTGTACTGTAACCTCAACACAACAGCTGTCTGAGAGAGAGAGAGAGAGAGAGAGAGAGAGAGAGAGAGAGAGAGAGAGAGAGATGCAATGGATACAGAGGAAGAGACTGTTGCGTGAAAAAAGCTTTTCTACATTTGAGGAATAAACTTGTCAAAGCTCTCTTATTGCATTCTGTATTCCTCATTGGCCAAAATATACACCAATACTGATGCATGTGTGATAAGATAATATCAGACCATAATACTGATCAAACCGTTTTATTGGCCTGTGCGTTTGTGTATTGTGTCGTTTTGCTTCTACAAAACTGAAGTTATGGATACCAGATGTCCTTGGACGCAGAGCAGGATGGAAAAAAATTATTCAAAGTAGGTTAAATAGTTCAAATATTAATTCTTTAGTCAATCTAGGTTAAGGTCAGAGGTTAGGGAACAAATGTAGTCAGTGAAAGTCTTTTGAAGTATATCAAAATTAAAATTGTGTGCACATCTCATAGACTTCCTTGCTGCGCAAAAGATGCTGTGTGTGTGTGTCTGTGTGTGTATATGTCCCCATCTCTCAGACTGGCTGTTAGGATTCCTGAGGCTTACAAACTGCATTCCTGACAGGTGGAGTGGGAGGGGTGGAGGACAGGAGACAGGTTGGCTGGAAGAGTAAATGAAGGAATGTAGTCTCTCCCTCCTTTTCTCTCTCCTCCTCATACCTTCTTTTTTTTTCTCCATCACCTTTACTCTCTTGCTCCACAGTTGCTCTGAAAGGCTGTGAGAACTACAGACAGGTACTGTGTGACACAGATACACACACACACCCACAAATACAAACCAAACAGGGCCAAGCCAATTTCAAGCCTCGATTGAACCTGTTTTCCAGCCGAACAGGTGACAGCAGAGGTCATTTTTCTCCACCTCACTGTTCAGCTTTCGATCAGCTGGGTGGCCCCTGTTTATGCTCTCTCTCTCTCTCTGTCTCTCTCCTTGTTTTAGTGTGTCCCCATTACTGTTTGACTTAACTCTTTTACTCAACTTCTATCTCTACAATATTTGGTTGCATGTAAAATGTCATTTTATTTTGATAGTCTGACTTTCCCCTGTATGTGATTTTTTTGTAAAGACGTAGGTAATGTAAGAGTAAAGATGAGATGAATAAAGTCCTCTTTTTATATACTAACTATTCAGAATGTAAACTACTATTTTACTGTCTGGCCATAATCTACCAATCTTAAATAAGGTGATTTGGGGAAATAATCTGCAGCAGAGCGTCTTAAAACTAATCTTAAAATCAAGCTTAATCCTTGTGGCGCCACACATAAAGTAACTGTTTGTCATTATCTTTCCTGTGCTGAGGAGCTGGGGAGTTTCTAACACGTTTGAACTGGAAAAGCATGACTGACACACTGGATACTGATAGTTAATAGTTAACTACAATCGTTTCAGGCCCCGTATTTTACACTTTGGCTGTGTTTTATTTAGAGTTTTGATATCCATAAGAATGTATATTTGTCAGAAAACCATATCAATGTAGTTTTACGCTCCCTCTCTCAAGCTTCTCTCTGGAGCTGTAGAAACAACAGGTTGGTGAGCCAGGCTTCTGATTGGCTGTCTTTCTTCTGAGTGACTGAATAAAAATATATGGTCGATTATAGGTAATCACTCCAAAGAAATCAAATCCTGCTGGGGTGGATGATGGGTCCAGGTGTCCACACTTGGGGCATGGCTGAGGTCGGCAACTGCTTTGTTGTGACATCACAGAGTTAAAGAAATCCTGATGGTTTATCTTAAAGCTCAGTTTCTGAATACGGGCTGTGTGTGAATTTCTCTGAGTGCTGTCTCTCACATACTCTCACAGTATTAATACAACATCTATATCTGCTTTATTATCAAAAAAGACAGAAATCCCACTTCATACAATATGTAACCTTTAACATTTTTGTGTGCTGTCTCACTAGATACATCCTGGCTGCATCTGTTTCACAGATACCATGCTATCTTGCTAGCTTATCACCAGATTTGATAACTACACACTGTGGGGACTGCACAGTTTTCGTCAAATTAGAAATTGTTTTGAAACGTTTAATAAGATGTGTTGTAAGAGCACACCGGGACTAAACCCTTGACAGACTCTCATTTTCTCCTTTCCAAATACATCGACAGACACTCATCTGAAATATTATCAACACTCATTAACAATCACCTGAACTGATGGTGATGCAGGCCTTTAATTAACTTCTTAAGAGATCAAAAGTGGAATGATTATGCTTTATCCAATCACTTAGTAGACGCTGGTTTTGGGGTCAAGAGAGCAAGATGGTTCAAGTTATGCACAATTATAAACCCACTCCCAGCTGTCGCGACATCTTCACACTCTGGCTGACTTGAAATGTTTTCACTAACCACAATATTTGCACCACTGAGTGTAAAAACATCAGCAGACTCCTGTACGACGGCCTTTCAGAACAGTGAGGGCAAACGTGCGTGTGAATGCAGAGAGAATCCACTGCAAACACTGTTTGTATATATGTGTGTGTGTGTGTGTGTTACAACAGTTTGTGATAGCTGTGATTGGTGGGTTGAAGGCAAATCTCAAGGGGATTTTAGGTAAGCAATGACAGCTTGCTTAAGGTGTATATGAGGTATGTGTGGTGTCTATGTTTACACGTACACACACACACGTGTGCGCACGCAAACACACACACACACACACACACACACACACACACACACACACACATATATATATACACTCAGGTATTTCGTCTGCCCACATACAAACATGGGTTATGTGGGATAAGAGACAGGCACACATTCCTGCGGTGCCCCTCAAAGGAAAGGGAATTCCCAAATCCTGAAAAATAACCCACTCTCCTGATGAAAATCCACAGAAATGTTTTAATATGTGTCATGGGACACTTCACACGTGACTTATGGACTGGCTGCATGCAAACATGAGCTAAAATTCATCTTTACTGCCTGTCATAGCCAAGTATGAAAACTGTAACTGGATCTTGCATAAAGCGTATGGTATTATGCAATATGCATTATGTATTTTTCTTACACTGAAAACTTCTCTCTTTGATTCCTTGTTGTTTTTGCTGTTGGACGCCCTGTTCATGTTGATCTCTCTGTCCTTCAATGTTTGCATCACTTTCCACTATAACCATGAATTTTTATTTGTCTTTAAAATGCCCCCAGGCCTGTTTCCCCTCACTCGCTCCTGCTGTTTTATTTCCATCGGATCTTTATTAACACAATCCTATTCTCTATATTATTCAATTACTTGAAGTTTATAATGTAACAGCTCAGTCTACAGGTTGTACCATCCTATTTCACTCACAGAAATTCTTCAACTTTTCAGTGCAGTATCTCAGTTGTACCTCTGCTTACTTATTTGTGTTTCCTGACCACTATCGCCAAAAGTGTCCTTTGAATGAGTTAGCTAACTTTTCTATTCTCCAACACTCACTCTGACAGAAACAGTGACTGTTTGGCAGCATTTTAGGGGCAGTAAGCCCCTAAAATGCTGCCAAATGGATTTTTATCGCATCGGTTTGAAAGGAGAACAAATGCCCTGACTGGACGAGGTCACTTAAAACCAGTGAGAGAAGGAGTGCCCACCTTTAGAGTGTGTCTAAGTTAGATCCACTGAGTGCCCCTGCATTCTGCAGGATTAGGGGAGGGAGAAGGACGCATGCATACAGGATACACACCATTTTTGAACAATACAAAATTGGTAAATAAAATTAATGAGGTCAAAGTTCAGTTTATTACTAAAAGACAAACTAATCATTGGCTAACCCCCATTGGACATTGCTGTTTCAGAATAATATAGAGCAAACTTTCCAAAAGAAGCACCTAGCACCTAACAAATCTAGTGACTTTTTGGGACAAACCCTCACTTTCTGCAGAAGGGAGTCACCAGTTTTTCTGACACAAATGGGCTTCTAACTTTGTCTTTGAATGATCATTTCACAAGTAAATATAACCAAAATCACAGCACAGCCATTGTCTTTAACTTGTATGTTTGATGATTTTGTCAGATGATGTCACAATTATAAAATCTGCATTTTAGCAGCAGCTTGGAGATGACCGCTGGTTAACATGTTGTCTAATTGATCACATTTCATACATGTTATATCGTCTTAAAACAGAAAAAACATCCTGGGAATTAGGCTGTATTAAAATAGCATATATATGAAGCAAAATCGGCTATGGAGGGCATTATTGCCTTGACTTTGGCCTTGCAGGAAAAACTTCCTCTGATGTTGAGAAGATATCTAGCCTGTTTCTGTACTATTGGCAGGAAGCTAGCTTTTTACCATCTGTAAAACTACAGCATTTTATTAGTACATCTAACTTCCGGTGGAGCACAGCCTGTCAGGCTAAACCCAGGTTAAATTAACCACTGTTCCAAAACAAATTGTGCAGCAACTTGTGAAGCTGGTTAAAGTATCAATAGCACAACAGTGTTGTCTGATGCTCTCGGTAGGGGATTTACAACATCACTAACTCTGTGACTTTGCTATTGAACCATTTCACTGCACACCCACACAGTATCCATATACCCAGTCACACAACTCATACACATTATTCCCCCCCACACACATATGTACAGAGACACACAAGTAATGAGAGACTGAGAAAAAAAGAAGTTGCCTGAATCCACAATCAACCCCCCACACATCCCCTTTCAGTCTTTCCCTCTCTCTTTTACTCATAACATGTTCATGCATTATACCTTGGTGCTCCAGAGTTTGACAGTCCAGTCAAAGGAGGATGTGATGAAGAGGTGGGAAAAGTCAACGGTCCCCACCGCGCTGTGACAACTGATGCCCGTCACTGGCCCCTGGTGGCCTTCGAACATCTCACAGATACCTGCTTTACTGGAGGGGTGCACGCAAGAATAAAATTCATCATGTTGATATTCAGCACTGCAGTGGTCTCTGCAGTGGGGTAAAGTAGTTTGTGTCTCGATGAGTATGTTCATGCTAAAAACAAATAAATTTTGATTGAGTTAAAATGATAAAACTACTTAAAATAAATTCTTTACAATTCAGTCTTTAAACATTATAATAATAAACAATAAACATTATGTTAATTGTAAATATTTAAACTTGCAAATCAATTTTAATGTTTCAATAATTTTCAAGGCAACAAAGCAAAAAGACATTGAAACTCTAGATTTTAAACCTCAACATGCCTTAGTTTGCTAAATGTATATTTTTATATAATTCTAGATTATGTAAGCATAAAAAAAAAGACATGAAGCACTATGCAACACTATGATCATGTGACTGTGATCCTCCTGTGATCTTTTACATATACATGTGTATGCGTGTGTGTGTGCGCCCACCAACCAACCTGCCGTGTCTGGATGCAGTGTACACAGTGCCCTCCTCACTCCCCACCACATAGTTGTTAACATCACCTGTGGGGAAGGCCATGCCTGTCACCGCCACCGGTTTGGATTTATTGTACACCAGTTCCATGGTCTCCTACACAAACACACACATAACACAGACACACACACTTAACAGTTACTAAAAATACATGGAAATTACAGGTACATTTTACCAGTTACTAAGCCATAGAATATTGAATTATTGAATTCAATTAAGATACAGGTTGTGTTAGGTTGTGTCGACTTTGTGACAACTGAAGAATGTGTTGTGTACCTGCGGCTGGGAGAGCATGTCTAGACTCCAGGAGCACATCCTGCCGTCTGTAGACACAGTGATCAGGTTGTTGGCATTCTGGGTGCCAACCACGTTCACGCAGTACACTGGGTGCTACACAAACACACACATACACACACACACACACACACACACACACACACACACACACACACACATGTAAATGCTCACAAAGCAATTCAGACACACTGGAACAAAAATGGGATGAGCTGGGTGGGAATACACACTTGCACAATGTATTATACCACACAACAATCTCTCTACAAATTTGGCACCTTGCATAATAAATACTGGGATAATTGGCTGTCAGAGAAATAAAATATTTAAATAATTTGATATGCTAATATTTAACTACATTTTAAACCTGATCCTGTAACTTAAGCACATGACATCATGAGATACTTTGTGAACGAACACATGCTGTAGGCAACAGACACCTCACATGCCAGTGTGCAGTCGTCCTTTTAAATGACTCTACGTAACCATTATGTCATTACTGGGCAGTAATTGATTTGTGCACTGGGCTGAACAAAGAATCCATTCAGCAATCATCACTGTGCTCGCTGGCCAGACTCGCTGACTGGAGAAGACGAGAGCGACGGCCTCATTATTGGATTCTACAGCCACTACAGTATAGACAGCATGTAGCAATGTGTGTGTATGTGTGTGTGTGTCTTCTGTAGCGGTGATCATAAACAAGAGCAACAGATCTTAAGATAGTGTTTGTGTATATTGGTCAGCAATTTGCTTGGGGTCATTGAGTTCACTGGAGCGTCTGAGCTGAGCTGTCCTGTCAGTTATATCTACTGTATGGCTGCTCACAATATATCTGTGTGTATGTATTTGTGTGTGTCTATTGTGAGAGAGTTCTTATTTCATGAGATCATACATCAAACCACTATCATGACAATTATCCTTATTCCACATGATTAGATGGAGTATAATAACATGTAATACAATATCTATTCATCAGGATTTTTGTCCAACAAACTCTAATTTTTAAAGCCCCTAAAAACAAACGTTGGCTATCAGCTTGTTATTATGAACAAAGGTGCAGTTCTATATGAAGATTTCTTTGGCACAGTTTGAACAGGTTTGGTTTTTTCACAAGAGATATCTTGTCTGTGCAATCACATCTGCTGAAACTACACTCACACAGCCCTGATGAAGAAGAGTTTTGAAGGTACTCTCAACTCTCAATACCGACCACCACATATACCTTGATAAATACATGTTAAATAGAGCCTCAAATCTGTGATAGATTTTCTGCAGATTCACTAATTGTCTTATTGTTTAAGAAAACACATTGGACAACTGCCCGCATCTAAAATGACTTCTTAGGCAGTTATCTGATTCATATTTCTGATTTTTCAGAGGCGTCTATTATGTGCAGTATGTAACTTCTTTTTACAGTTTCAGTAACTGTATATGCACCAAATTCACATATTGAAGTTAAATTTAAAGTTATTGACAAACAAACAAATGTTAAACAGCATTTCAATCTGCTTACAAATACATAATAGTGTGTTACACACTAAAAATTATCCAATGGGCACTCTAACTCTACCGTATTATGTTTGATGTTACATTTTTATTATACCGATACTGGGTGCCAGCCTTACAGTGTGTGCTGCGGCTGACAGTGGAGTCCTTTGGACAGGGGTCCGACGGTGGCTGCGGTTGTCCCACAGCACAATCTGCCCTGAGTACGTGCCCCCCACCACCAGGTTGGGATGAAACCTGGCAAAGCCCACAGACACCACCGGGGACTAGGGAGAGAGAAGAATACAAAAAGAGGAGAGGATAGGGGAGGAAAATTACCAATTAATCACATATTATTATAGCATGAAGTAATTTGGAGCAGTTTAAGAAAAAAATATATTATCATGAACTGACAGAAGGAGGAGAAATAGTTAAAGATAGTATATAGTTATAGATAGAAATTATTTGATCAGATCAAATTTTAAGATAGAACAGCAGACGGTGAGAAAGTAGCAAAAACAAGAAATACGTGAACCGAAAATGGTAATGCTAGACGAAGCATGAGTGAGAACGAGTGATCAAGGCATCGTGATGGGTGGCAGATATCGAGCAGATAGACGGAGAGGGAGATGATGAGTCTGGCAATGGTGGGGGTCTGCTGAGGAGAGGGGAAAGGGGTGATGCTGGGGCAGAGACCAGACAAAGAAAGGAATTGTAGTCCTCTTTCCCCTAGTAGTTTCACATTACAGCATCAAAACCCCAGCAGCCACTGGAGCGCTCACTGTAGCCTCCATCATGACAAGCGCACCCTTGAACTCCCTCCCTCACCAGTGCCGTGTTTATTGAGTTTTGGTTCCTCTTCACTGCTTGTCCCATGCAGGCTTCTGCATGCAACAGCTAGCCTCGCCTGACCCAGAGCCACTAAAGCATCTGTGCTGAGGAATGATGAGAAAATGCTTCAGCTACGTAGTGCTACAGGAGGGCAAGAGATGTATGCACTGACAAATTTATCCCCTCATCCATCCGTCTCGTAAAGCAGCATAATCATGTCAAGTTAATTTATAGGTACGACACAGCTGAGAGAGCATCCAACAAGAAGCTCAGTGACACAAATCACAATTTTGCATTTCGCAAAAGGATTGTTGCCTGAAATGGTCGTAGATTTTGTTGGATGAACTGACATGGACAGATTTAGTGTTCCTGAAAATTGTGCGTCACACATTTTGTCAATTTGACAACAGCTCTGAGACTGTGTTTGGAGACACTCTTCATTTATTATCCAAATCCTCCCAAATAAATCAATGTATTAACAAGGCAATAACTGTATGATTGTTTATGTGAATACTTATTACAAAATATATATTAAAATATTCTAAAAGTTTATACTTTTACTTTTGGTAATAGTAGCATCTATTAATTGGCTGTTAATAAACAGTGAGAATAGCTGAAAATTATTCTAACTCTAAATACAATGAAACTGTTATTAAAGATTAATGCACTGCTGAGGTTGCTGGAGAGCAGCTTTTTGACTGGCTGAACATCACAGATTTTAGCATCAGCATCAATTTTATGAAAACACTTCTGTCACTGAAAGCAACTTCACATTCATCCTTTCAGACTTATTACAGCCTTGTGCTAAAACGTAACTTAGTCAAGACAGTTCAGAGAAAAAGTGTCTGTTAGGAGGTACAGTTGGTACATATTCTTACATGGGTCATGTTTGGAAAAACACCCAAGGTTGACAACAAGCCAAACTACACAATGGCAAAAATACATAAAAGTACTAACAGCCCTATTAAGTAGCATTGTTAAGGTTCAACACAAGTGAGATTTTTGCACTGCGTAGAAGCAACACAAGTAAACAAGAGACATAACGCTTCCTAAAATTTGCAATCCTCAGCTACTGGTCATAACAGGCTGAGCTATGACAAAGAAGAGATATTACTTAATATCAGAGCACTGAGGTATACACTGCTAAAAGTAAATTAATGTACAAATCAATTTGTTTGTACTACTGGAATACTACTATGCTAAGGTAGCATCATCATTTTACAATAACTGTTCACTCACATTTGTCTTGGCTTACAGTAGATCAATATGAAGATCCTACGGAGACAATCTAAAACCCCCATGCCCCCCCTCCATCCCCATCACCACACCATGTGTGAGGCAGCCAACTCAAAACCCAGTTAATTTCGAAAGGAGACTGGAAAACAAACCAGAGGAAAAGAAAACACTGCATACTCTCTCTCTCTCCCTTTTTTTTCTCTTTGGTTTCATCTGAGGAGTCACGGCTTCCAGACGAATGGCTTGGGAGTCGCTTCAGATGTCCACACTCAAAATAAACTGAACTTCGGTGGTAAAAATAAAGTCGCTTGTCAGCCGGCAGTGGGGCATTCTCCAAAAGTTTATTTACATCATCAGATAAAAAGAGATTGTGGCTTTTGGTTTATTAGCATGTATTAGCACACGAGATATGATGGTCTGACCTGGAATAGTTATAAGTGTTTGATTTATAGCACGTGTCACCTTTGTAGGTTTATTCAATTAAATATGTACAGTTAGACTATAGTAAAGACTATACTAAAGAATATGAAGCCCAAACAAGCGCAAACTATCCTGACCTGACAACAATTACTCCAAGGACTTGTGCTCTAATCTATGTGGATGACTCTGCCTTGGACTTGATGACTTTTAACATCCCGAAATTTCAGGATGAACTTTACCCTCTGTGGTTGTCTGACAGGCTGCTGTTTGAGGTCTGCTTCCCCCCAGACTTTATCAGTGGGCTAATGCTTATTAGCCCACTGCCCTCTTTGTTATCCCCGTTCACAAAAACACACATCCACACAAGTGCTAAATAGGTGCACTCCACCACCAAAACCATTCATCAGTCCTCACAAAGCAGGGAACCTCTAAACCTTGTAGAGGAGAGATCGGAAAGTATAAGAGAAAAGGAATTATAATAATTATATCCACATTAGCATTGCTTTTTTTTTTGTCCCTCATCACTGACTATGTCAAGGCTTATCTATTTGTCTAAAGTGACAATAACCATAAGACTGCGTCTTAAGTGTCATTTCTCATCTGAGTTTTAAATATATTTCCTAAATTGGAACAATCTGGTGTACAACGTAGACTGTGTGCTACCTAAAATATATTAATACTCTTATACAGGAACTTTCACCTCTTTGATCTTTCCAGTAAAGACCGATGTGACTCTGCTTTTACTATTAACACCATAAAACCCACAAACAAATCCACAAGCATCTACAGACACAAATAGAAAACATCCCTGCTCTATACTGTCTCTTGTTTTCCTTCTACCGGTTATCACCCTGAATAAACATTTCTGCCCCACATGAGTAATGAAAAAAAGAAGCAAAATCAAGAGACCCCTCTATTTGCTCCATATGTTAGTTTAACTCCTAAGCCCTATCAGTGTCCCCATCTTAAGAGAAAAAATCCTGACTAAACTCTGAATCCCCTCTTTAAGAAACCACAGGTTATGCCATCATTCCCCTCATGCACTGTCAGGCTTAGTGAAAGAGCTACTGAAAATTAGTCCGACTTTGTCTCGATGGTGCACTTTGAGGCGCCTGCCAGCCACAACTTGGACTTAAAATAAAAGCCATTCTGCCCTAAATGTTTCTAATCAAACGTCACATCAGCACATATGTTTTGAAGTTATATGCCTTTTAAATCCACTGTATGTCATTAGGCACTGAAATAAGATCAATTTGTCCCATGCTATAAGGACGTTTATGATTTAAACTCAAGGGGAATTGGTTGACGGATTCTCAATTTAAATGTCATGTAAGAAGTTAATGACCAAGTTTAGAGCTAAATTACAGGGAGCTCAGTTATGTTTATGCCTTTTCTTCTAGTTTTCATTCATTCATGAGCCTTTGCCATCATTAATCCAAACACTGCCTTTTCATCTTAGAAGCAATTCATTTCAGTGTATAAACATGACTGTATAAAATATTATATGTTTTGCACATATAATATTTTACCTACCATTCTGTATTAAACGAAAGGTTTGAAATTTTGGGAAAGAGACTTATTTCTTGCCAAGAGTTAGATGATAACACACACATCATTTCTGTATGGTATGAAGCTACTGCCAATAGTTGGCTAACTTAGCTTGGCACAAAGAGTGGAAACAGGGGGAAACAGCTAGCCTGAACTATTTCTTGGCAAGGAACAGTTGACAAGCAACTGGTGGAGATTTCAAGAAGTTACTGGTCTTGACTGAGAAATAATCTGAAACAAAAGCCTCTAAAAAATTGATTGACTCATTTTTGAGTCATTTTTACACATTGTTTTTTTGTATGTATTCAAGATATAATGTCTTAATTTGTGAGCTTTGGTGATAACAGTAAACAGATTTTGGTTGCTTTGGACAGAGCCAGCCCAGATCATTTTCTAGTTTTCAGCCTTTGAGCTAGGCTAAGTTAGCTTCTTGTTGGCAGTACCTCCTTACTCACTGTACAGACACAAGAGTGGTATCAATCTTCTTATCTAACTCTCTGCAAGAAAAAATCCAATAATAGCCAATTTAATAATAAGCCTATTTCCCCAAATGTCAAACCTTTCCTTAAAATCAAATGCAGCCACACTCCCCATTCCCCCTGCAGATCCCCTTCATTTCAGATTCATAAGTCTGGACATACCAGACATACAAGCACCACATCTGTCTAAATAACATCTCAACAACTCTCATGTCGGCAACGCTCCCACTATGATTGCATCTCCATATCAGAGCTGACTCAGTACTGAGCCTGACATTTCATTTCCAAACCCAGAGTGGCTCTATGCATGGTTCTAATCTCACATGCAGTGCAGGTCAGACACCTGCCAAGTCATCTCCTGCCAGCCCAGACGAAGAGGATGTGGGGAGTGACAGCTCCTGGAAGAAAAAGCAGCAGCAAGAGTCACTTTGGTATATTGGGCCTGAGATAAATTGTGGACATTTTACAGAGAGACACTCTCACAGCCAGAACAGTGGGTTTCATTTCTCTCCTCGGGCAAGGTCTGCTGACTGTGTGTGTGTGTGTGTGTGTGTGTGTGTGTGTGTGTGTGTGTGTGTACGTGCTTCCATGCATGTGTGCTTGCATGAGGGAGAAACTCACACACACAAAGTATCATCTACCATATCTCACACAGGCTCACAAGGCTAAGTGCTTCTGGCAGCCCTTATTATATTAATGGGAAGTGTTCTGTAGAGGATAATACACACATGGTAGGCAGTGATGAAAGATGGCACCCAACGAGGGATTAGGGAGATTTGAAGGAATGACAGAGAGAGAAAGAAAGTTGTAGAGAGGGAACACTCCCTCCTTTGTTGCCTCCTCCTCTCTTTCGTTCTTTCCTCAGGCAACAAACTGTTGCTAAAGTCGACTGAAGAAGGTATAAACGGAGTGAGGGTGCTATGCTGAGAAGAAAAGAAGGAGGCAGGAGGCTGATAGGGTACAGAAGACAGTATATCATCCCAAGTAGATCCATGCTTCATGCCTCCCTTCCCCCTCACCACACTCATGTGTTTTCCACTCTGCCTTATCAGGACCAGATGGATCCAACTGTCTTCTTTTGCATCCCCGCTCCCACCCTTGCAACCACCTTTCTCCTCCCTCTCTCCCCCTGGCTTTGCTCGTTTATGACACCCCACGGATTTTGTCACTCTGTGGTTTCTGGCGAGGAGAAAGAAATACCAAGCTGAGTCTCCATTTCACCGAGCAAAGAATGAGGGTTTGACGGACTGAAAGCTTGAGGAGGAGGCTCCAGGAATACAAACAGGCCTTTCTGTCTCCCCTCTGGAGCTCCTCTCACTTAATTTACCATATGTTGTATGTTCATATATTTTGCACAAATCTTCAGTTTTGCTAGTCTTTATTGTTGGATTCATGTTGTTCCGCTTAACCACACAGTATTCTATTCTATTCTATTCTATTCTATTCTATTCTATTCTATTCTATTCTATTCTATTCTATTCTAATGTGTTGAGACTCTCTGCAGATCATCTAATTACATTTGATTACACTATTAATTAAGAATGTGGGCATAATAAAATGTTTTTCTTTTCCTGATTTAGATTAGAAGCTCAACACCTATAACACAATGAGTAATACACACTTCTAACTGCCTGGGAGAAGGTGTTTGCTTTGTGGAGCAGTTTATTAATACATAGAATATTTAAACATTTAAAATTTCCATATTTCCTTCATTTCATATGTCCTAGCTTCAATCAGTAATCAGCAATTCAACTGCAAGCTTCAACTATGTTGTGTGCCAAAAATCAAATACAGTCAGACAGTGTTAACTTATCTGCTCAGTGAGCACTTAAAGGTTTCTCTGCTATGCTTTTGAGCACAAGGCTGCTCCATCCTCCAGTGTAATTTCACTGGTTCCAACTCAGATATAGCCTGTGAATAATGCTGTTGCATTGTTCTCTCTTTCAAACTCTCTGCAACACCCACCAAGACTCTCCTCCCTGGCTGCACTGCTTCTCTTACTCAACCTTCCTGAAAGTGCCAAAGGCCTACGAAGCGACACGTAACAGAGATATATTAATAAATATATGACTGAGTCCAATGGGATGTGACAGTAGCGGCGGGGGTTGTTATAGCGAGGCGTGTGGTTTCAGGGGCTCAGCAGAGGTTTTAAGTCAAACGGGCCCTTTAATGTGGCCTGACTTTGCCCACTTGAGAGGCTGGTGTGAAGTTACAAGATTGGACCCAACTGGGACGAGGCGATGATAGGTTCAACTGGTGGGACGGCCGTGATGAGGGGAAGCACGCTCAACTGGTACCAGAATCCACAGCAACAGCAGCCCCTTTCCTGAAGTAAAAACCCAACCCACACTGATGGATCACACACTTCCTGCACCACATTACAGATCAATGGCAACTGAGGTGGGGTCATGAAACTGTCTCAGCTCCTTAAGGGGACTGTTAAGGGTTTCCCAGTGCAATGGGAGCATACTGAGATACTATTTAATTTCAGATACAGATTATTCACTCTCTTAAGATGACACATTCTACCTGTATAGTGCTTTTTACAGTATAAACCAGACCAAAACAATAAAATATCACAAATAAGATCTGTCACAACTGCAACTAATAAATAGAAGAGGGGAAAAATATGTGACTGTATAAAGGTAGAAGTGGATACATACCCCAGGTTAGATATTCCCACCGTTAAATACCACATATGTAAGACTTTACATTCTGTGTCATGCAGAATAATGCAGTCAAATTACTCTGCATTTGAAAGTTGGAGTCCTGTAAATGGTTCTGATAGAGAAGCGTTAAAAAGAGAAGAGAGGCTACAAAGAGAGCAAAGCAGGAGAGAGGAACATGAACACATAACTGTGAGATCTGTTTACGCCACATGGGAACAAGATTTGCGTTAGAATTCAATATTACAACACCACTGTACAACCCCAAAAATATTTATGCTTGATTACCAGATTGCATTTGCCTGAAACTCCTCCCAAAACCAAACCAACACCAGCTTTTAAATGATCTACTTTTCACCCAACCAGCATGTCAAGAACATGCATCTGCAAAGTAAAAAGCAGGTAATTGTTTTTCAAGAAATTATTGTATCGTGTCCAATACAATTTGGCAGGAGCTTTATAACAGTTGACTATCTGCATTATTTTATTTTGTATCAAAAAAAAAGATTTAAACTTTTTAAAACCATTTTTAGGATTTAAACCTGATTACAATTTTAAATTTGGATGAAAAGTTATTGCATTGGTAAGCACGTTACACAGCCAGACAAGAAATATAGAAGCTTGACCTCACCAAAACCCCATCTGTAACATGAAGCCTTCTATAAGCCATAGCCGTATACAATAAAGCCCCCGCTGAACCAGACCTCAACCACAAACCCCAGCCCTCCAATACTGGCCCAGCACAGTCATTCTTTTGTATCTGTACTCTTTCTCTCAAACACACAAGCCACATTACTACAATACACTCACACACACACACAAACACGTGTATACAGTAGTCAGTCCTCTACCTATCCATCCACCAGATCAAAGCTGCTCTTGCGGGCAAGTCTGGAAAAACAAGAAATGTCTTAGAGGCTACTAAACCACCTACAGCGAGTCATCCCATAGCTAAACATGAGAGGTGGAAGGTGAAAAGCAACATATGAGAAAGTAGAGGGGAGAGGCACACAGCCCTATGGTTTTGGGGGTTAAATGGCAGAGCATGCTCGCACATTAAGAGCCATCTGATCCACGGCTAACTACAGAGTTGCAACTGTGCCACACAGTCAAAAAGACAGTAATAAAGTAATGTAATCCACTCATTCCTCTCACCAAACTGCTCCTGTGTTGCTTTCATCCAATCTCCTCTTTTTTTCTCATTTCACATTTTATTATTTTATCTTCATATTATCCTTCACTGTTTATCCTGTCTCATTTGCTGCCCAGTCTGTCTTTCTTTTTTATGTTTCTGTTTTTCTGTCACTGACTTTCTTTTCCCCCATCATGAAAAAACCATGGCAGAGCCCCAGGCCACATTAACTCGCTGACTAACATTGGGGGGGTTGGGAAAGTGAGGTACTTGAGAATTTCTGTTTTCCTTCAGTCTTTCTTTTTTCTTTTCACCATCTGATATCACTTCATCTAATGCGCATCCTTCCAGTAAACACTCACTTAAAACAAATCGACTGTGTTTGTAGAAGTGGTTTGTATGTGTCAGAAAATCAAAACAAACTACAATGACAATGCTTCATTCTGTCACAAATTGAAATTTCCCAACATTTCAGTTTAAACATGTGCCATTATGTTCTTGTCATTGTATTTCCACTTAAACTTGAATACACTTCACCTCTGATGTTCCCATTTGCAACTGATTGCCCCCTTTTGATACACTTAGCATTTTATCAGCTGCTTACACAAATATTCTCGTTCCCAAATGTCTTCTGTTTAATACAGACAATTCACAGATCAGCATGCTCAGAAACCGCACTGTTAATAAAGTCAGATGTACTGTACATATTCCTTCAGAGACCCACATGGAAAAACTACTGAATCCTACAGCTACAAGATGCATAGCTGTAATCCATACCTAAGACCACATGGATTTCAGCAGCAGCATAAATTATGGTGCAGTGCAGCGCTTTAAAAATCCAGTATGGAGCTAGACATATATGGCAAGCTTTATATTGAAATATTTGAAAGCAGTGTGCGGTCTCCAGGAATATGTGGTTCTGTGTGCATTTGAGAAAAAGAGAGAAAATCAATTTCCTCTGGCTGGATGAAACTTGAATGTGAGAGTATGTGGGTGCATTACAACATTATTTCTAAGACAGTGAGGTGATTGTTTGTGGCATTAATCGTACTACAGGTGTATTTCGATGTTTTCAGTGATTTGTACGACACAGACTTGTCAATTAGTGGGAAACAGCTTTGCTGACATTAGATGCAGCATCAGTGTGGGTGGGCTAACACACACATGTGGCAGCCTCGGATTAGGAAGTGGTAGGCCACATCATTTTACTACCAAGACGTCTCTATATGGCCTCGCCTGTCTCCTGGGAACTGAAGCCCTCACACCCAATCCTTCTCTCCTCCCTCCCTCCCTCCTTCCTTCTGCCATTTTCAGTGTCATTTACCATTAGCATCACACTCGTCAGTGAGTTTCTTTCCCAGCAAAACCTCAGTTTCTCCCGTTGAAACGCGCCTCCAATGGTACTTCTCAGCTCTAATCCAATCTGCAGGGTCAAACCAGTGCATGTGGAGCTGCCTTTCATTCCCCTTTGCTTCATGCAAAAGGTGCTGCCGTGACAGCAAAGAAAAAGGGAATTTCTGGATGTACTGAATGTTGGGTTGCCAGATATAGTATGAAAAATACCTCTGAGTGCTCTGTTGCAGTTTAATCCACACCTAAAGCAAAAAATGGCAATCCTAACCTCTTCCTTACATATCCTAGATAAAATATTCCATAGATTACCTGACAGTGAAAGATGTATTCAGGAGTAGCCTTCTTAAACTTAATGTTCCACACAAGGGCAACACCATCCGGTTCATGAGGAGCATCTTCATTATTGTTATAGGAAGCCACCAGCAACTCTGGATACTGAGAGAGAGGGAGAGAAAAAAGAGAGAGGGATTTTAGTAAAAGCACAGAGACACGTTCAATAAATCATGCAGGGCTTCATGATAGAGCTGCTAACACTCTCTTTTAACCCAAAGTAACAGAAAGCAGGTTTAAAACCTGCATAATTGCTAATGGTATTTTGTGCAAAAGGATCTCACAATGTGGGAAAGAGTTACAGTAACACACAAAAGGCTACAGGACTGACCTGAGGAGACCAGTCAAGACAGGTGATTACCCGATGCTTCGACCAGTGTTCATCATAGAAGAGTCTACTGAAAGAGAGACTGGAGCCGCTACCCAAGTCTCTGGAGGCAGACAGTACAGATAAGGGTTCAAAGGTTACATCTTGATCAGACCTGAAGACAGTTTTGTTCCAGTTGCACAGCAGGTTTGCCAAAGTAAGAAAACTTGCAAAGACAAAAAAAGCTTCAGTCTGTAGGCATGAATGAATGAATTAGAAATTCTGTTTCAAGGTGCACTTGTCTATTTCTCAGTCTGTGACAGTTGTTTATTGTTGTCTGTGGCATTGAAGTAGCTTTCACAAGTTTGGAAAAATAGCCTTGATCGGGTCATCGGGTTTGTTCAGACCAGATCAGACCTTCATTTCACATTCTCTACAGACTAACTGTAAACGACACCTGCTCAGTGTATCATGCTGTTTGAGAATTAACAGTAATAATTCAAGAAAATGTATTAAGGGTTATATTACAACATTCTCAGGAAAAGCAAGCCAATAGAAAAAGAATGGGGCTGTAGTTAAGCACTGGACCATGGCCTGTTTTAGACATAATCTCTATTTGACCACAGGCTTGATGCTTCTCTGTGGCTGCAGCGGTCAAAGTTGAAGAGAGTCAGTAAAAACAGCATTCATTTGTCACAGCAGAGCAGTATCCCAAAACAGCTTTGCACTTATGACTCTTTCAACTTCAATCGCCACTTGGATAACCTCTGTTTGGAGCCAACCCCTTAAATGGCAAGACAATGCTCTTTAGGTCGTGATGGTTTTCAGTTCACAGGAGTTTTTCACCCCCTGAGAGTGTGACATCAGGATCCAGACAGATATTCTGTAGAACAAAGAAGCCTCCCAGGCCTCTGGAGTGAAACAGTGGGCATGAGTCAGTCTTAGCACATTTCTTAGTTCGAGGCATGCAAGTAAACACTCACATGTGCTTGCACATCCAAACACATCATCCCTCCTCCTTTCCCCTCTTGCTTCCTCCCTACTCACCCCTCTTTGTCCTCTAGATCTCGGCCACTGTAGTCAAAGAAGATGTCACTGTCTTCGGCCAGAGCCCGCTCCATCACCCGGATGCTGCAGTCAAAGAAACTCTGAAACTCAGAAGAGTGAAGGATCTGCTGCCTCTCCTCCTCCGTCAGCTCCCTCAGCATTGGAAATGAGCCTGAACATAAATATAAAGACAGCATATCAAGTAGACTCCATCTTATATTGTGCACCCCTTGACTGTAGAGATGCCATTAATCTGCCAGTAATTATCTCAACTAACTGACCACTTGCAGTTGTTAGATCTTTGGATCGCTTTTAAAGAGAGACCAAGGCGATGGTTTTAAAATGATGAAAATATATAAAATTCATTACCAAATAAGACGAAGGACAACAAAAATCCTGGCAATTTGTTGCTAGTGTAGCATCCAGAAACGTAAAGGATTAATTCCAAAACAGCAATTCATTTTCTGCTGACTGTTTCTGTTATGTTGTTGATTTATCAACATAAGTTTAAGACCGACTTGGGTTTTATATATATAATATTTACCAATTTGTTGTTTTTGCCAAGCACCTCTATTAATGAATGAATATTAAAGAACAAATAATAATGTCTATGATGTGGTCTGAGATCATAAATAAAAATATCATGTTTAAATGTAGACATTTATGGTTTAAAAAAAAGGAATTACTAAATTTCATATTTTTCATGAAGATATCCATAATTCTAGGCATTTGTGAAAATTAAAGTGTAACAAATTTACCTATGAGTCTAGAAACTGTTACATTCTAGTCCTAATTAAAAGAGGCCACATATATCTTAATGAAACCCCTATATGCTAATTTAAAAATGCACACATGCAGTCTTCAACTACTACGAAAAACCATAAGAGCACTGTACATTAACATTCACTTCATCTCTATGAAAACCAGAATCACATCCAGGACATAATAAACTACAAACAGTTCCTAATGCATCTTTTCTAATAAAACCCTACAGTAAGAACTTCATAAACAAGAGAAAAACAAAGCCCTCTGAGCGACCCGCCTCCCTTTGAACGTAATGGCTGCACAGCACGGCGTCCGGTTTTTGAAGTCACTGTCCCCAAGCACACATGCGATTTTACACACACAAACATGCACAGGCACACATATATCGACCTTTACCCTGCCTCTTGACTTTGATCACCCCCCCATCCCTTTGTATTTCTTATGAGTTGTCAGAAAAGACCCAGTGAATCGAGTGGCAGAGATCAAAGGCCAGACCTTCTAATAGGCCAGGATGGAGCGGAGACGGATGACTGTGTGTTTATGAGTGCGTGTGTGTATACATCACTCAGTGTGTGTGTGTTTGACTCAGTACAGTCACAGATGTGTTTGTGTGGTAGAATATGAATATTTCTATCCGTGTGTGTTCATCGCACGTTGTGTTGTGTTTTAACTCACCCGCGAGCTGTGTTTCCTTTCTCTATTATTTACTATGTGAACCCTCCTCATATACACACACACACACACACACACACACATATATCTCTATTCATCTCCACTTTGAAGTGTGGTCGAAGGGTCAAGTGACAGGTTTTTAATCAGTGTTGACCCTTACATGCCATGGAGCTGATATGCTGGATGTGCCTTAACCCCCAGTGTAACCCATCCCAATCCTGCCCTCTGTTACACCCACTGTCTGGCAAAGGGTGTCACACACGAGTCGCCATGTTTCGTGACAGCAACGTGTGAGAAATTGAGGGAATAAGGGGACTCAAGGATGAAGAATGGGGACGCCTGTAGTAACTAGGACATGAACTGCCTGGTATATCAAGTTAAAAGGAAATATTGAATTGGCATAATTAATGGTTGACAGAAGCTGACCATTTCAGTTTTTAGATTTCAATCAGCCATTCAATTAGCAGTCCACCATTTCTACCTTCTTTGTTTTCTCTGTTGTCATCTTCATCCTGCTGCTCTGACTCGGTGCCTGGCTTGGCCTCCATCATCTCCTCATCTTCCTCCTCCTCCTCTACTGAAAAAAAAGAGAGAGAGAGAGAAAGCGCTCATGTTAATCAACAGCTGTTCCAATTTTTCTCGACCTCCTGCTGTGTGCCGCCTTCCCCCTGCTTACCAAAGTAATCATTCCCAGACATGGACTGGTACACCTGACTTACAAATATTCTATCTAAATGGGTTTCATTTACAAACACACACACACACACACACACACACACAATTGTATTTGTAAGGACAGCTTTTGCAGAATTTCCATCAGCGTTTCTTATGTGTAATAAGTAACATTGTCTTCGGAAAAGAAATTCCATAGGAAACAAGCCTGTGTCCATTTCCGAGTTATAGCTGAAGCATGAGTTCACATGGTCCCCATGTGTGGAGATAATGTGCTCATCATGCACGCAAACAAGACACACACAGACACACCCAGTAAGTAGGAAAAGCCAAACTTGTGTGTGCGTTCCTCTTTCTCTCACCTTTGACCCCAAGCACAGAGATCCAATGATGTGTGTATGTGTGTAAAAGGGGGATTCCCTCTGCATTCCCTCCAATCAGGCTCTGCAATTACACTCAACTCTCCAGGATTTATTGTAAGTGTGTTCAGTGTGTGTGTTTGGGCTTCAAGTATGAAAGGCTGCTGTCAAAATAGGCACCTGCAAGTCAGCTACTGCCCCCCCACAACCCTCCACACCCCTCAGGGTATGTGTTGGTAACCCTCACCAACCTCTCCTCCTCTTTTCTGCTGCTCCCTCCCTCCAAAACAGATGCTGAGAGTCGAGGGGCCTCTCTGAAGACCTCTTAACACCCTGACACCGTGACCAGACACCTGTGGTCTGCCAACACACGCTATACACACAAATACAATCTGTCTTTCTCTCCCTCTCAAGCACACACTCCCAGGGCCCTCACCCGCAGTGCCAGGGGTGGCGAGGGGTTAACTGGCGCAGGGTCAAGCTGACAACAGTCGCTCAGTCCAGTGGGAGGAAGTGACTACATCACACCCTCAGACGTGTCATGCCTCTCTCTCTCACACACACAGAGTCAGACAAGCACACACGTCGGGTGTGTTTAACTCAGCTGGAGTATGGCCTGGGGCACTGTCAAAACCACTCGCTCAAGGGCCTCTCTTTGCACTGGATGAACTGTCCATTTATCTCTTGCCTAAGCTTTTGATGAACTCTCTGGTGTTCTCTTAAAGCAACAAATAGGATACTAATTGGTGAAACACTTGATGTGATTTTAATATTGTTATTATTTTTACACCGCACTACACTTCTGCCCTTGTTTTGCTGTATTATTTTAGCCTTCCCAGTACCTCATTCTCTCACCCTGCCTTTGTAATCTCTTTTATTTTTCCCTTCCAAGGAAACGTTTTTGATATATGACTTTAATTTTCATAGTGTGTATATAATAAATGACTAAGCTAAATCAAACACATGGCGGTGAGACTCAGTCCAAGTTGGTGGTTAACAGCCAACTGTAGTGATCCAAACACCAGTGACCCACCAGTGTGGAGGAGAGACCAGAGAGGACCAGACAGGCAGACTGCCAGACTAGCTGCATGTCTGAGCTGCCAAAACAGACAAGCTCCAAACAGAAATGCACAGGGATACCCTTCTTTCAAGTGCTTTTGTCCCTCCCTTTTGTGACTGTTTGTTAAGCTATAATTCTCTCAGGTGTTGCTTTTTTGTCATCTATCAATCATTGTTCCCCTCAACAAACTCTGGTCATTAATCTACAAATGATTCAAGACTTGAACAAGCAAGTGGGGTCCTGCTAACCAACATTGGGCAGATACATTAAACACAATTTCTATTCTATTCGGCTTGATTCTATTTTCTTGACCTTATGTGACCAGTCCAGTGGTTGGAATGTGTGGTGACGGGGATGGGAGGAGCGTGAGTAGAGGAGAGAGACCACATTGAGAAGTGGTCAGACTGTCAAACCCCGGGACCACAGGACTATGGAGCAAGGCAGCATGATTCATGGCCTATGGGTTACCTCACTAAGGGAAGACGGCCCAATTCCCGTATGAAGATACTGCTGATGTCGTTGCCAGTGGCCATGCATCAAGTTGTTCTGTCACAGTCACATACCAAAAATATCCCGGCAATTTACTTTGAATGGAAATTTTCAGATATATTTCTGCGTGTGCTCAAAGTAAAGCACAAGCTACATTGTGGTAAATGATACTGGAAAATAGCACTCATGGGTAAGAAAAGATAATGTAAACTTTATGTAAAATGTACATGCAAGCACACACAGAGACACTACACGGCTTCCTGTTGAGTTGCAAAAGAAGCAGGCAAGGGAATTCAAAAGAGACAATCTTCTACTGTTTGAGTGTGTCTGACTGCTACCCTGCAAGTATCTACACACTTTCTTGTTTCCACCTCATTCCAGTCACGGGATGCTTTCTCTTTCCACCTGCTGCTTAATACCGCTCCTCACTGCAGGACAACAGGTTAACTGGTATCCTCCCCCTTGCCACAGACAGGGGTCCACCTTGATGAAACTCCGCTTGGGGGCTCCTGTTTTGGCCGGCTACACACCCGGGGTAATGATATCCTCTGTAGCCAAGGGCCACCGCATCTGGCTGCCTCAATCTTCCCCTGGCTGCTTCCTCATGCTGACCAGGCCCAGGTATGTAGACACACAAATTCATAGTGTGGAGATACACAAGTACACATGCACAAACACCAAATGTGTAAAGGTGTTTGTAAATTCATATGGACACACAGAGACACACAGAGACAGGCAGACACACACAGAAATGTAAAAAAGTGGTATATATACACATTAAAATGTGGCTTTTTACAGATACTGTGTCAATTACTGGCTAATACTTCAATTCTAGTAAAAAATATAAAAAATACTTTGTTATTGGCCAAAGCCCAATATGAATGAAGCCAATTCATTTGAAAAACACAAACGACAAAAATTATTACACCCTTTATCAGAGATACTATTCTTTTATTTATTTATTTATTTATTTATTTATTTTTTACATTTTACATGTCTGCCTTTATTTTGATGACAGATTTAATCCTCCTAGGTATGGATGACACCAGTGAGACTTTCTGTCATTTTTTTCACATGTGATTCGTTTCAGCTGCTCTTTGCTGGACAGTAAAGTGCTCCACAGGTGTTCTGCTGGATGCCAGTCAGGAGACATACTTGGGCCAGGTCATAGTTTTTTCACTTTGTTCTTCTATACAAACTCTTGGGATTATTGACATGTTGGAAACTTCCTCTCCTGCCAAGCTTCTAGAGACTGGGAGTCATCTTTTCATTCAGTATTTGATACGCTAATGTGCCTTCATAATGCCATGATCTATGAATGTCATCTCTTCTACAGCTTTTCCACTCACACAGCCACATAACGCTCACACTCCCACCTCCATGTTTTACAATCGGCACCATGCAGTCACTGTGATGTGTCCTGGCCAAGTCCACACCAAACATGCTGGACCCCATCTGACTCAAACTAATTTATTTTGGTTTCATCAGACCAAACAATGTGCTGCCAATATTCACCAGGCCTCTTTTCATGCTCTTTGAGAAGATTTATCTTCTAGTTTTATGAGTAATGATTTTCTTCTTGGATGCCATCCATAGAGTTTTTTCACAGTCTGTCAGTCAAAGAAACACCAATTTCCACGGATAATCCTTGTGCCAAGTCAGAGATACTTACACACCTGTTTTCAATGCAGTGAGTCTGTTATTGGTAGTATGTCTCTTCTTATACCTCCTAAACACTGCTTCAACTATATTTTGGCTAATGTTCAGTAACCTCTTGATGCTCTTGTACCTTCTCCCATTTTCATTCAATTGGGGCTCTTAATCTCTATCTCTATGTATTTGTGTTTATAATTTGACAGGATATTGTGACACTGCATTTATTCCCACCTTTATCCCTTTATCTGCACTTCTACAGTGCTCCTCCAAAGACATATCTTTCGAACCGTCACAGATAGAACGAGTAAGCCAGTAATTACAATGCAACTGTCTACTGTATTGAGACTAATGGAGACTTTTATTATCATGTTTTCTGTGCCTGAAACACTTGTTATCCAATATAAGTTATTGTTTTTATGGACCAATGGAAGAGTGAAATAGTTCAGGTGAGAGTAAAGGGTTGATCTCTTTGTGGAATAAAGAAGACATAGTCTTAATGAAAGCTGATAGACCGCTGAGAGTTTCATTAGCTTAAACATCTTGTATTATTTCACAGTAGGCCGCTACTATCAAGCAGTTGGAGAGAAGAGTTTTAAAGATACTGAAAATGTATAAGAGATGTACACTGTCCTCTGCTTCCCTTCAGCTGGGACATAAAGCACAATGGCGTGGGGTGTCACGGCAAATGAGCGTGCGTTCTGTTTGGTAAAGATCAAAGTGTTTGCTAACCTTTTATTCTGAACCCAATTCACAAAGAGTGCTAGTGTGCTGAAATGTGTTAGCGCAAGCTTGAAGCGATTGGCGTAGTTATCAAAGAGCTGTGGGTGTGTGTAGAGGGGAGGATGAGACCAGTCCCCACGTTTGTCATCGACTACATTATAGGGACAGAGCTGCAGACTTATCATTGCAACATGGAGGTGACTAGTAAACTGAGTCACACACAATCAAAGATGACAGTGCTCATAATTTTTATAGATCTCTATTATATTAATCACAAAGAGAGACATTGATATGAGAGGAGAGGCGGCGGAAACAGGGCTAGGGATACAAAAGAGAAATCCAGCAAGATATTGGGGGATCCCACGCACTGGGAATAACCCTACAACATCATATATGGGCACACACATGCACGCATACACACACACAAACACACACACACAGTTCGCAGGGGTTCTGGCTGTTGAGCAGACCACAACACAAGCACTATGCAGAGGAGGAGGAGGAGGTCGACAAGACTTGAAAGGCTCCTCTAATGTGGCCCTGGCACGACAACACACACACACAAACACAGACACACACACACACACACACACACACACACACACACACACACACACACACACACACACACACACACACACACACACACACACATTAACTTCTCTGAGATCAAGACACAACACACACTACATTCACTTAACCTCTGCATATATCATAAATGACCTAAGGCATCAGGGGAATTCTCTTATTTTCACTCATCCCACCTCCAGTAATTTAATCCTTGTTATCCAACTGCCAAAACAAAAAGATGCACATTATACAACCACAATGATTTTATATGACTGAAATAATGACATAGGTCACAAAACATTACAATCTGAAAATAGATCAAATGTGCATTACTTATGGCACACTACCATCGACAACTTTAATACAATATTTTCTCACAGGTTGACAGTATAAAATTTAGAAAACTCAATCTCTAAATAAAGCAAACAGAGGGACATTGGGAATACAGAGCGTCTTACCTCTTCATAATCCTTACAGGTTGTTTAAAGAAGGGATGAGCTCATGGCCCATTCTCAAATTAGACCAAGACATTAAAATAAACACTGCTCCTGGTTATTTTTCATGCTTTTGACAGTTAGACCAGTCATCCTGTTTGCAAACCTTAGTACCCACTCAAAAGTCACCCAATGAACTGTCCTGGCAATCACTTGGAACACTGCTAACATTTTTGGGACCTCTGTTAGTCAGACTGGACAGCAAATTGTTGGGTTAGAGCCAGGCGTGCGCTTATGTCAAACAGATCTTTTTTCTGGAAAGTGAAGGGCAACCCCACCTATTCAAGAATCTCACTGATCTGTTGATGGTCAAGACAGACAGGATAGATTGTGGGAAAGAGTGCAGCATCATGGCAATGAACTGAATCCACAGTTGCATCCAAATAACACTTTCCCCATAGAGTGGCTCAAGTTGTTATTCAAATATAGAGCAAAATGAAAATGAAAAAAAAAAAGTCATGCACTGATAATCCTCTAAACCCTTTTACTCCAGTTTGTTAATTTTATTCATGCTCTTCATTTGTTTTAATAGAAAATAATGTTTAAAATCATCATGGTTCATCAAGTCATGATTGCCACAGTAGGAGTAAAAATATTCACCACATACACACACATTAGCAGCAGGACCTGAAGTAAAACTGGTGAGGCAAAAAACCACAGGATGATTTAGATTAATTCATCTCTTCGCCACACTTCTCCACACTGATCAAACATTGTGTTTGAGTAAAAGTCTGTGTTCACCCAAGTCCACACCTTATGCAGACATGCATGCCCACACATAATCAGCTGTCATTAATGCAGCCAGTTCAGGCCTTTGGGGGTCTGCGGCCAACCTTGCTGTGTGCTGTGGGTGCAATGAGAGTAGATTCTCTCCCCATATCTTTCTCTTTTAGTCTCTCTCTCCGTATACCACCCCCCTCTCCATCTCTCTTTCTAGCAGTGCCACCCAGGCTTGGCCCCAACCCAGACCCACATCTTTAAACTGAGCCATCATGCCATGCCACGCCATGCTCTGAGCCTGGCCGCAAGGCCCTGATTAAAACCCATGACTTCAAACTTTCCAAACTGTCAAAAAACCAGTCAGAGAGTAGAGAGTAGAGAGAGAGAGAGAGAGAGAGAGAAAGAGAGAGAGAGAGGGAGAGCGAGAGAGACCAATAGAAAGAAAAGGTCTTACATAAAATCACTGCTGTGGCATCAATTCACTTTTCAACACGTCATCTGAGCAGGGATTTGTGTCACTCAGAAATAGCACTGTAGCATCTGTAGGAGTATGTGTGTATGCTGCAGATGGTCATTGCTGGTCTGTGTTTGCTACTTGGATGATGATGGTGTTTCATTTTGTTTTAATGAGGGACGGACGGACAGATGGGACAAACAGTTTTTATAGATCTGCTTATAAAAAATGTTGATTCTTGGAATTGAAACTTTCTAAACTGTAGTAAAAAAGATATCTGTATTCATACCACCTTAGCAATGCTTAAATAACTAAAGGCATATTCTTAGAAAAATTATTACAACACCTTTAGGAGTCACAAAAAATACTTGCTTTCAATCTTGTGGAATAGTGTCAATCAAATTAAGGCTTTAAAAGCCAACGCGTGTTTGATATTATTTGTAAAACTGTTATTTTAAATTATTACCATGATTTAATTTAATCTGATACTCATTTCTAATAATACATCTCTGACACTTTGGTTGGTGAGACTTTGAGAGAGCCTTCAAGTATATATCAAGTATATGTGCCAAGAGTGCTCCCTGCTGGAGAGTTGTAGAACAGCATGCCACACTCCTGCCAAAAAGAAAACCAGCATGGTTATCAAATTTCACTTCAATCAACTGTCAAGCTATAAACTGCGATAATGATGTGGAAATTTTAGGTCTGAATCATTTGCAACCAGAACAGAGTCAGTTGATTTTCAAGCCTGGTGAATTTCCACCGTGATTGGCTGTAGAACAACTAAAAAACAAACTTCTATTGTGCTGCATTGTTAGTAACACAATATTTATTTTTATTAGACAATTAATGTTAGATTGAGGTTTTAATTGCCTGTCTAGATAAAAGGTTAAATTCAACTAGGTGTAATTTTTTCAAACTGTGCGGGTAAAACACACAAACTAGCCTTGAAATGGTTAATAAACATCAAACTGAAACAACTGAGGAGAAGCAGGGCTATAAGCTGCAGGCTTGCTGTGGCAGTGAACCGCTACCCTCACAAATGAAAACCCTTAGAGAAAAGGGTAAAAAGGATCACGGAGTACAAGGAAGACCACCCAGGGAAACGTTCAAGCCCCACTGTTGTTTTATACACGTGTAAAAAAAAAAAAAATGCAACAAGGGAGGGAAAGGGTGGGGCGCACATGTCAAAAAGTCAAATTCAACGAAATACAAGCGAAAAGGGGAAAAAAGAAAACAGTTGAAAATAGTAAAAAAAAAAAAACAAAAAAAAAAAACGTGTAAAACTGTATTCCTACTCATTTCAAGCACTCATCAGATGGCAAATATTATTTTGGATGATGGTCATTTTGCCAAAGACAGAAAGAAAGCCAGAAGGAGGGAGATGAAGAAGGGGGTTCATGTACCTTATTATACGGTGGTCATGGGGGAAAACTGCAATCATCTGTGACTCACATGGAATACCTTACGCACTGTGAAAGACATTATTTTTCTCTAATATCAGGAACGTCTCTGGGCTTTGACTACCATGGCCATTTTGACAGAAACCGCTTGGGACCCTGCATCAATTTTGAAACAGGAGTGAAACTGGAGTGAAGGCTGTGCCCTTTTGAGTTTGATGACGATGAAAGCTGAACTCAGAGTTGTTTTATGAAGAGAGAAAGTGAGAAGTATGGGCCAATTATCTGTGTCTGCAGGGAAAAGATGAGGGAGATCATAATAGCAAAACCCAGCTCTGATCTGAAGAATGTGCATGTGTGTGTGTACATGTCTTTCTATTGTTGTGGACAAATTTAGGTTTGAAACTGTAGTTATGAGGACATTTTGGCTGGTCTTCATGCCTGTAAAGGCCTGTTTGAGGGTTATTTATTTATGATAGTTAAGGTGATGGTAAGAGGCTAGGGAATGCATCATGTCAAAGAGTGTCCTCAGAGCTCACATAAGACAAGTATGTGTGCATGTGTGAATATGCAATCCCAAGAATAGGTTGCCGTAAGGCAATTATGTTTCCAAAAGTTCAGAAGTCACGAAACATAAAAAGACAATTCATATATGTCCTTTCAGTAGAAAAAATTCAAAGCAAAACAATGGAGTACATTTTGTTCAGGGTTCTCTGGATACACTCAAAGTAGTTATTCTCTACATGAATTTTGCCTTTACAAAACACACACACACACTTTCACACACACACCCTCTGGTCTGTTCAGCCTGTTGTACCCGCCTGGCTGGAACAACAACAATGTATGAGACAAGCACTTCCATATGTGGCTACGCACACATATATATGCACATACACAGACACATGCAGAAACATATAAGTACCCAACCAAGCGAAGCACACACTCATGCAACCACATTCCCCCCTTCAGGGCCTTGAAGACTGCCCGCAAACCTCTCAGTCATGTCGGTTTCACATAGGCCGGGAGTGTGTTACATTTACTGTTTTTATTTGAATGCATCATTGCTCCACTGGATTGCAGAAAAGTACAAAGACAGGGACAAGGTAATTTGGCTGCAGGAACCTATAGGACCTGAGCCTCATGAGCTGTGTGTTTGGTATGAGCCTCGCTGACTAATGCTGTAAGACTTTCCTTCTTGATGCTCTCTTGCAGGGAAAACCAGACAAAACATAACAACTAGACTCAAGTCTTCCAGTAAACAAGTATCACATTGCATGGGTACAGTTATCTGGCAAATGCCATAACAGAGGTGTCACTAAGCTGTTTACATAAGCCTAGATTTTACATGCAGTTACTGTAGTTAATGCATTGCTGACTTGAGCAGCCCTGACTAAACAGTCACCATTAAAGTGAAAGGAAATTGGTCTCAGACATCGGAGCCTACTGCCCACTGTAAGCTCTCTGACTAGTCTATTAGTTTAACATGAATGTTACTTATAGCTGGGTAGGATTTAAGCTTTTTTTGATAATAGTGCCAATACAATATACAAGTTTTTTTACCTACATGAAAACAATACTCAAAAAATACTGAGAAACATTAGCATATTTTTCTCTAAAACCATTTGTCAATAAAAGAAGCAATATCAAATATTAAATGTTCCCTTAAACACAAGCAGCTGTAATTCAGATGCCTGAATTTTGCCTGAATAAAACTGTCTGAAATGGGAAAAAATAAATTTAAAAAAATTTAAAATCAGTAAATGACTACAAATCTGAATGGTTAGACAGCGTTTTGATACAATTGATAATTGACCAGAAGTATTAAAGTTCCATACTGATCATCACACATAACATAACCCAGCTAACATGTTGTTTTTATTTGCTTTTATGTACTTTGTGTGGTTCACTTAACTTACTGCAGTGCATCAAGACAAACTTATGTGTAATAAAGAAAACTTAAATAACAAAACTATTAAACTCATGCTGTAATGTGTTTCATGGATTCCAATAGTTTTGGTGCCAAAATCAAATCCTTCCCTATCATATTAAATCTTCAAGTACATTTTTTGTTGATTGTAGACAGTGCAGAACCTGTTGAATCATATTTAGAAGTTTATGGGGAAAAAATGCAAACATAAATACTCTAATTGGATCAATGTGCTGCCAATGGTCAATATCATTTCATAAATTAAACTGCACCATTATGGGATTATATAGAGTGCATGTGACACATGTGCATGTATGTGTGTGGCCATTTCGTTGGACTTCATATGTGCATGTCTGCAGATGCATGTATGCTTGCTTATTCCTATATATGTTAGACTGTACATATATGTTTATATTTATGAATCTGTTTGCTTATGTGTTTGTGTGCCTACTTACAAAAATGTGTCTTTTCAAATAAGTGCTTGAAAATGGGTTTTCTCTTGCAATTACAGGCCATTACCAGTCCACCACATGTCAAAAGAAAGCCTCTTATTTCAGTAAATATACTTAAAGAGTGAATTACTGACCAACTATATACTCAAGCTGTACAGACCCTGAAAACTAATGGGCCAGAAAATACTACGGGGGGAGAGAGAGAGCGAGACAGTTGCTCACATACTTTTGCATACAGACGCACAGACTTTAACACACACACTTGACCCTATGAACTTTTAACCCTAACAAAGGGATTTTCCAAAGTTGCAACATAAAATTATTCACAAACACATGAAGAATTGTATTTCTGAGGCCTACTTGTGGTTCATCGCAAACAATTACTGCTGCAATATCCCTCGGTGGCTTGCCTCTCCTCCACTTGTGTCTCTCTTGCTCTTTTCTCTTCCATTCCTCTGTTTATTCTCTAGGGAATCACACATTTGTAGTCACCCTTTACATTCTCTCTTTCACATTTTCCTTCATGTCTCTATTTCTTTGGCCAACTTTCCAGTGTGGTCCATTATGGTTATTTTAAGGCTCCACTGAGCGAAAAACCAATTTACTACATATTGGGTCAGACTCACACTACAGCCATGCCAACCTGCACACATGCACATGTGCACAAGTACATGCACAAAATGCCTACAATCCTCTTGACCTTTCCTGTTCTTGCCAACATCTCAAATAATCACAAACACACAAACACGCACACACACATGCACACACACATGCACACACACACACAGATAGTTATCTTGTGATTGAAATCAGTAAAGTAAAAGAATGGGTTGGTCAGAGCACTGACATTGACCCTGTTCATGGCCAAGTGAGATTGGTTGGTCCAGAGGAGATACGCAGAGAAAAAGGAGAGACAAAAACATTGCCCACATTATACTGGAACTGAGTGAAACCTTACCTCCTCCTCTACTGCAAAGAGTCTTTGAAACTTGGCTCTACAATTTTTGTTAGACTTGAGGAAAATAGAGTTGGAACATTTCAACTGCTGTGGTTAAATATTAGACATAAGAGAGGGTTCAGTCTTAATCTAACTCCAGAAACAAACTTAAATTACTACACAGATAGTACTATAACATTCAAAGACAGCTTTCAAGTTAGATTCTAGTTTTTGCCAAATCCTTTTTATCATATTTCTATAATAACTTCTTAATTTCTGTCAAATTTTAGTAGTACATCTCATCTTTGCATCTTTTCAAATCAACACGCGTAGATTTTTTGGCCCCTTTCCAGCAGCAGAACAAGATAAGGACACAATACTGATGCAGATGAAACACCAGCACTCATTTGGAATCCTGTGTGCTTCCACAGGTGTGCTGAAAAGCATCCACCTGTCACATTGCAACCATTGCTGACCAGAAGCTTGCATTTTATGTGTTTGCAAATACTTATATTTAGAAAAAAAACTTTACAGCCTTTTTGTGTTGGGTGAAAAGTATATGGTCAATTTGAAATAATAGTCACTTCTCTCTCTCAAAAACACATCATCACAGTTAAACTCAAGATACAGGGTTTCAATGCCAACCACATATGCTTTGTTTGACCTCAGTGGTTGAGGCTACTATCACACACCACATTAGGCCTTACTTTATTTCCTTGCTATGTCCTTAGAGAAAGCATGCATCCCTCATGACAAGCACGTCCATTCATACCCATTAGGATAGCAGTAAATAGATGAAGCCAACCGTGACTAGGACTAATCCGATTGCCTGACACAATGGACACTCTGGACAGACAGATCACTGAAGAAGCAATGGGAAAAAGAACATACATAGACAGCTACACATTATAATTATACATGGGAAAATTGTTCACGGAAATGAAAAACCATATCATTAACTGGTTTAAATGAGTCACACACACACACACACACTAATACCATGGGAGCTTTAAAACACAAACGTGAATGTAGAAGAACATGAGTTCAAGAAGAGACAAAGTTTTATCAAATCAATCATCTGATTTGATAAAGTTGCATTCAGGTTTGAACACATACACACACACTACAGATCACACACTAGTAGCTAGCCACCCTAGGCATAAGCACAGATATGCGAATTGGGGAAGTCAAAAGTTCACAAGGAGAAGACACCATGAGAGAATCCCAGAGTCATCCAACAATGATTGCTTCAAGTGATTACAATGAGACTTCACTTATCCTTCCTTTCACAAACACTCATGCCACAATGTCAATATTACAGCTGCAATGTGAAACCATCTCCCACATTATAGACCGTTGAATAAATCCAGGCCCTAATAACATTTGATAGAGATAACAATAATTCTAGTCATTGGAAACATATCTGCAAAATGAAAAGCATCAGTTGGTCAGATGTGGCCTTTAAAAAAGTGTGTCAGTAATAAGATATGATATTTTTGGTCATGAGAATATGCAATTTTATGTTTTTATGACGATTACTCCATCATACTTTAACAAATTCTTTTGGAGATTTCTCCAGGTTTACAAATATATAAATATCCAAAACAACTAGTGGTCTCTTTGTAGAGCTTTACACACTGCTGGGGTACACCACTGTCTCTTAGAGGAATTCCCAGACTTTCTGTCAAACTTAGCAATGGAATCAGACAAAGTCATTATAGTGGGTGACTTCAACATTCATGTGGATGTTGATGATGATTGTCTGGCTGTTGCATTTAAGTCTCTCTTAGATTCAATTGGCTTCTCTCAGAGGATAGATAAACCAACTCACTCCTTTAATCATGTTCTCGACTTAGTACTAACCTATGGGATAGAAGCTGAGCACATTACAGTTTTCCCTCAAAACCCTGTCATCTCTGACCATTCTTTAATAACATTTGAATTTACCTTGACAAATTATACTTTACTTGGGAAAAAGTCCTACTACAGTAGATGTTTATCTGATATTGCTGTCTCTAGATTTAAAGAGCTCATTCCAGCAGAGCTTGCTGCAACACCTAGTAGCATTACAATGGGCAGCTATGCTGATCTTACTCCCTTGCAGGTAGATTATCTTGTAGATAGCACTGCAGCAGCACTCCTTGGGACGCTCGATGCCGTAGCCCCTCTGAAAAAGAAGGTTATCAACCACAAGAGAATAGCTCCCTGGTACAGCCTGAACCTGCGCACCTTGAAGCAGAAGACCAGACGGCTGGAAAGGAAAACACATTCCAGCCAGCGTGAGGAAGACCGTCAAGCTTGGAAGGATAGTTTATTATTATATAAAAAAGAACTTCGTAAAACCAGAAGCACGTATTATTCATCTTTAATTGAAAAGAATAAAAACAACCCCAGGTTCCTTTTCAGCACTGTAGCCAGGCTGACCAAGAACCATAGTGCTGTTGAGCCATGCATCCCTCCGACTCTCAACAGCAATGAATTCCTAAATTTCTTTACTGAAAAGATTGTGAATATTAGAGCAAGGATTGCCAATGATGACCCACAGACTGTAGTGCCTATAGAAGCATCTCCCAGACTTAATGCATACCTTGAAAGCTTCACCCCCATTGACCTGTCAGACTTAACTTCTGCTATTACCTCCTCTAAATCAGCCACATGTCTACTTGATCCAGTCCCGACAAGACTGCTCAAGGATGTCTTCCCCTTAGTTAACACTTCCATACTGAACCAGATCAATCTTTCCTTAGTCACAGGGTATGTGCCACAGGCCTTTAAGGTGGCAGTTATTAATCCCTTACTTAAAAAGCCTTCTCTAGATCCAGGCGTGTTAGCAAATTATAGGCCCATATCCAACCTTCCCTATATCTCCAAGATCCTTGAGAAGGTGGTTCTAAAGCAACTACATGAGCACCTGCACAGTAATGAACTGTTTGAAGCTTTCCAATCTGGATTCAGAGAACACCATAGCACTGAAACAGCACTGGTAAAAGTCTCCAACGATCTTCTTATAGCTTCTGATAGAGATCTGGTCTCTATACTGGTACTTCTGGACCTCAGTGCTGCATTTGACACCATTGACCACAGCATTCTGCTGCAGAGACTAGAACATGAAATCGGGATTAAAGGCTCTGCCCTAAAATGGTTAAAATCATACTTATCCGATAGGTTTCAGTTTGTTAGTGTTAACAATGACAATTCAGAGTACAGCAGAGTTACGTATGGCGTACCACAGGGCTCAGTTTTAGGGCCAATTCTTTTCATTCTTTACATACTTCCATTAGGCGATATAATCCGGAAACACTCAATCGACTTCCACTGTTACGCAGATGATACCCAGCTCTACGTATCGATGGAACCAGATGATAAAAGCCGCCTCACCAATCTGCAAGACTGCCTAAAAGACATCAAATCCTGGATGTCCACTAACTTCCTTCAACTAAACTCAGATAAAACAGAGGTCATTGTGTTTGGACCTAAAAATCTCAGGGACACCTTCTCTTTGCAGATTGCTTATCTAGATGGCATCACCCTGAACTCTAGTATGACCGCAAGGAACCTTGGAGTAATATTTGACCAAGACCTTTCATTCAGCTCACACATTAAACATGTGACTAGGACTGCCTTTTTTCACCTGCGCAGCATAGCCAAAATTAGGAATATCCTCTCTCAGAGTGATGCTGAGAAACTAGTACATGCATTTATCACCTCTAGGCTGGACTACTGTAACTCTCTGTTGTCAGGATGTCCGAAAAACTCTCTAAAGAGTCTGCAGTTAGTCCAGAACGCTGCAGCAAGGATATTGACAGGAGTTAGTAAAAGAGAACACATCTCTCCCACTTTAGCTTCTCTCCATTGGCTTCCTGTAGGATATCGAGTCGACTTCAAAATCCTTCTGCTGACTTATAAAGCCCTTAATGAAAAAGCTCCATCTTATTTGAAAGACCTCATAGTCCCTTATTATCCTTCCAGAGCACTTCGCTCCCAGCATGCAGGTCTGTTAGTGACTCCCAGTATCTTTAAAAACAGACTGGGAGGTAGAGCCTTCAGTTATCGGGCTCCTTTACTATGGAACCAACTCTCTCCATGGGTCAGAGAGGCAGACACTCTTACTACATTTAAGACTAGGCTTAAAACCTTCCTCTATGACAGAGCGTTTAGTTAGGGCCGGTTCAGGTAGCTCTGAACCATTTTTATGCTGCTATAGGCTTAGACTGCCGGGGGACACATCAGGTTACATGGAGCTCTTTCCTCTCCTCTCCTCTCCTCTCCTCTCCTCTCCTCTCCTCTCCCATACTTTAAATTATCATTTTCACTATCTACTGCACCTTGTTGTTTGGCCTTGGTGTCTGGCTCTCTCTCTCTTGTGTTTCCACAGATCCACTGAAGCTCCATCTCTCTCCACCAACCACCCCCTGCATCAACCCCTTCCCCTTTTACCCCTGCTGTTAAACCGACCTGCTCTTCGCTCCCAGGAACCGGTCTACCACCCATTACCCCCATTAAGCTGCCTGACTCTCCCTGCCTTCCCTCCCACCAAAAACTGCCTTCATTAACTCCTGCACACCATTTCCATCTGTGTATATTCTGTATTGTTACCTGTTTTCTTGTCTGTATACAACATCTATTGCACGTCTGCCCGTCCTGGGTGAGGGATCCGTCCTCTGTTGCTCACCATGAGGTTTCTCTTTTTTTCCCTGTTAAAAGGGTTTTGTTTTGAGTTTTTCCTCAGTCGATGTGAGGGTCTAAGGGCAGAGGATGTTGTTATGATGCTATGTAAAGCCCTTTGAGACAAACTGTTTGTAAAAATGGGCTATACAAATAAAATTGCCTTGCCTTGCCTTGCCTTGCCATTAAGACAGCAGATTTACTCCTTCATTCATTCTTCCACTGCAGCCAGCAGCTGCATTTTTATCCCACACTTTCTTCTCTCTCTGCACAGTGTATTATTAGTTTTAACATGAGACAGAGAAAGTTGCAAGTTACACTGGGTCCAGATCAGACCCTGCGGACAGAGAATGAAAGCAGGATAAGAAATAATGACAAAGAAGAGAAAGAGAAAGAAGAAAAAGCAAAATAATCCTAAAAGTTAACAAAATAGGAGAAAAAGAAACAAATGTAGATATTAATGCAAACAAATCCCAAACTGAAACAGTTCCACTTGTGGTCAGTGCTTATACTGCTCTTAGTTCAAGGACATTACTTTTGGACACTGGAAATACTTCGCATCTGGCTGTGAAGTCACATGAAAACCACCAGGAAGTTTGAGGTGAGCTCACTGGCTCTCTTTATCCAAAACAACACAGATCTGACAGCCTACAGAGATGTACATAAGTAACACACACACACACATATGAACTGAACCCATCCCTGCTTTTAAGCTCAAACAGATTCACCTCTGAGGCTACCCAGGTGTCCAACTTTAAGGAAGGTTGGGCTCAAAAGCATTTTATTGAGCATGAATCATTTCAAAGCCCTTAATGAGCCTTCTTAGGATTGGCAACATTTTAAAATATTTACAGTTATACAACACTTACTTGCAATTTAACCTCCAACAATCGACTGAAATTTTGAGTCAAAACCTAAAAACTAAATGTCAGCACAACCTGTGGCTGCAATCTGAAAACGAGATGTCTTACATGTATGTTGGGTTCAGTAATCAACAACAGGAACTGGCCTGAACAAACACACAGCCAGAAGTGCAGGCAGGTGCTACCATCAACCTCCTTTCTTAATCCAGACACACAAGCTTTGTGGTAGTCTGCAAAGGGAGGGTCTCCTAAGGCCAGGGTCACCTCCCTGTAGACCACCACAGCTCTGCTCTGGCTCCCAGATGTTCTCTGTTCCATACCCCCCCCCCCCCCCAAACACACACACACACACACACACACACACACACACACACACACTCAGCGACCTCCTGAACACAATGATGGAAGCCAAAAACAAACAAACCAAAAAAACGAACCGACATATAGCATGAACAGACATTAACCAGTCACAGTGCATGTATTTGTTTGTATGTGTACACAGACTATTTGATCTGTGTACAGCAAAGGCTGCATTCTTATTTGTTTGTCTGTTTAATTGTTGGTCTTTGTCTCTTTACCTAATTGCTCTGTGCAGTTTGTAACATATGTATATTTGTTTGTGTGTGTTTGTTGTTTTGTCTGTCTAGATGAACTGACAGTATCCGACAACCGGAGTCCTTGTGTGTACAAGTGCACTTGACTAAAACCTGTTTCTTGTATGTATATGTGGACACATATAGTTGTGTATGTCTCGCAGCACATGTATGTGAGTCAATGCCTGTGCACTTGTTGAATAAAGGATCTATTCCTGGGTCTGTCAAGGAAATGGGGGAGTTGAGGCAGGCCATTTGGATGCTGATCAGGAGAGACGTATGTGTATGTGCGTGGTGGTTGCTGGTGGAGGAGGGCGGTGGAATCCACACCAGACCATCTATTATAATGACAGGAAGCAGGAAGTACAACCCCTTCACAGTCACATGGCTGCCAGCTGTCTTGGCAAGTAGACGAAAACAGAGAAGATAATAATGAGCGTGTGTGCATAAATGTGAGTGTGTGTATATATACATATATATATGTTGTGTGTGTGTGTGTGTGTGTGTGTGTGTGTGTGTGCGCACACACATATTTTGGACACACACAAATTTGGACTGAGTGTGTAGGTGGAGCAGTATTTGAATGTACATTCCTACACGTGAAGATGACATTTCTGAATGGAATATCTGTTTTTGCAATAAGAGCAGAGGCTTGAAGTTCAATTTAGTGGAACAACTCCAACTGTCACGCATCCAAATCTCCACTGTCTTTCTTCTCCAACAGAAAAATACTCTATCTGTAACCCTTGGATGTGCAACCACCAAAATTATGCCAAAATCCAGCACATTGACCATATGGATGTGCTTAGTAACTGCTGCTCAGCACATATGTACACTTGCAGAGACACAAATACACACATACATTTTCCATGTATGCACACATAACTTAACATGCTTAAAACACACAAGCAGCCATCCCCACATGCACAAAAAAACACATTTTTGTGTATATATAATACACAAGTAGTGTATCATCCCAGTGCAAATCATAATTAAGCAAATGTCAGCTTCTTCTTTTTTTTTTTTATAACTGCATCTCCTTTGTCAATGCTATAATCTGAAGGTTCTTAAGATATGCATAATGCTAACTAATACATGCAAAATTGAAACTTGAAAATACATCACATACAAACATACAGCAGTTCTCCAACATCGATCAAAAGTCATCTGGGTGACTTTCATCTGTCAGCCTGTTTCCACTTACAACTAGGAGTCAAAAGCATGATGTTCAATGATTGAGGACACAAAAATTGACAGGCAGACACTTGTCAGCTTCTCTAGGCCTTGCTCTATCGCTCTCTCTCTCTTTGTAAGATCTTTAAATCATTCCAGGTTTACAGGCCGTGAACTAGCTAACTGAAGGAGTATCAAATTCAACCACACAATGACAACAATCGTTGCAATGTGAAACTGCCTTTTGCCTCGTGTAACCTTTGGTGCTCCCATAGATCATAAAAACAATTTGAATCTTAGATTGTTTTAGGCAAGAATTATGGACAATATGGACCATAAAGAAAATACTCTTGGATGTCACTCATACGTGCGCGCGCACAGACACACACACACAAAAATATTCACCTTCAGACAGAAGGGCAGTGAGCGTCTGTGTCTCTTTGCTGTAAGAGACCACCTCTTTGGGAAGGAAGTCTACCTGTGTGATCTTAGAGGCCCCCAGCCTCTGCATCCTCCGCCTGGGTAACAGAAACAAGATGTTATCATTAGTATGCTTATATTGTTCTGCTTTTTACAATGAAATATATTTACATTTGTCCAAAGTTTACAGTGATAAATGATGTGTAGAGATTAGTGTCTGTTGTCACAACTAGCTCAGTTATCAGAGGATTTCATCATTAAAATGTTTCACACTTACATTTACCCTTAAAATAGACTATTCATTTAAAATTAAGTATCTTTTGAATATGTCATGCAGTGCCACATTAGATGTTTTGCTGTGTCTTTTCTTTTTGTCAGACAGTGAACAAGAGGACAGGAGGAAGATGTACCCGAGCTCAGAATCAGCCTGCAGCTGCAGCACAGAGGGGTCTGTGTCCCACTGCAGCGTCCTGATGTCACCAACAGGGGGCGGGGCAAGAGAGGACATGCATGTTTACAAACAGACACGTCATCACAACTACACAAACGCTGGCACAAATGTATCAGTGGTGCATATTACAACAACACAAAGTACCAGTTGCATGCACACACGCACAAACACACACACATACACTCCCACACAAACCACTTATCTAGAGAACAGCTTAACACGGAAATTCCCATCAAATTTCATGCAGAGATGGCACGGTTAATGGAAAAATATTTAGATAAGTGGATAAAGCGTAGGAGGGCTATACATTAGGGAGACATTATATTTCATTTTCCATCAATGTTCTCTATTCATTTAAAGATCTTTGCCCATCTCTTGTAATAGTTTTCTTGGTCTTGGGCCAGAAATCTGTAACAAGTTGAAAATACAAATACATTTATGGACAAAAGAGAAATGCTCCAGTGTTGTCTGGAATAATGTAAAAATGGTTTGAATCTGGTCAGTGGAAACGCTACTGCTTGATGATTTTTAATGTATGTTGAAATATAAATTTTTTTAAGTATTTTACATCATCGGATTTTAGCAACATATATATGACATTATTTATTATCTTTGATTTTGCTGGATTAGATTTGTGTGATCTGTGTCTTGATGCTTCATATGCAAAACTGTGCCAAATAATACATGAAAATCATGAACAACCTATTTAGCAACACAATGTACATCTCACACCCATAGAACAACATACACTAATACACACTGGACATTTACAATGTAACATTCAGCATATAGAAAAATCAAAATAAATCTGTATATAAAGATTTAGCTTGCTTAGCACACATGACAATATAGTTGCCATGCGTGATTAGTGAGTTTGACAAACCATGAGCTCATTCATTGCATTTGTGTGGTGGTTCAGCAACTCTAGCTTGTTTTATATTGGGGAGGGATAAATAATTTATTTGCAGGAAATTTAAAAAGCAACTGAAACCAAAAGGATTTTATAGTGAGTTGGTTGGAATCCACCAGCTGTGAAAGGATAACACTTTCAACCCTGCTACACTTTTTGATGATACCTTTTAGGGCCACCGAACACGACCATTAGGCCTTCAACTGGTGCCACGCAGAACCAGGTGAGTGGGAAAGCATCTCTTTAGCCTGACAGACTGTCTGTTTTACAGTAACAGCGATCACACTTTCAGCAGCTGATTGTCAACTCTGTGAAGGCTGAGATGACTTCTGTTGCTCAACTCATGCAAGCAACAATCTTTCAGTATTAAGTGAGACAGCACGGCTTCAGACAGGAAGTCACCAGAGGAGAGTGGAGGAACAAAGGTAAAGAGAAGCACTGCACGGTTTTGATCTTATAAATAATGATGAGAGCAAATCGGTTAGACCACTGACAACGCTTTGGTGCCTCTCTGTGTTCACATGAGGATAACCTCATCAAAAGAAAAGTAGAGGTGGGGGTTCCTGGGTTTGACATGAAAATGCTTACCTTGTGCTCTGTGGTTGGGACTTGTTTTTAGAGAAACCTGACCTAAGAAGGGACACACACATACACAGCCACAAATGGAGAAGCTCAAAATGGCATGCCATCATCCAGGGTGGATTTGGGGGAAAAAAATCTTTCATTCTAGGAATTGGAATTGACCCACAAATTTGTAAACATCCAATTAGTACAAGCTAAGGGAAACAAAAAGCCTTATATAACAGAATTGATTTCTCCTCGGAACTTTGTTCATCCCCAATTCCATCCCTGGCCATACCAGAACAACAAATCACTAATGACCCCTGGGGGCATCCCTCAAACATTGACCATACAGTCCGCTACCATTAAAAAGCAAATGGAAAGCGCTTGATGACCACTCCCTTCTCAACGCAGGTTTAATTCACCAAAAGCAGCCATGTGCAAACCTTAATGATAGTTTGGTTATGCACAGGTCTAGTGTATTCTAAGTACATTGTGGGCAGTGTGTATGCAGTGTGTGACATAAAGGGAAAACCTTACATTTTGTCACTTGCTCAAGTGCTCAAATCAGCTGCCTATCTGCAAATGTATGGTTCATGCCTCTGAGGTGCCATATTCCCAACATGTTCCATTAACTGGCTCACAAAGGCTTTCTGAAAGTTTACCAATGTGAATCTCTCAGTATTTCCATGCTAATACCTACTTTGCAAGAATGTCCACAGCTGAGACTTACCTCAAGATCAAACTTAATTTCTAATGACTATCTATGTGAAGCAACAAGCTCTACAGTGGTCATCAAAACACCGGATGTCGTGACAAATGACCACATAATGATACCACATTCATAACCTGACAAGGCACCACAACCTCAGCAACAGTGACACTCATTCTTACCTAAACCTGTAGTGCAATTGACAAGAAAAGAAACAGAATATGTGTCAAAAAGGACAATTTGTTAAAAAATATTCACAGTCAAATGTCCCTTCAAATAATTATCTTATTTAGGCCAAGTTTTGTCTGTTAAGTTAAAGTCAAGTTTAAGTCTGTGCTTCCTCATACTTACTTTGTTGTTAACCTCCCAAAGAGCATGCCTGGTATGTGAGAGTGTAATGCCTTCTAGTACACAGTTTCCAAGTGTCTTCTATGATTTGCATAATCAACTAACATTTCTTTTTTCAAATATTCGAATGTGAGAAATTATTGATATAGTTTTTCATAACCCAAACCTCATAAAGGGGCAAAAACCCTTAAAAAAAAACTTTCTCAAAGTTACCACAGAAAGATGAACAGAACTAATCCAACAAGAAAGGTTTCTAAAAATGAACTGGTATGAAGGGTGTGAGTTTGGCCTACCTGCCTGCTGCTCCTCCATCAGCTGAGTCCTGGCTCCCTGTCTCACTGGGTGTGCTCACTGATTTGGAGGGGGACACAGGGGTCGGGACTAAATAATGAAAGTAACATGAATCTAACATTAAAGGCTGCAAAGAATGGACTGCTCAAAAAAAAATTGGGATGAGAAGCAACAAAGTAAAATGAGTGAAGAACAAATATAATAAATGTTTAAAAGAAAAGAGAGGGAGGGCAGGGTATCAAATGCATTGTTGACTTTATATTTACTATTTTTCTGTGCTAAGTTGCTTTTGAAGATGCATTAAGAAAAACTTCAACTAATGACAGGCATAGCAGTGACCCAGTTCTAAGGTGTTAAGGGTGTGTTTACAATTCCAGACCACTAGAGAACAGTGCTTCCAAACGTTTGCCAGTGATTTGTGCACAAAGGAAGACATTTTTGAGCAGCGTACTTTTCCAAACTCAGTTCAGAGTAAAATACAATTTCTGTCCAAATACCAGACTAATAATACACACAAGGCACACAGTGGAACACAAAACCATGACAAAAAGGAAGTTGTTATAAAAAAGTATACATCAAAGTAAAAATGTAAGCTGTTCAGCACAATCCAACCACAGTGTGTCCAACAAATTGTGAAATCAACTTAGGATAAGAAAGACAGTGTAATGTGATGAAACCTGATAAAATATCATGTGTTACTATTTTTGTAAACAAATAAACGAATAAACAAAATCAAAACACAGGTACTACATTATGCAGTGTCATGGCAACATGGATGATTAAAATACTTTGGTTTTTGATCAAATCCTCATCAGTCAGGCAGGACTGGACAGATAGTTTTTACCAAATTACATGTAAAGTAGACTGCTGAGTGCATCCTAGGTCTGCTATATGATCAGGTTTAATCTGACCATTACTGAGTATCTGTTATTGTAAGAATTTACTAAACTTTTTGCATCACAATCACAAGGGAAAGACTGATTAGGGTATAAGATTATTATGTACCTAGTGGAGGCTCCGGTGATATGCCAATACTCTGAAGGAGGGCCTCAGTCTCCCTGCGCTTACGGTCTAGGTCTGAGTCCTCTGGAGTCACCTCTGCCTTCTGCTGGCTCTCTGACTGCACATGACACACGGAGAAATGTCAGCTTACATATCATGAATTAAAGAACAGGTTCACAACTCTCCCATCCTGAGTTACAGTTAAAACATGCACGCCTGCATGACCAGTTTCAATTAAAAATTTCACCACCGACCTTCTACACACAAATAGGTGCTTGTATGCACGCATGGACACACACAATCTCAGTCTTTTATGTGTCACGGCCTAACAAGGAGCAAGTGAACACACAAACAATACACACTAGAAAGTAAAACAAAATGAGAGCCAGTAGAGTGAATTTACTCACTTTTTTCCTTACCTCTTTCTTCTTCCTCTCCTCCTCCTTTCTCTTTTTTTCCTCCCTGATTTGGGCGAGGCGCTGCTTCTTTCGCTCAAGCTCTGCTTTTAGGTCACTTTTGTCCGACATGGTGTCCTATGGAGGGACTTCAAGCCAGAGGATCGAACAGGAATGAGCTACATACGACACTGTTCCAGTATGTTCTGGTTTCAATTTAACATGATACAGTATGGAGGAGTATTGGTTAATGCAGTAAACCAGAGGGATTCTCCTGCTTATATAGTATACAGTAGACACATAAGCTTGCAGGCTCAGCAACCAATAAGAATTTGATAAAATGGCAAAGGCACTGTCAAGACTAGGTGACACCGAACTGATGATTTCAAAATTGGTGTGACACTTGTAGTTATTCCAGAGGAACAAGTTTTGTGTGCATGGGCCATATTTAGGCTGCGACTTCTTATAGTGAAATCAACACGGTTAACAAAAACCCAACCTTGTTATGTATATTACAATGGTCTAAGTTGATGATAGTCTATGGGAACAGTTCAAAAGCTCAACACTTGTATTACCACTATCTAATTAAGAAGACAATTAAAGTGAAGTGCATCCCGATCACAAGTGGCCTTGTGATCGGGATGTTGTATCAGGCTCACTATGCCTGAGTTGTTACAGAAGGGTTGGCTACCTATTTTTAGCAGTGTTCATCCTGACCAGTGGTTTTCTGGCTGTTAGGCCAGTCATTTACTGTCCTCCAGCATAAAGAAATGAAGGCAGAGACGTATACACAATATCCTAATAACAGAAAATGCAAATTACACTGATAAATGTCCCTTAACTAACTGAGGTTAGAAGGGCATAAATACAACGCAGCTAAGGTTAGCTCATTTTGACAGGACATACAATATCAATAAAAGGAAATGCGTTTAAGGCCTTGTCATAAATATTAAAGATAGTGAATATAACTAACGAGTAACGTTAGCTGACATAGGGGGGATATTTCATCCCAGATAACCGCATAATATAATATTATTTTTTCACTCGTACCTCGTCCACTCGTACTGATAATGATGTGTCACCCGGTAAAGATGCTGTCTCACTGCTGCACCCCGAGAAAAGATCAGCACATCCTCCACCTGATTCACACAGAGTCGAGGCCGCTCGGCTTCCACCGAATAGGTGGATTCAACCTCTCCGTGTGGCTATTGATGACACTGTTTAAAACAAAGCATTTCAGCGGCCGATGACCCGAATACAGGATAAAACAGGTGCACTGCACGCCGATACATCCCTAGGCGGAGTGGAAAGATGTAGAGGAGGAGACGACGTCCCACCTCCTTTGACACACACTGTCATCAACGCATGGGTTTCGCAACGCCGCCATCTTGTGGTCCTTTGGAGAAGTGCGCTGAAAACGAACATAAACAAACGTTTAAATGGTTCAGGCGTGACTTAACCGTAAAGAGACCACCTGGTATCACCCATGGAGTGATGAAGGGGCTGCAACTCCAAATTGAGAGCTTCGCGAGTTTTAGTTTTAGTTTACTTTACATCAAAGTTAACGAGAAAATGAAGCAGCGGTCAGTTTAGGCCATTTTAGTTCGTTCCAACGGCTGTTTCCGGTGTGTCCCTTACAAAGAGCCGTGCAGTTATCAGGCATTTGAACCGGTCTAATTGTGTTCAGCGACTAAATGTGTAAAATAAAGTATAAAATCTCAGTATTTTGAATAGCTCGTCGGTAGGGGATGCTATAATAAAAGATTTTGCAATTTCACAACACGGTCTGGACCCGACAACGCGAGAGGACGCCGACCCGCCCCGACGTCAGGAAACTCTTGCCGCCCATTGGCTGATTTTGATGTCAATCTCTGCTCTGCTCCTCACCCGAAGAAAACGTACGGCTCTGTGTTGTTGGTCTTGAGGGAGGACAGGACAACAGGCCAAGATGAGAGGGAGCTGCCTGAGAAAAACAGTGATGGGGAAGTCATAGCCAGCCTCCTTTAAAGATGTCGATATAACGGAGGGTTTCTTGCACGACGCCGAGCTTTAGCCCCGCTAGCTAAAAAAAATAAAGTCGTCAAACTGGAGCGTGCTGTGAGAAAGAAAGCAGTTTGTCCCTAACACACTGACAGTTTGAGGTCTGTGGCGGACAGGAAAAATGAAGTTCGCTCAGTTTCTGCTGAAAAACGGCTCCGTAGCTGGGATACCGAAACAAGTGGAGAGGTTTTCCAAGTTTTCCCCTTCTCCCTTGTCTATGAAGCAATTCATTGACTTCGGTAAGCGTGACGAGTAGTGTGGCTTAGTCGTCGGTCAAAGTGTATGTTATCAAGTGTTTTTCTACGCTCACATTGCTCTTGCACAACTCGCATCATCGTCTTTGTGTGTGCTGACAGCTGACACGATTCTGGTCACTGACAGACAACTGCTGCTAACACCAGGAAAATGCACGTGCAGACAAACGTTCATGGAGATGCTGATGCTTCTCAGATGTTTAATCGTGTCTCTAATGAAATCTAACATTGCTGCCTTTGGTTTGGATAAATGGCTGAATCCTGCAATGACCGATGCTGATTTATATACGTTTCCTCCCACCTCATTGCCATCTCAGCAAAAAAGAATATCAGAAATGCAGACATTTGCACCATATTGTGCTCCATTTCATTTGCACAATAGATCCCTGTAAAGCTACAAGACAAATAAGGGCCAGATCTTTAAATGTCAATGCTTAGGACTGGTTGCTGTTTTTAGAGGATTTACAGAATGGGATCAAAGTTGGATGCTTACTCAGTCATTTTCTTTTTTCCTGACTGTGTCTCTCATGTGACTGCAGGTTCAGCCAATGCATGTGAGAAGACCTCCTTTGTGTTCCTTCGCCAGGAGCTTCCTGTCAGACTGGCCAACATCATGAAAGAAATTGATTTCCTCCCTGACAAGCTTCTCAGCACACCATCCCTTAAGCTGCTCACCAGCTGGTAGGACCTCCAGATTAGATGTCTATTTCTATATAATGTGTTGTACAACAATCATTGTTACTACATTCCAACAACTCATCCTTCACTTTTCTGCAGCAGTATTTGCTTGTGTTGGTTTTGGAGAACTCTAGTCTGTCATATTCCTATTTGACTGGAAGAAAACATTGCTGTTGATATTGTCAGAGGTTGTGTGAGGTCACCGTGTTCTGTTCAGAGATGCATGAAATCTCTTCCTTCCTCACCCACCTGTCCTCTGTGCACTCTATAAATGGCTAGATGGCATTGATCTGGGAACGTGCTTTATGATCTTTCTTAGAATTAGACAAGGCCAATTCAAGGCCAATTGCACAATACGCCAAAGAAAAACCCGCTTGTTAGAATGGTGTGTTCTTACCTTTACCAAAAAAAAAAATGCAGCTCCGGCTATTTGGATATTGCACTTTCAATAATATTTTGGATGAATAACTTAATAGATAATATTTTATGATTTAGATTTTTCTGGTCACTACCTTCAGACAAGTAGAGCTGAACCAGCATATGTGACGTTGTGAACACACACCCATTTCAAGGTACACTATGTACATGTTCTAAGGATCAAAAAGCTATAAACATTGACGGTGCATCCACACACAGTGTGTGTGAGCAAGAGAATGATTAATTATATCTGTTCTAGGTTTTTCAGCTGATAGTAGAATAGCTGTAATCATTTTCACTTGTCCTAATGGGATTATGGGATATAAAACACTCCCAGGAAACATTGACATAGAGTTTACACCAGCGAATTGGATTTAACCCAACTCTTTACATCCATTTTATACTGTAAACAACAAAGAATAGGTGCAGATTATCTAGTCATGCAAGGTTGTTTGCATGACTGAAGCAGCTTTTCTCTAAAGGCAAAACAGAAGTCCTGCTTCTGTGTACTTTCACTCCTTTTTTTCCACCATAGCCACTGCTTCACAGTAGAGTTATTTGAAAACACAGTTTCAAACAGGTTATTGCATGTTGATTATGTTTGGTGTATGAGTAAAGACATGACAACAGAGATCATTACCCCACACCCATACTTTTATAAGAACCACAGTAGTGTCTATATTTGGCTATGTTGCCTGCCTCCTGCACCGTGGCTTTCTCTTCTCCTGGCTGCAGAGCCCTTTGCATTTCCTGCAAAAGAGTTGATTGATCACTTGTTAATGTTGTTTACCAGGGGAGAGAGGTGACACCTCAATGTTTCATGGCAACATTCGTGAAAACAGATGTCACAGAATTGTCTGTTAGCAGGGACTTCATACAAAATCAAGAGCTGAAGGTCAGTTGAGGGACAAACTCAGCAAGCAGAAAGCATAACCACACTGCCATTCACCTTTCACCCAGTTTTTTCAACAGTGACATGGTGCATGAGGGAGGGAAATTCACTAAGCTCAGCACTTGAGTCTTCACTGTCTGCTGGCCTAGATAAAAAGTCAGTAATACAACAAACTAAAATTAACTAGAGGTAGGGCCGTGATATTAATCATGTGTTGTCTCAATAAAAGAAGTTCAATGCTGGTTGATCAGAGTAGTTATGGTTCTTTTATATAAATTTAAATGAAATGCCCAAATGTGTTTGTTTTTTCACATTATCTTATCGTCATTCTGATCAACAGTAAATAAGTCAGGGCTCAGAGTGTTTCTGTATTTGTGTCCACCAGGTATTCACAGAGTCTGTTGGAGCTTGTAGATTTTTTAGAGAAAAATCCAGATGATAAGGATGTCCTGACAAAGTAAGTCTTTCACACTTTCCAGTATTCTTTATGTGTTTATGTAAAAATGCATTCTCTGTTTTGTTTCTGCTACCAATCCACTCCATTGATTACTGTCAATTTAGGTAATCAGTAACACTCAAGTCACCTGAAATCCAAGTCTTTGTTATGAAAACAGCAATGGTCGCATCTTTCATGTTCAGATGCCTTGTTGTACAGCCACTGAAGGCCACTGTCAGACCCAGTGATAGATGATTAATTACAGTTACAGGCTCCACAGTTTCAGTGAAATCCAACATGCAATAAATGCTTTTAATTTTCAGTAGTAATAAGGAATAATTCTTGTCAATTCAGCATGTATTTCAATATTTGCTTCTAGTATGTAGTCTGTTTTTCATATCAGGTACAATTTGTTAGAACCAGTTTTACTACTTTCAATTCACTTTCTTCAAATAACTGAATAAAATAGTACAATTATAATTGGCACTTTTAAGGACACCATCGCACACACTAACACTGCAAACAGTACATTTTCCTGTTTGTCTATAAAGTTGCTGGTTCTATTGGATATTGGTAAATCAATAGTGGGCTGGTATGCACTTGTATCTGTGTGCATGTTTATTGGTATTGATATTGTTGCAACAACTAGATAACTTGCATATTTGCAATAATGCATAATTGTTACATATATCAGCAGACACTGTACATTGTTCAATTAAGGTGGTCGTATGTTATGTCCTGTTATTATGTCATGGACCTATTGTTATATGAACATACATGTTATGCTACGTTTATGAAGGCATGTGTGCCCAATGTCTTGCATGTTTATGCTGATGTACACATGTTCTACAACTACCCACACATCCAACACTGCCTTTGTCCTCAGCTTTACACAGACTTTAGTAAACGTCCGGAACCGGCACAACAACGTGGTACCCACCATGGCTCAGGGTGTGGTGGAGTACAAGGAGGCCTTTGGCGTGGACCCTGTCACCAACCAGAACGTTCAGTACTTCTTGGACCGTTTCTACATGAGCCGCATCTCCACACGCATGCTCATGAACCAGCACAGTCAGTATAGCACTTGGTGATTGACTGTGAGTTAATCAACACGGTTGCTAACACTCACAGCTCATATCATTAAATTGATCTCAATGTGGTGAAAATTCTTGACAGCCAGAAGAAGTGGCTCTGCCACAGCATGTTTTGTCATTTTTAAAAACCTGCTGAAGCACCAAATCATGATCTCAGTCATTTAAGATTTTAGTGCTGTAAAGATGTGCCACACAGTCAACACCTAACCTAAAGCATTTCTGTTGTACTGACTGACTGATGCAAATTGTGTCTATCCAGCTGTGTTTTTTGAATCACACTCAATGTTTGTTGCTTTTCACTGTAGCATTAATATTCAACGGCAGTGTAAACCCAGCCCATCCCAAACATATTGGCAGCATTGACCCCACTTGTGACGTTGTGGAGGTAGTAAAAGGTAATGAACGATCTTCTTCACCTCTAACACACACACACAGTGTTATCTACTCTTCATCACTCTCTGTCTATACAGATTCATGACTCTTTGAACTTTTACAGTGTGAGCTGATATTTATAGTAAATCACCAGTGGGAAATGATGCTATCACAGGCCCACTCGTAAATGTTGTGTTAACTGTTGTGTAAAGTGCTTCACTAAAATTACAATGCCATTGATTTCTCACACTGAAATGTAACCAGTGATTGTTTTGATTGACCCTGTAGATGCCTATGAGACTTCAAAGATGCTGTGTGAGCAGTATTACTTGACCTCCCCTGATATGGAGATCACAGAGGTCAATTGTAAGTTTTACAAAACAACCATAGTATTTCTATTTGCAGATACTTTTTTCTGCATGACATAGAATTGCAAGAGAGATTAAGATCTGTCTTGTTTTAGAATCTCTCTTGTTTCACATAGATATGATCTTCTCTAAAGATTCATGTGAGAGAATAGTTATATTGCCACACAAATTACAACCGAACTTTCCAAAATGAACCTTGGACCCTCTATGTCTGATTCTTGTCATGTGGGCCTGCCATGAGGCAGGATCAGCATTAGACATTCTTCAATTTGAATCATATCCTTTATATCTACAAAGAAAAACACAACCAAGACACAAATACAAAAGAAACTAATACATAGACTTTAATGGAATTCTTCACTAAGTAGAAAAACCTTTTTGTGGTAGTTGTGAAAAATAATTATTTAATAGACACACCTCTTATTTCTGCTGCAATATATAAATCAGTACGCATACCAGTGCTTATATATAGTAACCTATACATACTTAGTCAGCATATTCTTTGCAGATAAGATTTAGACTATACACATCAAAGGACAAATGGTGTTGTTATGTGTGGTTCTCTGTTTAATGAAAGGATATGATTGTTTTTCAGCTAATATTGAAAGCATCTGTCTTGTACCAGGTCAGAGCTGATATGTACATACCTACCTAGTCTAAAATGTTTGTTTTTTTTTTTCTTTCCCTACAATCAATAACATTAAATGCCAGCCAAAAACCCAGGCCAGCCACTCCACATTGTCTATGTGCCCTCCCATCTATACCACATGCTCTTTGAGCTCTTCAAGGTACAGTAACCAACAAACCCGAAAACCAGGCCTATGATATTTTCCGTGTGTGGTCACTTTCTTTGTGATTCATCACCTCTGTCAGAATGCCATGAGAGCTACAGTAGAGACCCATGAGACGAGTCCCACGTTGCCCCAAATCAAAGTGCGAGTTTCTCTGGGCACAGAGGACCTCACTATCAAGGTAAAGGATTCTGTACTAAAGGCAGTATTGTGTACACCATTATTAAGTCTGTACTAACAAAGTCACACTTGTTGCAGTGCCATTCAGTACACAAATACGTCTTGTGCCATCAGTTATACTGTGTGCAGATCCATGTGGACCTTATTACCTTAGTATATACTGTACTATACACAAAGCATCACATTGTTTAGATAGTGTTCAGTGGATGGGTTCAGTGGATGTGAGACTGCAGGAAGAACAGTTAGAGCATTTTTTCCTCCTTATTTTTAGATGTCTGACAGAGGAGGAGGAGTCCCTCTGAGGAAGATTGAACGTCTCTTCAGCTACATGTACTCCACGGCTCCCAGTCCTGTCCATGTAGACAACTCTCGTAATGCTCCTCTGGTGAGACCGTCGCGCTTTGACATTTTAAACACAAGATCATGATGATCTTATTTTAAAGAGAAGCAGTGGGGAACATTTCACTGGCTTAAATTCTAACAAGACAAACTATAGATCTGTTTACAAAGCAAACCCTCTATAGAATCCACTTCATGTTTTTCATGTTGTGATATTTTAGCAACTGGTTCAGATAAACTGTAAAGATACTGGAACCGTACTGAAAAACTTGTTTTTCCTCTAGGCTGGTTTTGGTTATGGACTGCCCATTTCCCGTCTGTATGCAAAGTATTTTCAGGGAGACCTGCAACTCTACTCTATGGAGGGATATGGTACCTCAGCTGTCATATACTTAAAGGTGAGAACAGAACTACTTCCACATACAATGTAAAAAATTACTGAAAACCAAATTGGTGCAAATTAGAAATGTACTGTCAACAACACATACTTGGTTGACTGAGTGGTGGCAGAGTAATTACATATTACAGATGCACAAATTATGTTGTCTTGATGCAAGCTACAACTCACCACATGCTCTAAGTTGGAAAAAGTTTTAATTAGGCACAGATGTAACTTAATAGCCCAACAAAAAACAACCAGAACGTGACACTCATTCATGCATATGTGTGTGTGTGATTGGGATCCAGACTAATAAGTTCCCTTCTGTCTTGTATTACCAGGCTTTGTCCTCAGAGTCTGTGGAGAGACTTCCTGTTTTCAATAAGTCTGCCTTACGGCATTACCAGGCCAGCACTGAGGCCGATGACTGGTGCATGCCCAGCAAGGAGCCAAAGAAACTGGGCAAGTATGAGAGGACTCAGTGATGATAGACTAAAGAACAAAGTTGAGGACACAATAGAATAGTCTGAATACATTTATAATACAACTAAGAAGAAGAGGGTCCACGCTGGAATAAGTGGATAAACTTGTACTATAAGTGAAAGATCTCAGCGTGTTGCTGGACCTGGACCTGCGGACGTGGAACCTTGATTCCTTTCTCACCCAAGAGAGAAAGCTACAAGGAGAAAATTGCTCATTGTTGGTGTCAAGAATCAGATAAATGCAGTGAAATAACTGGTCTCAACTATTACTGCCAGCCTCCAGGCAATTTAACCCAACAAAAGCTCACCACATTTAATTCCATTATACAATGATTACAGGCTGCTAATGGTAATGGAACAAGTCAAGTATTAATCTCTTTTTGCTTCGCTCATTACACCCATTTTTCAGTTATTTAGCTTTAATAACGTGGATACACTGTGAAATAAGTATGCTAGCTGTTTGTGTTTATGTCCATTTTTTTCTTTCAAAATGTATTATTTCACAATTTAATGGCAAATGTTCTTTGGTTTAGCAAAAATTACTGGCTAAAGTTGTGTTTTTCCATGAGGTTAAATGTGTATCAGTGCCTTGGAAAAGGTCAGTCACTGAAGTTAATCAAAATGGGAACATGTTCAATGCCTAAAGACAAAGGGAGCAAAGTCTGTTCCTCCTGTAGCCATTTCAGTCCTTTATAACTTACATGACAAACAACTGCGTTTCATGTGGAACATTTCATCAACACTAATAAGTTATAAGTGTGCTGTGAATCGATGATGCCTGAAATGATTTTTGCTTTGATCATTTCAATGTAAATTCAGTCTGTTTGCTTGTTCAATAGTAATGTAAACAAAATGTGATCCTTACTTTAGGACACTGAATGTCAGGAAACTACCTAGCCTGTGCCTTAGCCGTAAACTGCAATCTTTTCTAAAGTTTAATTATTGTGGATTGTAAAATGAGAAGTGGAATTGTTAAAACAAAGTATTAATGCATATTTAAAGTTAATACATATAACTCAAATGTGAATAGTTAGAAATGTTAATGTTAACATTCACTATAATTTGAAACTTAGTTGAAACTTATGTGTTAAGTTAATAACAGCAGGAGCTAAAACACAATTTTCCAAGACCATCTGCAGCGTTCCCAGGAGTAAGTGTCTAGAGTTACACAGCAGCTCCCATGCATATTGAAGATAATTTGATAGTATTACATAAGTGTTTTATAATGACCCACATATTGTATTTTTAAGTCGCTTCAAAATGTTTGAAAGCTTGTGTGAAATGATTAATGGTGCACTGCAGAAAACTACTTCAGCTTTTTCGTATTTGACATGCTGTAAGGCAACATGCCCAGATTAGCATAGCATGTTATCTGTATTTTATTTGAATCGCAAACTGATTGTGGCAGAGAGTGTAGCAGAGACAGGAATAACACATAAAATGCCATTTGCAAGCTGTATTGACGAATCTGTAGTAACAATTTCCCAACAATTTCCCCATCATATACCTCAATTCAGCCTAGTTTTAAGCATTTAGAAATTGCTTGGACAACATATTGTTTTAGAATAAAATATTCTTCTGTCATTCTCTCATTTTAGGTGATAATATTTAATTTCTGATTTGTGAAGTAGTAGACATGTTTTGGTCACTTTTTATACTGTGCAACACTCTCAAGGCCAAGTGTTCATGTGTTGAAATTGCCATTCACCACTGAAAGGACCGGTGAATGTAGAAAATAAAAATCTCATATCACTTCACATCATTACTTCTGCCTTTCGCAGTTCATTGTTGTTGTCACCCTTTGTTGTTTGTTGTTTTACAGTATTTATAGTGATTTGTTATTTTCTCACAAACTGATTTATGAAAGATTTCAGGTTTCATTAGATCACAGAAGTGAGACCTGTAGAAATTGAACTGTATCTAGTGACTTATGCACAGCTCTGTGTGCAGTATCCTCCTGACTCCCTGTGTTCCCTCCACAGCTTGTTTTTAGGAAACTTTGCTCTGTTTCTCTGTCAACGTCGCAGACGCAGTCCATTGGCTTTTCATGGCCAGCTGCCATTAGGTGCTGAGAACAGGCTGTCCTGCTCTGTTTTGCCCCTTCATTAGTGCATCCACACATTGCACTCTGTTCTGGTTTTGCTACTTTCTCTGTTTGTCTCTTTCAAGTCTCTTTTCCACTTCACTGAGGTAATATTGGTATGGCAGCAATACAAAAACAGCATTATTCAAGGTCATTCTCAATGGGAACTGAATGAAAAACAAAAATAAAATCACTGCAATGTCAGAGTCAACACAGCAGTCAATGTTAACGTGGATTAAAAGAGGAGACTGTTTCCCCTCCCCATCATTATAGCATATCTCTGTCCCTGACTCTTGCTGGTTTATTTTAAGATCTAAGGGTGAGGTCTGACCCTTTAGTCATCCAGACAATGTTCCCTCTACAGAACATGTCTGCTGCACATGCAGACCAATACATTACACACAATAGAGATTTAATTTGGATTTATTTCATTCTAAGATTTTATGTAAATGTGTGGGGTGTGGACAGTTTTAACATACAAAAAACAACACAACAAAGCTGCTCTCTTTATTTAAGCCTGTGCTAATGTGAAGTGACAGTAAATATTGGAACTACAGTTCACACTTGTCTGCGTTGCGTTGTTGGGATTTGCTGCCTAAACTCGTGGGTGGTACTGCACCCTGTTGCACCTGTTGGGCTTTACAGTGTGTTCATTGTAAGGCCAGCAGCCTTGAACCTGATTATCTTTTACCATCCATTCATGTAAAAGCGTGCACATGCTGTGGCACATGGCAACATACAAATGGTGTATGTACAATACACAGAGTTACACAATACCAACAGTGTGGTCGGTCAAGCCAAGATTACTATGATGTATGTTTACTTATTAGACCAAGGACTTGTTTGCATTTCAAACTGAACAGATACTGACAGCAGGACTAAACAGCCACAGGATGTTTGCTTTGAAATGCATATAGGTGGAGATAGTTTTGTTTAAAGTTGGGACTGAAAGTTAAAAGATTACCATGGGCAACTAAAATCTAAAAATGATGCGCTATTAAATACAAGGAACAGACGTTAGATTAAGTCAGACTCTGTCTAAACATAGACACATCTGTGTGTGTTTGTGAACTATGGACTGCTGTAAGGTTCATAAATATTGTACCAGCTGTCGACTTCCAAACAACAGTTATTAGAGTTTGCTTATCGAAGATGAATTGAATTCTTTAAATATAAAAAGATATGTGTTTTGAACAATAATATAGTTTGTTATATATTCATGGCAAAGGTGTTCAGAAAATTGGTCCATGTTTGTGCCTATGTGTGCAGTCCATTGGAAAAACAAGCACTTGTTATGAAGTGCTCTGTCAAGTGTTTGTTCTGTTGTGGAGTATCATGAGAGCCTGAGAGTGATTTTTAAGGGTGGTTGCCAGGTAGATTTGGATCCTCTGAATTATGAGGCAGGACTGTACTGGAGAGAGAAGTTTGTCAACACTGCACAGGTGGGAAAAACAGTGCAAGTAACGGTTCCATGTGGCCAAGAAAGCAAGTTCCCTTATTTGTCAATCACAATTATCACCAGAATAAGCACATTTTCAGCTATAAATTGCCATTTTCTCACCTGTCGCTCAAACTTCTACACATTTAAGTGCAGTCGTGATTTGTGGTAAGTTGGAAGGCGTCCTGTCACGTCCACCACTACCTCCTGAATGAATCGGATCAATTGTAAGTCGTCTGATGCCTGGTGGAGACAGTTTGCATGGATTTTCATTTGCACTGTCAAACAGTAGATAGGGATTTCTCGTGTTGGAGTCTACATATTAGAGCATCCCATAGAGTAATTGAAGTATAGCATCCATCAGTACAGTACTCCCTCAGGTTCCAGTAATAAATAATTCTTCAAGCGAGATGGCAGAGGCAGCTGTGCAACACCACTGTGGCAGAAACCACCCAGGCTGGCTCTGATGGCACATCTGGTCAGGTGAAGCAGGCTGCGGGGAGTGTTGGTGCAAACCGCAAACAGAGAGTCATAGAAGTCTTTATGTCGCTGAGGAAGCAAAAAGAATTTGAAGACATTTTTTACTATCTTAAATAATAAAAAATGAATCTCTTTGTTGTGTATTTTAGGATAAAATACATCTCTAAGTAAATTGTGGTGATTATATATTTAACTCTGCACTAACTGAAGTATGTAGATACCATTTACAATGTACATGCCTGTACTACCTTGTAGCAGTCATCAGGAATGGCAGCTCTCCACTTGTATGTAGGCTTTAAACGTTCATAAGAGTTGACCATGATTTCTAATACTCTGGGATAGTCATGGCAAGACTGAAGCACCTGCACAAAACAACACACAGTAAGACACAGCACAAGAATCTTGCAAGAGCCCTCGGTGATCAACGTATAATTTGTCATAGATACTGTGGTTCAGTATCATGTTGTAGCATTGGTCCGGTACCTTGTGGAACTGAGGTGGGTAGACCCGCGCTGCATTATGGTTGAGCAGCAGCTGGTAGCAGAGGTCAGGTATGGCCATGGGCCTTACGTCAGTCACTTTGAGAAGATACTGAATGGGAGCACAGCCATTGATATCCATGGCTCTTGTGTCTGCTCCGGCCTCCAGCAGCATCTGCATCAGGATGTGGTCACAGTTCCAGGCTGCTTTGTGAAGGGCTGTTTTATGGTCTTCCTCTTGGAGGTTGGGGTCTGGATGAGAAAGGCAGAGGGGAAGCAGAGTGTGAGGCCTTCATGATACCAACAGTATGAGTAGAAAAGTCATGCACAGTCATTAGTCCAAAAACTCTCACCAGCTTTGTGGTCCAGCAGGAGACGACAGACAAAATGGTGATCTTCACTGTAGACTTGCTCTTTACTGTCAAAGGCCCAGAAGGCAGCAGTCATCAGAGGTGTCTCCTGTAAAGAGTTGACTGCATTCACAGATGCTCCATGGGCCAAATATAGAGCCACCAGCTCTGGAACGCCGAATCTGGCTGCTGTGTGTAACGGTGTATCCTCATCATTGTTGTGGCTGGGTATGCTGACGCTTGCACCTCCATGAGAAGAAAGTAGTGATTATTTACTTGTTTTAGTGTCTTATACATACTTTATATGTGCACATACATCCATCCCCTTCTGCATCCTTCCCTCCTGACCTTTTAAGATGAGCTGCTTGGCACAGTCCACAGACTCTCTGGTGATGCAGTAGTGTAGTGGTGTGTGCCCACTTAGTGACAAGCTGTTGATCTTTGCCCCGTGAGCCAAAAGCAATGCCACACAGTCACTATTGGAGACCTCACAGGCCACATGTAGTGGGGTCTTCCCGTTGGGCATCCGGTTGACAGCCGCACCCTCCTGAAGGAGCACCAGTGCTGTTTCTACAGCATTGTACATCACACACACGTGAATACCCATCGCCCAGGAGTTCTCCAGTTTGTAGCCTGGCAGCCAGTAACCTGTGGACAACCAGAAGAGTTTAATAGAAATAGTAATAAAGTAAAGAGATAATATTGACAAAAAGATGAATGGCAGCTAAAGATTTTGACTCAGTATATTAATTCCACATTGGCCTGAAGATGTGTTTGTCAAAAATAATCCATGTGGCTTTAACACCACCTAGTGGTTACACTGTGGAACTAGTCCCTTAACTATGACTTTCAGAAAGTGTTGACAATCTACTGCATTTGTCTTTTCTAATGCTTTCTGAAAATATGCAATCTCTCATGAACATGTATTCATAACATGTTATCATTGTGGAGACGTATCTAATATGTGTGGTCATGTTTATCCGTCTGAGGCTGATCACTCAGTATACTGTGACAGACAAACAAACTGGAAGCAGCCTTATCACTAGTGAGAACCACTTCTGTCAGCCTACTTCCTCCTTACCTTGTTTGTATGAGGCCAGGACCATGCTGGGGTCCTCCACCTCCAGTACTGTGTCAATGTCTAGCTTGCTGGTGTGCAGAATCCGCAGGGCCTCCTGGGCATCGTTGGTCTGCAGGGCCTGCAGGAAGTTTTGCTTTAGCTGCTTTACAGCCTGTTGTCTGGGCCTCAACTCCTCCATGAACTCCCTAACAGAAGGGCCTTGCACAGCTGAACCAGCTGTCTCAGACACTAATATTCTCCACAAGGCAAGGAGGAGATTGGAAATAAACGCACAAATGGTGACAATTAAGTAATTAAGCATACCCACACTGGTAGGCTTCCGTAAGACCAAGCCATGGGGGGTGTTTGAGGAAGGAAGACGGAAATGAAGTAGAAAAAGGGCAACAAGTGACAGGAGACGTCAGAGGGAGAAAATAGTCCTGGAGTGAAATTAAGTATAAATAGAAAGGAGAGAGGGAGGGACTGGAGAGCTACAACTGACTGTGCCTGACTCAAGGCCAACCAATCTGCTGAGATGTTAACTAAGAGAAAGGCATCATGCAGTGGATGGCCACATGATAAAAATAGCAGGCCACGTGAACAGGCAGGGGCACAGCAATGGTTTACCGGTGTACTATACTGCACTCTTCTCATATCTTGATATGGCTGAACTGGATCCTTACTTTTAATGTGCACTGTACAGGTCAAGACTGGAAAAATTGCAGACAAACAACAGTCATAATATGAGTTTTGTTGGGCTATATGGGAAACAGATTCTGTCTATGGCTTGCAAATGACCTCTTAAACCTCTGTAGAGGAAAAACAGAAGAAACGAAAACAGGCTATGGACAGTGACTGCACATTTTATTCAGTGTGACAGGTAGCTGCCCTTTCCAACTTTTCAGAATGCAAAAAACGAGAGCAAGGTAATGACAAATAAAGGAGGAGAAAGAGAATAAGCACAGGTTTTTAAAAGAGTGAAAGCATGGCTAGCAGTTTGTGGTGATTATCTTTTGCTCTCTACACACATGAAAGACAAACCCTTCCAGACATGACTCAAAACATTGCAAGGAGCACCAGGGTCTCATCCATACGTTGGTGTCATCATGCTAGGCAATCTCAGTCAAGCACATAGAAAAAATCTGGAATCACAATTCGGCTCAGGTCTGAGCTTTTAGCCACCTCAGCCCTCCCACAAACTGTGTACACACACTGACACAGTAGAAAACAAGGCTTCTTTAGGATTCTTACAGCATATTGCTCTCAGTGTTTTTACTATACATACAAAAGAGTCAAAAGAGTGCAGTCTGCTGACTGACTTAACAGGGTGGGGGTATTCACAGAAAGGTTCAAGTGTTACAAAATATTTCATAAGAATACATCATGAGCAGTTTATTAGAGTAGCACTGGAGCAGCACTATGGTTGTATTAGAGGAAAACCACAAGCACAATGGGAGAGTATTACTGTGATTTCTTCTCGATTTGCATGTCCTCATTTCATTACAACCATTTAAATCTTTAAATCGCTTTTAATTAACGGTTTTAATTATGTTTTGGCAAAAGGAAGAAATCGTACAATTCTGGATAAATCATTATTAGGTATCAATAACACTCTTATTTTGTATAAGATAAACAATAGTCAGTTTCTTCATTAAATACAGAAATAAATAAATAATAACATTAACAGATTAGTGATACCTGTCTTACTGTTGCATTGCATGGCGGTACTTGTAACCCCAACTATTCTTGTTCTTAACCTGTTACCAGTGCACCAGGCAGGACCCTTAAGAAAAAAGGGAGAATAACTAAAGCTGCCTTCATTTCTATCACGGTGACACTAAAGTCTCTATATTTATTGTAAACCTATGTAATGATTCCTGGGAATGATAAAGAAGTAACACAGGGAACATGTCTCTCAGTGAGTTTCATAATATTAAATTCTAAAACAAGAACTGCATAAAGTACATAAATCAAAATCAGTTTAAGGTATATTTTTCATCTAACAAGTAAATAAAAAGTGAAAATCTTACTGAAGAGGTTTCATAAGAAAATTAAAACTATATTGCATCTATCAGGTGCAATTTCCAGTATATCATCAGTAGTATCAGGTAATCTTTAAGACGATTTCTGCGCCTTCTGCATCTGTCCTTGATCACAGAGAAGAACCACGTATATGGCAGCATTCCTAAATATTAAGAATATTCCAGAGTAATTTGCATGGTGAACTTGACTGACCTGTAATTCTTCTGAAAGAATAGAATAACAATCAGGAATGATGACTCGGTTAAGTCTACCGTATGTGTTTCAACACTCACACAGAAGCGGGTAGAGTTCATAAAAATTCTACTACTCTAGAATTTCTAAAGGCAGCGGTGGGGTATTACTTTGTTATCGAGAGAATATAAAAAGAGGTCAAAAGCAGGTTACAAGCAGAGTCAAAGCAACATTATGCATATAAGCAGGAAGTTTCTTTTTAGCATCTTTTTCTGTTTGTGTGTTTACGGTACAGGTTTGATAAGTTACAAATTTCATGATTACATTGTACCTGAAGTCTCCATTAGAACCAGTCCAATGAGTACAGCATGTCCTTGTCATTCATACTTTGAGAAGTTTAGTTATGGTACATGTACACTGCATGGGGCACTGGACGAGCCAGAGCAGAAGTTAAATTTACAGTGCTTGCACTTCCAGTGTTCTTGCAAATACTGAGTTGTTTCTCTCAGTGACACTTTGTTCCCAGTTCAGTCCAGGAAAGTTCCAGTGTTGTCTTGGTCAGTAGTGAAAGTAAGCAGCATGGGGACACCCAGTGGTAAGATAAGTAAGATAAGCAGATAAGTACTGCTTGACCTGTATGTGCTTCAAAGCAACATGGATTCCACTGATCAATGTATCTGAACAGTTTATACATATATCTATCAAAATGGCACATCAGAGATATTTGTATTTGTATTTATCACTGCATATGTACATGGTTGTGTCTAAAGGTCTTGTGATTGGTAGCACAGATGGCTCTGAGGATGTATTGAGATGAGGATGACGTGATCTTAACACAGACTTACTTTGGATATGAATAAATAAACCCAATTTACAAGCTATAAACAGCAAAATAAATAGAACTAGATTAAATTCTTAAATGGCTAAACACAGGATGGTTGTAAAACGAGGCATAAGAAGGGGCAGCATCCTATTATGCAATTGCTCGTTTTGGTTTAATTTGCTTGGTGAATAGTCAGTCAACAATCTCTGACAGTTTGGGGTGGAGCTCCACCACTGAGAACTGTTGAACTACTGAGTAGGTGTCCCTCAGGGTTCATTTGTGGGGCCTACTGATGTTCTGTTCCTCGATGCTACTTGTTGTGGTGCTACAGTAAAGCAGTTGGTGATCTGACGATTCGCTTCACTCTGCTGCGCTTTCTTTGCGCGCCTCTTTCTGCTGCTGCTCCAGCTCTCTTTTCCGTAGCTTCTCACGCTGTTTCTCCACCTTCTCCCGGTTCCTCTTGGCCTTCTCCATCAGAACTTTAAGGTCTTTGATCTTTTTCTTGATCAAGGCACGGTCCTGTGAAGAAGTGACTCCAAGGGCCTGAAACAACAGAATGTGCTTAAGCTTCCTGCTTCTTTGGTCTATTTACTTGCTTACATGACATTATAGCCTGTGGAATGATAGATATTATATACAGGTATTCAATTAGGTTAATATAAACTCATAACATAAAAAACATTTTTGAAAGGATTCAACTAACTAATGATATTATCACAATATCTATGGAAAAAAGACCACTACTAATACCAATATGTACTATATTGATATCTGCAGGCTCTAATTCATCTGTATGTGTCTACAAGATGTTCACAATATATGTATAAAAACATTATAAATGTTTTAACCCACCTTTAGCTCAGTGCTATCCAGCTGTAGCAACTGTTCTCCATCTATGTTTTTGGCAGTGAATTCTGGGATATGGTGTTCTAAGTTGAGGCCCATGAGCCAGCGAGCCACTTGCTGGGAGGTCCACTCTGTAACGGTGCGGTTCTGCCACTGATACTGCTTTGAAAACTGTCCCTCGTCTAGGATCTGAACATATGTAATGCAAAGAAAAAGAAATGAAACCAGATCAGATGCGCAAACATACATCATTGCACAGACAGTATATTATATATATATTTCCTGCAGAACACTAGCTGAATAATGAGTTCACCATAAAAAATGTAAAGTGGAAATAAGAATAAGAAACCCATTAAAACTGTGGGACATGCAAAAACAAACAAAAACAAATAAACTATGAATTGTGTGGGAATGAAGCACAGATAAATGGCTCATACTCAACACACACATACACAAGACACACTTTCAGTAAAACATGTCCCCTGTAGGCTTGCCGCCTCAGTCTCACCTCATCATCTATCATATCCAGACTCTGAATGTGGCGGCATAGAAAACAACAGAAAATGACTGGGTTGTTAAAAGAGCAGCAACAAAATGGCTTCCACTACAGCAGCTGAAAACGACATTTGAATACAATGAGCCTGTACCGGTGCACTGATTTTAGCATGTTTGTCATCTGCAGAACGAATATGAGAGAAGCAACTCACTGTAGAGAATACAAGACATTTTTGTCAACGATATATAAAGATGATAAATGGGACTTCATATTAATAAACAGATGTATTGTCGGAGTAAATTTGTTTTTATTTCCATGTAAACTTTAAGTAAATATACTGAAAGATTTCACAGAGCTGTGGTCTGTCTGTCTGGATTTTTCGATGTTCTGTTATTTTATATGAATTGACAAGCTTTGATTTAGTGCTTTTTCTTAGTAATCATTCTGAATGATATGAATCAATTGTATGTCGATTCTGTATCTGTGTGTTAATACTGCTTCATACCAAATAGCCAAACTTCCACTGAAAAAGAAAATATTTTAGTGTGTACGTGTACCTCGTCTGAGGACAGCACCAGGGTGTGTGAGCGTCCTGACATCTTGGCTTCACTCTGCAAACCGCTGATCTCCACTGAGCTGCTGCTGCTGGCGCTCAAATCATCGTTCAAAGCGGGTCCCTTAAAAAAAAATCAACAACACACTTCTAAGACTTGTGGTGAGGCCTAACTGGCTCAGAGGCTGAATTTAGTTGATTAGTTGGAGCACCTCTCTTTTATTGATGTCTTTGTGAAGTGTTATTGATTAAAAGTGACATGATGTTGCATTAGTATGTTGATGCTCCAAATTTAATTAAGCAGGAGTTATTAAATCTATTTCTTAAACCGATGGATTAGAAGAGTAGTGAATGAATCAAGAAAATGAAGTACTTTTCCTCTGAGCACGTACCAGAATGACTGATGTGCTTCATTCTAATGTTTGAAAGTCAATAAAAACTACAGTAGACTTATATATTTAATCTGTTTGATAGACTGCAAAAAAAATGGGGCTGTGCACATCCCTCATTTTAAGCTGTTCCATTACAGCACAATCTGTAAATGTGATTAGTGGTGAGGAATGATGTAGCTGGATGCTTTCCAACTCCAAACGTCTCGCTTCTCTCTCTCTTTGTCCTTGTGAGTGTGAGAGACTGTGGACGTTCAGGGAATTACATTAAAATCCAAGACTTGTGCTCAAACAGCAAGAGACAAGCTGCAGCCAAGAAAATTGTGTCTATCAGGAGGGGAAAAGTGTGGACAGCGCTTCGTGTGGTCGGGTTGGACTTGACTGATGGGGATTTTGCCGACGGACTGCCACAGCTGAATAGGCCTGGTCTAGAGCATTGCCTTATATTTACTGCAGCTTGAAGGAGTTCTTTGAGTTTTTGAGGTAGAAGGCAGACGACTAATCTCATAGGTCCAGACTTTCAGCTTCCTGTGTTGAATCTTTGCTTAAATTCTCCACATACTATTACTGGGTATAAACTGTGGGATCAGATGTATCTTCTGATGGGCTCATCTTAAACTGAGAGCTTAAGAAAAAATGGACTGGATTGGTGCAGGATCAAAAATAATCTCCTTCCTAATCCTAAAGTAACCACATCTGATATTACACAGGATTAGAAACAGTTCATGTAAGTTCCTACACTGCAACAAACGCCCATGTTCACAGCTTTAATCTTATTGAATTAGTATGACATTTAACTGATTCAACATGCCTTACGAAACAAGCTGATTTGCACTGGGAACATACATTTCCAAAAGAATTTAATTTAATACTATAATATAATATAAAACAGCCCATATGATTGCTAAAATTGACATTTTTTGCAGTGTGGCTGAAGATGCCTCAAAAAAAAAAAAAAAAAAATTATTTAGGATCATGTTGGTGTACTCATTGATTTTCTTGGAATTAATTGTGCATTTCTATGCTTGTGCCACTACAATTAGATTTGCCGCTAAACCCTGTATCAACACAACCCATTTCAGTGGATTGAGATATAATTGAACAAAACACAAAAGAATACAATACCAAGTAATATGAATAGGAGAAGAAGTGTGGCCATGTAAGGGAGGTCTGTTCAACAGAAATAACACAATACGTCAAAGCTAAAATGGTATAACACAAGAAAATCTGTCCTTAAACTTACAATATGTGAGTATAAATATAGAGGTCTGCCAAGAAACTGCTCTGACTGGACATCGATTTACATAATTAAATCATTATTTGCCTAATGTACTGTAATGTTAACAAACATCTTGTACCTTGGCTGTGAGTTTCTCTGGACTATCCTCTGCTGATGGCTCTGTGGAGCTGAAAGAGAGAGAGAAAGAGAGAAGGCAAGAGATCAGTGGTTGACGATTACTGTATCACACTGATGAACTGAATCAGCAAAGATGGAGAACAGGTACATCAGAAAACCTAAAACTATTCCTGAACATTGTCCCTTTAGCTGGAGACCAGACAAACAAAAGGAAAACACCACTGTGACTGTGAGGCAATGATTATTTACCTGTTTCCAGGTGAGGCTCTGGGATCATGGTCCTTCGCTTTGGTTTTCCTGAGGGAGGACCTGAATGAAAAGGTAGGGTGCGAAGGCATAGTAAAACACACAAAGCAGGTTTTAATTGTAAAGTCTTTCATGTGGTTTACTAACCACACATGTGTGTGTGTGTATATATATATATATATAAACATGATATATATACAACAATACGTTTCAGATTAATTACCCAGTATACATATCTCTTATGTATTTCTTAAGTCAAGATTTTGTCCCAAATAATGCCCCAAAACTGACAAATCTTTGTGGTGAACATCTATTAACTTCTTCCTACTACAGTTCCCTTAACAATGTACGATGGATGGATGCTATCAAACACTGTTTGTTGCTTTACCCGGGGTCCAAAACTTGTCTGTGCTCCTCTAGGCTGTGAGAAGGGCTCAACATTGCCATAGACTGAGAACCTGTGATTGCAAACAACCAACATTGAGATTACTCCTACTTCAATGAATGGGTTTACATAAATGAATATCAAATAGTAATGAGGTAGAGATATGGTGACCATTTGAAATGTCATTATGAGCATGCATCTGTACAAACCATCCTGGAGGACTCCTGTGGTGGATGGTGGGTGCACTGTTCGTCTGGGGGAGCTTTCGGCACTGCCAGGAGCCCTGAGGACCACACCTCCTCCATCACAAGAGGCTGCACTACGGATTGAACCAGAGCGACTGTGGGCTGGACTACCATGTCCTTCTGATACCTGATGACAGACATAAACAGAAAAAAAAGAGAAAAAGACATATGAAGTCAGTGGAAGAGAAGAAGGAAGGCCAGAAAGGAAAGAGGAACGTAAGAGAGGAACGACACAAAGAGAATTGAAAATAAAAAAAATCAAAAGAGAAGAAAGCAAAGGCTCTGAAGTGGTCCCAGAAAAAAAAAAGGAATAAAGTGCAATCAAAGGAAGACTGATCTGAACAGCCAGTGCTGCAGACTAATCTGAAAGAAGTCACTTGACATACTTTCACCATTTCTAATTCCTTGCCCTCTTTTTCCCTGGAAGCCTCATGCTGCCTGGTTTCTGTGTTCCTGCCAATTCTCATCCGATTCTCGGGCTGTTTATCCAATCTGAACTCATTCCTGCTTGAGCTGAGTTAAGGGACAGCATTAGCCAGACAAGAGCCTTTCATCCAGAAAAAGACTGTGGCTGTTATTATCACACTGGGAGAGACAATAAGTTGTGACAGCACCACAGACTCAATTAGTGCCGTGGAGCAACACACAGCAATTAATCCATTAAAGGAATAAAGTGGAATGGACAGGGGTTAAAGACACACAAACACATTGATAGACACACACACAGTAATTAGACACCCTGTGGTGAAATTAAAGGCATATTAAATGTAAGTGTAGTTTAATGAGAATAATGGACCATGTTTGATTTAAAAAATCCCATGTATCCACATCACATCTGGTTGATATTTCAACAGATGTTGTTAGGCAGGAAGTCTGTTGCATGTTTAAGCTTTACTGAATTAGAGAAAAAAAATCTGCAGGTATGTGTGTGTGTATATGTTTTGGTACAAACCTCCCCCTCTGTAGAGCTGATGCTGTCACGGGTGAGTCCTCTGTAGCTCTTCTTTTTGCTGGGCGAGTGGAGAGAGCCCTCCCTCAGGTCTATAGTAACACAGTCACACACACACACACACACACACACACACACACACACACACACACACATAAACAACTGCAATTTCGGCTGGCATGGTGAAAATTAAAAAATTCAATGTGTAATGCGTCTGTTCATCAATAATGTGCATGTTTTGTTGTTTCAGTCTTTATTTTTAGGCACTTCATTTGGCCTAGGCCCGTGTTGACACCTCCCATTGAATAACTCTATTAAAAAAACATCAGTTCAGTTCAAATATCAAGTCTTCCTCTGAAAGTAACACTATTAATTAGGCAGGCAATTATCATGTTTCTGCTCATTCCTTGAGTATACAGGGAAACGCTGTCAGAAGAGACAAATTTGAATAAGATAATTTCAGCAGATCCTGTCTTCTCCTCCCACATACTCTCTCTCCTTTTATATCCCGTTCCAGCCGTCTCCCTCAACCCCCTCTCTCGCCTTTTTAATATTGCATAATGGGCTGCGTCACTCGGATCAGTGCTGATCCAAACACTCTGTTATCCCGTCTGCACTGTACAGTATCAGATATGGCACTTCTCTGTGCGCACTCTTTTCTGCCGGGATGTAGCAGATGCAGCCACTGAAATTAAGCCAGCAGAGCTTAAAAAGACTCGAGGAGAACAAAGCCAGACAGATGTGCTCAAAAGGGATAACTTGTTTGTTTTTGTTTGCAGAACATCATCAGTGAAACTCGGTTCAGGGGTGAAAGTTCGTGTGAGGGTTAAGACTAAGAGTAGGAGGAAGATTTGTTTGTAAAAAAAGCAGGGATTGATTTTGTGAGTGTGTATGTGTGTATGTGTGTGTGTGTGTGTGTGTGTGTGTGTGTGTGTGTGTGTGTGTGTGTGTGTGTGTGTGTTTACAGCGCGACAGGCTACAGCCCTGTCTTTTCAATGTCCTTCACAGGACAAGTTGCGTCAATAAATGACAGAGCTAAAAAAAAAATGGTTACGGCACTGTTGTTGAAGTGCATCATGGGCCAATTTAAGAGCAAACAACCTGTTTAGGTCCTCAGGTCCTTTGGGGAAAGTAAAGGTTTATTCACAGCCACATTCTCAAGTAACTATTAAATATAATGTTTGACATATTGAGGAACATGTTTAGAAAGATCAAAACCATCCATATGAAGCTGGAGCCAGGAGGCGATTAGCCTAGCTTAGCACAAAGGAAGCAGATAGCCTTGATAAAACGTATCCAACAATGAGCACGTTCAAAACTCTTAATTAACACTATATGTTTTATTTGTTCAATCCCTCAGAAAAGCAACATACAGAAATTGTACAGAGAAATTTTGTTTTTGTTGATTTTTGTGCAGATTTTTTTAGAGACAGATTTTGTAACTCCTGGACAAAGCCAAGGTAGCTGTTTCCACCTGTTTACAGTCTTTGCGCTAAGCTATGGCACTGAACAGATAGAGAGTGATCCTCTTATCTAACTCTCAGGAAAAGAGTGACTAAGCATACTGCCCCAACTATTCCTTTATATCAGAAATATAATAATGATGCTCACAGAGAAACAGACCTTGGGCTGCTGCTGCAGCCCTGACAGGGCTGTGCTGCTGAGCACTGAGCCTCTCAGCACTGTTGCTGTTGTTGTTGTTGACCTGGATGCCGTTCTGCTTCATCAGCTGCATTAGCTCGGACTCTAACGCTGCAATCTGTAGCGGGAGAGGAACCGATCAATGTTAATCAGCCATTGGCATTTACCTGTCAAAACAGCTACTTTAAAGCACTGAGTGTAAATGGCTTACATGATCCCATTTGAAAAGAGTCTCTTACAGGAGTTGGCCAAGTCTGACAAGTGGACATACAAAGTATATGAATCTACACCACATTTGATCCAGCATGGCAGTTTAGTTAAAACATTACTCTTTCGTTTACTGTCTTTCCACTAACCAAGTCAGACTTACGTCACAAATTTGAGAACTTGAATATGCTTGACTAGTACTGATGAAACACTCTTTGATATTCATGACTTAGTACTTGACTTAGACTTGTGACAGATGACTTGAAAGAATTTGACTTTTTTGACTTCTTTTTTTTTCCTTCTTTTTTAAAAAAAATAAATATATGCATTTAATATTTTTAAAGAGATATTTTTAAAAAAATATTAAATATTTTTTGCAGAAATACAAACAGGAACGGGTGAAAACAAAACCTCTTTGGCAGGTAACTAATAATAGGACTAAAATAATAACAATAATTGTGTCAATGGGTTGCCTGCAGTTACAGATCTGGACTCTCCATTGCCACAAAATATCAAATATCAATAAAATGTATTAGGGGTCATTAGGCTGAAACAGTTTTCTTGATGTTGAAAGTAAAATTGAACTTTTCATAACTATTGTGTTTTGACTGATTTAAAATAATACATTTGGGTTGAGCTTCAGAATTTTGTATAACTTGACTTGCGACTTGCTTGATCTGAGCAATGACTTGACTGGCCATTGTCACCATAGTAACTTGGCACTTGCTTGTTACTTGCACATGTGTGACTTACTCTTAGCTTTGCAGTTCACCATGTACAATGCAGTGCAGTAGGAGAATGAGTGTGTTCAATGTGGACAATAATAGTAGCGGACAGCCAAGTTGACTGCCCATTCAACTCTGGGGCAGGACCTGAGACTTGTGCAGAAAATAACACAACTGTCATGTTTAAAGACAAGGAAAGCAGAAAATCAGCTGACAACAGAACGAGCCACAGGCCCCTGGACACCAAGTCCATCTGCTGTCACTGTCCAGGGACGAGAAAAAGCTTTTTATATGTGGCAGATAGCCTTTTAGAGGGAAAACGCAAGAAAATCTGTCATTAAACTTACAATATGTGTCATCTGTGGAGACCTGTTACTGATCTTTTTCATAATTCTGATTGATATGAGGAGCTAAACTGATCATCAAGCACAGAGAAGAACTCCATTGTCCAATAGTTCATTGTTTATTTTCACTTCAGGGATTTCTGTTTTGTTTAGAGGCCAATATGTTGAATATTGCAGACACTGAGAGAACAACTAAGCAAAAGAGAGGTACACTAAAATGACAGATGGAGAGAATAAGATTAGGACAAGCTTATTTACCCTGACTTGCAACCCTTGGATCTCAGCCAGGTGAGCTTTCTCAGCCTCCTCCAGCCGCCTCCTCTCCGCATCCTCCTTCTGGATAAACTCCACCTCTCTGGAGGGAAAGAGGGATGAGAGAATCATCATGTGCTGAGTAGGTGTGTGGTAAGACAGGAAAGCAGGACACATTTATTTTGTGTGAGCGTGTGTCGCCATGCGTAACAGTGCCTGTCTCTCGCTCAGCTGTAGTGATAAGGGAGCCCAGACTGTTTTAGGATGAGAGCGTGACTCATTTTACTCTGACCCTGCTGCTCATAGTGAACACACACAACACATGTCAACACCCACAAGAAGCACACATACACATATGTACATCCCTAAGAATATGAAATGCTGCCTGCTTTGCCCTTGGTCAGGGAGCTCGCTGTCTCTTCTGCGCAGCTCAGTCTTCTACTCGAGATAAGCACGGGGAGTTTGTTTCATTAGTTAGCTTCCATTTGGCCTGCAGGAGCAGAGCCAATTAGAGGCAGTCAGACTGGAGCTGAGAAGGAGAGGTTGTGATGGGACTGACCAAAGAGATCAACGTACTGAAAAGCAGGAGAGCTGCACTGCAATAGAATAAGAAACTCAGCTCTTACTGTTGAAATCGGATAAGACTTGGGCTATAAAAAGAGCCGCAGTCTGCCTCACAGATGGAAATGCAGAAGATATTTCTTTTTTTTTCTGCTCATAGAGGCAAGGGAGGCTGGCTATAAGAGGAATAATGGAGGAATTCATCTAAAATTATTTATGAATAGCTGCGTTTAATGGCAGGATCGAAGCAATCACCTCATTTAGGAAAAGGTTCAAGTGTCTGATTTACAATAAAGTTGCAAATTATGTTTCACTCGGTTTGGTGCCTCCCTCCCTCCCTTGGTGGTGCCTCCCTCAACAAGTCAAGGAGACAGAGTTGATTAAGAAGAATGTGAGTAAGCAGAAGTTTCTGATTGCATTATGCTACACTCAACTGTGGCAACAGCCTGGTCTGGACTGAAAAACACAGAATTTCATGGAGCTGACAAAATTGACAAGACTTTAGCACCGTTTGTCCCAAAAGTAATTAATGAATTTCTTTTTTAGTTTTGTTTCGAAATATAATCATTCCCCTGGTATGTATATCATCCCCCAATTTTGACAAGGATCGTCTCTTTTTTACTATAAACAATATCGTATCCCATCTGAATAATTTGATAATTTGATTTCAATCACATTAAAATTAAATACATTGGAGTTTAAGCTTTTATAGATGATAAATGGTTATTTTAATGATTTTGATCAAATCAAATGATTCTCACTTACTTACTAATTTAAATTTAAATTGCTTCGGTTTGACATGTTTGATCCAACAGTGGGACTAAAAGAAAAGTCTGGGAGCTTCCTGTAGTCCTTGTCCCACCACAGTGAGGGAGGAGGGTAAATTACCTAAATTAGAGAATTCTGAATGTTTTACTTTCTTATCTCATATTATATCTTAACCCTCTTCTTTCCTTACATGTGCTGTAGACATGATGCATTTTGAACCCAAATCAAGTATGCATCACAAAAGAAGTGGTGGTCCAAGGCCTAATCTAACTGAGATGTCTTGACAAAAAAAAGTTTGAGATGTCTTGCTCCACCCCAGAATATATTCCTCTAATACCTGATCACAGGATAAACACTTTAACCCAGGGTTCACTTACTTCTGCTGGAAGTCTTTGATGAGTTTCTTGGCTTTGTTGTACTTCTTCTCTAGGGCCTGGTACTGGGCCTGAGCCTCCTTCAGGTGTTCGTTGACGGTGTGGCAGAGAGTCTGTGCCTCGATCCAGTAGCTCTCCAGCTTCAACATCCTCTCCTTGTTCTCCTCGATGCTGGCCTTCAGCTGGCTCTTCTCCTTCTCCCAGCGCTGCTTCTCTCTCTCCACTGATGCCAACTGCAAGTAGGCAAAAGCAACTTTAATTACAACATGTGAACTTTTAATAAGATTGTAAATTCAACAAATAGAGCACAAGGAGTCCTATACTGTGTTTTAATTTTCAAAAGGATATTGTGTTTTGGAATGAAATATTTCACATTTTACCAGATTATATAGTTTGTCCTTGACACCGAAGAACTGATGTAAATATTTCTGTTGTCTGTACCTTCAGGTAAACATCTAAAATATTCATCTAGTTAATACCAAAACAAATCAAAATTTCTAAAACTCTTTTAAGACTCTTTTTACAGCAAGTTTGTATTTCAGACCATGGATTTATTACTTCATTTCCCTGTACAGGCGGTCTCATCATTACCCCTCAAACAATATTTTATGCACCACATGATTTAGTCATATCAATTCACACCACATTAATATGGAAATGAATCAAAATGGAGCATTTAAATTATACACTTCTGATGTGTATGTAGGACAAAATAGAAATAAACACTGTGTGCTAAAATGAATGTTTCTGAGGAAGACATACATAAAACATATGCTCTTGCAGACTTTTTGTCTTCATCCAACTGGGAAGGCAACTATTGCAGCCTATTACAGGAAGCAGAATAGTTTTGAAAGATATCTCAGATTTGTAGAAACCTCTTTCTGGAAAAAAAAGGTACCTTAAAGTGTAATTATGAATTAATCTGCTCTCTAGTCCTATAGCTTTCTCACTAAGAATAAGTGCCTGCTCCCTGGCTGTCCTGACACCAGTCCGGCATCCTTTTACAAACTGTTTGAACTCTGACAAACTTCTGTCATTTGCACTCAACTCTAGCCTCTGTCCTGGCAGTTTTAATCTCTTACCTTGTTTTTAAGCTTCTGGATCTCAGCCTCAGTCACTGTGTGTTTGATCTGGAGCTGTTAAGAGAAAAAGAGAAGACAGGGGAGAAAAGAGAGGGCGGTCAGATAATCAAATGCATGTCTGCGCAGGCTCTCTGTGCTGTCGATACAGTGTGACGGACGGAGGCAGCCAACCCTGTCCTCCCCTGACAGCATCCCAGCTCCAGCACTGACATGCGCTCTCAGAGGAGAAGCATAGAAAAGAAAGCGATAGGGGTAGATAAAGATGAATGGTTTTAAAGTCATTAAAATGGCTATAAATGTAAGAAATTCAGTCATTCTCATAACAAGAAAAAAATTTGGAAAATGTCCTTTTTTTCTAATGTAGTGTCTAAAAATGTTCCTCAAAATCTTGGATATTTTCTGAAGTGTAACTTCAGATGGATAGAGAAACCGTCTTGGAGAGAGGGTGGCAAACTAGTTTTGGATGGAAATTGAGATGAGCACTCATTTTGAGGCGGACGCAGAGAGGGGGAGGTAATGAAAGAACGGAAATATAAAAAAAAAAAGAGGCTATGAAGAGAGAAAACTGAATATGGAACAAGAGAGGCAAAAATGGGAACAAATGAGAGCTGCAACTGGTGAGACAGAGACATAATAATTGGATTTTTTTGTTGTTTTTTTTCACCTGAAAGAATTGGTACACAGTTTTGGCTGTCTTAAAACAATAGTCAGGTGGACATATGTATATTTAAACAACTAAGCACGTCAACGCTGTCTGGGTAAAATTAAAAAAAAAAATTTTAAAAAAAAACCTACTGTGCATATGTTTTGGAGATACTCACAGATTAATTTAACAAATCTGATGATGAAGCCTCATATCAGCTTCATATACTGGAAAACATTTTTACCTCAGTATATTAGAGTGGTATGAACAGTATGAATAGCAGGGATGATTATACAGCAAGTAAAAACTGTTTTCATGTACATATAAACAAAGCAACACAGCCTGTACCTGCTCATTCTGACATGTAATTGAAGCTTTATGCTGCTTAAGATGAGAGTTGTGTTTCTTGCAGCTGCACAACTAGATTGAAAGAAATATTCTACTCTACCCTGATACACTGGCATTATTTAGGAACATTTCTTCACTGCTCAGCTAAACATATCTGGTATTTTTGTTTATCTTGACTTAAAATAAATGTTCAGCCATGCAACTGGCTTTGTTGGCTCTGCCAGGTTGTGAATGGTAAGCAATGAGCCAAGTGTGCATTTGAAATGTGATCTGACGTCCACAAAATCTACACACAAATAATAAAATACTAAATTTATAATTCAGTGCATGTCTTAATGTCTGATGATTATACCAATATCACTTTGCTTACCATCTTGTCTCCGCTGACTGAAACACTGGGATTTAGTGAATAGCATTTTAAAAAGACATTAATAGACTAAAGCTTTAATAGATATTTGCTTGCTGAAACACATGCTTTAAGCCTATCCTCTTCACCACTGCAACCACAGGAGCATTTCAATCATCTCATTGTTTAAAAGGCTGATTCCCCAGCTGCCTGACTTCTTTTCGCCTTGATGTGTGTAAGACACAGCAAAAGAGGAGAGCCCTTTCAACAAAAAAAAGGTAAAAGGTACACCGTGGGGGGAGAAAGATCAAGATTCAGAGAAAATGGAACAAACGCATACATCCTGAGACCAGGGATTACATTATAGTTTCACTTGATATCCCCTGTGGTGCCTGCAGTGCAGCTGAAGCCATTTGTTAAATGTGTCATACAGCTATTGTGGCAGTGTGTATTGTGTGGTCTGCAGGAAGTGCTATGGTGCCAACAGTGCTGGACTGTTTAATCAATATTATCAGTTTCGCAGCCAAAAAGCACAAACGACTTAACAGTCCATGGATCCATTTTCCATTTTGTAGTTGTAATTTTAAGGTGAGCTCACTGTTAGTGATGTAGCAAAGGTTCAACAAAATGTGTTTCTATTCTCAGAGCTAACCCAAATTCAGGATACAAATGAATTCAAATATAGTTTTAAAGTATCGAGTCTAAACTCAATATTTTAAATTCAATGCCTCTAATCATCCAGATTATGAATTGTGGAAAATAATCTATACATGTATTTAGGAGGAAGGAATAAACTGTAAATCATAAAATGTCTAAGTTTACCTCTCTAAACTTCTGGTAGAGTTTAGTGGCGTCTAACTCCGATGGAGACAAGATGTCTTCTGTCTCTGGCAAGTCAAACACCTCAATGCTCTTCTCTCCGCCAGCCGCCGGTGTCCCTGTTTCCTCGTCATCTGTGGCATACTCTCCTGTCTGCTTTAAGAGGAAAATGTAAAGTCAGTCCCACAGTCTTCTTTCTGCAGATACACTTCATACATAAGCGATATCTACATTCACTTCCTTTTTTTTTTTGTTGTAATTTAAAATACTGGAAAGCTAGTAAATGTTTAGGTCACGTTGTACATTAAGCAAACATATATATCATTCCTAGCTACTATCTCTGTCTGTGTTAGGGAAACAGGTTAAACATTATTTTTGTATTGCATTTTTGTATAACAGAAAATTATTATTTTTTGATTCAGAGGTTTGGGGACTCTGGAAATAACTTGTTGTAAAATTATCTTTTCAGTTTCTCATAGACCACAGGCTATTTATTTTTGAGTCATCATATGCTTTTCTTTGTGACTCATCTGTAATGGTAGTACATGACAGACAAAAACTAGGGTTCACTTTAGCCTTAGCCCTTCAGCACGATATAAAACATAGCCTATAAAAACATCTCCAACTAAAGACTTTGTTGTTTCTAAAATGAGTCAGTTGGAGACAAAGTCAACCAAAGCCAGTATTTTCAACCAAGTCAGGAAGCTTTCTGTAATTAACAAAGTCTATTAGCAACAGCAAAACTAATAGTTACCACCTAGAAATAAAATAAGGACAATACTTTTTTGTACTTCTGAATACAAACACCCATTGTTTGAAAAATTACTATGCAATTCAAGCGGTAAACCTGTCACTGTTGTTATTCTGAAATACATATGTGCCACATTGGAAAGAAAGCTGCACAGTAACTAAGGGTGTGGGGCTTAGCAAATTGCTATTGGCTTTACTGTTGTATCCAGTAAAGCTAATAGCGTTCACTCTTCAGGCTGCAAATCAGCCAGGCAGTCAGATACCCAGCCATCCAACTACAGCATCCGTTTGTCACCTCCTTCTCACTTTCTGTCTTCTTCTAGCTATCTGTCCATCTCTCCTTAAAGTGGCATCAGTCAGAGTAAATCACGTTTCTCTACCTGCTGCACATTGCTGGCACTACCAGAAACTTCCATGTTCCCTTTTCACTTTCTTTTTTACATAACTAATGCTATTTTAATGCTTCTGCTTATATAACATCTAGTTAACCCACTTGGTAGCCAAAAACTTTGTCAAAAATGAATTGGTCTGACAGCCTGTTAAGCCACAAGTGTCATTTTGATGAAAATAAGGGGAGATAAGTTGTGCTGGCAAAATGTGAATGTCACTTATTATTATGACACATTAGTCACCATCTCGCTTTAAGTGCGAAGAAGTTAAAGGTCAAAAATAGTTAGCCTGTAATAATGTCTCTAATGGAGACAAATTAAAAAATATATAGAATTTATAAAAACAATCTCTGACCATTAAAAGTCACCAGAAACAACTTGTTGTAACAGCTTTGAAAGATTTAATAGGATTGAAATGAGCAACATTTTGTGGTTTGACATTAATGCAGGCCTTTATGTTGCATTTTTCCAAAGCAGTTTTTCTTTTTCTGATTCTCAGAGTACTGAGTACTGAATGGTGGCAAAGGCCATTAGGCATTAGATCTAAATTGTTCAGCTGATTCAGTGTTTGGCTGATGACCAACAGAGCCTGATATTTCCTGTGGAGCAACTCTATGAAAACATCTCCGTCTCCCTCTAACCGTCCTGCAAACGTATCCTATTTAATTTTATGTATTTCTATCAATCAGTCCAAGATAATCACTTTCTACATATAATTTTTGTCCTAATGTGAGATAAAAAGAAACAGCGTTTTTACAGAGTACAGAATTAATGCATTAAATATTTATAATTCATTTGGCCCCACATCTCTTTGTTTCTGTATCTTGCCATCTTGTTAGGCCTATTCACAATTTTATCTTCCCGTATTTATTTGTTTGGCCTGGATCTCTTACACGTGTGCTATACACACACACACACACACACACACACACACACACACACACACACAGTCTCATCTCTCTCATCATCTTGCCCTATATCCTCTCCACATCTCATTCTCTGCACTTCCCTATCTCCCCCAAGATAACCGTGCTCGGGCCTGATTTGTCTGCATGCATGGTTGACACAGAGTACCATTTCCATAATAGGCTTGTTTGTTGCCATGGTGCCACCATCTAGCATTAAGATCCCATTTACTGAAGGTGGAGTTAACTATTGAACACATGGTAGGGCAGCCACCAATTTGCATATGATAAATGGATCCCCTCCTACCACACATGAAGGGAGAGAAAAGAACAATTTGAGGTGAAACTCAAACAGAGGATGTTCAGCATGTGATGATGTCCACTAAGAGTGTCTAATATGTGTATGGTGTTGGTGTAATAAATGTGAGTCAGTGCTACAGGAGAATGCACTTTAACTTTGACAAGTTGAAAGATTTTTTTATTGTATATGCAATACTATTTATTGGACCATTTAAAAAAAAAATTATTAATTAAAGCTGTATTTTAAGGCTGAATTGATTTTTCGAGCAACAGAAAATTTATAATTCAATAAATTTGGTTATTCAAGTAATCTTTCATGGCACTTTAAAATTATAACAATTAAAAATTCATCAAATGTTCTGTAATAGATTCTCCAATGTAAATATTTTCTATTTTTCTTTAGCTTTCAGATTGTGTTTTGTATTATTGGTCAGACAAAACAAAATATGAAATTGTCTCTGGGAGCTAGGTGTCTGTTTTTCAATATTGTCTGATAATTTATAGACAAGGAGATCAATAAATCAATAATTCGAAAAAAATAATTGCTAGATAAATTATGGTAAAAAAAAATTGTATCTTGTTATATCAAAATCACAATTTTCGCGTCATATGGTAATGACTGTAATTACCATTGTCTCATTTACATAAAAGTCACAATTACAATTTCTTACTTTTTTTTAACATGATATGTTAACTTGACACTAAATATTTCAGAAGCATTTTAAATAACCAAGTAAGTTGATACACTTCAGCCACAAAAGTTAATTGTTCAAGAAAATTAAGCATGGTAAACAATGTATATTTGAGGTGGAACAAGTGGAAAATCAATAATTTAGTTAAAATTATTTCAGCACTTTCAGTAGTTTTAATCAGGCTGTATATTAGAATTGATTGCTTTACACAATATGTAGTGTACATATATGAGTGTGTGTGTGTGTGTGTGTGTGTGCACGTGCGTGTGTGGATGCTTTTTCCATGTGTGTTTTCACATTTAACTGCTGACAGATGGGCATGCATGTGTGTTAGATTACGTATAATCAAGCACACAAATGGGCTGTCGTACACGTGATCTGTATTGCTAACTGAAGAAGGATCCCTTCCTCTTGGGACCTGAGCCCCAGCACCAATAAAGAGCTGTCTGTCACATGTAGCCAGGCAGTACTCAGAGTGAGAAATAACCATCCTCCCTGTCCACCCGGTGAGAACTCGATCTAATATTTATAGAGATATTAATATTGATGAGCTCCTTTTATTGTCTCATAGATCTTTGTAATGGTTCTGTAACTATTTACCCTATCGGCAGTTACATAGGCAGTTATGGATGCCTTGGTGCTCCTCAGTGGCAGATCTGAAGTGGGTTTTTACAGGGGTTTGCAGTCTTTGTATGGATAAACAATTTTAGCATAATCACCATTTGTTTATGTGGCCTTCCGGAGATCTGTGGCAGAGGGTTATCATTCTAGTTGTACTCCTAAGTCTATTTTGATTTTCATTATTCACCCTTGATCTGAAATGATGACAGACAGCAGGAAGAAAGCAGAAGAAGGGAAGGGAAGTTTCTTGTTTGTTTAAAAGATTGAGGTGTTTCGTAATGGTTGAGTTCCACTCTTAACTCGCTGTAGGAGCTTTAATAAGAGCTGACAGTGTTACATGTGTATGTAGCCTTGATTATGGAAGAGCTGGGATAGCTTCAGGGGGCCTGGTGAGGAGCTCCTTATGCATGAGGGCTCATGATCCACCATCCACCAGGAAATGAAAGACTTCAAACAACACTGATGAAGTTGGAGCAAGAAGAGATGCCTGAGTGAATGTGTCTGCATGTAAAGCTATGCATGAGTGCAGCTGTTCCTGTGTGTGTGTGTGTCTGAGTGAGGACACACTTTGATTTATCTTACTACAGTCTGTGCTTACATGTGTATGCACGAGTGTCTCCAGGGCGCGCACGCGCGCGCACACACAAAAAGCATGAGTTCATGGGCTCAGTGTCTGGTGGATTAAACGTGCTGTGAATAAACAGCAGAATCAGACTGGGAAACGCTGAGTGATGCTTTCTAGGACTGAAGCTCACATTGCATCTTCTTAATGTGTGTGTGTCTGTGAGAGTGTTCTCTGTGCAAGCATCAAAGCTTACTGTCAGTCAGTTATAAGGAGTTAATAAGCTCAAATTTAAACTCATCTGTCATGAAAAGGGAGCTGATTTACATTAAGTGACAACAATTTTTCCAATGTAATGTCATTTCTAAGACATGTACTCACTAATAGCAGATGAACTTCTAATAATAAGTCATTAACGCAAGTTCAAAGAATCTGTTCAAATTCTCTTAAATTAAGTGAGTGGTATCTTACCCTTCTTATATCCACTCTTGTCTATGAGGTATGTAATCTCATGTCATGTATGCACAATTTTTTTCCTTAGTGTAGCACCCTGCACAGTGGCCAGGGTTGTGTGGTCGTTACCTCGTCATCATCAGCATCATAGTGTGCGTACTGCTGCTCCAGCAGCTCTCTCTGTCTCCTCTCCTGCTCCAGGGTCTGCTGGATCAGAGTGGCCACCTCACTCTGCTGGCCTGGACGTTCTCGGCCAATCACAAACCTGCAACAACACGCACCACTTTAGACAACACAGACTTCAGTTACTGCACAACTTCAGAAAACTGACACATGAGAATATTTGCTTCATGAGGAAAAATGCTATAAATATAAGAATTAAATAAATTAAATTAAATAAACCACATTTTACACAGTCTATTTTTCCTTCAAGTTTTTGAAAGAGAATTTGCTTATAAAGGAAAGTGAAACCAAAGACAAACCAGTCATAAAAAAAACAAAACAAACAAAAAAAAAAAACATGCAAAACATGTATTTTTTTCTTCATTAAACACCAAGAGTCTAAACTCAGTTTCTTGCTCCCTGAGTCACACTATTGAATAAAAGCCAGAGGTGTTTTTGGAGAACATTATGATGTTACATTGAACTTCATCTTTGGCCACTGTGGATATATAAATCATAAAGTATCATAAAATACAAAATTATCATATCAAAAAAATAACTAGTGTATGACTTATTGACTTGTGGCCAAAATTTTTCAAGCAACATCAGATTAATTTTGACCTTTGATCTCTGACAACCAAAACCGGTTCATCAGTTCATCCTTGAATCAAAGTGAACAGTTGTACAAATCTGAAAAAAGAGATATCATGGTCTATCACCAGTGCAGAGGTATAAAAAGAAAATCTGTTTCTATATCAAGTGTTGTTAGGGGAAATAACTTATGGGATATGTAGTCTCTGATAAATGCAAAAATACCCTGATCTCAGCCTTATTTGATTATGGTAATAGGCATTTTTTGACAGTGCCTTATAAATGTTTAAAAATGGGACAGCAACTTTAAATAAATGAAAAAAATGTTTTCTACATATTTCAGACATAGAGGTAATTTTTTTTTAACAAATAAAAGTGATATATTTCTACCCAGATGTCTCTCATGGTGGTGTGTATTTGTGCAGAGAAATGACCACAACAGTCACTGTGTGACAGCAGCCAAGGCCCACAGCCACAAAGCAACGACAGCAATAGTTGTTGATGTATCAGGGCAGGGCAGGGAGACGGGACACACATAATAATGTGAGAAGACGGTCGACTCGGTCAGGCAGCCTGATATTAGCCTGGCATTGAACTAAATGTAAATCCACAGGCTGTGCCTCCAAGCTACTGACTACTAACTGCTGTAGTTAAACACAGGGCAGCTAGTTTCAGGTTATATCCTGGTATATCCAGAATTAGTTAAATATTAACTAGCTTTGTGGAAATGTGTCATAATTGCTGTTTGAAGTCTTGAGATATGGCTATGAGATATGGTGTTACTAAGATATGGTGTTACTGAGATATGGTGTTCACAAGGATGGGATGGACCTGAAAACATAATGCCTCTGGCTGTGGCTGTCGCTGCTGCAGACGCATAAAATGAGAGGAAGCACAATGGTGTATTCCTCCCTCTGTGGTAGCTTCAGTGCCAATGATGGTCTGGCTTTTCAGAGGAATATTCATAATATGATCTCCAATATGTTCTTCTTGTTCTTTGAAAAAAGCAAGCACCCATGGATCAGAATTTCTCTGACCTATTCTGTGAAATCTCCAAGCTGGCAGGGCCCTATAACTGTGTATGTATGAGCATGCTCCATGAGCTATATGTGTCTCAGTCGTGTGTTAGATTGAGAGACAGAGACAGACAGAAAGAGAGAGAGGGGATTCGAGATAGGGTCTAATCAAGTGAATTCAGTTCCCGAGAGCTCTTTCATATATTTCTAAAGGCGATGCAGAAAAGGTCTTACGCTTCAGCAGAGCAGCGTACTTGATCTACATGAGAAGGAACAACTGAAGGGCAGGACAGAGGGAGTACATGAAAAAAAGAAAAGAAAAAAAAACAGGGCTAGTGAGGGCATTGGCCAAGCTAAGTAGTGTACTAGAACAAGCCTTTGGACAGCAGGGAGGTCTGAGGAGCAGCTGACCTGGAAACAGCCTTACTCCTCACGCATGGGGAGTATGTCTTGGTTCCTCACTGCGTCCCACTGTTCGGGGGCTGCCACACACAGCGCTGCTTCAGCTCAGCAGAAGAAACCTTCACTACTGATCTCATTTGCTCAGATGAATACAGACATGGCTCGTGTAAAATATGCAGTGCAAGGCAGGAGATTGAGTTTTTCCTCACACACTTGGAGAGAAAGTAAAAAATAAAAGAAAAAGGAGGGAGAGCTGCAGGAGGGAGAGCTACAGGACACATGTCTTCTCCAGTCGGTAGTACTGGGTTGACAGGCGTTTGAAGATGTCAGTACACATTCACGCATAACAGATATGACTGGTCAACTGTGGTCAAGATGGGTTATCTGTTACATTTAAGGTCATCCAGAAATGTCCTCTTTTTTCAGTAGATTATGGTAGATTTGTTTAAGGAATAAAGATACTATTATTCTGTATTTGTCTTATTTTGAACAAATCCCATTAAAAGACCAAAACCAATGTGTTGATGTATCTCTTTATACTTACTGATTTGTTCATATAGAAGCTGTAGATCTTTAAAAACAAGACGCAAACATATAGTATCTTAATTTTTTTTAAAGGCTCAATGAATTCCTGAAACAACTGGGTACTGCAGTTTTTGGTATACGCAACTCGAACAAGCCACAGATTAATACACATTTTGAGTTCTGTTGAGTATTTACAGTAGTTGAACGCTGTGTGTGTTCAACTGACTAAGAAATACACTAAATACCCATGCTCACCCAGTGCTACAATGTGGTTCATTGATGCGTTACAGTTTTTGGATAACAATGGAAGTCTGTGGCACAGAGGACTAAGCTATTATCAGGCTTCAGCTCCCCAAATAATACGTCTAGTTTCATTGTTAGTTATTATTGTTATGGTAAGTTTTAAAATGGGATTTGTTGACAAAATGATGAATGTTATTCACTTTTTAAACTGGGAATAACACTCAGTGGATTGAGGTGCAAATAATTAGAAAAAATTGTTATGCGTGTAACAATAAAATTAGCAGTGGGTGTGTATTGTGGAGGAAATGTATTTTTCAAAGGGAAAACTACAATAAACTCACATCAGGTTGGCCTTTTTAGACAATTAGTGTGAGAGCATTTGGAGCAATAAAAACATAACTTGCCATGTTGGGCTAAAATTAGGCCAAAATCCAGTAACTCAGTAATCTTCCATAAAAGAAATCCATGCATCCTTTATCTGTTACCAAGTGCATATTTTTCTTCTGTTTCCCTTGAGGTGATGTGTATAACACTGTTTTTTATAGTGAGAGGGGTGAGGGGAAACTTCTGACTAAAACCTGGAGGATTTGCTGCTGGAGGTTGGGGTTAAATATAGCTAAAATGGCAAATCTAGGACAGTTGGCCATAAAACCTCTGGTGATCAAACAGAGAGAGGGAAGGATTTACCGAGTAGGAGGGGTACGAGGAGGAGGAGGTGTTGGAGTGAGTGGGTGAGATGTGATGGAGGAAGAATGAGACAGTGAGAGAGAAGAGTGGAAAAAGGTATGTTGATCCTGAAGAGTGACAATTATCATCACAGCTTGTTACAATATTGTCACAGTGTATTTTTATGTATAAGATTTTAAATATAAACATTTATTCAGTGATATTTAATGGGGATGTCAACTTTCTGCACTTCTCATATTAATCTATTCATACAGAGATGGACAGGTGACAGGTATCTTTTCAAAGCTGCCTCATGTTCCACATCCTAGCATGAGGAAAACCCTCATTGTCAATATTAGTTCAGCAAACAACGTCTGTCTGGTTTGATATTGTTGGACGTGTCTTCATGCGGCATTACACTCTCCACACAATCATTCATCTTTCCACAGAGTCCCAGAGTGTGGTGACCAGAACAGGCCTGAGGTTGAAAACCACGCTGAGGCCTCTGGATTATTTAACAGTGATATGATTGGTGTCTCACCACTGTGTAGTGTGTCTCTGGATGGACAGGGATGATAAAGAATACAAGGCTTCACTGGGGAAGTGGGACAGTGACAGAGAGGAAGAGTAAGAAGAGGAGTAAGAGAGGGTAGACAAGCTCAGACAAAGCAGGAGACATCACTAAACCATACCATGAAAAAGGAAAGTTGAGAGCAAGAAACAACTGACACCTGAGATGGCAGGCTCATGGAGTTGCCAGGGACAGTACTGGCTCCCCAAATCAAAGCCTTCCTACCATACTGTGTGTGTCTGTGTGTGTATGTGTGTGCTTTCTGCACCCCACTGCCAAAAAATACACCACTGTCAAAGATGGAAGACTTTCGTCACATATTTCGTTCCCACATCTTCACCTATCTCAGATATGATAATAAAGGAAAGGGCCCTGGCAAACAAAATTTTGCCGAGCACCACTGTTCTGCACCTTCAAACAGCAGCAGGACAAACAGCTTCAGCATGCAGCAGTCGTGCAAAGAGAGGATGAGAGACGTCACGGATCATGACTGAATTCAAAAGAGGCTGTTAGGAATTATGTATGACAGTGTATGATGGTAGTCTGGTTCATGGAGCTTATAACATTTGACACACTTTGGTTTCCATAATCTTATAGTAATTCAAAGGACCTCATCAGTGGCTGAAAAAATGTGTTATGATGTATGCAATGAAAAAAAATCTAAATTTGATCTACAGGTGATTCTTAAATCGTATTTTATGTTCAAGTTGAAAATCTTAAGCAGCATAGTTGTATTTGGGTCCAACCCCATTCATTTTGTTCTAATGTTTTTCTTAAATTATATCTCAGTGTTTTAATAATTATGTATGAGACTCAAACAAAGACTAAAGCACAACTAAAACTATTTTCTAAGAATTGCATTTTGTTGTCGCTTGTGTCTGTGCCTTACCGAACCACTCCTGATGTGTTCCTGAGGACGGAGGCAGCAAAGCTCTGGGTGACTCCCACCAGACTGGTCCCATCCACCTCCACGATCTGGTCATTCACCTTTATCCTGATACAGACATGGACAAAAGTGTTATTCTTTGTCCACATGTCTGCATGTACATGTGAGCTGAAAAGTGATACAGATGTAGCTCACACACAGTCCTTCTGGAAAATGACTGTGTCCCCTAGTCCACAAAAATAAACATCAAAATACATTGTGCCTGATGCAGGAGAACTAAGGGACAAACAAATTGGCCCATCATGCATATTCACATTATTTTCCACATAACAACAGTGCCAGACTCTCTTTTGGTTACAAATTTCCACTGCAATAGCCCCAGACTATTGCCTAACCAGGAGACAGAAGAGATGAGGCTCAAAACAAACTAGGAGGGCTAACTAGCCTTTTGCCCTGAGCAACAACACAGCCAGTATTTCTGCTCTGCTCCATGACACAAAGAGAGGTCACTTCTTAACCTAGAATAAAATTCCTGATAATGATAAAAATTGTTAACAAATCACATAAAATAGACATCCTCGCAAAATATTTTATTAAAATCTGCTTAAAAATTTGCATGAAACCAGAATTCTGAAACTAAGTGGATCGTTTCTTAAACAAATAAGTAAAATAAAAACTGATTATTGAATATTGCTTTTGTTTGGTCCAAGTCATAACTGGAATGGCACTCTAAGGCCAAAAAATCCTACACACGTCTAACTTGCCCTTAAAATAGAGAAATAAAAAGGAAATAGTCTGATAATGCAAATTATTTGTCACTGTAACCATAAGATCCACACATTCCTTCCTTAATAAAACTCACAATCTCTATTTGGATGGAGCCACCCTTTAACTGGATCAGCTCCAAAATTTCCTCTGTGACCCAAGTCCCATCCCTCCACCAAGTCTGGTGCAAATCAGTTCAGTACTTTTTGCATAATCCTGCTGATGAATAAACAAACAAGCCAACGTGGCAATAAACATAACTTCTTTGGGGGAGGTAATAACATGCAAAAATGTCAGGCTTCTGTGAGCCTTGCCAATATCTACAGACAATTTAGCAACACTTCGTCCAATTATCACATTTCATTGATATAAAATGGTGCAATCAAAGCACTGCTCCTATTCTGTAAATTAAAGTGGTCACCGTTTCACATCAGTTTTACAAGGTCTGAAAGAGATAAAACATTCACTCACTATTACTGCTTTTATTTATCCTGCTTTAATTAATTACAAATTATGCTAATTATATCTTGTTCACATACTGCACAGGATTTACTGTGAATTAGTATATGAATGCTTGAGTCTAAGCACCACCTAGCCACTGACCAATGAAAACCTCTTGACTTAGTTTTTCTTGATTTGCATGATGGAATTACAAATGAAGAGCCCAAAGGCCCAATTTAGAAAAAAAAAAAAAAAATTTAAATGGAGGGATTTGAGTTTAACCTATTTTGGGGATATTTGTTATCAAGAGTACTTAAGCGGTCTTGAATTTTACTTGCATAAACATGAGGGACTCACAAGAGACAGATTTAAATTAAAGAGTGGTCAATGCAGAGGAGGTTTAGATATCCTTTCTTTCAGTACCAAGAACGACTTCCTGCAAAGTTAAAATCAACATTAAAAAAAAGAAACGTTCTCTGTTTGCTGCACCCACAGCTGCAGTAACCAGTGTTTTCTCAGTCTGTCACAACACCCAGCAACTGCAGTGCAGGATTTAACAGGACCGTGACACCCAACACATCGAACCAGGGTGTCACATGGATGCAGAGAGAAGCATCAGTCTGTCAGGTAGACAGAGAGTGAGCTGGTGGCCTGTCAGTCAGCAGCTCAGATGCTTTTCTGACTTTCACAGCTTCCAACATCTTAATCTGGCTTTGTGTGGCTGAGGCTGGCTAGCATACAACTGCCAGGCAAAGCCAGCAAGAGAAAAAACAGAACACACTGACAACAGGGGGGATATAATGCAAGGAAATCACACACACACACACACACACACACACACACACACACACACACACACAGATCTCTGTGCAGTCTACATGCATCTAGGGTCATCAGCACCAGATGTAACAGTGAACCACAGCCAAGCCTATATCTATCTGTCTGCATGTGAGTGTGTGTCTGTGTGCGTCAGACCGTTCAGGCAGACTCAGCAAGAGAGAGAGAGAGAGAGAGAGAGAATGAGAGAGACCTATAACTGGAGAGGTAATGATGGAAGGAAATTACATTCTGGCTAGTGACTCCTCCCCTGTGTGTGTGTGTGTGTGTGTGTGTGAGTGTGAGTGTGTGTGAGAGAGAGTCAGAGTGTGAGTACTTAGAGGGCACTAATATCTGGGGTTTTCTGTTTATTTCAGTCATATTGTGATCAAGGTTTATTGTGAAATCTGTCATGAGGACAAAGAAAGAGCTGCAGATTCACAATGGAGGATGTTTCTGTTGCCATCATTCTCCTCCATATCCTGCTCTGGTGTGTTTGTGGAAAGGTCAGCATCAAATGGGATCAAAGCTGAAACTGACTGAACTGTAAATGGAGCGTTTTCGTGGTAAATCTGAAAACATGTGGTGCACATGAGTGAGAGCAACATTAAGACAAAACTGTCAAGACAAACCACTGTCTACGATATTTGCACACAAAAATTGTTAATGCCATGCATACAAATATTTAACAACTGTGCATATTTTAATACTTTGTATATTTACAGGCTAAATCTTCTTTTACTGATTTTTTTTTTGCATTTGATCCTTTTACTGGATTGACATTATAACCTTTATGACTGTATGGTATTTTCTGCACCCCCAGTAAACCCCTAAATTAAATGTTCAGTCATGCTTCAGATACACCAGACAAAAAAACAGGGCAGAGAAATCATTAAATGAAACATGGGTTACTGGACTGAACTGCACAATATGACTACACAAAAAATATAACACATGTGCAGTTAACACAGAAAATAGGCAGGTCTGTGAGGCTGCACAGTGGTGCAAACATCATCATGCTAACATGCTAACAATGATAATGCATGCTGAGGTGTTGCAGGCCGTTAGTTAGAGTTAGCATGCTAACACTTTCATACTTTTTCCTCTGAGGAACAGGAATTTAATTATCATTATCAATCCACCCAAAACTTTTTAGCTTGGACCAAAGTGCTGGCCTGGCCATAACGCCAGCATCACCACAAATTAAGTTTCCATAGAGCAACACAGGTCCTGTGTTTAGAGTCATGCATTCATTAATTTTTAACAAAGCTACAACACCTGACATTTTTTTAGAGAACGGAGGAGCAGTAATGTTAAACTTTGTGTTAAATGTTAAACAAATCTATAGTCTTAGAAATGTATTGGACTTGAGCTTTAGCACAGCCTTCCTCTGATGTTTTTAATGTTTCATACTTCTCCAACTCACTGAGGGAAATTGGACTTTTTCATGTCAGTGCAACTGTCATCTTAGAACAGGCTCAACTTTTCTCACTTTTGAGCAAGCTGTATTTTTCCCCCTCTCACTACTCCTTTCCTCTCTCCTCACTAGATTTTAACTAATCTCACGCTCATGTGTTCATGTGAAAAAGGCAGCCCTGGCTTTTACATAAAAGAAATAGATTAATCCCTTAAGAGAAAACACACCTACTGCAAACAGCCCCTGTGCAGTAGAGCTCCTAGTGTGTTTGAGGAGCTTACAGTACTTACTGCTCTCATACTGCACTAAATGGAAGTGCTTATCATTTTTTAAAATCTGTTTATGGGGAACCTGAACCACACAGACACACTAATAGGTAGAAACTGGTGGTTTAGAGGCAGAAAACCACAGCTTGCCTGCTGAGGAAGCTGCCATGACCTCCTCTGCCCCTGGCTGAGTGCTTCACGCTTTGTAATGCACAAAGACACACACACACAGCTTCTCCCACACAATACATAGACACACCATCCAGGGGTACAGGGTCTCTCATTTTCAACAGACCAACTCCTGCAAACTGACACAGAATACAAGAGACACAATACACTCTAAAGCAACGTGTTTCTCACAGTTCGTATACAGTACACACATGCTCAGTCCTGTGAGACTCCATGGCTCAGACTGTGCCTCTCCCAGTGGATCTAATCCGAACCCCTGCTGCTAAATCTGACAGGCACAGAGTGTGACTGTGTGTGCGTGTTTATGAGTTTGTCAGTATGAGGCACAGAAGATGGTGGGAAAACAGAAACAATATGGCTGTTTAATTCTGTGCATCTTTTGGCAATAAATGACATTTGTGTCTTAAGTCCTGGACATGCTGAACTTTCACGTGTTCTCATGTGCCTTAATGCGTTTCCAGACTTAAGTATTTCTCACCTGTTGTCTCTCTCCGCAGCTCCGCCCTCAATGACGGTCTTGACAAAGATGCCCAGTTTCTCCAGGCCTGCATCTGCACCGACACCCATCCCGATGATACTGATCCCCAGGCCATCCTCATCTGAAAACACACAGAGGACACAGTTATGGTGTGAATATCTATAGTCTACAAACCCCTAAATTTTGGGCACTATGTTAAATGAGCTACATCTCACACTGTTTTTTTTTTATATATTGGCATAAACTAAATACAGATGAGACTTGGCAGTTTCATGTAGTATCCATTATTTTATTTCAAATTGAATTTGGTGAGGCACAAAGAACAACTATCCAAATGCTGCCTGTACAAGACAAGGGTGACGGGGGAAAGCAGTGTTAAGCGCCTCCATTTCCTAACTTTCCAATGAGCCTGGATCCACTCAATGAAACCCAAAATGGCTCCTGGGAAAGTGATGTCAAGTGGAGCGAGGGATATGGGTAAAAATACACCCAGAGAAGAACAATTGATTTATTAATGGAGAAGAAGAAGAAACATTTACAATAGACACACTGGCCTTCACATAAATAGAAAATGTTCTGGATGGGAAATTCCTTTTCAGTGTAGCATTTGTCCATCTCCATCCTGCATTAATCATTTATGAGTTGTTAGCGTTACATAAAAGTGGGTGGATGGTTAAACCTTAAAATGTAAAGTCTGTCTATTTTAGGCCTTTGGCAGATTTTAACATGGGACCAGACAAGTGAAGAAGATGCAACAAGAGAAGGTGGAAAACTGTGCACTCTAGTGCGATCTAAGGGGGCCTGTACTGAATTGCTGCTTTGCAACAGGATGATAAAGAGCAGAAGGCTATATCACGGCTATATTAAGAAAAGATAGTCTTATAGTGAAAAATTCATAATGAGAAAAATGGACATGGAATTTTAAAGTACATAAACAAATAAAGTTGCAAAGAAACAACTTGCTTAGAAAGAAGAAAATAGGTGAAATATCAAAAAAGCTAAATAATAATAATAATAATAATAATATGTAAGTGATTCTGTCCACTGGGTATGATGGATATGATATAATATTCTTAGAGTTTCTTCACCACCTTTCTCAAGCTCCACAGGGAACAGCTCCAGTTTCTCCACCCTCTTCTCTAGTTCGTACTCTGCGGAGGAGGCCACAGGATCCACCTCCTCATTACGTCGGTCATAGTCCTCATTGGAGTAAGTGTTGAACACCTGGAAGAGAAACACGAGGAGTTAATTGGCAGGCACACACATTCAAATATAGCAGATGGTTCACATTACAAAGATAGAAAACATGAAGGACGAAAGATTCAACCACCACAGCAATGTGATTCTGGGTCTTTTCTAAAGTTGTCTAAAGTAGGTATACTAAATCAAATGGCTTTAATAGAGGAACTCATTCTTGTAGATATAGATGGAAGTAAATATGAGCTTTTATGTTTCTAACTAGTGTATTCTCCAGAACAAATCTAACAACACTGTGGTAAAAAAGGAGCTTATAACAAAGCCACAACTAAAACCACAAATCAGCCTATTAATCAAGAACAAACTGTAACAGAGACAAACATAATGTGGTGATAGAGGATACAGGGATGCCTTTCTCCTCCCCTAAGCTGTGTGGACCTCTCCTCCCCTGCAAAAGTCAGCTGTCACTTCACATCTCATCCCAGCTAAGCGTTCTCTGCACTGAGGAGGGAGGAGAGGAGGAGAGGGGCCAGTGCACAAGCTGGCTCCAACGTGCATGCTGTTGTCACGTCTGTGGTGCGGCGTTCTGCAGAACGCTGGCTGCCGCTGGTGAAATAAAGGTGTGCACAGGCACACAAGGTGTTTACATGGACACATAGACATGCGTAGGCATAGGCATACTTGGATGGTGAAATTAGAGTCACCCTGACAGTCTGTGTGTCTCTCATTCAGAGAGACACATGGACACCCACACTGATGGCAGCTGCTATTATTAAAATCTGAAACACTAGTGACATTTGCCACATAGTGTTGTCTCAAGTAAGCAAGGATTTCGAGGGAAGTATATCACACGTTTGTGTCAATGACGTCAATCATCACAATCTTTCACAAGGCACACTACTCATCTGTGGCCACATGAATCTGAACTACTGTACATATGATGAAAAAACACTGTCACACACTGCAATGAGGATACAAATGACATCTTATCACATCCCTCTTTTGTAGTGTCACTTAGCATGTCAGTCACTGTCTACCAGCTCCTCACTGCCCTGGCCTCTATGATTTGGGTGAAAGAGGAAGTAAACCATGCTCTAAGCAGAGATCAATAAGGCATCATTTCACATCACATATATTGATCAAAGCCTAAAGGGAGATTTATGTCAGTCACTTAGTACGTATGTGAGTAAAAATAGACCAAGATCTCAGCTGTGTAAGGTCATGACAGATACAATAATCAATGCTGGCTTCTGTTATCAATATTTTAGTTTTGTTGGAACTGTTAACGATAACAATAATAAGGGCAAACAAGTGCAGAGCATGAAAAATGCAAGAAAAATGCCAGTCAAGGTATTTCTGCTTTTAGTTACAGAGTTTTCCTACTGTGCTCCTACTGCTGATGGTGCATGGGTTTTGACTAATACCTGACCACATGGCGTAGTGCACTGGTTGTAGACACAGCTTGGGCACATTGATGTAGTGTGATGCTGTCAGGGCTGGTTTTTATTCTTTTCTCTGTATGAGCCTGCGTGAGCTCTATCCATGACCTCCCTGTCATCAATCATTTACTGTGATCAACAGCCCTACATTATTAATGCTTGCATGCACACAGAGGAACACACACCCACATATATACATGAACATAATGTTTTACAGCATAATAGCATTATAGGAATATAAAAGTCAATATATATTGGCACACTGACATTCAGCAATCAGTAAATCACAAACAGTACCAGTCAGAGGTTTGTACATACACACACACTGTTACAAACACATTTATACACACTCATGCACATACTGCTGACGAATGCTAACACCAGCACTTGCACTGTCCTGGATGTCCCGGATGTGATGCACCCATTGGCAGCCAGTACACTCTCTAATGGCCTCTCTCAGTCACTATGCGCTTTCTACAAACACATTAGCATGTGGCAAGTCACTTGAGAGAGTAAAAGAGAAAGAGAGAGGGGAGGTCACAAAGGGAGCTGAGGACAGATGAGGGTGGATCTGTGAGAGAAGGCAAGCAAAGAAGAGACGGTGGGCGCGCAGTGATGGAGAAAGATAAGAAAAGGGCAGGGAAAGAAAGAAGACAGACAGAGAGAATGGAAAAGGCAAAAGATGGACAAGAGAGAGATGGTGACTGAAAGAAAGTCAGGGACAATATAAATGAAAGAACAGGCACAGGGGAAATAAGAATAAGTGAAAGAGAGACAGAGAGACAGACCATGCCATCAAACAGTGGTTTTATTTAAGACTCCCAAAGCAATGCCACGACTTAAAAACATCTCTTCTTTAAAGTAGAGGGTGAAATGCTGAAATGTAAAGGTCAACCTGAGCAGACTGATAATTGATTCAATTGCTGACGGGTTTAGCAAAACACTCTCATTTCTTTTCTCAGATAATTTGCACAATGTCTTCTTCATCTTTGAAAGTAGAAAAAGCACTTTTTGACCTGAGAGATAAGTGGAAAAAAACAGTGATTGTAACAGAGAATGTGATATGGTACTGGGATGTTTGTGACTGTGTTTAACCTTGGCAGGATACTGCTGCCTGCTGCTTGTATTGCAATAGGGAGATGGCCAGAGTACAAGACCAGGCATGCAGCTAGCAAACACAAGTCTGTCTGGTGTAGAGCCCACAGTTGGGGCACACACATTTAAACAGCCTCAAAAAAAGATGCACGGCAGAGACAGAAAAATGGCATAAAACCTATCTGACCCGACACTGCCTGCATATTTGGACACACCCAACAGACAAAATAAAACTTGACAGCGTCAGCAAATGTAATATGACGTGTATCAATGTGTTGACCCACATAATCCAATAAACTGATCCTTTGAAAACAGCAATGTCAGAGCATTTAAACCTTATCTGCTTTAATAACTGTGTGAAGTCCACATCACATCAAGATGACAATGGTTACAAAGTCCCACAATCAGAAATCTAAATCTAAAACTTCTGTGTGCGATCCACATCATGGTAACCCACACGGGAATCATGGCATCAATTTAAGCTGTGGACCGGAAAATGTATTTGTCATCTTGCTGTAACTCTGTCAGAGTAATGTCAGTCCTGATCCACAGATTAACTCATACACACACACGGAGCACACATGCAGGCAGACAACCTCTCCTCTTTCTTTTTGTCATTCTTCACTATATCAATCAATATCTCTTCCCCCTTGTTATCAACACACAAATCAATGCCAATGACATCAAATAACAGACACACACACACACTTTTGCTTTTTTTTTACAGTAAAAAAAAAAAAAAAAAAAAAAAAAAAGTGCAGACAGCTTCTGCTTGGGCTTCACATTTTTCTTATCAGTCCTCCAGACCCCACAGGTGGATGGATTAAGTTGGGGTTTAGTCTTATGAAAATTATTATATAAATTATTGACATTCATGGAAGCTGCTGTGACTCTGCAGATGCCTGGATGCCTTTTAACCACTGATCTTGGTAAAGCTGAGCCCTCTTAGTCGGTATAAGTACCTCTCTTTCTGTTTGTATTCTGGGTGTTTCAGTGTGTGTGCTGAAAATGCACATTGTGTATTTGAGTGATAACAACGAGAGTGTGTAGGTTGGTTTTGTGTTTGCCAATAGAAATTGCCAATAGAAAGTTGGCAAACTGGTGTGCTGAATCAGAATTCCTCTCCCTGGTTTTGCTGCTGGATGACATCCCTTCATGCCACATCATGTCTTGATAGCTGCTGGGCATGCCTGAGACTCCCCTTTGGGACAGAGAAGCAGAGATTGGTCAAGGACCTGCTAAGCTACAGGGGAGAAAGACAGGAAGACAACAGAAAATGGGATAATGCTGGATAAAAAGGAAGAGGGAAAAAAATTTAAGGTGATGAGGGGGCAGTACAAAGAGAGAGGCAAAGGGTTGTTTTAGGCAAGGAAGGGGGCAGTTCAGGAGACACAAGAGATGCAAGAAGGTTTAAGATTATGAGAAAATGGAGGAGTAGTAAGTGAAAAGGAAGAATCCAGTTAAAAGAGGATAGGAGGCAATATCCACTGAGAGGAAAACAGAATGACTCATATGATTCATGGGTTAGAGCAGCAGCAGACAGTGAGGCTATTGAAGAGTGAAACAGGCAATAAGAGCGAAATAAAGAAAAGAACATGAAAAAAAGACAAAGCTGAGACAAATCTGAGGAGCAGGCAAAGCTAGGGGTAATTTGCTCCAGGCTTGTTTGAGTCCTTGCCTCAGATGTCACGGCATGGCGCCCATGCCCGGCCAACCGCCTCTGATGGTATTAAACTGGGCCTTTGGCGTGTCGGTGCCAGTGCTGTCGCCCATCCTGCGCTTTCCAGACAGTGGACGCCGCCCAGGGCAAAAGGAGGCTGGAAAACCCAGGAGAAATGTTCCTACTGCTGTGGCACGAGCCCAGCAAACCCTGCAGTGGATTAACTACAGCCTGGGACACACACACACACACAGTTGGTTTCTGCTGCAACAGCTCAGCACATTTACATTCCATTACTTCTACCTGTGGCCATCCACCCACACACGCACACACAACACCAGCCCAGAGTGCTAAGGAAAGCGTCTGGATGCTGAGGGGACGAGACAGTGGCCGATAATGGGAATGAATTGATGTCTTGCAAGGACAGACGAAGATTGACAGATATGAAGATGTGGAGATGGGAAGAGGACAGAGTGAGAAAGAAGACTGACACAAGCAGTAAAATTCAATATATGGCTCTAAATAAATATAAGTGAGAATGTACATTTTACAGTCAATTCATGAACAACCATTCTGTCATCTCGACATTCAGCGCATCCCCCCCCCCCCCACGAGGAAGTGACTTTTGACATGTCAGGGAACGCCACGCTCCTACAAGTCAGCATTTCTTTTTTTAACTTCAGATTGAGCTCTGCATACAGAGTGGACCCAAACTGTCCATACTGTACTGTTCATGTTGAAGTGTAATTTCGATTTAATTTCAGTTCTGGTGGACAAAACTCAGTTCAGCTTTTTGTAGCCACCTTGCGTTTTATTTCTAATCAAGAATGTCCACAGTCTATGGCACAATACCGCTGGGGGCCATGACTCCCACCTACAAACCAAGTCATGGGCAAGAAAGTGAAGGTGGGGTTGTGGGGGTAGCTTTAAAAAGGGGGCAGAGAGTTGTAAACAACTGCAACTGAATGACTGTAGACAATGCCCTGCCTTATTTTATGATTATGGTCATATACAGTGAGTAGGAGGCTGGGATCAGAACTGACACCACAACAACACGTTGCTTGTCACAGCACACAAAACCCACTTGCTATGCTATGTAATTCTTGTGACTATAGCACAGATCCCTAATCTTAGACACAACAAAAACAGTCTAAAGGTTGATATTTGAGTATTTGATTAAGTTCAAATTCAGACAGTTCACCTTAATCGTGGTCTTGACTCACTGTAAACAAGGGCATGGTGACTGTGCAGCACTCTAACCCTTCCTGAGCACTGACTGAGCAAACACTGAGAACATTGTGTAACTGAGACTCTACGCTCTGTGCAGTTTTTTACTACAATAAAAACTGGCAGCTCACTGATGATATCATTAGCAGGGGACCAGCATTGCATAGGTGGGTGATGGTTCATGACACAGTCCACTGTGTGGTAACTGACCAGACTTAAAAAACCGCAAGGCACTTCTCGCCTTTCCTGGATCATTAAAAATGCATCCCCCAGGGAGGATCGGGTGGCATCGAAACAAGCAAACAAAAAACACTGCTGCATTAATAATGGAGTGACTAAGCTACATGCATGCACAAATACGCACATACCCAACACCTGAGTCTGGAATAGAAAGGAAAGATCATCATTTCCTTTTCCATTAATAGCTGGACACAAACACACACGATTGCATCAGGTTTGGGTTTAATTTTAATGTGTGATCCTTAAGACTGTGGGATTGTTTATGTTGACCTTTTCCACTCAAATATCTACATTACAGTGTGTAAAGTCATCACATTTTACACTACTTGACCATTTATAAGGAGTCTACTATATTTGTTGGTCAAGATTTTAGTTTAGCCTCCCAAAAAGAAGCTTACCCAAAATAGACTCAGCCTGTTTTTGCTGGTCTAACCAAAATGTCAGGTGTTATATAGCTGCTGTCGCAGGGTGTTGGACCTCTCCCCCAACAAAACCCTGTTCCCTCTTATTACACCCAGCCATACATTGCATAACACGGACACTGACAGCCAGTTTCAACAAGCTTGCGGTGAGAAAACATCAGAATTTACGGCACAAAGAAGATGATTAGGATACTGAAAAATGTAGCAACTGAAATATGTACAGGTGCAGAAAATGATGTCATGTAATTATAGTGGCAGAATAACATTTGAGTTGTGTTTTTAAATCCAATGGACGAGTGTCGATTGAGAATGGGTGGACTTGTCTGAAGAAGCATCCACTGCAACACTAGACTAAGGAGGCTAAGCTGTATCGATGCTGTTGCAGACCTAAATACCATTTACAAAATCCATGTCATTATTGATTCCAAAATTCGAGAAATACTGTTGCACATATATCATCAGCCAGAAAGACAGACTGTGCTTAAGTAGAGTAATCCTTTCCATCAGAAAATACGGTCAGAAAGTTCCTGGCTAGAGGCCATCTAATTTCAGCTTGTGTAGCACAAGACCATATTAGATTATGCTCCAGATAAGGAAGATGTTAAAATCACACAGATGTTTACTGTTGATGCATTGAACTGTCATGTAGAGTAGGAAGATAGATCAGAAGTTGCATCCTGACAAGAAGCTGGGAGCCTCCACTGTCATGTACTGGATTAAATGCAGTCATATGAGTTCCCCAAATCCCCAAGCAAAATAACCATCTCAAAACCCAGTAAATAAATGAAGAAAGCCACTATGATGGTGTAGACATTGGTGATATTGTCTTTATGTTATGCTCCAGTAAAGTACAAGATTAGACTGTGAACCAGTTTGATGTATTGTAGCTCAAGATGCAAACCAGCAAATGAAAAAAGCACACTCAGGAAATGGGTGTAGATTGTTTTTGCTACTAAATGTTTGTAGTGGGATCTCATCTGCAAGCAGGAAGCTATCACTCTGGGACAAAAGAAACAGTGACCTCATTTCACCCTGTGTATAGGTTATGCTCTTTAAAAAACAGGATATAGAATACAGAAGTCTACAAATTCACTACATACATGGACACATGTGTACACTGTATAAAAACATCCCAGTCAAAAAATCTGGTAAAAGATGTTCATTAAAATGTACAAAATCTTGCAGCAATAAAACCACTGCCACAGTGGTTGGCACTGAGCTCAGATCCATACTACTAAGTCATCCTCTAAAAAACAGGGGCAGAATCTATTCGACAAAACACCAGTCACTTTGATCCAGTAACAGACAAGCCAGAGTGGAGGGGCTGATTTCAGAACTACTTCAGTGGCCATTTAACCAGCACTCCACTCATCACATCTGCTTAATCCCATTAAGATACTGCAAAGTCTCTTCTATTGAGAAAATGCAGTTGCTCTACAAGAGCAAAAAAAGTATAGAAGACAATATAAATATAAATCAGGAGAGGAAAACAAGACGAGACTGACACAGCAGACTGCATGCAGCGAGAGAAGAACTGCTGTCAAACTCCAGGGGCGCGGTTCGACAAAGGGAGAGAAAACATACTCCATGGGCAAAAATCAGCAACAAGTGAGAGATGGTCAAAAGCATTTGGGATCAGTGTGTGATCAAGGCTGAAATGATCAAATTCCTAAAGCAACCAAACACTGGCTGAGAGGTGTGTCATGCTTTCAGATTAAACATTGTATTTTCTGTGTCAGATCAGCTGCACAAAGTGTAGTGGTCAAAGTATCAAATGTAAGACAGAGGATTAAAACTACCGCATTAATCTATATGCCACAGACTGAACAACCAAACTACAGATATTAATGTCAAGGACAAAAACAGTTGCTTGAATGAACACGAGAACAGATTCTCTCCTTTAGGTCAGTGCCTTCGGGAGGGGAGGCCAATCTTTGCCTTGAGCAGCTCACAGCAGTCATTTCTCACTGGGTCAGTCGGGATGTTGAAGTCGAGTGAAAGGATGTGGAAGTAATTATTAATAAAAAAACAAAAAACTTGTTTTGTATTAACAAATTTGGGTATCTACAGCCATGCTCGTGGCTCTGCAAGGATGTTCTTAAGTGGTTTGAGCCAAATGCTAACATGGCTGCTGCTGGTGCTAAAGTCAGGAAATCACCAAAGCGAGTGATTTCTCTTCTGGGAATGCATCGAATGGCTGTCGAATACATTTCACTAAAAGCCAAAACATGTCAACCTGATAGTGGCACTAAATGAAAAGTCAAAAAATTCATGGCAAGCCACATAATTCGTTCTGGTCAGAACTACCATTTACTGTATCTAAAAACTATGTTTCTAAACTCAACACTAGTGACGTTGGGAAAATTATAGGTTTCTTTGAGCATCTGAACTTGTTATTCTTTTCAAATTGAAGTCAGCGTACATGTTTACAAAATGTTGCCAAAAGCTGGTTGTGTATCATCTTTGCCCTGCGGCTGCCATGATGATTTCTAAATTAATTAAGCCTTCAAAGCTGGTATGTTGAAATGATTTATCCGCTTTAAAGGCCAGACAGAATATTACATGAAGAGGAGGGAACGTTAAGTATTAGATTGTAAGATGGCACTTATTTTCAAGGCCTTCTCTAAAGTCTCCTCCCACTGGGGTCAAGCTGGACTCGTGCAGGGCAGAGCGCTGAGAAAATAGCTTTGTCTCTTTCACTATATAGACGAACAAAAGACAGAACCCTGTTTGTTCCTTGTGTGCTGAGAGGAGGGGGGCGTGTGATGGAGAAGTGGGAGGGGTGCATGTCTAATTGTGCATGTGCGTCTGTGCAAAGGGAGAGGGGGGTGCCCCTCTTGAATATTCCATATGATGAACGAGCGTCGGCCCTTTCATAGAAAACAGAAGCCCTGAAACAACAGACAACAGAGTAGCACATTCCCCGCCTGCTCAACCTAAATGGGGCAACAAGTTCTACAATGCTCACATTGACATTAAGTTCTCTAATTTAACTCTCAAGAAAAGGTCATTTTTGAAATGATCCAAAATAGGTTTTGTAGATATAATATAATATTAGTTAAAGCCACTAGCAAGAACATAAATTTAATCATTTGATGGTACCTTTAAACCAGATAATAAAAGGCATGAATCAACATAAAAACAATAAAACAAAGTGTTGACATTTCATTTGAAAGGTTTTACAGTCTTGTGGAAAAGTGTATTTGCATTTGTGTACATTTCCATGCACGTGAGGTTGAGTCCTGAGAGAGAGAAAAGAGAAAAAAAAGCAAAAGGACACACACTGCAGAGACAGTACAGTTTAATTGTGAGCCCACATCACGTTTTCTCCTGAGTATAACTGGGCTAATTGTTCTGGTTCGTTACAGCATGTTAATAGGATTGATCCTCAACCTGTGGTATGTTTGTGTTAGCTCCAAATCCTTCATACACATGATCAATCACTAAGTCACAGCTGTACTCTGATTATATATGTATGTATGTATGTACACACACACACACACACACACACACACACACACACACACACACAAAGGGTATATCAACAGGCTATCGCACAATACCAGACAATCTCAAAAATAAAAACTGATTTGACTGACAAATTTAAGAAAAAGGATTTGATGGAACGGTATGACCTAAAGCATGTTGTTTATTACTACGAACATTAAGCTTATTGATTCCAAATGCTTGAGGATAAAGGCTAAAAAATATTTCCCATAATCTTCCAAATCCATCTTCCCAATCCACAAACAACACTGGCTGCATTGTTCCAACTAAGCACTGAAAACCTTGTCAAACTACTCCAAGGCAAAATATGTAATAAAGATTGGTGGTAAAGCTATGTATATTAATTATTATAAAAATACAAAGGAAATAATTAATTATCATCAGAAATCTTTTATCTTCAGTAAAAACCTTATTTTGGTTTAATTATCTCCTCCCAGTCCCTGGTGAAAACCCCATAGGATGGAGGGTAAAATGCATGTAATCTCCAGCTACACCTCTGCTGTTATCATGCAGCACAGTGGTTAAGGTTACATACTAAACACACACTGTGTTCATTGTGTGTCCAAACTATATTTGACATGTTCATATATTCTCTGCCACTGTATTATATGGTGCATTCTCATCAGACAGCTAAATGTGTTCCTGATCTAAAAGATGGCAATGGATCTGCTTGAGAAAAACAAACACGCTGTCTTGTGTGAAAATTGTGTGGGTGCAGAACCAGCATGACTAACACATGCACAGATGTTCTGCTCATGAACATGTCAATTTCACAGAGGGCAATGCACTGACCCTCAATCTCTGCATCACAAAATAGCTACAACCCCTGCCATCAGAGAGCAACAGCTACAACATATGATAATTCATCTACCATAGAGCAGAACACATTAAAAGGAAGGAAATGTGAAATAAAAGCAGGTCTTACAAGGATAAAAATTACGGATGTCACAGTATTTGACCATAAAAATGTATGTGAAAACAGCAAAGCTAACCACTATGAGTAGTTTATTGGTAACTATAGATACAAGCCCATAAAAAGAAAGCTCTGAATACAATATTAGCTCTTTGTTGTTTTAACCTACTTTTGATAAGAGCTGCACAAGGGCTTTTATGTTGGATTGTGTTCAGTGTGTTTACACAATTTAGGCTTCCACAACAGTCTTGTATGGTACCCGACTTACTGTAATGGGAGAAGTGCTGAAGCAAATCTTTCTCTTTGGAGGGATGTCCTCTTTGTTTTCTTCTGGCAGGCCAGGAATCTCTGTCAGATCAGAGCCTGGGTCATACACAATATCCTCGTCGTCACCATAGAGGTCATCCTCAGGATCAGTGCAGCTTTCACCCCAACCCTGGTAACAGGCATCCCCGTCTGCGTTAAAAACCACCCGCTCATTCCCAGTGTATTCCTCATCGGTTTCTTCCACCTGGACATTGGGAGATTCAGAGGGCCTGTCTTCTTTTAAACCACTTCCATCTTCCTGGCCTTCAGCCAGTGTAGTTGGAGTTTGCAGGGGCTCTGGAGTGGCATCTTCAAAAGCTTTGTTGGTAATCACAGCATCATCTGCAGGTTTTGAGGCTTTGGACACCTCTAGATCCTCAGTATGTTTTCTTGTTTCTGAAGGTTTCTCCTCTTCTTCACAAGAACCATTAACATGGCTTCCATTGGTAGTGGCCCCAGAAATGTACCGTCGATCTCCACCCATAGTCTCAACCTTGTCTGTTTTGTCTTGGGCTTCTTCCTCTTGTGGAACTGGTTTTGACCCTGCTGTCTCTGCCCCAGGACTGGGGCTCAGGAGGTCCTCAGAGGATGAGGATGTGGGAACTTTTCCCCCTATTCTGCCCCGGTAGTTTCCACAAACAGGAGACTGACGTGAATCATCCTCACTGAGATCACCTCCATGGCGGTGGAATCCGTCTGGTGAGTAGAGGGCTCGTCTGCTGACTCCTCTGTAGGGCACGCCCTGGTTGTGGTGGTCGGCATTTTCAAAAACAGCACTGAGCTGACTGACAGTCGGCGAGGATGCCTCTGTTCTGGAGCAAAGTGAGTCCAAGGAGTCTGTACTGCCTCGGTTGGACCTTGCTCCTCGCCAGTCATCAAGATGCTCATGGGAACCTCTTTTATCACGTCCATAGGGAAAGACTGGTGATTGGGACTGATCACGTGACTGCTGCTCAAAAAGTTTCCTGGTTTCAGAGAACTTTGCTCCAGCACCTCCCACCCTTTCAGCTGATGAAGAATGCTGGAGTTTTATCACTGATCCATCAGCCTTGTTGATAAAGTTGGTAGGCTTGACCATCTTTTGTGGTGAAGAATCATCTCGACCCCTCGTCTTAGATGTCGAATTTTCTGAGCCCATCTGCATGAACATGTCCTTAATGCGGCTGACATGGGTGCCATACTGGCGACCCCTTGGTTGTTTCCGTTCAAGGTCTTTGGGCTTTGAGTCTCCATCGATCCGAGGCTGGTCAAAGGCCTTCTTGAGTGCCTGAAACTCAGCCCGGTAGGCATTACGGTGGGGGGAGGCACTCCGGAGGCTGGTCCTCTCCCCAGTGGCCTCCGTCTTCAGCATGATGATGTCTCTGGATGCAGAGGAGATGTCAGCATTGCCGTGGCCTCATTAGAACGTAGCAGTGTGGAGTCAAGTTGGACCTATTGCAGTGCTGCCTTATCTTACAAAGCTGTTGTTATACTTTTTTTATGCCCATTCACACCTGTGAGGACAAAGAATAGGCATTTGTTAAGATAACAGCATTTTGAAACACTGAGTTCAAGAGAGATAACTATTTAAACATGAACAAAGTGACATTACATTAACTGCAAGTGGCACTTAAGCATCAAAATGATAAGTGCGAAGCTAGAAAAGTGATCATATTCACCTTCCATCAATACAAAGCTCTTAGTACAAGAGAACTACTTGTAAACCACTCTGATGTTGTCCATTCAGCAACGCTGCGCTGTTTACCTCCTCAAATCACTGCTGTACACCTCAGTGGAAAGATGTGATCTCTTTGTACTTAATGTGATGCTACATTGTTTTCCCTCCTCTCCCCACCACTGTTTTCTATAGTGAGCTGTGACCCTTGTATACCGCAGCTCTCTAAACCATCACTGACATTATGTTGGGTCCTGTTAAATGTCAGTGCTGGAACAAAGCAAGGCATGGTAGTTTCAACCTCTTACTGCATCAAAAAAATGTTGAAGGCACCAAAAGATGCAACATTTCATGAACGATTATACTTGCAGTTTAAATGCTGATTATATGTCTCTTGCCAGCTGCCCTGCCATTACAATAATACAAGGGTTAGAGCAGGTTAGCAGATTAGTATAGTAGTTAAATATATCCCATACCTACAGCCATTATTGTTGTTCAATGCTATTTGAAAATGCATTTCATTGGGGTGAAATATGACACAACAAAGCTGTGATTTAAGAAAACACAGGGAATCCATTAATCTAAGTTGTGCTGAAACCCACAGTCTGGGCGGTATGGATACAGCAGCAGTGGCTGAAACCTCAGTGTCCTGGCTCAGTATTCATTATTCACCATGCTGGACTCTGGCTGCTCCATGGTCTTTTTCCTTGTGCAAAAGAGAATAGCTGTTTCTGAACTTGAGAAACAGCCTTGTGCCGCCTCGGGAAGGACATAAAAATAAAGTTCAGGGGTGAAAGATGAATCCGAGGCTTTAACGTTGTGTGTCAGTGGGATCAGAACAGGCAGAGCCGCACACAGCAGGATGACAGCTCAGCTCCACCGCTTCTGACACTGTTTCACATTTATTTCATTACACGTGTCGCCTTGTACACACTTCTGCGGGGACGATAACACATCTTTCGCAAATGATTGCAAAAAAAAACAAAAACAAAAAAAACCCAACAACAAAAAACAAAAACAAACAAACAAACAACAACAAGTTAACTGTTAACCACAGCGACGTTGCCTCAATGTTGCAAAAACAATAGAGTCAGACTCACATTCATGGCTCCGGCTCCGTTTGACGCGTGATATAAATAAACAGTAATCCGGAGGGTGAACTGGTGGGAAACAAGGAGGCTCTCGCTGCAAACCCCTCTGAGCAATAACATCGCTACCAAACAGTCGGAGATAGTCCGGGACGCAATCGCCACCGTGGAAACCTTTGTACATACTCGAGCCGCTACAACGCCATTGCAGGCAGCGGGTGATGCTGCCAGTCGCACAATGGGGGTGTCGGTGCGATTTGGCAGCTCGTGTCACCGAAAGCTGCGCCGCGGCTGCGCCTGCGAGACGCCGGCGTCCGGTGTTCGTCCGCAGTGTAGGAAAGTAAACACGCTCAGCCGCAGCGATCGCCGGTGTTTTGCAGATGTAAAAAGCCTCGTGACAGGTGTTAAAAACCTGAACTGCGGCAATGGTTTGGTCCGATAATCTGCTGCGCGGGGGGGTCGGTGAGCTGCAGTCTGGCATAAATACCAGCACACAGCAACTGTAACTTCACTGGCTGCTGCTTGTTCATCTATCTGGGGTTTGGGTGTGGTGGAGGGTCTAAGACCAGTCTGGGTGTGTGATGGGTGTTCAAATCAGGGTGGCCAAAAATGTGGGGTGAGGACCATCTGGTGGCCTTGAGGAGTTCACAGGAGGGGCAGGGCCAGAAGATTGGGTGAAGTTGAGCACACACTGTCTCACTCATTGACAGTCAGTCGAGTGAGAGAATATCAATGACAATCTTTACTTCCTCCATCTATCAGTGTCTCTATAGGAGCAGCTATGGATTCAGTGCAAAAATGTTTCACAATGAAATGAAAGATATTTAAGTTGGCCACTGAGCACAGCAAACTCAGTCTCACACACTCACTATGACTAAATGCATATTCAGAGTATTAAATTATCTCTAAAGTTTGCAGTCTCTTTCCCAAATTAATCTATTAATATTTTAACAGTCTTCTACTAAAGAAGATCAGAGTGTAAAAATTATAGCTGGCTGGGTCACACAGGAGTCAACAGACACTGCCTCAAACATGGGACTGAATCCATGTGATAAAGCTCTATAAAGGATGCTTTGTCCACATCCAATTGTGTGATTATTTTAACCGGCAGGACTGAGTTATATAATTCATTCTAATGCTTTATAAAACATGGCATTGTTGCTTACGTATGTAAGTATGAATCAATTTGGAAAGGATACAGCATTTTTAGAAAAACATGTTGCAGTTTTTTCAAATTCGAATCATAATTCGTTCAAAAAGTAAATTAACAGATCAATTATGTGCATTTGCTGCATAGATTTATGTGATTTTGTACTTGAATTTTATCTGTTGCACTCAAATAAACCCCATAATATGAATCTTGTTTATAAATGTGTGCAATCATACAATATAATCTTACCATTTTATTAATAGCCATTCTCATTTTTCAGCGCACCAGAGTGAAATATTCTGTGGAATACAAGCTTTGTGGGATGTACAGTGTTGCTTTTCCATGAGGAACACATCTGCTGTACCACAGAAGCTACAATTTTTCAATTACATATATTTAGTAACAGGCCTCAATGGTGAGAGTGGCTTCAGAAAAAAAAAAAAATAGGGGAAGGGAAAGCGATCATTTATCATCTCAGTTCACTATGGAAAACAAACAAATCCAGGAGCATTACAGTGTGAACTGAAACTTAGTGAGGACAATCAGACCAATCAGACACATTTGGCCAATATTTCCACGGCCTTAATTACTATGTCTGTCTTAGTACATGCATGGACCTATAGTGGATGTTGTGATGCCTTCATACACATATCCAAACACTGTGAAGATGTTGCTAAGCAACCTAAAAATAATCTTAAGGGGATAAAAGGGAGGGTGAGACAGCCACACACTGCAGAGCGCAGAGGATGGATGACATCCTGTTTATCACCACAGAGCAAGACATGAATCCACTTTTAATATCAAACACAAGCCACGCAGTGACCACTGTCAGCATGTTAGCCAGAATTAGGATGCTATTTTCTGCAGGATAACAAGCGCTGGCTCAGTGGTGGCTGACATCAGCTGAGTATGAGGGGTGAATCAAGAGTCCCGCTGCCTTTTAACAGGCCTGACCGGGAGCCAAGGGGCCAAAACATGACCATCTGTCTGCTACCATCGTCTCTGCAGGGGGTCTGGACAGATTGGATCAGGCTCCTCAAACATGTCTGTGCCCTCTTACAGCTGGGCTCAGGGGGTCAAGCCCTGGGTGGGGTGATGGTGTGTGTGTGTGAGAAGTGGGTGTGTCTTCCTGTCACCACAGAGGGCTAAATAATTCATCATTAAACATTCACCAGAGTGTAAGTGACAGTGAAATGGCATCTGCAGCTTGTCCCGATGACAAGGACACAAACAGGTCGACAGAGAAGCAGACAGATCACCCCTCGAGTTTCACATCCAGGCGAAGCCAATTAAAAATCCTCCATCACACCAGAACAACACCACAGACAAACACACCATTAAAGGCGTGGCGCTCATAATTGTGATTCATATCGCGTTTGTGTGCCCAGTTTCGGGAGACAACCCCCCCCCCCCCCATCCAGATGTTCAGCCAATGAGAAGTGCAGTTTCCAGTGAAGGAAGGAGGCGGAGGGAGGAATGCTGCAGGATGCTTGTTATTATGGCTGTCAAACCCTGTGGCTACTAGATAAAACCTCCATTTTCATGTAAGATTTACGGGGACGATGGGCACCATGTCCGCTGCAGCTGTCGCGGTGTGGCTTAGTGCGGGTACGTATCGATAAATGGCGGAAATGTCAGGATGTTCCTTTTGGTTTTTTTCCTCCCCTTTTGATGCCGTATCCATGCTAGTTAGCTAACCAGTTAGCATGCTGCTCTTTAGCTGCACTGCTCATTTTTTCCAAGCGGCTGAGGAGAAGACATGGAAAAAAATGGCCAACAATAGACAGCCATACCGTTACTCTGCCTTAGCATTCAACTTAAAACGCCTTTGTTATACAGTACCTTACACCTTGAACGAGGAAAATAACGCTACGTTGCTTTTTTTTTTTTTTTATCGTTGTGTCTTGCTAGCTCTTGTCAGTCGCCCATTCAGCTTTATTTTCCTTTGGGGGGGGCAGCCTGTTTCCCTTGACACAGGCCTGTGTTTATATGTTGAACAGGTGTGTTATTAATTGCTAATTTAATAGTTTAGAAGCTCAAGTTATGTGTAATGACATTGGAGAAATAGATGAGATAAAATTGATATATTACTGCAGCATGCACAGTAACAGCATCCCATTTGTTACAGCCTCCTATCGCAGTGTTTGGAGGGAAAATGTGCACCGAGTCTATGAGGCATCTAATGCTAATGCAGTCTAATGCAACAGCCTTGCAATAAATTTTGCCCTCATTAAGTTTTTAATGTTAGATGTCCTTTTGTCCCTAATGTTAAAGACTGCAAATCAAGCCTGAAATCTGAAATTTTTATGATCTGCTGCCATGTTATAAACTATTCAGAGGTCAGCAGTCAGACAGTTTTCTCATAGTCTTGAAGCCAAAACAAAATACGGGGGTGCAGCATTAAATTTCCATGCTGTGTGTATCTGAAACAAACTTCTAGAAAACTTAGCTGAGGCTTAAATCCTTTACCTTTTTATAGCCATTTGCTGTATCTCGTATGTCTCTTTATTCTTATAGTTATTCTGTATATTCTTCATGACTTCGAGCTCTCATGTATATTCATAATGCGGTGGAGAGGCATGCCTGTTCCAATTATGCTGTTATTCATTGATCCAATAGTTTACATTGCTCATGCCTATGATGCGAAACGCAGCGCTTTGCATGAGAGACATGTCCACATGGAGCGATCCATGGGCTTGAAGCTGAGAACGGCCTTGTACAGAGATGGTGAGTTGGTGTGTGCAGTGGTGCACTTCATGTGTTGACCCGCTGTTCCCTCCCCCTGTCATAACACAGTGACACACTCAACTGGTTCCCCATTAATACTGGCATAATTGTTTGCAATTATCTGCAGTCTCACAGACTTGGCCCACTTACTTTAGTTGTAACAGCAGTTTACTGAATTTAGATTTTGTGTAAACATTTTCTTTGCTAGACTTAGAAGTTATCCTAAATCATTAACTATGTGACAAAAGTTTGTTTCTCCTGACACATAACCTCAGCAATTGACTGAAAGTAGTAATTTGCTTACCGTCATAGACCCTAGAAGATTGAACTAGCTGTTTTGTGTCCACTCTTGTCCTCAGTCATTGCCTTCTGCTTCTTGTGACACCAACTACTTTCACTTCCAGGTCTGTCCATAATACAGCAAGGCTCAAACTTATCACGGGCAGAATACCAAAGGCTTAGTCCAAACAGTAGCAATCCTTGTTGTCTGTGCTTCCCCAGCAGACACCAAAAAAGCACATGCGTTCCTCCTGATCTGGACAACATGCATATACGAAACTGGTTCAGCAGATCCAAAAGACTTCCTTCTCAACTGTCTGTGCTTCAGCTAGCTAGATCTATTAGAAGGACAAGGCTGGTTTATTCTCTCCATGTTGCCAGTGGGATTTTTAACTAAAACATCACTCCTGAGACTTCACCAGCCCAAGGTCAGCTCAGAAAAGCAGAAAATCTGGTTAGCCATTTCCACTGCCCCCCCAAGGCCTCTTAGTCATGCAGTGTGTGGACATGTGTGACAGTTTCAAAAGTGGCGTGTGCATAATTATGTGTAGTTTATGGATGTTACTTGAATTAATGTGTAGATGAAAGCAATTATTGCAAAGGTGTAGCTTGTTGTGTGCATTACAATGCAGGTCTCTGTCTCTGCTTTCGTCTCGCGGTTGGAGCCAACAGGTTAGTCTGCAGTGGACAGTTTCGTATTAACCTTTAATTGGTGATGTATTATGTACAGTCGGAGCACTGCAGTTCATCATCTCGAGAGGGCCTGGCAGAAAGTCAGCTCGCCACAAATAAGCAGATCTGATGCTATTAGCAGAGACTCTGTTTAGCTTAGTCAGTGATCTTTACTTACACCGGCTGCTCTCTAAATGGAAAGGACTACAATTAAAGGTGAGGGTGACACACAATCCAGTCGGATATTGTATGCTAGACTGGCAAAAATAAGGTGGCCAGTAGTGTGAAATGTTTGCTGCTGCATCAAAGCATTAATATTGATAAATGGCTCAAATACAGGGTGTTTCTTATTCCTCAGACCATTAGGTGAGACTAGGCCATCTGGGTTCTCTTCTATGTCCTGTCCATCTCATCTGTGGACATGTCACAAATGTTTACACCACGTCCAGTTGGTCTTTAAGTGGAACAGAATAGCCGGTACTTGACCTTGACTAGGACTGTGCGACCGTGGTCTTTTTCATGGTGAAGAATTGATGAGGTTCAACGGTTGGTTAATAGAAACTGAGAGTGTGCATTCAGAGTGGGATTTGTGGATCGACTGAAGTCATCACAGAAGGCGCCACTGGTGTGCTGAAACTGAATTAGGTTTTATTCTTGGTCTCTGAATAACCTAGATCCTAATGTCATGGGTGCAGTGGTAGCAGCAAGACAAGCAATTGTGTGGATTAGTCATGCAGGTGGTTCCCTCAATCTGTCCTTGGATGTAACCTCAGGTTTTCTATAAGTAACCCCACATCTAGTGGTGTCTAAAGTCTATTGATTGTATGTAGCTGTGATCAAGCCCCCTGGGACATGGGACATATGGCCCGTTAAGTGTCTATGTTTGTGGCCACAGATGTAGCCCAGTTTAACATACACATGGGGCCATTTTATAACTTTACTCCTCCAACAGCTCATCAGTGCACTTAGACAGCAGTTAGGCAATTTGGCCTCATAGATGTGGACTCCTTTAATAATCTGGATTTTACTGTGTCACCTAATCTTCTTTAACCCCTTTGTGCGCCCTGGTAATAGATAATGCTTAACAACCCAAGATCACATACTGACTTCTTCCTTCATGGACCCGGATTAAAATATAAATCCTGCTCAACTCCTCTCTTCAGCAGAGGGTCTCCTTGGAAATCAGCTTCTGATCAAGGACGGGGCTGAGATCTGCTTAATTTTGCGATGCTGATGATTGTAGTGATGGAGAATATGTTGTTTTGTTGCCGATGAATAGATTGAGATTGAGATTTAGAAAAAAATGTGTGAATAAGGAGAGGGGAGCACATATAGGCACACAGCTTTCCTAGGCCATTAGCTGCTTAAAGCGTCTTGAGTTGTGTGTCTGCAGGCGACACAGTTTAAACTCTCTCCTTCTCTTGCACTTCCTATCACAGATCTCCAGTCCCCCCCTGCCCCCCCGTACATTCAGTCTCCCATGGTGATTAAAAATTGAGTGCCCACCCACTGAGGGAGGGAGGGGAGGGGGGGGGGGGTGAGAAGAGAAAAATGCTGCACAAAAATGCTGAGAGCTTGAAAAGAAGACAAGTGAGCAAGAGCGGGTGAATTAGTGAAAGGGAAAGATGCAAAAAAGAGGCAGAGAGCTGGCCAAAGCACCTCCGGTCTTACATTGTGCAAACTTTTCTCAAGGGGGCTGCCATTTTCCTAGCGATGCCCTTCACAAATAAAGACTAAATGTTTGCGTTTGAAATGGAACGGGGCTAAATAAAAGGGGAATATTAGAGACAGAGTGAGAGGAGGGCATTCAAAAAACTCAAAAGACAGTACGGTCTGAATGACGCTCATTGCTGCTGCTTTTACTTACAACACTATGGCTACTTGCCATTCACATTCATTGGTTTAACAGCTTGTCATTGTATATGCACAATTATAGTGTTTTCGTCATAGTTTTTGCCTTATTGCTTGGCTGTTTCTGGACTGCAGCCATGTGTGAAGCAGAAGTTATTTCCTCCGTACAAATGTAGTGGTCGGGCAAAAAAATGAAACAAATCTATCATTTTGATAATGGCTGATCCTCAAAATGTGAAGGAGTTAAGCTGGTACGAGCGACCCCAACGTTTGCTTTATTTGTTTTCACCTTAATGCCTGCTGTTCTTGTGTAATTAGTGCTGCAGGCAGGTCATTAATGATGGATAACACGCACGCACATAGAGAGAGAGAGAAGGAAGAAAGTGCTCTTCTCCCAGGAGCTAATTTTCTCTGTTTGAAATCTGTATTTCAGTGGTCACCATCTTGTCCAGGTCTCACGCGGACCGTAACGTCTACCCATCTGCGGGAGTGCTGTTTGTCCATGTTCTGGAAAGAGAGTACTTCAAAGGAGAGTTTCCTCCCTACCCAAAATCAGGTACTACAGCATTACAGCCCCATTTTGTGGCAGGTTGCCATTGTATTTAAAGGGAGATAAGTTATTGTGTTAAATGTTTGCTTACCTTAATGTCATTCAAACATTTGTACCCATATACAATATAAATACCATAGTACATTGTTAATTCATCATATTTAAGAGGTAGAAAATGCTCAGCTGCAGTTGGCAAAACTTCTGCAATTCAGCTAATGGGTCTAAATGTACATTACTGAATTAGTCGTGACCCATAACAGAACAATTTGGTGCACCCTCATTAAACTGCTCTTCTTGCAGGTGACGCCAGCAATGACCCCATCACTTTCAACACCAACCTGATGGGCTACCCTGACAGGCCAGGCTGGCTGCGTTACATCCAGAGGACACCGCACAGTGACGGTGTGCTCTATGGCTCCCCCACTGCAGAGCACGTTGGCAAGCCCACCGTCATTGAGGTGGGTGGCTGGACCACTTTCAAACTGAAAAGAGTGAAGATGGAGTCATTTGTGCTGCTGCTTGATTATGTCAAAGAGGGAAAATGAATGGCTTGCGTTTGTGGTTTTAATGCTAATGTATTTGATTAAAAAAATACATCTTGTGTTGTCATTTAATTGGGAGCCAATATCAAGTACTTTGTAGTCTTACCTAAGGCACACATAAAGCTAATGGAGTTTGAATTGTTCGGCTGATTTGTGCGTATGCGTAGTACAGTGTTACGCTCTAAGTCTTCAGACTTAAATTCCATTATGTTTTTATATGCTTTCTTTGTCCCCCATAAGCTACTGCAGAAATTCTTTTCCCAAAAGGCTTAACGTTCCCAGCGGTGTACATGTGCCTCTATACAGTCTTTCATTTGGGTACAGAGCCTGCAGAGCTAGTGTATCTTGCTCAGCCTTGTCCAGCGAGTTCCTGCCATATAAGCTGCACTGATCTGGGCTTAAACTTTCACCCCTGTGTGTTGCAGATTACTGCCTATAACAGACGCACTTTCGAGACGGCACGGCACAACTTGGTCATAAACATCATGGCCACAGAAGGTAAGGCGCCAGTATGAGAGCTTAGAGCAAGCACAGATCAGACTGTAAACTTCAATGATTAAATCCTGAAGGCCCCAATCAATCATTATCAAAGAAAAATATTGGAATAATTTTACCAAGAGCTGTAATGTGCCATAGGTACATAATTCTCTTTATACATATGATACAATAAAGGCTTTATCTATGCAGTTTCATAGCCCACGTTAAATTATTTATGTTATCATCAATGTTTGTTTTTTGTTGTGTTCATTATCTACATCAGACTAAATTACTGCTCATTAGTTTACCTTAGATACAGTATTTGACAAGATAATATCATCACAAGGTGCATTTAGAAGTTTGTCTAGAGCTTTTGATCATATGATCTTCATAAACAGATGGGCAGAGTTTAGAATTTTGAACATCTACGATTGCATGATCACTGAGCAGACTCCATTTGCGGATAAAGCACATGTAAAAAAAAACAAAACAAAACAATAATCATGACAATAATCAATAACAAAATCATGTATCGTTATTCTTTGGATCAGAGTGTATCTTGATATACACTCTGACAGGGATCACAATCATCAGTATGATATGAAGCGATGTGGTTATAAATGATCATAGTGTGTCTGTGTCAGTGTCCTGTTTTCGCAACTGCACCTCACATCTGTGCATCTGTATGTTTGTGCACTGGCTTGTTGACCAGTCACGGTACATGCAGTACAATATGAACAGAGTCTATTTAACGCACAGCAGATGTTCGCGATGCTAACGTGACATCACTCTCCCTATGCTGTGATGTCACCTGCCATCTGGCCCCAGAAGGCGAACTCGTAACAGAGAGGAGCAGACTCACTAGTGTCTGGTGGACAGACTGGTGAAGTCAGTGTCAACTGACTGTACGTGTACGCAGTGATAAAGTAATAATGATGTCTTAATCAGCAGAACGGCTCTGCGTCATTGCTTTTTCCTCATCTTACTGCTTTCATCTTTTTCAACCTTTTGTCTAACATCTTCATCCCTCTGTACAGAGTTCCCGCTGCCCTACCAGGCAGAGTTTTACATCAAAAACATGAACGTGGAGGAGATGCTGGCCAGCGAGGTACTGGGGGACTTCCTAGGAGCAGTGAAAAATGTATGGCAGCCTGAGCGCCTCAACGCCATCAACATCACCTCGGCACTGGACCGTGGTGGCCGCGTGCCCCTGCCCATCAATAACCTCAAAGAGGGGTGAGGATTTTAGAGGCTGAACTGGACCTGGTTTGAATTTTAGTAGGAGTGCTGTCCATACCTGAAGGTATCAGGAATAAGGCTTAGGTTTACTCACTTCCCCATTTGCTTGTAATTTAAAAACTAAATGAAGTGTAGTGATTCAGACAAAAAGCATGAATTTTAATACTCCATGATGGATTCGCTCCATCTATGACAGCTTCACTTCTCACAATCAAACAAATTGAATATATTTTCAGCCCACTCACATCATGCTAACATTTTATTTAATTGGGGCCTTGGGAGTCGTCAGTTTGCAGTGAATTAGACGGGTACACTTGGCCGTCAGCGCTGACAGATACTGTCAGTTGGTTTAGTTCAGAAGGGAATAGCCCACATGAACTGCCATAAGTTGCGCATCAAAGATTAATGCTGACGTTTTGGAAGATGAAAGAATCTAGGAGAACACTCAGTGGAGGAGAAATGACTCTTACAAGCTCCATCATAAACATGTATAGTGGGGCTCCATCTTCTCTCCTCTCCTCTCCTTCTCTCATGCATTATATTTCACTGTCTCTCTTCCTAGAGTGTATGTGATGGTTGGTGCTGATGTTCCCTTCTCGTCGTGCCTGCGGGAGGTGGAAAGCCCACATAACCAGCTGCGCTGCAGTCAGGAGATGGAGCCTGTCATCAGCTGTGACAAGAAGTTCAGGGCTCAGTTTCACATTGACTGGTGCAAAATTTCTCTGGTGAGGATCTGGTGAAGAATTGGAAATTGTAGTTTTTTTAATGCTGAGGCATCATAAACCTGCACTCATAGCTACATGAGCATTGTTTTTGACTTCTGGCTTTGTCAGATCACACAACGTTCTGTTTCATTTACAAACACTGAATTAATTCCTGCTTTCATTTAATTCTTTAGGTCGACATCAACAAAGTAGTCCCTGTATACATTACCCGTCCAGACCCAGGCACAGGGATCCTACCTGAATTTGGGGAATATAACCCCCCCTCTGAGTCTCTGAAGAGCCGGGATTACTTTTCGGATTTCCTCATCACATTGGCTGTTCCCTCTGCTGTGGCGCTAGTACTCTTCTTCATCCTCGGCTACACTATGTGCTGCCGACGGGAGGGGGTGTAAGTTTGCTTGGTCTTACATTTTTATGCAAATATTGCACAAAAAAGCCCAACAGACATTTGAGGAAAGTAGTGAAAAAGTTACTTAAGTATGAAACGAGAGACTGAAAGGCTAGTGGAAAAATCTGGACTGGAATTGCAGCTTGTCATTACCATCCACGTGTACCGCCCCCATATATTAAGTTGCCCATGAATTTCAGTTTTTTGTTAATGTTGTCATGTAATGTCTTGATGTTTTGAAACGTAGCCATGACATCGATGGTCATTCATCCATGAACAGATCCTTTCATCATTCTCCACATTTACAGGCTGGGAGAGACGTGCCCCCTCATTCACTCAGTGTGCCACACCCCATCAGCATCTCCACAGTCTTTACCCAACAGTCTATTCACTTGTGTGTAGATGTCTCTTTAACTATTAATATTAGTATTTAATTCATCCATTTTGTTTTGTTTCTAGGGAAAAAAGAAACATGCAAACACCAGAGTAAGTGTTTTACCTCTCCTGTGTTTTTCTTGATTTTGGGTCTGTTTCTGTCCCCTGCCTTTTCTCTCTCCTTTTGGTTTGCAGTTTTGTCATCTATGTTGTCACTGACGGCTTTCTCATAACCATTCATATTCCCATCTGTGTGTTGACATCCATTCATCCAATGGGCTGCTCAAAATTTTATGACCAGATAAAGGGAATTATTGCTGTTAACAGTGGCTGCTTTCAGTTGACTCAAATATTGAAGATTAAGAACATATCTTGCAATCAGAGACAGTGATAGGTGAGTGTGGATGGTTTCTGTTGTGCATGCATAAATTAAGTGCAGGTCTCGCTGTAGCAGACGCAAATTGCTGCCAGATTCAAATATTTAAAATATCTTTCCAGTAGATACAGCATTGCACACGGGATGAGATGAATAAACACCACCAGACATGACAACATGACGAGCACAAGCATGTTTAATTGACTGCCTCTCCCGCCTCCAGCATCCAGCTGGTTCACCACAGCTCCATCCAGAAGTCCACCAAGGAGCTGCGAAACATGTCTAAGAACCGCGAGATCTCCTGGCCGCTCTCCACCCTGCCCGTCTTCAACCCAGTCAGCGGCGAGGTGGTGCCACCCATCCACCCCGACAACTACGAGACCACCAGCATGCCCCTCATGCAGACACAGACGTGAGTTAAGGGATTTGGTGGAGGGAAATAACATTCACACACTCGCGTTAATTAGCAGGCACGCTGATGTATGGCTTACAGTCCTCATCATGGGGAAGTATAAGTCGAAACAATACCATTATCGTTTAATCTTGTTTTTTTTCAGAAGCAAGTAAGTCAGGCCTATGGAAAATACAACTACAGCTTAAGAGGTTCAAGCTGTCCCATGATTTTACTACTGGGCTTGATACTGAAAATATTTAAATACAATATGCTTTCACATAATACTAAAGGCTCTTGTTTGTGATGTTTATGTCTGTTCACCATAATATCATTGTTTATTTCAGGAATCTGCAAAATCAGATTACGATACCACAGCAACGGCCATCAGGTTAGTGCGACCTCCATCTTTTGTAATACTAGTCCAACCGACTGTTTTACTGTTTCTGCATTTCTGATATGCAATGGCATTGTTGCATTTGGTTGCTAAAACATGCCACATGGTTGAGTCATATACATGAGTAATCTGCTTTAAAATTTCCAGTAAAAAAATGCCAGTCTGCACACGGCTTTGAGGTTTTTTAAAAAATATGTAGTTTCATGCCTAATCTTCATCAAGATGTTGAGTGCAAGAAAGAACATTAGTGTTACAATAAAATGACTAATATCTTACTACCATGAATATTTTGACTCTATACGCACATTAACAATATGAAGCCTATACATTTTTTGGCTACAGTTAATTGCTGTTGCTTACAACCTCAGTCTCTTTAGAATCACTGTAAAAAAACAAAAACAAAACACACAATCATTGAGACTTTATCAAGTGGAACACAGATTATTGAGGGTCAATCATTCTAGCACCTCAAGAAATAAGACACAACAGCTTCGCTTGTGTAATTGTGCGTCAATCACTGCAAGATGGACAGTTGTAGTGTTGGTGTGTGAGCGCCCTCCTGTGTGCATGGTGGTGTGCTGCATGATGCACTAACCTGCTGCTCTCTCTGTTCACTGCTAACAAAGGAGATAGTTATGTCATGTCAACATTTCGAAGGCTGGAGGTAGGTGCAGCAACCTGTTAATTAGCTAATGCAGAGATAATTAATGCTGACTTGCAAGTTATCTTTATTCATCATATTTCGTCGGCTCATCTGTTTTGCTTAACAGGACAAATTTCACATCAAACCTTGTTAGTTCTCACTGACTCAGTTTTATATATTTGCTTGTGTTGATTCTAGGTAAATGGTATTCCTGAGGAGAGAAAAGTGGCTGAGGCCCTTAATTTGTGACCAGAAAACACCGGTGTCGGAGCTACCTTTGTTTCCACATCTATGTATTTGTTCTTTATCTAACATTTGTGCCAATCTGCATGCCTCAGAAGTGTCTTTACAAAGTTCTATTGTCCATATGCACTTATACCCTGAAGAGTGAGTGTGGAAGAGAACAAAAGAGCTTAACTGATTACAAAGATACATTAGAATATTTTGGAATATATGTGTAAATGTTAAAATTATGATGTTTGTATTTCTACTTGCTTTGCACAAAGAACCTCGTAGAGGAAAAGGGAGTTTTACATGGAAATGCTTAAATTCTCACGTCTTATTAAAGATATGTTGTGTCACATGACAATAAAATATTTAAAAAAAAAAAGTTTGTTTGCCTCAATTATAAACAAGATTCAACAACAAGAATTACCTCTGAATAACATGGAGAAAAAAAGTCAAAAACAGCACATTTTATGAAGGTATTATTAACAATGTACAACAGAATAAAGGCATTTATAAATAATGGATACATTTCACATTTTTTGAAGACATCACAAAAAAAAAAAAAAAAAATTCACATGTAACATATTTCAAAGAGGACCTGCACATGAGTATAAATAGTTGTTGCTTTTACATGACCAAAGAGATCTATTAAGGCCCGATGCAATTAATAACTTTATAGCTATTGATCAGTAATAGACAAGAAAACAGATCAGTAAACTTTAGACAAAAGGAAATTGCAGCATGGAAATGCCATTCTCACCTGTACAAGGAGGTGGTGACTGGTTATACAAATTACAAATTCACTTGGCTCTTGTTCAGTTTGAGAACAACCTGAACTGTACAGTCAGAAATGACAGGAGAAAACCGTAGACAAACTTTTACTGTAAAGAAATTTGCATTCCTCGTGGACCCATGTTTTTATTCAAAAGGGAAGCTACATAAACATGTAGAAAAATAACTGACAACTGCAATATTTTAGTACCTCATGGTAGATGAAATATTCAACTCGAGTCGTATGTAATGCAGCTTGGTTCTTACAGTATTATTTCTTATTTGCCGAATGATATTAAGAAAACATTTAATTTATCTAATAAAAATGTGCAGATGCTATCTGCACTGGTTCCATCCGCAGACCTAAACATAAAAGTGCTAATCTCAGTCAGATAGGATAGGATCTGATAGGATAAATAGGCAGAGACATCGCCCATTTGTCAACTGAAAAAATATACAATATTTTCCCTAAAGCAATAGTAATATATCTCCTCAGCTCAATCAGTGCATTACCAAGTAGTTGTTCTTAAATGTTGATGTGGCCCTGATGCAAAGTGCATAAAGACGGAAGATTGTGATCCCAGGCTGCATCACAGATGTGACAAAAGTACACCTGGAGATGTGTTGTATGCGTAAGCCACTGAGAAAAGCTGTTCAAAGGCATTCAGTCCAAGAAATCACATATTCATTAACTCACTGACCAAATAGGTTCACTGGCTGTGACAGCAGAGGGAGGATGTATATTCCACTCTTAGCCCTATTGTACAATATGTGCAACCGAGCATTTTCCTACAGAGCTATGAGTCATATTTTTTATGACAATGAAAGGATATAGGACTAAAAACACTGCCGAAGCATTGCTGTATAAAATAAATCTCTCACTCTATCATACAAATATACACAGACTATGACATGAGCTGCTAATAGGACAGACAGGCTGTAAAGGCTCAACCTCTGCAGGGCGTTTCTGAGGCAGGTGGACATCTATGACATGACATGCTGGGATGGGTAGAGGATGATCTATGTAACACTTCCTTCACAAAGAGCAGTCATGGGCGCAAAGTAGATAAACAAAGCAAAAAAAAAAAAAAAAAAAAAAAATTGTATAAAATATAAGCTTAATTTAAATCATTAAATACTGTACATATAACAGATTTTCAGAGCTACAGCAGGTGACCACGGTACCTTTCAGCACAAGGCAAACAACATTTTTTAAAATTAGTCACAAAAACATTAGCAAAAATATGTTGAGGGATATTCCAACATTTTAACAATTGCACTCCAATTTTTGATTATAGCGTGTACAGTTTTTGATCACCCAAACTAGTTGCTGGTCCATATTTTGCATATTTAGATATCTAACACTATTTTAAAGTCACCAGAAATACTGTACAAAGTAATGCTGATAATAAAATGCACCATAAATGAACATGTTGTCATATAAGAGTAGATATCTGAATATGTAGGTTATGGATCCACCTGAGTGAAATTACCTTCAGTTGCTACTTCCATGTGGACGGAGTGTGTGCCCAGTGATGTCTTCCAGATTGAAATAATGACAGGAAGTACTGTATGTGACAAAATAAACGTTTCATTTGTGTGGTGGGCTAAATAGAAACAACGCTGCAAAAATTCACACAGCAAGCGAAAGGCCTTGAAATATGAGGACCTCTTTTTGTTTTAAACCTCCACATTTATCCTATGCTCTTATGTTGAATCCAGATAATGTAAACGTTTCGAGCGTTATTGTTTTTTCTCTCTTGCAATCTGCACACGGAGGCGCTATTCCCTCTTTACTGGGCATTTCTCTTTTCTTCAGTGTGCGACTTTCACAGCAGTCAAAAAGTACAGACTCTGTAACATGGCCAGGGGTGATCTCCCACAAGTTCCTTTTTGTTGCCTGTGGCCACCAGTAGCCTCAAACCCTGGGGCTGTTCCTGCCTTGGATATGTACCTCACTTCAATCTCAGCAGGGGCTTAGCCAGTCTTTTGTCCCCCCCCCACCAAAAAAAAACCCCACCCACCCACCCAACAATCAAGGTGTCCCATCAGGCATCAGGTGTGGTCTGGCTGCCCCTGGCTAGCAGCAGTACAATCAGACTGAAGAGCCCCATGGCCCCCAGTCTCTTCAGCAGAGCCATGCTGTCTTTGGGGATGACCACCTGGGCCAAGTCATTGGTGATGAGGGAAATCTCATGAGCCACACAAACAAAGATGAAGGTGCTGACCATGATATTTAGTGAAGGGTTTCCTGGAATTAGGACCAAAATTCCCTTGGTGTCTGCAGCAAGCCAGATGTGGTACTGGCATATGAACAGCTGGGGGAGACAAACAAAGTGTTTTCAATAGTAGGTAATGCAATTTGTCCTAATTCACTTTTAACATGGCTGTCTCCAGGGAGCTACAGAGCTGCAATGTCAGTTGCTTACTGATCAATATTTGTACTTATATTTATATTCCCAGAATTTTATTAGTGCTGCCTCCACATGACTGTTATGACTGTTTCCTCATCTGTCTTTAATGTTTTATGATACCCTTTGCAATCACAGAAAGAGAGATTTTATAAATACATTTTTAATTATGTTATTCTAACTCTGCCATGTCCTTCTCACCTCCAGGGAGATCTTTCCAAACCATGCAAAGAATGAGCTATATATAGAGCGGGCGTAGCCAGGAATGTTCCTGATGAGAATGAAGGCCAAAATCTGTGGGGAAAAAAAACAAAACAAAAAAGACATTTCTAAGAGTCAAAGCATGAAGACAAACTGGGTCTATTACTGTAGGATCTGCAATCCCATACAGTTTCAGGGTAGAAAGCTCAACTATATAGTCAGTGACCTTATCTACTGCACTACTTGAAACAATTTCCCAGTGAAGATCAACTCTAGGTAATGTCTATAATATTTTTAACTCTTAAAAGAAGGAAACTCCCTTCTTATTGCACACACAATATCCTGTCATGCAATCAGGGTAATTCCATCTCAAAGCAAATCCAATGGGATTACAACTATCAAACAACAGTGATACTAATAAGCACAAGCAAAAGATTTCAACATTAAGGATTAAGATTGACACCAAGACAGACACGTCTGAAAACACTCAATACTGACAGAGAGCAAAAAGACAAGAAAAAGGACATAATTACTGTACCTGGACTACAGAGATGTAAGGATGCATCTCGTTGCAATCTGCTTTGGTCTTGCAGCTGCTGGCCCATATTGAGTAAGTCTAGAATAATGAGGGTAAAGAGAAGTTGGTTACCCTAAACAAAAGGTGAATGGGTTGATTAGCCCTTGTTTCTATTATCTACAACTGCTTTGATGGAGTCAACAAAGAACATAGTGTCAGCTGTGTCAGTGCTACAGATGAGGGAATTTGAAGGGCGTTATCCATGTGAGATGAAAAAAAAAATTGTCATTACACTGACTTCTGACAGTTATAGTTCTCAAGGTCAATACCAGGTGTGGCATTAATCTAAGTACACACCCTTTATTGTGAAAGCATTCTCTCCAAAGATGCTGTTGCAAGCGAGCTTTTGGTTCATCAGCTACAATAAGATGAATAATCTTACTATGAAGGAGACGACAGAAAGGAAGAGGAGCAGGTTGGAAATCTTGGCAGAGAAGAGAGCTTCTCCTTTGCCTTCTGACAGCACTTGGCGCTTCTGCAGCACCAGATAGATAAAGGCAAATAACATGCCATGTATCACCGCCTGTAAAAGAACAGTGACACAAGAACGATTTCAAACAAAGTTTACAAAATTAAATTCTACCTGATAAAGGTAGGATGTACTCTGCCACACACTGCATTACACAAGATGAGTTGATGCAGCAGCTACTAAACTTGGATGCATCTGAAGCAAAACACATTTGACTTACAAATCGGTCCAGCTTCCATCTGAACCACCATTCGTGGATGCTTCCGTTTAGCTCGAAGAGCTTGGAGATGGGCCACATGGAGAAGATACTCTCAAACAAACCCTAGAGTCACAAGGCCAAAACATTAATATTACATGGGGTCTCAAACAAGGGCCAAATCCATGCATATGGGAGATTACAGGTCAGAAGGAGTGACTGAGGCTACAAAAAACATATAATAAATACAGTATTCTTGTTTTGGAAAGTATGTCTTTAAAATTGAGCATTTACACCTCTCACATGAAATCAATCTAAATCCTTTGGCAATAATTAAATTTCAGTTTTATTAAAGGGAGGTTACAGTCGTTACTGATGAGATTAAATTCACCCACCTGTGAAAAGGCAAAAAAGCATATGAAGAGCAGGAGGCCTAGTAACTTTGCCAGGACCCCGAGATGCCACATGCCACTACCTGTTCAGCGAACAAACCAGCCATAAGTGACATAGTTTGCTCAACGCAACCCTGCTACTGACATGACGAGTTTCACTTTTACTGTGGAGGATTAACTGCATGTATTACATAGTCAAGGATAACAATGGAAGTGAAACAAATTTGCTAAGTTTCTTAAACTTTTATTAGTTTTCTGACACTTACTATTGGCTTTTTTTTGCAGGATCTGAGGCCACATGGCCAGTGTAGTGTAGATGACGACAAACCAGAAGGTGACCAATGGCACAAAATAATAGAACTGATAGGGTCTGTCCATTACCACACACAGCACCAAGACCAGGAAGTTTAGACGGAAAAGCACCTAGCATAGAATAAACATGAAAACACAAACATAAATAAATCAAGAGCATCACACTGAAAGTCCAAAAAAATTTCTTGTATATTTCAATAGTAATAATATGATGCTACAGTGGAAACCACTTTAAAGTGATGACATTGTTGCTTTTTCTTTATTTCTCATGAAAATTACCATCTAACTGAAATTTGTATATCCATGATGAATATAAAGTAATTAAGCTATTCACTGATTTAAAGATAAACTAACATAAACTGTGCCTTCTCCTTCTGCTCCAGCCTAGTCACAGTGGTCAGGATGAAAGCACTACAATCTACTCATATGACAACATCTTTGTGAGAGCGTGGGACAATAGTTAAGGACTATAGAAACATGAGCAGAGCAGGAACAGGGGCCAAAACAACTCAGAGGGCACCAGCAGTGAAGATATTCACACACACAGTGAATTCATGTTGTATGCTCATTACACACTGTGCTTGTCCATTATTCCGTCTTGTAGACCCAAAATTAAAACTGTCACTGGATGTCTTCATGACTACCAGCAAATTATTTAAACATCATTTGTACAGTAATGATTCTGTCCCAAGCTTTCAGGTCAGTGCAAGGCGTTGATGACCATAACCATGACCACTCTGAACCACTGTGTAAGTGAATTCCACTGTATTTAATGCCAAAGCACTACAATATTTATTGCAAGATGCTGGTTAAATTATAACTGTACTCTCACCTGACACACTCTATAGAGTCCAAAGTCTCCTTTGAGCCAGAAAAAGGAAAAGTGTCCATAGCCAGTCTGAAAAAGGTATGCTGCCACCAGCACCCGCACATGCATGTACACTGGAATGAACTGTGAGAGAAGGGGGGAGAGAGAGAAAACAAAACAAAAAAAAAAGACAACAAAAAAACAATTTATGCCTACATGTAAAGAATCAATAAGCACTTCCTTAAAGTATATTATGCGTGTAAAGAAGAAATTTTTATATCTACTCACAGCGCTGGCGCCAGATATGTGATAGATGAGGATGACAAGCTGCATCCAACCTTTCCACTCATCTGTTTGCTCTCGGTTGAGCAATTTGGTCTGTGCAAAAGAAAAGTAAAGTTGTGAACCAGATATGAACTCAAATTTTAATCAAAACTTAATGCATCTTTACAAAAAGTAAGATTAATCTGATTGTCTAGGAATTTCAGTGTTTCCTACTCATTTAAGAACTTGTGTTGTGCCTTTATGTTTTTGCATACGGTTAAATGGTTTGTTGAAGTCTGGGCTTACAGGGAAATTATACTTTATAATTATGTCAGAACATAGGGAACACTAGTCATCCAACAATCAAGTTAACTGCTCTAGATTCAACTTTCTCCATGTCTTTAAACTGTTTTCACACTAGAGGACATGCATGAGGCAGATAAAAAGGGTAAATTTTAGAAAAACCTTTTAACACCAAGAGAGAATGTCAAATAATTAATTCTATGTTGAAATAAAAAATGCTATACTTAAAAGCACTTCCTGTCTTACCTCCTTGCTGTTCTCGCTGTAAAACACTCCCAAGACAAATATATAGATGAGAGGGATGAAGAATGTGGAGTGTGTGTAGAACTTCTGCTCTTTCATGAACACATCTGCTCTGTCACAAAGGTAAAAATAGCCCATGATGATGCCCATCCTGCAAAGAGCCTGGAAGGGTGCCTTTGGACCCAAGGGGACAGCTGCAGTTGCTGGCTTCTTCTCCTCCAAGCTCTCCACATCAGGGGGCACAGGTCGGCGGTGGCGGTTGTTGCCAAGGACGTGGAGGACCAGGAAGATCAGGGCTGAGCCCAGGAAGAAACATGCTGACAGTTTCTGGAGGAAGTTGGGGGGTGGTAACGTTTGGCAGCAGGAGCCATCTATGGGCCTCAGTAGCTTGTTGCACACAGAGTTCATAAGAACCATGGCCCCCTGATAGAATTACACAGGATGGTGAGGGGGATGTGACTAATATTCCAAGTTAAAAATACAACAACTGCCTGGCCATATTCAATAGAACAATATATTTGCAAATAAATGATCTTAAATTAACAGAAATCCTGCCTACCACATTCCTGGTGCTCTCAGGCAGGTGCAAGCCGTCATCTGACTGGGCGATCGTTTCCAGTGCTGCCTGACGGGACGCAGCCAACAGCTTGACACGGGACCTGCCATTACGCTTGCTACTGTTGAGTACATCTGCTGCTGCTTCATTGTACAGCTCCAGCTGCTGGTTCGTGATCATCTTCCTGTTCTCACTCAACACCTCCTCATTCACTGGGTCTATTGGGTGAAGGTGTGATAGTGTTGTACAGTGTGAAAAAAGGTTTAGATGAGAATGTGCGTGTTTATGTGTATGCACGCACGCACGCACACACTCACGCACAAACACACACACACACACACACACACACACACACACACACACACACACACGTGAAGTTATACTAGTCTGAAAATTTGGATTTATTATTATTACCCAGGAGAACCCAACCATCACCATTCTTTATTGTTGTTATTTGACAGTTTGTTGAAGGCCAGTAATTCAGAAATTAATATATGGCTGATAAAATATACTGTAGATAATCACAAACCAAAACAGAAATCTAATTTAAATGATATGACGTAACTAGAGATATGAGAAACAGATCACAATCAAAGCCTTGAAGGCAAGCAAATGGTGATCCATCTGACATGAGGGCAGCAATCACATGCTAAATGTATCATTGTAATGAAGGAAAAAGGCAGTAATCTGATTTACACTGTGACTAAGATGACCAGTGATAAAAAGCTCTCATTGTGTGTCTTCTACTAGAAGCTGATCTTACCTTGCAGCACCCAGTAGACCTCTCCATGGTCAGCCAGCCTCTCTAGATGCACAGCAATGGCTGTCAGGTTGACTTTGTACTGCTGCAGGGTCTCGCTGCTGCCACTGTGTAACTTGATGGACCACTGTAGATAGATGAAATTAAGATTGCCATAACTCAGCCAACGCCTTGTTTTTGTCTGTCAAAGTGTGCAAGCATTGCTAAGCACTTGCTTATACAGCTTACTGTGGCAGCTCCAAGGATGACAACATCTGGTTTTGCTGAAGCTTCCTGAAACACAAGAGACACTGTGGTCAGAGCAGCAAATCCATGTCCTAACCACAGTGATAATTTAAAATCTATAAAACTTGATTAACAATGTGCCCCATTTGTTCATAACAAAACTTATCAAGTACACTCACATGTGTCCATGATATCAAGCGCTCCTTCATTGAACTATTTGCTTCTGGATACCACAGAAAGTCCTACACACAAAGAGGTTGGAGATAATTTTAACTTTTATCATAGTGTTTGACAAACTGAGAACAAGAGATAAAAACACATCCAGAATTAGCTCACCACATTCACAGATGAACTTTCTTCTTCAAAGGAAATGTCCTCGTGCTTCAGACATTACATGTGGACAGACATAATGAAAGTCTGTTAGGCAGATAGTGTTCCTGTTTTTCCCAGCTTGAGATCAGACCAAAATAAAATTGTTCATGTATCTGTGCAAACCACTGACTATTGAATTTTTGTTGTAGCACATTTTTCAATGCCACCTATTTCAGGAAGTCTAAAGGCCTCAATATAGTTGCACAATTTAAAGAAATCAAATCTGCATGAAAATACAGTGGAAGAAACAGTGGGGCTATTTCTCAGACTAAGACCCGAGGGTGAGGTTTAGTGTCAGATTTAGAATAGCATGTAAATTGATCACATTATTTTCAAACTCAGTGTCAATGGCAGTGAGTGATTAGTCAGTCCTATATTTTTAGATGACATTCTGGTAAATGATCTAAGCAGAGCACTGCAAAGCCAAGAGGAAACAGTTTTTCTTGATGCAAATTCCTCAATCAGTGGAGAAGCATACAAGAATTTTTGCCCTTACAAGAAGGACAAATGAAGTTACAAACTATATTTTATGGTATATGGTAAGCTTAAAAAGTAGAAAGATATTTTATTATCCATAGTCTACTTGTTTTGTTAAGATCAGAAACCTTGGTAGACATGAGCAGAAAGTAAGTACCAAAAAAATATGTATATTTGTATGCTGTCCACCCTACTTAAAAAGGTCCTGACAAAAGGCCAGGGTTCACATGGTGCTGTTTCTCATCATTACCTTGTTTCCATCTTCTCTTCGCTCAGGGTCGATAATTTTGATGAAGGAGTAAAATAGCTGCCTGATTCGTGAATCACCAACAAAAGCCACATGCTTTTCAGCAAGGCAAGTTTTGGCCTCACTGCAAGATAGAAATGATGGTGAGGAATCTTAACAACTGCAGATGGCAATTATTCATGTGCTGGGCACTTCATTGCATAGATCTTATTACGCAGTGTCTGACCATGGGATCTTTTCAATTGGTTATTTGGCACCTGAATCAAGCATCCACCCTTGCAGTCAGATACACACTCACACATCACCCATCACTGCAATACACTTGGATCTTTATCTTAAACATAATGGTAACCTTAGTTAGTGTAACTCACATGCTTTTGTATTTGTGCATCATACAGCCATAAGGCTGCCATACATTCTCCCCCAAGTAACGTCCTCTGGACAGCAGCCATTCACATGAGTCTCCACCTGAAGGCAAGACAGACAATCTACCAGTAAGACCAAACAAAAGCACTAATCTCGCTTTCACCCACAGTCTCTTTGTAACTTTTGCTGTTTCAATAGCACCATGGCTTTTTATTCAGTGCTGTCAAAAGACTAGGATACAATACAGTGCTCTGCTGGGGGCCATAAAAATGAAGTCATCAGTAATTTAGCTCTACAATAAATCTCTCCAGCTATTCATTTGTGTAAAAATGAATAGAGCTATCTACAACTGAATCAGTCTATAGAAACAGGCGAACATGAAGGATCAGCAGGCTGTCGAGAGACGTGGGCATTTCAGTACCATCGCCAGCCAAAGCAGCTGCTATCAGTGTGTACTCAGGGGTTTCTGGTTCCTATCCATTTTCACGAACAGAGTCCACTCTATGCGACCCAGCTGCGAGGTGGATGCACGCCATGCTAATATTTCTTTATAGTCAAGCTCTGGGCTCGGAGCCATCACTGTCATTCTCAGTCTTTAGGGTGTGGGATATGCAAAATGTGGTCCAGCTCTTTACACGTGAAAATCAGTGGACAGTCCAGCTCGTCTTAGTTATCTCTGCCCGATATAATATAAACGTGCAACCACCTGAGACAGAAAGCAGGCTGCTACAATACTGTTCAAGACCATTAAAGCGACACTTTACTACCGTTAGGTGTTAACGGTACAACAACACATTTCTGAGAAGACTGGTGGATACTTTTGTTTTGTAAGTTAACGGACTGGCTGGTACTGTCGATGTAAATGACATTGCCCCCAAATAATAAAAAACCTTGTTATGGCAATTGATCACTACACCCCCCCTGCACACAACTCCCCGGCAGTAATGAAGCGCGTGCTGACAGGAGCATGTAAACACAGCTAAATGCAGTGTTAGCTTAATTAAGCTAGCTTGTGGGGCCAAGGCGATTTAAGTCCACACTTCTGTTGGTGAATTTAGTCAATGCAATGGACTACTTGCTTTAAACTAAGTTCACAGCCTGCGTGCGTGTGTCGCCTTTTAAAAGCATGGGCGCATAACGGCACTGCTCCGACCCGCAGAGAGAAGTACACAGCGGCTAACTGGGCTAACGCTAGCAATAGCCTGTCAAGTGTTTCACTGGCTGCATCGATATTAAGTTCAATAAACGGGAGACCACTTACCTCCATAATACCGCGAAGCTGTGTGAAACACGAGGAGTAAAGTAACGACTACTAGCGATATTAATTTGGCGTTTTTTATGGTGAAATGTTGATTTATTTCGCGTTTGCCCAGGCTATAGGCCAGGACCGCCATCTTTGCTCCTCCATGACAACAAGCAGCTGTGCAGTCTAGCGGGGGCGGCGGCGGCGGCGGCCGTGCTCCTCCTGGTGCACCACCTGCCCCGTCTGCCTCCTGCGACACCGCCTCCTTCTCCATTACTGCCATTTAAAGCAGCTGTAGAGTAAAAGACTCACGGCAGCTCAGGTCTAAATTAATCCACCAGGTCGGATCCACAGTCTGTTTAGGATGACCTGTCACAGTACAAAGTTCATTGTCTTCAAAGTATTTGAAAAGTGTACAGTCTGCACTCACACACAGCACTGGGAGTGAATAGATCCCTGTTATTTTTGTTCTGCTCAGACCACATTTCAAATTTGGTATTGATTGATGAAAGTGGGTAAAATAACATCTATCAAAATTGGTGTTGATCATTTAAACAAAAAATGAGCTGAACATTTAAAATTTTGAATGTGGTTTCTAAATATCTAGAAGGAGATAGGAATCTAAAATCAATAATAATAGTAATGGTAATAAATCATTTTTAAACCTGAGAAGAACCTATATTTGAGATGTCATATGTACATGTAGGTCTTGTTATGTAGCCTATTATTGTATCTTGAAGCATATTAAAGATATGATATAGAACATAACCTGATTATTCATATCCGTGTATGATTGCAACATGTTCATCTTAGTGTTCATCCTTAGTTTTGTTGCCCTTCTGTCGTTTTTCTACCTGCATGCTTAATATGAGAATATTTTTATAGAGATGTTGATGGTTTATAATCCAATGCTTTAACTCCCCATAATTATACCACTTTCAGTGCACACTTAAGGGCTAGACAAGAGCCAAAAACAAACTGTCCAAGGCCGTTCAGCCAATTCTAACAAAAGTGCTACCTTCCCCCTTTACAATCATGTAAAATACTGTAACTAGTAACTTTAAGATGTCAGACCAATGCAGTGGTTAAGTTTTAAAAAGTGAAAAGTACAATATTGGGCTGTTATGAAGCACTAAGTAGCATGGACTATAAAGTAAAAGTATCTCAAGTTAAATCAAAAGTAAATGTACTGTGTTCATCTCCACCACCACTACTGAAAAGGATTTGATGCATCATAAACAAGATGTAATAAAATGTGATGTTAGCTTTGTCTTTCTATTAAGTGCAAAAATACTATGTGATTATAGTCTGATGTCTGTACCATTAAAGTTCCAGTCTCTGAATAGTTTTATGCACAGAAAACACTGCAAACCCATAAACTTTAGGTACACATCTTGTTCCAAGGCAGCCAAGTCTTTTGTTTGCTGCTCAATGGTCAAAGATAATGTGTGACTAAAGGTTAAACATATACATAGAGCAAGGACGCTAATAAAAACATGCCACAGTGTCCTCTAGTGGTTATTGAAAGTGCTAAAGGTGATCTTTTATGAGTCGATGCCTTCAGTTCACCTTGACCATAACTACTTCTACATGTGGAGATAAAATTGAATTACAATTTTAACAAATTCTGCATATCCCAGTTCCCTCAACACACTGTACTCAACAAAACAAGTAATTTCTGTAGGAATGCCATGTCACCATGTTGAATTTAACTAACACCCATGTGCACGCATCACTGCAATTCAAGCCTTGATCCAAATCACAGAAGTTTATTTGGATGCAAAAGCTGTATTATGCAAGAAAAAGCAACATGAGATGATGCATATTTACAAGAAACAATGCACGTTAGTAATCACACATTGGCATGGACAGTGTAAACAGAAATGTACTGTACATTAAAATTGGATGTACTGTTGAAAAGCAAGATAAAGGGGGAAGGTAAATCAGGATATGGCTGTGCTTCCGCAATAGGAAGATGTTGTCAGTGATGATATGTAAATCATCAGCCAAACTAGAACCAAAATACAGTGACACAGTTCCAATGGTGTCATTAAAACATGAAAGCACTTAAGTCACTGAGTAGTGTGTTTTGGAACATTGGACATGCTTTATTTCAGAACTTTTCACAATTTATTTAAACATCTCACATATACAAAATAGGTACAATAGACTTTGTGGTGTCATTTTTGAGAGAGAGAGGCCGCCTAAAAACCATTCAGAATTGGATGAAATATGTGCTGTCAGTATGAACACTGGGTGTTGGATTTGAAGAGTAAAAAAGCCTGAACAAAAAACCAAAACAAAAAAAAAACCTTCTAGACAAAACAAAAAAAAAAGAACAAAAAAAAACAAAACAAAATGAAAACCAGACATTAGGTTTAGAAACATTCCACCTGCTTAAAGTGGGGGAGTATCAGGGGATGAATGCAAGACTCCTCAAAGGTCAATACAAAGTAATACAGTAAAAAGTGGTTTGCTCCACAGCTGCATATTAGCACCATAGATCTCTGCTTCAAGTAACTGAGCACCTTCCGATACGGGACAAAGCTTGAAGCATTAGAAGTCTTAACATCTCGGTTGTGGACCCAAGTTTCGTCAATAGTATTTTCTTTAGGTACAGGCATGAGGTAGTTTAAACCTTTTTTCATGGAAATTGTGGTTTTAAACCTCCTCTTTGGAAGATATACAAAGACCACAAAGTGATGCATACTTTCAGCGTTTTTATTACACTTCTTTTATTTTTTACAAAATGATGACATGATGTCCCACAACAAGGTGTTTTCCCGCGTCCCTTTGGGTTGCTGTATTAATTTGCATTGCACAAACGCTCCGTTCAGTCCGTTCAGTCCTCTCCGATAGTTGCCCATCTTAAGCAAGTGGATGCGCAGAGAGAAATCAGCATTCAGTATAAAAAAAACAACACAGACAGAAGGGCAGAGATTTTGTTTTTTCGTTCTTTCTCTCTTTTTGGTGTTAATTTATCATGAGTCTATTTATTTGAAACAGACTGGGCCAATGTCCAAACCAAACTCCTGATCAGCTCCACCAATGTCCAAAGGTGCAATGTCGAGGATGGGCAGGCGAGATGGTTTATTTGTTCTGTACTCAATCACTGTCTTGCTCCACTCGCCAGTGTGTCTCTGCAGGGGTAGAGAAAGGAAAAGACAGGATTTTAGAATAGCGTAATGTGGCGAAAGATTATGAATCACATAGCTTTAAGACAGCTTTGTCTCATTTAACCAAAATTGCCTGTATAGCTACTGTTCATCAACAGAGTTATTTCTCTCTCATGTGGAAGAACCAAGAGGTACTCACAGTGCAGCCGTCCTTGAGCACGGAGAAGGTGAAGCGGCTGTTGCCCTCGGCCCTCAGCTCCACATCGTTGGAGCCCTGGAGTACCACAGCCTTCTTCAGGTTGCCGCTCTCACCATCCATGTAGGCAACGCTGTTCTTGCAGTGATAGGTGATGTTCTGGCTAGCCTGGTTGGACAGCAGGCGCATGAAGGCCAGCTGGGTGGCCATGCTCTGGGGGCTGAGAGTCTCATCATTGTAGGTAAACTGTAGGGAAGAAAGAACAACTCTCACTATTTCATATATAGAAAATATTACATCAGTTATTTTCTGGTTTTGTGTGCTTGTGAGGTGCCAACTTCAGTCTCCAGCTCACCTCAGTGCCACCATTGATGGTCTCTCCGAACCAGACATGCTTCTTGCCCTCTGTGCTTCTGAACCAGTTCTTGCGGGCAATGCTCTCAGGGTGGGCATAGATGCAAGTCTCGCGGGTGGTGAAGTCGCAGAAGACCTTGATGGCGTCATTGGTGCAGCCCTGGTTGGGGTCAATCCAGTAGAAACCTACAGGGTAGACAGAGAAGAAAGTTTAATTGCTGGGAAAAAAGTTATTTTAGTGTTTTTGGTCCAGCTTAAGGGCTTAACAATATGAAATAAATGCATTGGCTTTAACCTTACAAAATATTAGGGTATATTAACCCCACAGTGCCATGAAGTTGAGCTTACCGCTGCTCCAGTCAGGGTGGCTGAGCTTGATGTCACGGCAGGTGCGGGCAGGGTTCTTCCTGGATCCCTCAGGGGTGAGCAGGTTCTCAATCTGGGTGTTGAGGGACTTGATGGTGGCATCAACCTCGTAGTCCTTGGCTCTCAGAGCGGGCTGATCAGCTCTGTACTCATCGTATCCGGAGACATCGTATGCACCACCAGCAGGGCCGGGAGGTCCGGGCAGACCAGGAGGTCCGGGAGGACCCTAAAATGAAGAAGAGAGTGAACTTATTTTCAGATCGCAGCTGCAGTTGTAGTTAATCCTTGAGATGAAAACATCTAGATGTGCTTACAGCAGGTCCAACGTATCCAGGGGGTCCACGAGCACCAGGAGAGCCAATAGTACCATGGACACCAGCTCTTCCATCCTTACCAGCAGGTCCATGGGGTCCAGCGGGTCCCTAAAGAGGAAATCATCACATGATACATTAAAATGTTCATCTCTTTTGTGAAATCCTGCATCATGTATGGCTATAAATTACAGTGGTAATTACTAATTTGTGTAAATGTTGACTGGGGTTATGGTGCCTCTATGGATACAAGTGAAACAAGAAAACTACAGGTGTATCGTGAGTAATTAGGGTTCCACTTACTCTGGGTCCAGCAGGGCCATTAGCTCCAGCAGGTCCAGAGTCACCGGAAGGTCCCTGAGGAAATTGAAAGTGATTCATTGAATGACAAATAGTGATGATGTTAAAAAGACTTGGTGTTTTAAATATCAGCATGTGTTGCTACACGTTCAGATATTTTGTGTGCATCATGATTGTGTGCTGTCACTCACAGAAGGTCCAGGCATTCCCTGGAGACCAGGATGGCCGCGCAGACCCTTCATGCCTCTTTCTCCCTTGTCTCCAGCAACTCCCTTCTCACCACGGGCACCAGCAGGTCCCTATAACACACACACACACAAACACACACACGCACACATACACATACACATACGTGTACAGAGCCAGACACAATATGTCGTTTCAAAAGAATACAATCCCCATGCTCACATGGCATATGCTATGTGCTAAGGATGTGGACAGCTATAATATTAATGTACTTTTAAATAGTCTGTCAACACTATTATATATGCTACATTATGACTATGCTCATCTACTGTACTCACAGCAGCTCCTCTTGCTCCAGCGGGGCCTACGGGTCCAGCGGGACCTCCTGGGCCCTAAAGACATGAGAAGAAGAAAAGACATGAATAAAAAGAAAACGATCTGTGTTATTTGTCAGTTTTCAACAGGTTGTTGTTGGTACTTACAGCCTCTCCACGGTTTCCAGGTCTGCCAGAAGCTCCATTGGGTCCAGCAGGTCCAGGGGCACCAGCAAGTCCCATGGCACCAGCAGATCCGGGCTCACCACGGTCTCCCTATGTATGGTGGGAAAAGGCAAATGCAGGTCAGATCATTGTATACTGTATGTATGTGTGTATCTTCTATGCAAACATGCAATGAAAGGACATTACCTTGAATCCAGCAATACCAGGGCGACCAGGAGGTCCATCGTTACCAGTGTTACCCTGTGGATGGCAAAGTATATTACAGCTTACACTATGGTTTTTGTTATATCTTTATATCAGGCTCAGGTTGTTGTGAGTCCATGGACAAAAGAGCTGTCTTTGTACATGAGTAAATTTCAACCAAGTAATCATACTTCTACAAAGAGTAACATTTAAATCTAATGATAATACTTCAACTTTGGATATTTTTGTACCCTCTCCACACCTGAGCACAGGCCAGTATTACTGACTATTATTAAATCCTTACCTCACGTCCAGCCTCTCCCTGAGGTCCGGTCATACCAGGCAGGCCAATGTTCCCAGGGGGACCACGGGCTCCAGGGGGACCAGCAGGTCCAACTCTACCAACCTCTCCCTGTGATGCGAAGCAGAGAATAGGGTCAAACCAAAACCAAAGACTAATTGAAATATTGCCATGATTGCAATATCCAAATAGCAGAAGTTGCTATTCTTTGAATCTTTGATAAAGGTAAAATGTGTCACATATGTGTTATACATAAATGAAGTATTGTGGTCCTACAGAGATGTCCTGGCCTAAAAATCATGTTCTCCAGACATAATGGAATGATGATTGTTTGTTACAAACAAAAATCATCATTTTCAATTTTTCAATTATTGCCAAAATGACCATTCCAGCTGAAATCGTGACTCATAACGAAAGGCACGAGGTAGAATAATCACAATATAATTCATTATCCATATCGTTCAGCCCTAGTTTGAATTATATAATCAAACATGTAACAAGGAGGTTGTCATCTGTAAATATTTTGGGAGGTACAACAAGTATACTTACTGTAGCACCAGCACCACCAGGTGATCCACGATCTCCTCTAGCACCAGGCAGACCAACGAATCCTAGAAGTCCAATTGGACCGCTAGTTCCAGGAGCACCAGGTGCACCCTAAGCACACAGGATATATATAAATGCATTGAGAATGGAGACCTACGGGTCTGTAGGTATGCAATAAAGACATAAACTCAGTTATGTTACTGTTCCATGGTCCCAATATTTTTTACTTGTTTAACTGGGCAAACAAAGAATTGGCTATAACTTACAGCGGGACCAGGCTCTCCACTGGGTCCCTTCTCTCCAGATTGACCAGGTGGTCCAACCATACCCTGCTCTCCAGAAGGACCAGCGGGACCAGCGTCACCACGCAGACCACGAGGACCATCCTTGCCAGCGGGACCAGCGGCACCAGGAGGTCCAACAATACCCTGAAGTGGCAAGAGAACGGGTTAATATAAGTGTGTGTTTAGAACAATGGGGTTTGAGAGTAGAACACATGATTATTAAGGAAACAAGAATGGCTGTGGCTCTGATTCATAACATGAGTAGCCAGTCACAGTGTTTGTATCTTTATGTGTTCACTAATAATTGTAAATATAGAATCAATACTCACAGCAGGACCAGCAGCACCAACTCTACCAGCAGCACCAGGGAAACCAGTCAGACCCTGACATCAGAAACATACACAATCGAAGGTTAGGGTTAGGTTCAAAAACCTGTTTGAATGTGACTAAATGTGTGTGACTGGACATAAGAGATAAGGTGAGAGTATTTTCTAGCCATAAAGCACATATAAAAAAAAAATAAATAGAAGAATAGACACAGTCACATAGAACTACACTAAACAGGATAATGAGGCCTGCAGAGCTAATTGTGTGTATGTGTGTGTGCAAATGTGCATGTGTGTATGTGTTTCAGTATGTTTTCGTGAATTGTGAATGCAATCAGTGTGATCAGGAGAAATAATTTTTTATGTTTGAATACTCACAGGTGGACCATTGTCTCCACGAGCACCAGCAGGGCCAGAGGGGCCAGCGGGACCCTAGATAAATGGAGGAAGAAGTCAAAAATGCAATCTCACATTAGAATTACTCAAATCTTATTCGGTCTATTATTACTTTAACATATCTAACATACAATCTTTTTCTCATTTACAGTAGGCCTCTGTCTCTAACCACTTTCAATCTTGATGTCAAATGTCAATGTTTTTCTTTAAATAAAAACCCGGCACTTAAAGGGTTAAATCATGTCTTAGGTCACTCCCTATGCTTAGTCTTGTATGCCAGACCTACAGTTCCCAGTTAGGGTGTTTCTGCCAAGAGGCAATGCCAATATCTTGTATGTGACTGGTGTAAGTGGTACTAACAGCAGGTCCAGACTGTCCAGCGGGTCCGGCAGGGCCAGCAGGGCCAACTTCTCCCTTTCCTCCAGCAGGTCCACGCTCTCCTCTTGCTCCAGGCTGACCATCAGCACCCTGTAGGATGGGGGGGGAGGCTGGATCAATATCTATACAATTGTTTATGTAAGTGTGTATGTATTTGTGTTTTGATAGTACTGCATGTATGGTATATTGTATTGTAAAGTGATGGGCTGTTGGCTTACAGGGGGTCCAGCAAATCCGGAAGATCCAGCAGGTCCAACCTCTCCACGCTCTCCCTGTGGACAACAAGCAGTGGGTCAGAAAGACTGCTTATACTGCACATAAAAGCTGTATGTTGGGCTAAGATATTCATCTGATATTTTTATCAACAGGTCATAAGGCACTGCAGATAATATTTGTAATGATGAAGGAAGTGAGGAATAGCCACTTACAGGGGTTCCACGAGGTCCAGCGGGGCCAGCAGGTCCGAAGGAACCACTCTCTCCCTGTAGAAGAAGAAATTGAGTTCTTTATTAGCTTATCATTGTTCTATCCCTCTATCAATTAATGAATCTACCAATTTGTCCAAAAATTTATATACAAAATCTTTTTTAAACATTAAACATTGTATAAAATACTCTGCTACTAGCATATCTTGTATAGATATGCTAGTAGCAGAATCCAGGGAATCATGTAAACAAAAATTTTATTGAAATTGATTTTGGTCAATAATACATTTGAAAATTCAATCACCTAATATAAATGCAAAAATAAATACACTTGCAAACTCAGTAAGCTTATGTAATGCTGATTCAAATGGCAATCCTTTGATTATTTATATTGCCATGTCAATTGCAATGCTATTGTCAGTGTTATTGTTGTTTGCTCTGGCTTCATTAGCCAATAAAGGCAATAAAAAAATCAGAGAGCCACTGGTGTAATACTAAAAAACAGCCATCAGGCAGCAGTGTTGAGGTTCTAGCACTAGGTCTAGGTTTTCATACTGCTACAATGGGGGTAACGCCAATTATTGCTAAAAAGGAAGTACAAAGATAAGACGTGATCATTAAATTATGGAGTGATTTAATCTCAATATGTGTTAATGGCTTTTATTGGTAGGTCAGTAGTACAGGAGTCAGCCATCTTGAATCATGACAGTGGCAGCCATTTTTAGATTACACAAAAACACCATGATATTTGTATGTAATTACAGTGTAAATCCTAAACTCATATGTTTTGGTGGTTTTTGTCAGTGACTTGTTCTGTGGTAAATAATGGTCACGCATCACCTACATACCTTATCGCCATTGGCTCCAGTGGGTCCAGGAGGTCCAGCAGGTCCAGGCAGACCCTAGAAAGAGAGAAGAGGACCCTTAGACACAGGCTATGTTTGCTACACTTGAACTATTAGAATGAATGGCTGCATTTTTCATTTCATCATTTTACTGAGTTTAGGATTAAAGCGTTAAACTTACACGGGCACCATCTCTGCCAGCATTGCCATCAGGGCCTCTGTGTCCGAGCTCACCCTATAGAGATAAAGGGTGGAAGACAGAGAATGATAGAGAAGAAATATGTTCTCGTTAACAATTGAGTTATTTGGAGGGATAAATTCCTATTTAATTTGCAGGTGGTTGCTTTTTGGAACTTACCTTCTCTCCCTTGGGTCCAGGAGCACCAGCAGCTCCACGCTCACCAGGCATGCCACCAGGTCCCTGAGGTCCAGGACCACCAGCAGCTCCAGCAACACCAGGCTCTCCCTGTAAACAGACAAAACGAACTATGGTTGACTTTTATATAAAACACAAATGCTTCAATAAGCACCAAAGCATACTTCATGTGTAACATTTTACAGCCCTGACTTAGTAGCAGTAAACACATCTGTTTTCAACACTTTTATCTCTAACCTTTGCTTCTTACAGTGTCCCTGGCTGGGTCAAGCCATGGGTGCATCTTTTTACCTTGCCACCATCAGTTCCAGGGGCTCCAGCGGGTCCACGGGGTCCAATTGGTCCCTGAGGGCCAGCAGCTCCTGCAGCACCAGGATTACCACGCTCTCCCTGGAGGAGCACACACAGATGTAGTCAATATAACATCTTCATCTGCTATAAAATGGTTTATTGTGTGTTTACTTTATTATTGATGTAATGTATATGAAATCTAAGGAGGGCTATGTAAGTATGTAAACTTTCAATAGCATGCACTCTGATAACCAAAGGTATGGTCAGGTGAACTCACCTTGGTACCAGCAGGTCCAGCAACACCCTGGTCTCCTGGGATACCCTATTGAGACATCAATGATTGATGGTTGAGATGTAAAGCTAATTCTACTGTTGGAATAATAATGATAATAATAATAACAATAGTAATAGTACTAATGATAATGACAATAAATAATGATAGAACACGGTCTACTTACTCTGTCTCCAGGCTTTCCAGCCTCACCAGCAGGTCCAGCGGGTCCGGGAAGACCCTAAAAATATAAGGCCATAACATCAGAACTGAGGGAATCCACAGAAGTTATCTAATTTTACAATAAGATAAATGTATCACTCTATATTCTGTTACTGTGTTGTAGTGTAGAAATGACACCAGGTAGTAAAAAAATGTACTGATAAGCAAATCTACTCTGAATTGTTGATATATATAGAGAAAGATGATGGATCCAAACCTGGAAGCCAGGAGCTCCAGAAGGTCCTTGCTCTCCCTTCTCGCCAGAACCACCCTACAATGAGAAAGAGAAGACTAGTGTGACTCACTGATTCTTACAGGAAGAAAATCACATCATAAAATTAATGCTATGTATATAAGGACACTTACAGCAGGTCCAACAGCGCCAGTGGCTCCATTGTTGCCATCAGCTCCAGGGGCTCCCTAAAAAACAAAGATTAGACCATGATGGATATATGCATCACACAGATGTTGACATTTTCTTTATTAGTATAAAATATTAAATATATGCTTGTTATATTTGTTTTTTTTTCACTTACTCTCAGTCCAGTGGGGCCAGTGGCTCCTTTCTCACCAGGCTTGCCAGGCTCACCCTGAAGGAGGTAGAAGGCAGGTTAAACAGTTTATGATAAAAAACAAAAAATGATTCAGATTCAAATGCTTCCATTTTCCAGTCATGGCTTTATTTTTACTTACAGAAGGTCCTTTGGGTCCGGGGAAGCCAATGTTTCCAGGCTGGCCTCTAGGTCCAGTTGGGCCAGGGGGTCCAGTGCGGCCATCTTGTCCAGCAGGACCCTGGAGGGGGAAACAGGGAGTATCACAAGAAGTGATGTTAACTGGATTTTTCCAAGCAAATATGATGATAAGCATTACAGAATGAGACCAAAGGAAATGTATGGTCAAGAATACTTACAGCAGGTCCTTCCTTTCCTGGGGGTCCAGAGCTTCCGGGGCTTCCTGGGAGTCCCTGTGGAAAATAAATATTTGTCAGATCTATGGATTATAATTCACACAGTTCACACAGAGATTAGATCACTGTCATTGGTCAAAAACAAAACTTAGCAAAGAGACTCACCCTGAGACCAGCTGGGCCAGGCTCTCCAGCACGACCAGCATCTCCAGGGGGTCCACGAGGTCCAGCTGAACCAGTGGAACCACGGGCACCAGGCATGCCCTATGAGAGAGAGACATAGACTGTCACTGTGAGTGAATGTTGATTATATTTAAATGTGATCAAGTGTAACTGAATATTATTTTGAATTATTGAATTGCATGTTGAAATTTTTTATTTTTTTTATTTAAAAACTTACAATGGGGCCAGTTCTTCCCTCAGCACCGGGCATACCACGGCCGCCAGGAGCACCCTACAGGAGACACACAGGCATTAATAGACAATCCATGTAACATGGCTATGGATGTGGGTCTATATGGGTATGGCGACCAGCAGAAAGGGTGGTCTGGTACTCACTCTTGCTCCACGGTTGCCAGCGGGGCCAGTGGCGCCAGGCTCACCAGTGGATCCTCTCTTGCCCTCCTCACCCTGAGGTCCAGGGGGTCCCTGAGGTCCAGAGTGACCCTGAAGAAGGCAAACAGAGAGGATGAGGGCCAGTGGTCATGGACAGTGTGCATGGATGTCTACACATTCAGTTTGGTGACATGAACATTAACACAATATAAACTTACAGGCTCTCCCTTGGGACCACCATCTCCCTTAACACCCTGGGCACCAGGATCTCCCTAAAACAGAAACAGATGCATTAAATAAAAAGAACAATCAGCTACAATTACTGTGAGTGTTTTTGCATATGAGAGTGTACACGTACATCTACGTGCTTCTAAGAATATATATATGGTTTTGTGGACTTTTGTGTGCATGTGGACTCACAGCCAGGCCTCTAGGTCCAGCAGCACCCTGAGGTCCCTGAGGTCCAGGTCCTCCTCTTGGTCCAGGGAAGCCAGGAGCTCCAGCAACACCAGGAGTACCCTAAATGACAAGTGAGCATCAGTTAGCAGGTTATATTCAACCACCAGATTTGTTTAATTGAAAAAACAAAACACTTTTTAATAAGTAAGACAATATTAAAATAAATACAATTGTTCCAGTGACATTAGTGATATTAAATTATGTTTTGTAGTTGAAACACAATGATTTATCTGTTGTGTGGATCATGGCAGAGGCCTCATTGTCATAAAATGTGTAACACGAGATCAACTTACAGCAGCTCCCTTGGCTCCATGCAGGCCATTAGCACCAGGGTTACCCTAAGGTGAGAAAAAAAAATATTATGGAAGCTTTTTAGAAAATCACAACACCAAACTCTAAGAGAAGACATTTTTTACTCCAATATATAATTATAATATGGGATATGTGACAGTATAACTAAATAACAATAATTTCTTTGGACAGTTCAATCACTGATGGTAAAGGTACTGCTTTATAGGACATGTAAACAAACAAAGGACATGTACTTACGGCGGGACCAACGGGGCCAACAGCACCATTGGGACCAGGCTCTCCTCTAGCTCCCTGAGGTCCGGATGGGCCAGTTGCTCCAACAGGTCCAATCTCTCCCTGTCAAAGTTGAGACACATTCATATTCATATACTGTATCCTTAACACCTGATGTATGATTGTGTCATCATAAAAGCAATATCAACAATATCATAGCTGTGAACATTTAAATGATTAAGTAATTGATTAAATGTGAGTGCTTGCAGTGTATGGACTATTTATTATCAAACAGAAAAGTCAAGAAATTCTGGAGATGTTACATATGTTATAAATGAGCATTTCTCTTGAGGATATTGTGTAAGAAGATATTGAGACTGATGGATACTGACAGTGCATTAAACACATTTAAAATAACAGAGAGTAGACTACGTGTTTCTAAGAGATGGTTATACTGTGTGTTAATGAGATCTCCTTTTGTGACCCTAAACATGAACCTCTTTGTAAAGCAATGTTGCCAAAGGACAGGAGGTGACATCACACCCACCTTAGGTCCGGGGCCACCTGGGAAACCTGGGGGACCAGCAGCACCAAGGGGACCCTGAGTAGAGGAACAGTAGATGATGTCAGAATATATGCCATACAGGTCAAAGTTCACATTAAGGTCAAAGATTTAAAATTTTTTTTTCTTGAACATGGTAGTGCATTACATGTTATAATTTATACATTAAAACATCAATCATGATGTGCATTCTAGATATATGGGTATTACTAAGTTTAATATTCACAAAAAGGGTTCATTTTACTATCACAAAGGGGATTAAACTGTCATGACTCACAGCAGGGCCAGCGGGTCCAACATTGCCATCAGCACCACGAGCACCAGCAGGGCCAGCAGGGCCAGCACGACCTCTCTCTCCAGGCAGACCACGGGATCCCTAAAGGGAGGATACACAAACAACAGAAGTGATGAGAAAAATCCTCACTGCAATAATTCAAATGGGAAATTATCCATTTATATAATGCATTTGCAAAAGTTTATATATAATAAATTCCAATAATTGGGCATTGGATGAAAAAGATGACTACTTGTAGGCCCTGTGGTAAGAATCTAATTAATTTGGGGTGCATTATTACCAAGGTTTTACTCATAAATGAATCTTGAACAAAAACTTACAGCCAGTCCAGGGCTTCCAGCAGCTCCATGGGCACCAGGCTCACCCTATAGGAGAAGCAGGTGAAGTTGATTAGGGTGCTGAGGCACCTTGCATTAGTGTTACAGATTAATCAAATAGAATAGAAGTTGATTGCAGCAAGTGAGGTTAAACAAATTTTGTTATTATTCTAGTTTATACTAGACTTACATACATTTATCTTTTTACAAACCACAATAAGAATACCGTTATCTAGAGTCTGCTCATCAAGTTCAACTTGTGGACTAAAATCAGTGGTATAGCTTTGCTAACTTCATTTAACTGACATCAACATTGTATCTACATGAAATAAAGAACTCAGCAGGTGCATTGGTTGTTGCAGTTGTGAGGAAGGTGACTTCTCACCTTGGGGCCAGCGGCACCAGGCTCTCCCTTGCGTCCATCCAGACCAGTGTAACCCTGAAACACAGAAAGAAAGAGAGTAAGGATTGAAGGTGTTCACAGAGACTAAGCCAACCAGATATAATAACAAGGACAGAAGAATAAAAACATTCACTAAACACTTACTAAATGTGAATATTAAGTAATCTGAAGAGATCAAAAGTGAAAAGAAGATGTTAGGGGTAAACTGAGGTATGAAGTATGTAAGTAAGTACATGCAAGAGAAGTTCAGTTTTTGGCAGCTTGGCTGTCTTTTCCTCTATTTCATCCTGCTTTGCAATAGATTTCTTCAAGCCAGTGAGAACCTGGCGATAAGGGAAAGATTAGGTCAAGAACATGAAAAGATCCACACTCACTCTGTGTCCCTTCATTCCTGGAAGTCCAGGGGTTCCGGGGAATCCACGAGCGCCCTGCAATTCAAAGCAAAGCAAATATTAGTAAGAAGAAGAAGTAAGTCCATTTACACCATTGTCTGCTTGTTTGTCATTCATGTTTTGATGAAAGCCTCTTACCTGAGGGCCGGGGGCACCTCTATCTCCAGGCTTGCCAGGTCTGCCATTGTTACCCTGTGAGTCAACAAAACAGATTTTACCATTTGACATTTAAGGAACAAGAAAATAAATCAACAGCTCATAGCCCCTGACAAGTGCTTGTTGAAACTAAAACATGTACATACGTCTTCTCCAGATTTGCCGGGAGGTCCAGGGGGGCCACGAGGACCAACGCCGCCCTTTGGGGAAAAAAAAACCAAACAGAGCGTTAAGATCTCATAGAGGCAAAATAATTTCAACTATCAAGATAGTGTCATTTGAGTATGTCTGACAAGGAATAACATCATTCCATATATGTTTATATAATAAACTGAAGAATTGTGAATGTGTATCTTGGAGGATGATCTTACAGTCTGTCCGGGCTCTCCGGGCTCACCAGCGTGTCCGGTGTGTCCCTGGGGTCCCTGTTGAATGAGAAGAGGAACATCAATTAGTCATGACGGCAACATAACAATCACAGATGATATACATGATGTAGGGTTACTATGTAGCAAGTGTTTGCACTTACAGGGGGTCCAGGAGGTCCGGGAGGGCCTCTAGCACCCATCATGCCCTGAAGAGGAGAAATAAGTCAAAGATCACTCATCAACACTAAAGCATTTTTGTCATAAGCATTAATGAAACTGTATCAGGACTGGAGTTAATATTCAATATAATTGTATTTATACAAATGGACCAGTATGACTATCTAGAAATGTGGTGGTCTGGTTTTGATGAGTGTTTATGAGTGTGTCTATTGTGTATGGGTCTTGTGTGTGTGTCTGTGTGGGAGAAAGAGAGGGGCCCTCACCATGACTCCGGGACCGGGATCGGGAGCTTTTACACCATCATACTGAGCAGCAAAGTTCTGTTGAAAAGCAAAAATAAACCACTGATTAACATTTTCATATATATATATAAATATATATAAATCATGAAACGGTCAGTGTAGTTAAGGTGATCCAAATTTGTGCAATGAGAAAAATAACTTCTTTAAAATATACCACAATTTTAGTATAGTATCTTAGTATAGTAGTAAATTTACACTATATATATATGGATTATATATATGTGTGTGTGTATACTAACTACTACTTAAGGTCATATTGGTAAAGGACAAAGTTCAAAGGTCATGGGGTTACAGCAGCATTAATAAGGCATAGAAGTCAACAGAGGTAAACAAAAACACAGCAGCATGAGGGAATGTGTACAAGGCTGGGTGCTGTCAAGGGGTGTAGCCCCCAATGGGCTAAATTTGGGCTAGATTCATGCATCATAGACATATTTTGCTGCTTATTCTGCACAGTTTGCATAAGAAATAAGGGATACCTGAAGTCATATTACAGCCAGTGCTGCACTATCAAAGTTTTTGGACTATGGTTGTTTTAAAAATTATTGAACTAGGCTATTGCTATTGCTATTTTTAAAGTATAAACAGTAGACTTACTCCTCCGAGTCCGGGGGGACCAGGGGGACCAGGGGGGCCAGGGAGTCCAGGTTTGCCATCTTTGCCATCAGGGCCCTGAGGACCCTGTAAAACACAGATGATAAGGTGAGTTAACGCTGTGATGGAATGAACTCTGTGAATTCTGCAGGGGATGAGACTTTTGAGAAATTTCTATTTTATGAATAAATAGACACATCATGTCTAAACTAGTTAAGTTGCTCCATTACCAACAGTGGATAAAAGTTCATATTACTGTTTATATTTCTCTTATTATCATTAATAATAAGGCTGTGGGGGATGTAAACAAAGGGGTGTGGCCTACTGAGGGTAAAAGGTCAAATGACGTCAACAAACACTGTGCAAAAGATGCTCCATAAATATGCTAAACTGAATAATGAATTTCACTTGTTGGATCAAAGACCTGAGAGTTTCAATTCAGCTTACCCTGTCACCTCGAGGTCCTTTGTCTCCTCTGGGACCCTGCAGCAGAGCAATCACACCATCAGACCAAAACACAGAGCAGATGGCTCGGCTCAGATTATTGCTTTAACAACATGTCAACTCCAAACTGTTCCTCTAGCAAAGCAGGCCGGCGTCATCTGAATTAAACTAAATATCACTTTGTGCAAATCCAAAAAAAAAATACCAACAACAAAAGAAAACACATTCAAATTGCATTCAAATGGTCTGGTTCATGCTGATATCAATAAAATGTGTATGTAAACGAACTTGACCTTAAATAAGAGGACAAGCAAGTTAAAACACATTTCAGTGATTAGAATGTACACTTTAAAAACAATCCAATCTAAACTATTCTTTTATTGTCTGATATGCCACACTCTAGGTGCTAAATGACACATAATAACAACATTATGTGCTCACCTTGACTCTTCCCTAAATAGAAAAGAAGATAAATAAATGTAAAATTTATTTATTCAGTCTTTTCAGGGTGTCGCAGGTCATTTAACATGTAGGGTATATCAAACTTTCAGCTTATCTTTTGCATAAGCGTGACAAAGAAAAAAAAAGGCTAATCATGCAATATGATGTGATAGAATCACCAAAATACATAAAACATGCTCATGCAGACACAGGATTTAAATCAAAGTACAGCAGAGCAATGTGCATATGACCTAAAAAATCCACATTTAACCAGAGATGGTTTATGGAGCAGAATTATCAGCCCAAACCAGTCTTGACAATCTCTTAGCAGTAAGAGCATGTTAGTCCAAGGAACAATGAAAGTTCTGATATGTTACCAGAACCACACAGCACATAATGCACCTTTAATATAGCAAAATGCTGCTGCTGCTGTTGAAGCTGTTTCATTTTAGGCAATCTCAGTAATGAGCAGAATAATTTGAACAAACTCTCATCAGGCACTGTCTGTTCATTAGACAGGACTCAGTTCTAGACTCATTGATAATTCAATCGTTTTCTCATTTAAATTTTGTCTGGGCTGACCTCAACTGGTTTGAGACCAGCTTTCACTTCCTAAATCAAATTCAGATCAAGAAGCAGAGGAAAACTCCAAACTGACCCAAAGCCAGCTGTTAGGAGCAAACCTCCCTCTGCCCCCTCTCTGCCGTCCTCAGAAAGGATCCTTTGTGCCAGGCCCCATGGGTGCCTCAGCACGGTGGTTTTAGCTTTCATTGACACACACTTTTAGCCAATCGGACCCTCACCTATCTGTAGACAGGAAAGGAGAACTGCAAGAAACAACTTTGGTTCAGGGACAGAAATTCCTAAATGAATTGCTCTGCCATCAGTGAGATTGCTTAAATGGTCAAGAACAGCCGACAAGTCTCTCCTGTCGTGGCACAGTTCTCAGCATTTAAAAGGCAAAAGGCTAGAGTGACAAGGTAAGGCTATATTTAAGATATGTTTCTTTTCATGATTGCATGCATGTGTACTAACCGAGTCTGTGGCGTTGAAGAGATGAGGAGGAGGAAGAGGGAGAAGAGGAGGGTGGGGAGAGAAGAGGGAATACTCCGTTAGAACACGATAAGCAATTTAGAGCAAAACAGTCACCTGAAAAAAAAGTCATTTCCATCAATCTATATACTTGTTAAACCTGTTGACATCCTGCTACAGTTCAGTGTCGTTTGTTCCTTTATATGAGAGTTTTTACACAGGATGAGGTGTAACCTCTGAATGTCTGCATGTAGAAAATCATTATGCACAATTAGCACAATTAGAAAGAAAAGAAGAGACACATTAGAGAATATTCAGTGTGCAATTAAAGTCAAAGTCCAGCTCACTGTGTGTTCTTAGGGCTGTAACTAGGGCTTCTTGGGGCAAAAACACTTTGTCAAGACTTAATCAGAATGTAACTACACTTTTTCATCGTTATGTCCTAAAACAGTTAGCCTTCCTGCATTGTTTACTTGTTGACAGCCTGCCTGCTGCGTAACGTTTCTTAGCCCATGTCTAATAGTGTAGCTGTGGGCTGCCTGAATCACAGCAAACTCTCTGACTCTGTAACGTGAGGCTTTCCATAGCATTCCAGATATTAAGGCTCCATCAGCCAACAGGCCTGAACAGGTAGTGTATGCCCTTGGGACAGGAATAATTGGCCTGCTATTGCAAAAACCTGCTGCTGGGGACTTTATGATGTCTGCTACTGACAATACAACATTGTTAAAGGGGCAAAAAGGTGATTTTCAGTCTAGTTAGAAAGACAGTCATTATTTAGTTAATTGTTCAATTTAAATCAATTTCGATCATCGCTATCTATCTTTTGTGGCTGATGGTTGTATCTCACATCTACGCCTCACTGCAGGTGGACATCATCTGAATCTGGATCAGCTGGTAATGGCTGGCACTGGCACACCTGGGACCTCCCTATGAACCCTAACATGTCATGCCCAATCTGGACCACAAGGTGGCGCAGTTGGACCTTCAAAGTGATGTGAGGCTATTCATTTGATGTGCGCTAATAATATAATGAAAAAGTTGCAGAGAAGCTTCAAATTAAATGCGCATCTTGTGATCTTTACTTTACTTGGTTCTGTCACTTAAATGTTCAACTGTACAAGCAATAACTGTAAAGAAAGGAGACTTTTCATCTTAAAAATTTAAACATTGCTGAAATATAAACTATAATCTAAATATAATATATAATGTAAAATATATGATCTATAATCTAAATATAATCAAGGAGAAACTAATAAGTGGTGTTTGCACCCATGGCCACCAGGGGGAGACACTGAAGTTTCCTATAATAAAAGATCATTCCCTGGACATCTGGATGGAACAATGTGTACAACGCCCCACAAAGTTTTTCATCCTATGTCTAAAAGAAAATCCACATTTAGCCTATTTTCATGCATTAAAAGCTTTGAAAAGACACTAGGTCGACTACTATCAAAGCCAGAAAAATTTTTTTTCAGGGGTGCAACTTCTCCCTCTCGGAAACTAATTAAATGATAATAATTGTATCCTTGGAAAAAAAAGTAGAAGTGAAGAATCCTCTGCATGAGCTCAATCCAATGAGTTTAATTCAGCAGTGCTTTGAGCTGTCTTCACGTTGACCTTGATGTAAGTCCCAAACAAAAGCCAAGCGCAAGATCCTCAAGCAGTGGGACCCGAAAAAAAAGAGATATCCGTCACAGAAAAAAAGAGCAGATATTCAAACTTACATTGACATGATGCTAGGTATGAAGTTACTGCAAGCAGCAACAGAATCCGGGTATCCACAAAGCTGAGCATGTCTAAGCAGACATGCAGACTCCTTGTGCTGCTGAGCCCCTGTTTTTAAACCACCTTCAGGCAGGCATACAGTTGTGGTGACAAGAGTAACTCCAAACTTAGCAGAAACCTGCTGCCGTGATGCTAGAATAATAAAGTTCTATCAGGCCTATTTATACGGCAGGAGGGTCCCTGGTCTGCGTGTCAGAAGTCAGCCCACCGACCAATGGGAGAGGAGAAACCCAATCTGACTCCCATCCCTCCGCAGCTCCCAGTCAGTCATGTGGTCCTGCATCTCCCAGCCTCCTCTCCACCAGAAACCGTTTGGCAAACCTTTGGCGATGATGACGAGTGCAACGTTTTAATTAGATCCATTCTTTTTGAGGACGTGGACAGCGTCGAGGTTTAAAAGGGAGAAGAAGGCCTGCGTTTTTTCCCCTCTCTTACGGGCAGCGGTGAATCCAGTGTGTCACTACCGAGATACAGGCGCCTGGTGCTGTGCGACTCTGTGCGCAGTTTAGATCCGCGCGTAAAAGTGTGCCCGTTTCTGGTGCGCACAGATGGGCATCAGTTGGCATCGGGATGTTCAGGGTCTTTTCACCCGCGTTGGACTTTGTAGAGGAAAAAAACTTTAAGACTCAGTTTAGGATTGCGTAGTAAAACGTTGTAGAGCTACTGGTGGTGGGTCTTTTTACGCGCGGACTTATTGGGAAAAAAAGATTATTATATATTATAAGCTTATTTTTCATTGCTTTTTAAAGGTATTATAGTTGTAACCTTGCGATTTTAGGTGGTGTTCGACTTCTACAAATACATCTAATGCTGTTAGGCAGATTTTGTGTTATATTTCATTTGTCCCCCACAAATGCACCAAGCATTTCCTCTCCCACTTTCCAACCGTTTTTTCCCCTGAGTGCCAAAATAAAAGTCTGTTTCTGTCCATATATCTGGCCTTTCTGTAACTGTTCAAAACGTTTCAGATCTGTTAAGGGTTTGTGGATGTTGAACAAAACTTTGAGTGGAATGCAGTGATTCACATATAATGCAGAAATACTGCTGGAGAGCCAGTCTGTCAAAGGACAGGTGTGAAGGAGAGATAAAGTCTCAACCGCCCTCCCTCTCTCTCTTTCTCTCTCTGAGCAGCTCTTACCTGCCCACATGACCAGACATGTCATCTACTCTACCACCACTCCAACAACACACGGCGTGGCCTTCATACCACCTCATCTTACCACCCATTGCAGCGAGTAAAGCACAGAGCATGAACATAATCCTATAAGTGTTTTAAAGAGAAATTCATTGATGCACTCCACATTTAAACACTTTTTTTTCATGGAAAACTGAGAAGATCTTTTGATGAAAAAACCATAGTCATTCAAGCTCTTTATGAAGTTCATCATTGGGACAAGTGTTTTATTATATGTGAATAAATCAGTTACTGTATAGAACAATTTCTATAAATAATTATTCCCTCAAATCCTATTATTTGCCCTGTAAAAGAACTTTCCTGCATGTTTTGTCAACTGTCAACCCTCATACCCGATATACCCTGACACCATGAAGAAAGATGTAAGTCAAATGGAAAATTGTTGCCACTTCTTCACTCTACTGAGCTTGAATAGACAGTTTTCTGGGCTTTATAATGTATGCCATAATAACAATATGTAAAGCTTGTGTCTGAACTATTGTACATTATTCTAAAGCTCCTTTTTATCAGCATGTTGAAGTAAAGGCTTGTTTCTTAGCGAGTGAGGAAGGCAGATTGAATACAGGTTACATCCTGGCTCTATTCTCTTACAGTTTACTGATCCTTGCTCAAATAACTGCACAGCTCTTATTTTCCTCCTACAGACAGGCCTGTTCTCTGTCCTCCCACTCTGAGCCAAAAAAAAAAGTCATTATTGGACACTCCCGACCACTTCACCTCATCTCTTCCCTGAGTCAAACTAGAAAGATAGAAAGAGAAAAAAAGAGGAGGAGGGGCGATTGAGATGAAATGTGTTTTAAAGATGGCAGAGCTCCCACTCACTGCAGAGTTACATTCTCATGTTTGCTGAGGAGCTGAAGTCTCTTGAAGTAACTGGAGAGACCAGACAGGCGGCGTAGGAAATCAAAGATGGCTGCGAAGCTCCACATCATCAGACTTTTGTCTCTTGATTCAGACACATTCCACATGAAACAGCCAATTATGTGTTGCACTGTTGTGAAGAGTTGTACTTTGCAGACATTCAGAAACATTATTTGTTTAAAAAGACAGAGAAATATATATAACTTTATTTAACTCAAGGGCCTTGAACTGGGCAGCAGATGCAACTCAATAAAAAAGTACCAATTCAACTTGAGTTTAAAATGTCCCACTGTTATTCATTTTATAATGCACTTTTTAGTAAATAATTGCGAATGTTTTAAATGGGATTTTCAGAAGACCAAACTTATCCTGAAGAATGTGAAGGTGTCCTGTGAGGTAAAATGTTTACCACTGGGAGTAAACAGATACCTCAGGTTGCCTAATGATCTGCCTCTGGACAGAAGATCAGCAAAGGCTATTGTTGTGGCTCCTGCTTCCTGCAGTGTGACTGTTGGTGGATTCAAGTACCAAATCTTTAATCACTGAGAGATACCACACTGAGGTCTTAGGAAACAACTGCAAATGGATCTGGCAGAAGTTGTGTTAACTCAACCACAGTAAAAGCTTTGGTCAATATTTCCATTAAAGTTCAAGAAATACAAGGAGATGGAGATTTTCATGACAAAAAGCAAAGGAAAAGGAAATCTGAGTGAAATATAACCAAATTATGTTATATTCCTTCCTTGACCTGAAGATTTCTTTCTAAATCCTTCAGCCATTTTGAATCGAACATCTTGCTCCTCTTCTCTCTCCTATAGTGCTACCAGCTGGGCCTGCAGACAGATTCCTCCAGATGTGCTGTGCTCTGATTGGCCGTCTAAGTTGTTTCCTCACTGGCCTCAGTCTCTGAGTCTCATATTTCCATTCTGATGCAGAAGAAAGCGCTAAGGATTATGGGTGGAGCAGGCCCTCTCATGTCAGGGGTGGCTGTCCACCTGTCAGCCAGCTGGTAAGGAAACAGCACACAACTAAATCGTTGAGTAGGAAACATGATTTAATCAACTGCTGTATGTTGAGATGAGTATATCTGTTGATACTGTGGCATACTGTGGCTATGAACAGAGAAGATTAGATAGAAACACTTCCACAATGTGAGGCATGAAATGTTCTGTGCTGGATAGGAATAGGAAAATAAAAGTAAATTAAAACTAAAGAAATTTCCTTAAACTTTTTTAATTCTATGCGTTGATGTACCATTTCTTCTGGATTTTAAAACATACAATACTGTGCAAAATTATTAGGCCACCATTAGATTTGTTGTTTTAGTAATGCTATGATGACCATATTGAATTATTTCACAGTCTTTTCATTAGAATACAACCAGAACATACAGAAAAGGTATATGTCCTATTAAAAAATACAAGAAAGAAAGAAAGAAAAAAAAAACAGCTTCTAGAGGCTAAAGTGGCAAGTATTTAGTGTGACCTCCCCTTACACCAGAGCAATAGCAGGAATCCAAAACCTAAATGGAATGGAGCTATAATTAATGTCATTAATGAGCCTGACTATTTAATGTCAAAATGATACTGCGAAAAAGGTCTATTACACCAGGTTTGTGCAAGATATGCTTGAACATTACGTGTTGTATGAGGTTAACTCATTTAAGCTTGTTAATATGTATAAGACCAACTTTCAATCACATCATTTCATTCAAAATGCCATAGATCACAGAATTTGACAGACGTAAAATTATAGTTTTGCATCAGGAAGGCCACTCTCAAGGGAAATCAACAAACAACCTGGATACTCAAGATGTGGTGTTCACACTGTTATAAAGAAATTTGAAGAATCAGGAGAGGTCAAGGACCATAACAGACTGGAAGTTTAAGAAAACTTGATGAGAGTTTCTTCTGTCAGAGACAGGAAGAAGTCCAGCAAAGACCTGGCTCAGCATCTGGCAGCTTTATCAGGATGAAGCCAAGTTGACTCTTCTACAGTCAGAAGAAGCTTGATTGGGAATGAGCTGTATGGAAGGGCAGCAGCCAAGAAGCCACTTTTTCAGAAGGGAAACAGGGTGAAAAGGCTAAGATATGCTAAAGCTCACAAAGATTGGAGTGAAGATCAGTAGAAAAGAGTGTTATGGAGTGACAAATCCAAGTTTAAAATTTTTGGGTCCAATCATTGATAATATGTGAGAAGAGTTGGAGAGAAATGGAATGAGGCCTTCAGTTAAACATGGTGGAGGGTCTGTCCTGGTTTTGGGCTGCATTTCTGCCAGTATTTGTTGGTGATATTGTTTGAATTGATGGGATCATGCTGAAAAGTACAGACAGGTTTTAACTCATCATTCCATTCCTGATTGGGAATGGTTTTATTTTTCATTATGACAACAATCCTAAGTTCACTGCTAATGCAGTGACATCAAATTTGGAGAGAAAAACAGCTGATAAAACACACAGTCGTAGACTGGCCTCCACAGAGTCCAGACATGAATATTATAGAGGCAGTGTGGACAGAGTCCCCTGTAAGAGAAAGAAATAAAAGACTGAATCTAAAGAAGTGCTGAAAGAAGCCTGGTGTAATATACCAGAAGATTACTTCAGAAAACTTCAGGGCAGTCTCCCCAGAAGAGTTCAAGATGTGCTTCGTGCCAAGGGAGGTCACACTAAAGACTCACTTTTGCCTGTAGAAGCTATTTTGTTCTGAAATTTTATTTTATTTTTTTAAGATTTTGTGTGCATATTTCATGTATTTTCTGTTTATATCTTAATAAAGAGACTGAAAAATAAATATGGATGATCAATAAGACTTTTTCACAGTACTGTATGTTTCGACCATAAAATAAAGTGATAAAATAGAGATATATCCCACACACTCAGACACTAGCAGCTGTCTGCAAGGGAAGTTTAGTGATGGAGAGAAAGAGAGAGTTAAGCGATTAAAGAGGAGGAGCACACACACCTCTTATCCTTTCACCGACTGAAGCAGAAAGAGAGAAGACAGAGATGAGAAAAAAATAGTTGAAGAAAGTTTAAAGAAAGTGGAGAGTGATGGATAAAAAGGTTCAGACGCACTGCCCTCTGTGACACTCACACAGAGATAGGCCCTAATTAAACAGGGCACTGAATGCACACACACACATCAGTAGACATGCAGGGGCGGTTGAGGTTTTCAAATTACAGCCTATACTCCAGGCATTTTTTCTTCTTCTCTGCTCTGAATGATGGCAACGAACTTTCCTCTCAGAAATACTGCTGGAAAAGCTAGAAACTAAAAGAGTCAGGTCCATGATAAAAATGTTATATATTGATATTTTGAGCTGGGGAGTGTAGCAAACTGAGAATTAACGGTTACTACCAAATAGCCCAACGCTGTTTTCTCAGAGCTCTTAGCCACCAAATAGGCTTGGGAAACTGGTTAGCTTAGCACAAAGACCTGAAGCAGAGAGGCAACTTTCTAGCTAGACTCTGTTCAAAGGTAACAAATCTTAACCAAACCCTCCAAGCCTTCATAAATTCATGATGCAGCTTGCTTTTCAAATCTACACAAAAACTGAAGTACAAAAACAATACATTGTAGTTTTACTATGTGCCTTTGGACAGAGCCAGAGTAGCTATTTCCCTCTGTTCCCATTCATTATGCTAAGATAAGTTAAGCTATGCTAACCAGCTGCTGGTGATATAGCATCATATTACAGACATGACTGAACAGACATGACAGTAAAATAGATCTTTGTAATACACTAAGTGACTTTTAAAGGGAGAATACGTAACTTTTAACCATGTTAGGTGATAAACAGATATTTTTGTCAGTTCTTCTATCAACAGTTACTAAATTACTATAAAGTACTGCTTTAAACCCAGATTAAAATAAAATAATTCCCTAAATTCATTCATTCATTTTTATTTCATGAGCACGAATTGATCCTGTGAAACAATCCTTTTATCTGCTGCTTAGAGGAGAGCCTATGCTGCTGGCACATACAGCAGCACTTGCACTTGCAAGTGTTGAAACATGATCAAAAAGTCAGGCAGAGTCAAAGAATTTAGCTCTCTTGTTGGCCCTGACAGGCCTGAGCGTATATCAGCATGCTGAGGCCACCGGCATCACATTCACCCTGCTGACTGACTGTGTAGCACCCAGGAAGGAAGGAACTGGGGGGAACTAGTAAAAGACAAGCAGGGCTTTTTAAGGAGCACTCATTTATTTTAAGTGCTTCAAATTATACAACACTCTGGCCAAGTTTGTGATGTGTCTGATTATGGAACGCCTTCTTTCACCCATTCCTCTCCTTTTGCTTTTCCTGTTTTTTCTCCTACGCCAGGTTTTTCATATCATTTCAGTATCTGCCTGAGACTCCGCCACCAGCTCCTTCTTTGTGTGTCTCTTCCTACTTTGCTGTTCTCACTCCTTCAGGTTACCACATCTGCAGACTGTTTCCAGTGGAATAAATATCTAGAGCATTTAGACTTGAGGGGGGCGGGGTTATTTAGGAGTAATGTCAGTTTGGGAGTGGGTGCAGGGAGGGAGTTTGAGATAGGGGCAAGAGAGAGTATAAATATGTGTCAGGCAATACAAGTGAGCTTGGTGGAGAATATGAGTCAGGAACAGTTCTTCTACTTTTCAAATTGGGGCTCTAGAGGCTTCTTGCAGTTTTCTGGTATTTGTGTTTCAGAGGATTTATCAAAAATTGAGGCAAAAACTATGTCCCCCCTGAATGACAAGGAAGAACGTGAGAATCACAAAAAAGTTGAAGGCAAGCGGATAGAAGTCAAAGAAGGGAACCTCCCTTGGCTGGGAGTAACACATGGTTAGATTTGCCTGTGTGTCCACATGACTCACAGTCTGGTCAGCAAAGGCATAATAAACGTGACAGAAATATCCCCACACAATGTCACCAGAGTCCATGGCAGGCAGTTAATTGGTAGATAGAGCTGGGTCGTGGTTTTAGACAGGAAAAAAAGTCCAACTCATAAGAGTAGCGCAAGAGTATATCCACACACACACACATACACACACACACACACATACACACACACACAAACAGACACAAATGTGTGTGTATATATATATATATATTCTTTTAATGGGTTTTTTTCTCTTGAAAAAACACATAACTATGCAAAGGAGGGTTCATTATTTTACGAGTACAGTCCAGGTTTTGGTGGATATACACTTTGGAAGCACACTGTGGATTAAAGTCAGGAGCATTGTTCTCAAAATGAGGAAATTTATTATAAATTCACCTTCTGCTATTTTGATATTGTTTGTCAATGTTGTATGTAAGTTTCTTTAATAAATAACATCAACTTACCCATTGAGCACAGATGAAAACTGACTTTTTTTTGCTAAATATGGCACACTTGCCAGGCTAAATGTTGTCTCTGATGAATAGATAAATAAAGCAAAATAGAGTAATCTGATGTATAGTTGTATAGCTGTATGGTGTGTAGTTCTCTGTTTAACAACTGGGTATTTATCTCCATCCACAATGACTAATTATGAAGAGCTTTTCTAAAGAATAAAATCTTCATTTCAATGTAGGAATATGTTTTAAGTTGACTACACTGGTTTACCTTGGTTTATCAGTAAATCACCATGTAAGTGACTGAAATCCTTTACCTGTCCAAAGGTAACAAAAAACACTAAACTTAATAATTAGCATGTTATATTTTGATGCTTTAATGCAAACAAAATCAGAAGAGTAAAAATGATTTGTGGTTAGACAGATTGTAATTTTACCTTTGGACATAGCCATGCTAGTTGTTCCCCCATTTCCAGTCTTTATACAAAGCTATGCTAACTGCTCCTGTGGCTTTGACATTCAGACATAACAGTATTATTGTAAATGTTCAGAAAAAAACAAACAAACTCTTCTCACGAAGTGCCTTCACAAACATGTTTTAAACTATGTAAAAATACTCTGTACTTACTACTGTAAAGACTGTGGCACATCTACTTCTTTATTGAAAAATCTGGATCAGGCCTTATAGCCCATCCACCACTTTTGCTTGCACTAGGTTGACAGCTGAAACAGCAGTATGTATCAATTTGATTAGAAGAGGAAATGTCAGCGACTCAGTTTGAGCCTCAGTCAGACCCAGACTTGAGGAGTTGATCATTCACCAAATCAGCAACTAGAAGATGTATCAGAATACTATGAGTAGTTAATTGGTTATGGCGTTTGTAAGCTTGTAACTGGTGGTGGCTGACACAGTGATACTGGCTGTGCTACTAAAAGAGTAGCAAGTATCAAAATGGTTAGTGTTAGAAGAAACATCAGAAAGACTCAGCTACATGTTTGAGCCTCAGTCTGACCCAGACTCAGATGGAGAATGTAATGTGAACCAAAATCAGTGATTGGAAGACATATTGGCGAAATTAGCATAATTAACATATTTTATTTTGTTTGTGTTTGTTAGCATGTAACTGGCAGTGGCATAATGACATAATGTTGGTGGTTGTGCTGATGCAAACTCTGGCCTCCTGTACTGACCAAGTTTTGGGTTTATTTTGCCCACCTACTGTCCCCAAAAGTTGACGTCTTTTTTGCTCATGATATCGCTTTTATTAGATATAAAACATCATGTTGACATGTTAACAAGGTTAAAAAACCTTGTGCATCATTGCTTCATTAATAATTAATTCAAGTAAAAATGCCATATTCATTGCATACTTAAATTAATGCTCGCATCAATATATTGATATTTTAATACAGACCTTGAGAGCATGATTCCTCTGCATCAGCAGTGCTTTAGCAGCATTAACACCATCCAGTGGAAGATGTTTAGAAGATGTGTCAGATGAAATAATTATTTTAATATGAGACACAAGGTTCAATATTTTATGGTCAACACTGATCATCTTTCAGGAAAATCACAAAACCTCTAACATCATTGCCTGTTTTTTACCTATCAAATACTTCTTTGCTGTAAGGGAGAATTCAGCCTATTATCTTTATATGCAATATTATATTTCTGAAAAACAAAAATCTAGCTATGAAGCACATGGTCAACTGATATAACATACTGGTTTATCTCTTCTGTCTTTGAATTATCATTTTATTGAAGTTAACTGTCTTTTTTCTGGGTAAATAATAGTATCTGATTGCAGTTTAATTTGATATCGGCAAATTGAAAGCTTGTGTTTATGTGAAAACAAATGTTTGAAATTTGAAATGAAATTTACTTCCATGTTACTATATATGGACAATACATGACCTGCAGGCTGCACAAAGCAACTTTAATCCTGTTCAGTAAAATCTGTGCGCTGGCTCTTGAAGGGTTAAGCTGAGCTCAGTCATGGTGAGTGGAGGGGCGAATGCTCAAATCTTTTCCATATTACAGCACACATGAGGAACACATTTAAGTGAGTTCAGCTGTCTACAGTCTCTTTCTCTCTCTCTCTCTCTCTCTCTCTCTCTCTCTCTCTCTTGCTCTCTCTCTGGCTGGTTAGGGGCAAGTTCAACACAGCCGTATATCATTACACATCTGGGAAAATGCACTCGGAGCCCTGGATAAAACACACTAGAGCAAGGAGAGACAATGCGCTCTGGATGGATGGACAGTTGAAATGAAACAATGACAAAATGGTTTAACCAACTGAACTAAAAGAAGAAAAAGAATAGTACTAATAATACTACAGGATACCCAACCAAACCAGCACTTTGTATTCATTTGAAGCCTGAGAGCTAAGGCAGTGGCATTAATAATATTAACACTAATAGAAATCTGAGACTTCATCATTATAATCTCCTCCCATCACTTTCCTGTACTAACCCCTCCTCTATGGAATTGCTTTGGTTGCTGCAGTTTTATTTTGGTTTGATGAATGTCAACTGGCAGAGCTTTCAGGAGGGAGGAATCTCTACACCTCTTTTTTCCAGTATGGAAAGTGTTGTTTCCTTTTAGTGCCTGGTCCACATACCACAGTAATACTGCTTCCATGACTTCAACTACCTCTGAATGTTTCTCTCTGCAGATACTGTGTCGTAGAAAAGATGGTTACTTCATCTTAAGTTCTTCTTCTATTCTCTCCCTCTCGCCATCCCTGTTTCCGTCTTCATCAAGGCACTAACACACAAAAGTGGTGGGGTCCCTGCAGAGAGAATGATGGGTGGGCAAACATGAGTTATAGTGGCGAGGTCAAAGTTGAAAAAAAGAAAGAAAGAAAAAAAAATCCTTCTTTACTTGAAGGCTCACATACGAAAGCCACTTCATGCCTGACCTCAAACCTTCCATGTCCTGCTAAAAGAAGTTGAGGCATTTTCATCTTTTTTCACAGTTAATTCACATTCTGTCTGTTCAAATATGTTATGACACAAGCATTCGTACATTAATGCCAGATTTCCAATGGAAATGGACCCATTCACATCTTAAATATTTTCGGCAGTTATCATTTAAAGTCTCTACCTTTGTTTTTATCTCAGCATGTCATCACCACATGCTGAGCAGTTACTCTGGTGAAATTTTGTATCATTGGTGTTGCTCATCAAAGTTGCAATTAAGCCCCTTGCATTCAGTTTTGCTCACCCAGGTTTTGTCAGGGCCTGGCCCTTCTGGCTTTAAAGCCGCTGCAGTCAGTAAGACAACAAGGAAGTAAAATGACTCCTTTAGACCTCCTCCGCACTTGAATGATTTCACAGATGGGAAAGAAGAAAATGGTCTACAAAACAGTTGGATCTTGTGGGGTTAGGCAAGGCTTCAGATGAGGGAGAAAAGGTTTCTAAACATTTCATGTAGCTGTACAAATGACTGTTAGAGTGTTTTCTTTCTGTCGAAGTCCAGTTGCTGACTTTTTGTCTGTTTTCAACTGTATCACATAGTTTTCATTAGTGGATGTTCAGTCACGTAAATCACAGAGATTTACCTGTTGACATGTGAACCTGTTATGACTTCATCCATACAGACTTCTGAAGGCATATGAGTTTTTCATATGACTTTTTTCTTGTAAATAAACAAGAATATGAATTTTCAGCTGTGAGGATGAATTTAAGCTTTGAAAAAATGCTACTGTTGGTATGTCAACATACTCATACTAACAAAGCTAATGTGCTGATGTTAAGAAGGTATAATGTTAAGCATGTTAGCATGCTATTAATGCTATTAACTAATTGCAAAAGTTGTTTAGTTAATAGAGGGATGAGCTGAACCATCAGATCAAGGAGGAGGAAGAAGAGAAGGAACGACTGCAGCGTGACATCCGCGTCCTCCCTGAGAAACTGTGAACACAAAGTGAAAGTGAGAGTATTGGGAATGTTATAATTGTTATAATAATAACAATGCTTTGATCGATGGAAACATACACATTACAATTCACCCTGGGGGTAGGGGGCCCATGAACAAAATCATTCAGTTGTTGTTGAGACATTTATATCTGGACCAAAGTGGTGGACCATAACAATAGAGTGAAAAAAGTTCTGTGATGAACAAAAGTTTATGATACTTAGATACTTAAGTTTGACCTGATAATCTTTGCAGGTGGGTGATACAATCTACACCATGTTACTACAACATCACCACTAAAATTTCTGGTTGTGGTTATATTTACATTTGTTTTGTCAATTATATATTTATCAATTATATTTGTTTTGTCAAAAATATATTTATCATATAATTATATTATCTTGGAACTGTGTAAAAATGAAAAAAAGTGGTCACAAACCTTTGTATATGGTTTGAATGAGTTGGTTAAAGATGTTTTGCAGTACAAACCCATATACAACCTTTTATGAAGGTCAGTATGACTGAACTGAGCCCAACTCAATGCACCTTGCCATCCTTCAAGCACGACTCATTTCTGCTGGGATGTGTTGGTGCAGTCAGCCACTAAAATGCACTGTCCCTGCTCTTGCTGGGTTATGGGCTTAAATGGGTGCTTGAACTGTCTGCCACCTGCTCCCAATCAAACCTCCACCTGCCACATAAAACACCTGGTGGACGCTTGCTGAGGGCAATCAGGTCTTTTAAACCTCCCTGTGCTTGTGGTAAAATGATATCGCCCGGGGACAAAGACAGAGCCACAGTCACAGCTGAAATCGTGGTTTCAAAGGACATAAGAAGCTACTGCTTTGTTTCTTGCACATGCCCTTTCTTTGAATAATGGGATGTATGTAGGACAACTTCCTCTACAAGAACCTTTGTGATTTCTTAGCTGTTTCTTTATGAGATTGAATCATTCCTGAATTGTTGTCAGTAGTTTAAGTAGAATTTCTTTGATAAAAATTTTGTGTCGATGTTCCCAACTTTTTGAAACTAAATAGAAACACAGAAATATTGAACTACTTAGAAACAGTCTCGTATGCACAGCTTACATGGCCGCCACATTCAAACTGCAAACTCAACATTCTTGAAACACGTCAGAGCAATGATGAGTTTGTGTGTGTTTTGTGTGTGTCTGTGTGTGTGTGTGTGTGTGTGTGTGTGTGTGTGTGTGTGTGTGTGTGTGTGTGTGGTACAGAGGTGGGAACACTATCTACAGCCATTTTTACAGCTGAACATGTCCCTGTTTGTAACAACACACTCTACAGTTAATGGTCCATCTAAACCTTTATGTACTTTCTCTCATGACTTGTGCTCAGTCTTGTGCCCATGTTTTCTGAATAAGTTCTGAGATTTTTTTAATGTCTCCATTTGATCACTCCGTCTGGGAGCAGTGTTACCTCCTGCATTTCAGTCTGCTGCTGTGTCATTTTTTCCACCGGCTAAGCCAGTGGGAGGAGGGCCACTGCAGAGGAAAGCTAAAGCCATGAGTGGAAGACATCTCCTATCAGCAGCAGGAAAACCAACCGCTTTTAAAATGCAGATGTTTTTAAGAACCCAGCAGTGGACACAACTGAGTTTGTAGAACAATTTTATATCACATTTAAACAGTAACTAATATCTATAGTCATCTTTTATATGAGACAATTTGATGATGCTGTTAAGTCAGTTATGACATGTCGGTCTGAGAAACATACTAGATATAACAGATATATGAAGTCTTTAAATGGGAATGTAATTACATGTGTAACAGCATGATCATGCGCATAAACCTCATCCATCAGGTATCAGCAGTGTTTGTGATAACCAATACTTCCCAGTCATGGCCTGTTGACTATGTATGTTAGAGTTGTGCATTTCCATCCAAAATGGCAAAAATAAATGTTTTTTTTTAATAAATTAAATAATGGATTCTGATGATGGGTCCCTAAAACCTTGAGGAACCCATACAGCATACAGTGACATATTATAGCCTGGCTATAATGTGTCACAAGCTATGAGTGCAAGTGAGGATTTTGCACCAGAAGTGCAGGACCTGGACATTTGCAGGAAATGCAAGGATGCAGCGAGTTTCTCCAGACCTGTAATTGGACCAACACTTGGTCCTAGAAGAAGACCTACATGCTGTCTTAGTTGGGATGTAGAGGATACTTATGATGAGGAAATATATACCAAAGTCAGGACCCAACAAACCATCTTTCAGAAGAGATGCCTGCTAGGAGCTAATGAAGAAGATAAATGAATATGCTATATACTATATACTTCTTCAATAAAGTTAGCTTAATTGTTGTTTAATGAATCAAGACTCTCAGTTACGTTGATTGAATTAAAAACTGTGAAGTCTGTGATGAATGTGCACCATTTAAAAGAAGATTTAATTGAAATGAAGGAAATAACTGATGCTTTTCAATTTATAGCTGAGGTGTTATAAACAAAACAAATGAGAAAAATAATTATTCTTCAACCACCCCTTGGTATACAACAAACATCATTATTGAAAAGAGGTCATTTAGATAGATGCCTTTGTTTTTCTATTACTCACAAACATGAATGCACACACAATGGCAAACTTGTCCTTTTTTCTAAAACTCCACCTCACTTTGACTATGTTCTACTTTCACAAGCTCCACATCATCACTTCTCTTCCTCCTCCTCCTGCCTTTCTGTCCTCCAGTCTCTTTTCTTCTCTGCCTGCAGCTCAAGCTCTACTGGATCCATGGTTTTGGATCACAGTCCAAATGTTAGGGTTTGCTGTCCAGAGAAAACACAGTGCAGGGCCAAACAAAAGGAGAAAAGAGTAGGAGGGTGGGGGGACTACAGCTAGTGCAGGGAACAGTTTTTTATGTCCTGCGAAAGAGATACAGATTTGAATTACAAATATGTAAAGTTTTAGTTTTAGTCTGTAAATAACATGGGGGCAGTCAAAAATGTTGCAGGTTTATTATCCTGCTTAAGACTGAGCACACTTTACACTAATATGTGCAGTATATTAAAAAGCTATAGAGCTAAATAAGGAAAACTGAAAACATGTTGCTTATCACAGGAGCTGATTTGGATCTGTCCTCCATGGGCAGCAGTGGTATTTAAATACACAAATATTACTATATATTCCAAAATATAGTTTAATATATAATACAAATGATACATATACGCATGCATGTATATGTAAAATATAACTATATTTATGCACATGTCTCTGCTTTTGAGAATGAATGAAATGATCAATATGAGATGTGTTCTAAGATGACAAACCCTTTGTTACAACCAAGCTGGAAATTTAGAGAGACTTAGTAATAAAAGTATGGAGTGGAGTGGAGTTCACTACTTGGTGAAACTGTGGCACAGAGCAGGAAAACCCCAGGTGAGATCCTGCTGAGCATCTGTAAGCACAGGTAGTTTGTTTGGAAGTTAGTGGCTGACCAAGTATGTTTATTACCGTGCTCTCGGAAGACAGCCCAGCCTCATGGAGGCTTGTGGTTTGTGCAGGTGAGGAGTATTGCACCTCACTATCACACAGTGCCACTTTTAAAGCTTTGCAAATAGACACAAATTTGAAGCATTCACTGTTTTCAGAATGTAAAAAATATTGCAGTGCAGTATTAAGTGTTGAGCCTTCAATGATCCCCGAAGAACACTGAAGAAGATAATTAGACATTACAATTTCCCTCTGTGTTGATAATAGAGCTGCTCCTGGTGAGGGTTTATGATATGAAGGCACCAGGAACAGTAGACTCCAATTGAAAGTGATCCTGACTAACTTGCTAATTACTGGTAGCACAGCAGTTACAGACTGTCTAACAGGAGTTTGTAGCTCAGCTTGAAATGCTTTATGTTTCCTGTAAAACCTGTGAATATGTTGCTTTGTATATTTGTGTGGAAAAAACTGTGTGCTTCATCCTCTGAGAAAAGAAAATGCCATTAGTATGTTGAATGAAGAAAATGTTCAATTTGGCATGATAGGATGGCCATGAGAAACACTGGCCTAATATGTGCCTGTGTTTGTCACTGATTGTGTGCGCATGTGTGTATGTCATCAAAGGTATGTGAAGCTTCTCTTGGTCACGGTTGATAATCAGGGTCACCGGGGTCTCCAGCACAACAAACTCCCCTCTGCACTTGTGCTATTTTATTTATGCAAAATGAATTTGGTACATGCACACCTTCTTATCACTCATGCAGGCTTCTGTTTGTTTGTGTACATGTATGCATGCATGTGTATGTGAGACAACAAATTCATGTCAGTGTGTACATTCCCAGTGAAAACCACCTGGAACACATTACATCCTTATGGAGCCATGTGGCAGGCACATGAGTCTTAAAGTGGCAGGGAGCTGTCTTTCCCACATTACAGTCATTAGTAAAGTCCTTGCCCCCCACCAGCCTGACCATTTGGACTGGCCCGATGACATCATCAGGTGCTGGGTATTGTGGACCCTTTTTGTCTTTTGAGGGCCATATTATTTCCTCAGCTACTGTTCTGCTCCTAAATCCTGGCTTGAATTGTGGGTATAAGCGTAGATAGAGAATTTCATGATTTAACTATTTATACAACAAGAAATGAGATGTTTAACTTCATGACTTCCTGAATGAGGACTAATCTCTAATCATGAGCTAGCAATGGCTTTCTCTAAACCCATCAAATACAACCTTCTCCAGAATTAGCTTATGTTGTTTTGGTTTTGGAAATCTTCCTGATTTAGCTATAGGTGGGGTTAATGTTGATCTACAGTGTGCGTAGGCCACTAGATCCACCAGACTTGGTGGTGTATGTGTGTATGTGTTGACCTCCTCTGCTGGTTACATTGGGAGGTTTGGCTGATGATGGAAGAAATTCCAGTTGAGAATTACAGATGTTTTTATTTTTTTTCCAGTTTCTTTTGTCTAGTCCCTCCCACTCTCTCTCTCTCTCTCTCTCTCTCTCTCTCTCTCTCTCTCTCTCTCACTTTGTCTCTCTCTTTCTCATTTCATGGGTGCCCAATGGAAAATCACCATCATAGCAAAGACTGGACTCTGTGTCTGTTCAAACTCAGGTTTACACAGAACCAGTTGTTGTATTTTAAAGCCACGTAGTTTAAAATTGACTTTCTTTCTACTTGTTACCAAGACCAGATGAAATTCATGACCATGTTTTTCATGACATTGTCAGACATCTGTTGATGTGAATGAGTCAGAGGCTGGAGAGGGTTTGGAGTGGTTGAGAAAAAGTGGTGAAAAGAAATAGAGAGAAAGAGAGGGGGAGAGACAAAAGGAAGGGGAGGAGGTTTAAGGGTAGAGCAGGCAGCCCATGACATAGCTAAAGCATGAGTACATGCCTGTTGGCTGACGTCCACTGTGAGAAGTTCTGCATCTGGTTAAAATCTACTGCCTCTGCTTTCTCCCCTCTGCTTCCCTGCTTCTTCTTCACCTCTGCTTTTAATCTCATCCCCTTTTTTGATTATTTACCCTTATTCTATTCCCTTTCTCTGCTCTGTGGCTTGATCGATTTTAGCTTTCTCTTTGTGTCTCTGTCCTCAGAGACAAAGAGACCGATACCGATAGAAACAGGAGAAGGTTTTTTGAACCTTTTCCTCTTGATGTTTTAACATTGTTGGAGGGAAGAGTTTACTTTTTTGCCAGAATGTTTTGTTGTGTTGCTCCTAATCTGTAGTCTTGCTCTTTCCTGACTTTCACTTTCAAACCATTTAAATGCTCAAATGTTCAGGTAAGAAAAGTAGAAAATGGATTCTTCTTGATCAACAAATATTCAGCTGAATCAAAATCTTCATCAAACGAAACTCTTAGAGTTTGCAAAGGAAAGCTGGGAAACATGGTTAGTTGCTTTCCTGCTGACAGGAAACCCCTCTCATATGGCCAATATGAAGCCATTTGCTGTGAAGCCAAAGCTGTGTCCCAGCTCAGGGGCCACATCCTTCAGAGCCTGCATTTGACACTGCCCCATTTCAACAGCTCCTCCAAGTGCAGCTGAGAAATGCCACCATCTTTTCCTGGTCAATGAAGGATCCTCCAACTTATCCCAAGAAATGAAAATAATATGGCAGAAAGCAACACTACCAACAGAGACTGTTTCATTTTCAAATGTAAGCATTGTATGTTCAGCTAAGTTGTACAGCTAACAGCTGAAATCATTATAAAAATAAACCTTAAACCTTAAAACCTCAAGTATTTGTTAAAAAAAAAGTTGCCTGTGGGCAAGGTTCTAAGGCGACAGGATTAGAGCACAATATTAAGAGTGGGCACAACGTGGAAATTGATTCCAATTCATTGTCTTATAAATGTTTTTAGAAAAAAAAACCAAAACATTTGTAACCCAGAAATTATACAGACACCTTTGTATATTAAAGCCATTTGATTTCTATCATTATGTAGAGAAAGGAAGTTTCAGGATCAGCTGACTACCTCTGACAGAGACTGCCTTGTCATACAGCAAAGTCTCTTGGCTCCTTTGTACCATATCTCTTTGAAGAGAAATTCACTGTTAACAGGAAAATAACACACTGTAACTCAGGTTCAACATCGCTAACCAAGCAAGCATCCATTTTGTCCATGAGAGCAGTCAAATTAAACAGTGTCAGTGTCACACAGATTAATCTACTATAAAACCCAAAGCTGGTCATGATTTAAAATTAAAAACCACGTCTTCACAGCTCAGCAGACATGCTTGCCTTTCAGCCTCCAGATGGCAAATTAATGATATACAGATTCACATGGATTAATGCAGGTAAATCGTGTAAATGCTTTAATGACTTTGCACTTTGATTATTTTCCAGCTGTAGAAATCTGTGCCTTGCATCGACTGAATCTCTCAACCCTAAGGTGTTTGGTCAGTCAGCTGTGTGTTGGTTTTATAATGACCATAAATACTAATGGTTGAGGCCATGTGTTGACACACTGGTGGTCCCAACTCTTGTACTGACTCCCAGTCATTCTAGGCTTTACATGGGGCAGTTGGACAGGTATGAGCTTGTCTCACTCTCTCACACACATACACACACTTTTACTTCTGCAAGATAAATGGATCCTGCAATTTAACAAGGACTCCCCAAAACTGATGAAGTAAGTGAATGTCCTGAAAAACATTTTGAGCAAATAATCACTTTTTTATTTTTTTTTCCTGACATATCTTTCATGCTCAAGATATAGTTTGAATCATACCAGGACAAATTTCAAAGAGAAACATCTGAAGACTGTTTTCTTTCTAATTTTTCTCATTCTGTCTATGGCCCCTCTCTTATTTTTTAAATCTTCCTCTTCTTTCTTTTATGTGATATATAATATATACACGCAGTTGACACAAGCACACACACAGCCTCAGGGCACGTCCACACTTCCACTCTTTACCGAGTTCAGTTTGTTGACCAGATGATCTTCTGGAGCCAGTCATAATGCTGGGGAGGAGTCTGAAGTCTTTTCTTTTTCTTCCTTGCCCTTTTTTTCCTCAAGTCCTTTCTGTCTTTTTTTTTTCCTTAGCCGAATTCAAAACTTCATGATGACCAAGAAATTCTTCCACGTGTCCACCGCTGGCTTTGGATGGAGGAGGGGAGGAAATGAACATGTCCATTTTTTCTTTTAGTTTTTTGTTTCTCATCTCCTTTAATCCAGTTTCTGACATATTAACAGTTGTTCAGTGTTAAATATCCATTTAGCAGGAATGTAAAGCAGATACACACAGTACAACACACAGAGGGCCACGTTAAACAAACACACATACAGCTGGCTGGTTAGGAAATAACTGATTTAGAGGAGTGTGGTGAAACTTATACAAGATAACATAACATTAGTGTCAATTTTTTAGGCTTTTTCACAGTAGGAAAAAGCTTTTCTTTTCTTTTTATTATTTTCATTTTATCCCACTATTTTAAGCATGTGTTTATTAATATGACAAATCTGCTTAGATGCTTGGTTCACATCTGTGCTGATGTGACCTGAGTAACCCAGGCTCTGAGTGAGGGGCTGTGTTCTGCCCTGGGGAGGTTTGAGAACAGAGACAGACGCTGAGCTGAAGGGGACAGGCCCTGACTGGTGAGATAAAGAGAAAGTTAAGCCAGTGTTATACTTTCTGCACTTTCTGCAGTGCGACGGTCTGTGTGACATCAGTTTCGTCTTCAGTTGGTGTATGCGCAGCTGCCCATCATTTTTTGTGTCTATGCAGACTTATTTGTGTTGATCTGCGTGGACACAAAGCAACAACACATGCACATGTGCTCCAAACAGACTAGAAAGAAGTACAATAAGACCAATTATACATTCAAAGTGTCTGCATCTGTCTGTGTGAATGTGTTCAGTTCCCTTACAGATGTGCACACAGACGCCATGGATAGCTAGCTGCCTCTTTTTAGTCCACTTGATGTAGTTAATGTCCATATAGTGTAGAGTCCCACACTGTAGGAACTCAATGAATTGGTGGATACACAGAGTCTTGAACATGAACATCTTTAAACATAAAGAGCAGTAAAAACAGTCAAGTAAAACCATTAGATTTTGTTTCAGAGGTGTAAGGGCTATCCTGATATAATGTATGACTGTACTGGTGGTACAGCATGAGGAGCTATTTGTAAGATAAACATTTTATATGCCACAAATATGGAAGAACTACTTGTAACAGCTTCACCAGTCAGGCATGTGATGTACAGTAAGTGAGAAAACACTGGCACTGACAATGAAAGTGTGCATGCTCTTCATATATTGTATATCACCATATTTCTATGTTCCTACTTTTTTCCTTAATTTTTGTTAGTGTATCACTGAAACAAACTAAAAGCCATTGATGTTGTCCTCTTTTTGTGAGTGAACTCATACTTAATGTTTAGTATTGAGGATATTTTTTTGGTGACTCATGTTGTGTCTTAAATGTAGAGAGACCCATTACTCAGCAGTGACACAGATTTCTGTCTGAAATGAATGACATTCTTGCAGATTCACTTTCAACAAGTTGATTTTAGAGAAACATCCATTATCAATCAATAGTACAATACATGATATCCACCCTCTGCATCTCCCATTGGCTCTCTATTGTTTTAAGATTCCAAACAGTGAAAACAGCCCTAATGTAAATTCAGGTCTCACACCTGAATGAAAACACACACTACTAGCACACACTCAGGTGATCATGTCTGCTGTGGAGGGGGCCATGTTGTGTTTTCTTAGCCTGTGTCAGACAGGATGACCACACTGAACAGGAATTGGGGGTGTTTCCTCTGACTGCTCCCTGGGGTCTCCAGTTTCAACACACACACATACACACACACACACACACACACACACACACACACACACACACACGCGCGCGCGCGCGCACACACAGACAAGACTCTTGTCAGCAGCAGTTCACACCAGAAATTGCACTTTCATTCTCTTAGCCCCACTTTAACCTTTCCCTCCTTTCTATCACTGTTTTTCACACTCTTTCAAAGGCTCCATGACATATCAGGTTGTCACGTTTAAACATCTGACTTGTTTGAATGGTTGGAACCTCTCTTTGTCTTCATCTGAACTTTGATGGAAATGATTGCAGTGAAGCATCAAACTGTATTGTTCAGAGGGGTGGGAATGACAAAGTACAAACGAGTGTCCAATTTAACAGAACTTTACAGAGACACTGTTGAGGCTTTGGAGCACTGCAAGATTTGAGTTTTAGTAAAAATGTTGCGAGAGTCATGAGAAGAGTGAGAAGGAGAGAGAGAGACAATTTTCCAGCGTGTAGTCTGATCTCAAAATCTGCAGCCTCCAGCCTCACGTATCTGGTTTTCTTCCAACATGTCTGGAATTCTCTCCCCTTTCTTCTTCTTTTCCCTCTGTCTTTCCTCTTCCACGTCTATTGACCACTCCCTTTGAGGCAATAATCGCACGTGAAAAAAAGCAGCACCATTTCCCATTTTAATTTAAGGCGTTTTCTATGCACTGTGAAGTTTTTTCTTACTTTTCTGATTTAAAATCTGCAATGATTAACTATTTAACCAGCTCTGAACTGAACTAGTTTGTACAACCACAGACTGTGCAGATAAACAAAATTGTCTTAGATATTTCAGAATGACTTCTGGGGAAAAGTATATAAAATGATGCACAAGACTTATAGAATATTTCTATTTAAAGTAATGGTGCAGCCTTAAGGATTAAAGTGCTACATTATTTAGCTGAAATAGAGAATTGGAACAAAACAACAAACAATATTTGATGTGGTCAGATAATGAGATACTTTTACAGCTTAACTCTTGTAAGGTATTCGAGTCAATTTTACCTGAGGGATACCAGAGAGTCCCAGAAGTGAAGACAATACAAGGGTTAAAGGTACATAATGGGAAACAATGGGTTAAAACAACATAGAACTCCAATGAAATGTATAATATCATGTGTGCAGCTTTAAGGTAATGCTATTTTTCTTAATGATGTGATGCACAGTGATCATTTCCCTTCACACAGACTTGTAGATGACGTGGCTGGGTCGGGCTCCCGAGACAGTCTCTGCAGCTCGTGGCTCAAACCAATTTCTAAAAGAGTACAGGAAAAAAAACTTAATGACAAGCCCTAGCAGCCAGAGTGAAGCGAGAGCTGGCAGCACTGGATTGCATTTCCCAGCGTCTGCCAGCCTATTGTGGAGAACAGTCTGTGTTTAGGGAGGGATGTCTCCAGTTTAGAATAACATGGCGTTAAACTCAAAGATGACAACTCACAGTTTTCTTTATGCCCCCCATTATCTGCTCCTCTGCCACTCTGTAGGCTCTTCTACTTTCTTATATTCTCTCATTTTCTTAATTTCTCTCTCATCACACTTTATTCTGATAAAAGCACATGATGCCTCTGATTCTTTTCAACCAAACTCTACAGTCCTTTCAACTGTCCTAAAGAAAAGGTTTTCTGCTCTTTCCTCAGTCCTATTCTTTTCTACTTTCTTCCTAACCAGATGTGTTTCTCCTCTGGATCTCCCCCTGTGCAGGCCCCCATGATTCATTTTCCACAGACATCTTAAAAGGTCCAAAACTCTCCCCTCCCCCACGCCCTTCTCCCTCTCTGCTTTCTTTCTCTGTGTTAAGGCTCCTACTGCTGGATTGCCTCAGCCTGCAGTGTTTGTCAGTAACAGTGGAACGAGGACACAATAGAGGGAAGGAATGAAGCTCATGTGGAATCTCCATAGCCAAAGGGTTGGTGTTTTAGCTCCCTCTTTCTGTCCTCCCCTGGTGGGAGAAGCCTGCCCAGGTGCTGTCATGGGTGGATCCGCTAGATGACACCCTGAGGGTGGTAAACACACCTCCGACATGAGGGAAAGCTATCCTCCTCCCTCCTTCTGCCGCCCTGCCACATTCCCACCCTTCCCCACTCGTCCCTGTCCCACCCAGAGACACTCCTTGCTCTCTAACTCCTCATTTGCTTGCTCTTTTCAGTGCCTTTCCTATGACTTTCCAAGTTGGATGATCCTTTCTTGCTATTGGTGGAGGGATTTCCTGAGAGAAATCTCATAGGCTAAACAGTTTATGTCGTGGTCTGGGTGATGATACTTTCTCAAGCCATAGCCACGTTAGCAAATTGAATATTAAGGTAAGGCCACGAGAAACATATCAATCTTCTCATTGAATATTGGAAAAAGGCAAATTTCACAACATGTTGAACTGCTCCTTTAAATGTATGACATTGAATTTAGGCATAGGGTCAAAGTACCAAACAACATTGGAATAATGAAACCACTGGGCTTCTTCTTTGTGCTGGTGTTTATCTCACCTGTTCCAACTCACAAATGAAATAAATGAAAAGGGACAGCAGGGAACAGCAGAGTCAGTTTATTTTACTTGAACTTGAAGGTGAGCAGGAGTTTGTTCATTCATTGTGAGCAACAAATGCACACAATATGATAGATGGACAAAAAAGGGGAGAGGTGAAGAGGGCTTATAGTGGAGACTGAAGAAGAAATGGAAGAGGAGGGGCTTCAAACTGGCGCTGTGCTGTAAAGATACAAATAGGTTTGGAGGCCTTCAGGAATTAACTTTATTCTGACAAATTTAATGTTTTTATATAAATAAGAGGTTGCAATACATATGACCTGGTTACACGCAGAACTTCCATTGCACAGAAGGGAAAACTGTCATGCACACACTCACATAAACACCTGCACATCCCACATCTAGTGCTGTGAATTGTGTGAGGAAGGTGTGGGTGTGCCAACCATACCTTGTCTTTACAGGCACGTGGCCTGTGATTGCATGTTGAAAGGACCCCCCCACCCCACCCCCCATTTCAACAGCAATAAAGTTTGAATTGAAAGGTGGGCCACGGGGAGGTGAAAGCTACAATTACCTGCTGTCTCCTCACCTTGAAAGTCCTTTTTTGTTGAACTTTGTGAAAATGTGCACCAAAACAGCATACAATTTATTTTGACATATTTTACAAGCAGTGGCGACTTAGCACCCACCGCATGAAAAGAAATCACTATTTGAAACCTTCAGCAACAACAACAAGGAGTTCAAACAAGTCATACTGCAAAGCTGCCTAAATCAAAAAGGTTTTATTTACAGTTTTACAAGGATATGATACATTTAAGAATCTTCGTCAGTGTCCGAGAGGGGTTTCTGATTTTTTTGAATGCCCATTTGCCCTTTCTGGGGAATAAACAGGACGTTCCACTTTAATAGTGCACCCTGATCCTTGTGATAAAGTCTGTCTGCAAGGAGAAAATACAAAGACAGGAGAGGATTTTGCTTTGGAAACACAATGAGTTCAGTCAAACCCCCATATAATACTTATGCATTACATTGTACTGCTGTTATTACATGGAAACTGTGTTAATTTATGGGTTAATATATAAAAATGCCCTATATTACACTTCATTTAATGCCATGGGGTGTGGCATCAAATAGGTAGTGAAAACTAAATTGCATGATGCAAAAAGCCTCATTAGCTATGCTGCAAACATCAGTTTAAAGGGGTTGAAAGTTAATGATTGTTTAGCTACAGCACACTTATGAATGGTTACGCAGCTCTTTCTACCAGCGCTCATCCTCAGATGAACCCACAGTCCTATCATCCCATCCAAGGTCTACGTCGGACGAACCCTCCTGCCACGTTGTCTCTCCTGTTCTTTCTCCCCTCCCTGTGTCTCCCTCTCGTCTCTCTCAGTCCATGTCTCTTCCTCATTCCCTTGCTCTTTTCTCACTGTAATTTTTTTTTATTTTCTTGGGCCTTGGCCTTTTTTTTCTGCTATTTTTTCCCCATCTCTTTCTGTTTCCTTCTTTTTGATGATACCTTTCACTTTCTTAAGTTGTCTCTCCGCTTCTTCACCATTTTATGTTTGATTCTTTCTTTATTTCTTTCTTTGGCAGAGCTCTGACTCTTGCTGTATGATGTGGTTGTTGCAGGGATGAAGGGAGGGTCAGTCCAGTAGATTTGCTTCCTGTGCTCCCTGCAGTCTAAATGCCAGCTTGGTGACCACACAGCAGTGCATGAAGGGTGCAGTGATAGTTCAGCTGCTGCATCTCAGTCACAGGCCATTTTCACCAAGCTGTACTCTCTCATTTTGACAAGACTCAGGGACAGACACACTGTCGGGTCCTACGAGCCTCCATATGCAAACTGTGTGCTGAATGCAGGAAAAGATCCAGTAGTATTGCTGTCAATCATTTTCAGGTTTTTCATTTCAGTGACTTAATAATCTATAAGATCCAAACCCCTCCTGTAGAACAGAAATATCCAATGACTACACTGCTCTATCATTTTAATTCATATTATAACCATTCAAATTGATTTAAAGTAAACAGACCTTTTATAGTACATTTAACTGTAAGTCATTTTGTTGTCTATTTTTTGTCTTGTATCTATATATATTATGTTTTTTTTTGCATATTTCATGCAGTGTACCATTTCATCCTTCTTTCTTAGTTTTTCCTATTTCCCTCTTGTCTGCTGTGGTGTAAATCTGTCACATGAACTAATGGGTTAATGGGAGTCTTTTTTCTTAAGCAAAACAGGATGCTACATGCTCATTTGATGATGTAGGTGTTTAGTATTAAAGTACATTGTATCTACTAAATATTTTTGGATACGCATAGATCATTTCCTGATCAATAACTGTGTTGCAGAGCATGAGTTGGACGTGGCTCTTTCAGCCTGACTAAGCCAGCTCCTCCTTCTTAAAGGAGATGGAGCAGCCAAATTTGAGCACTTCTCCTTTACTCCTCTACTTTATAAATGTTGTTCTTGAAATAGAGAAAAATGCAATTGAGATTGGCTTTTTTTATTATGTGATGGGATTCTTATTACATTCTGTAATCTCCTTACAAAGGAAAGTTATATGTATATAAGTTTATATTATATACCCTGGGTTCCATTAACTAGATGCAGCAGTGTTTGTGTAGATTAATGGAAATATTAACATGTAATTGACTGACTTAATTGACTTAATGTGAATGGCTCATATGATAATTTCCAACAGAATAAGATGACAGATATACAGACAGATATCTTAATGTTCCATTAAACATGTTCACTGTAGATAATGGGATGCTGAGCCTATTATTGTTCCTGTGATGACGTATTCAGATGGAGGCTTTGGAGAATCCAGCCCCTAAGTTTGGACACGTCTACACTGAAAGTGCTCCTGAAGCTGCTGAGTGTAAACAGTTCATTATATGCATCTCAAGCTTCCAGAGTAACCACAAATACAGCACAACCTTCAAAGATGTGAAACACAGAGCTTTAATTTCACTTTCCTGTGTCCTACCAACTTTGTTTGTTTTGTCAACATCGTGTTTGCCCAGTCATGGCAGTAAATACATATGCTTCAAATGCACATACACATCATTGATCAACCACTTTAGATTATTACAGTCTCCTCTGTCTAGACTTCAGTCTCACACTAAAGCTACAGTGATCTAAAATGCAGTGCTCTCTACCTGCTCATTACAACACTTAAACCTATTTTAGAGAATCAAACTAACATTTTACCTCACCAGCAATGTGAGAAACGTGAATCGTCTAAACCCCTCCCACAGTCCTTTTTAGGGGCCACCCCAACCGTCTGTGAAAAAAAGAAAAAAGAGGAGAAAAAGTTAACTGCTTCACCCAAAATAACCATTGACAATGCTGCAAAGAAAACAAAGAAAACATCAAATGGTATGGTACCATTTGTGTAATTCCTTTTTAATATTATTCAAATCACATTTGTCATGTTTCCTTTTAACATCCCATTAAAACAGTGAGATACTCTCAAAATGATTGTGTTAAACCTCTATTGTACTGCACAAACAGTTTGTCATTTTTTTCTCGACTTTCTGTTCTTTCTGTTACTGTGAGACAAAGACTTTCCGACAACAGATCCTGTAAACTCCTCTGTTAACCCAAGCCAGGGACCACTGCTAGTTTTTTACTGTCTCTCCATGAGTGAGAGAGCAGCATCCTCTTCTGGTTAAAATGCTCAACAAACAAGTCACTCCCTTAGTTGGACTCCCCTTTTCTACCTCTGATGTCTCTGCATGGCACAGAGGGATTTGTTGGGAAGAAGTTTTACTGTCATCTCCATAGATTTTTGGATAGATATTAGATATTTTTCATTAAATGTTAACAACTCAATAAGGAAATAATATTTTTGCGTACAAAGATTTTTTTTCTTGCAATTTCAGTTATACTAGAATCTATCACTGTTACATCATCCTTATGTGTCTACGTAGCAGCCATGTAAAACTGTCCCATTTTCCACTGGAGGGTGCTACTGCATCACATACTGTTCCATTGGTTTCTCCCTTAAAATGCAGAAAGCATCCTGTAAAACCCAGATCAACAAATAAACCACTTGTCAGTTGTTGTTCATTTGAGTACTTCTCCTTGACTAAAGATAAATGTTGCTCTTGAAATAGAGAATAATGCAGAAAATGAGGCTGTGACTTTTGTCAGCAAACCTTTGTTCTCTGGTTGCTGGGCAGAGTAAATGTATGCTTTGCTCCACATTTATTCACAACCTGAAGTCTGAACGTCTGTCTACACTGGAGCTACAGTAAATCTAGTTCCTTTATCCTGTCATTTCCAGGATAGGACTCATAACAAATCTGCAGTGATCTGATAATAACCTGTAATTCATCCACATGTCATTTTCAGGATCCTTTTATGTGTAATCTCCTCTGGGAAGTAGAATTACAGTTGCAGTTATTTTGGTTTAAAAACAATGAAACAACAACAAAAAAGAGCTCAATTCATTTTTTCATCTTTTAGCTCAAATGGCCACAGCATGTTCAAATCATGGAAAGCGTTATGCACATTAGTGATAGTGACATTAGTGAAGTGATTTCACGGGAGAACACAGCTAGAGCCTTCTGCTGTAATAAAATTGTGTTTATACCAAACCTCACACAAACTCAGGTGCAATTGCCTATGTGTACTTATGCATTTTCAGGTTGGGGAACAATCGTGCGCTGTTTCTTTGTAGGCACCCCTCAATCACTGGTTTCATGTTCTGCTGGAAGATGGATTATTTCTTTTCTGTCATCTTTTTAGTGGATGGAGTCAATTTGGAGTCTGCACTGAAATTTAGAGCCATATTCAAATATTTCTCTGCAGGCTTCATGAACTCTCTGTGGCCACCACAGACAATAAATAAAACCTTTGAGTTCGATGTGACCTGGCTGTCACTGAGCAGAGTAAATTTTGTTTTGAATCTCTCCTGTGGCTCTGATGATGTAGGATGACAGACAAGTTGCTGATAAATTAATTTTTTGGTTTGGGTTGAGCCAAAAGAACCAACACATACACCACTTTGAGGTGAATCACTTGAGCAGACTGTTCCTGCAGTTATTTACATACTCTATGTTACAGCAGGTTGAATCATTATGATGATAAATCAAAGCAGCTTGTGACGGACGGTGGAACAAGAGAAGGTGAGACAAACTTAAGTGTCATATAAAAAATGCTGTTTCTATTCATCCCAAGGACATACTATAAACACATCAGTGGTAGAAGAAGTATTCAGAGTTACTTTATTTGCAGAACCAGAGTGCAAACAAACTCCTGCATTCAAAATATCCCTTAAAGCAGCTATTTTCAACAATGTAACAAATGACAACAAAGTTGAAAGGGAGAAACTCTCTGTGAAAATGAACCTGCAGAGGATCACCCAGATCTGCAGCTGCCCTCAGTTTGACAGAGGTTTATTGTGAGTGCCAGCTCATTGCTTTTCTGTCCAGCCTTCAATTTTATACCTCTGGTATGGCATCATCATTGTCGCCCACAGCAGGACGCTGTATGTAAATGTAAATGCAAATACGCCTACATTTACACAAACTAACCTGGGTGTTTGGGGTCTGATCATGGGCCCACTTGCTCAATTAATTCCTAGAAAGTTAATCAGGCTCTGACTGTTGAGTGGTTTGATTTATCACAATGAATGATGAGCTTCCCTCAGGATTTGCATAGAAAATCTAGGAGCTAGTAACGAGTTACTTCAGCTGTCAGATAAATGTAATGAAGTGAAAAGTAACAACAGTTTCCCCTGAAATGCAGAGGATTAGAGGTGTATGGAAGATTTATGAAATGGAAGCACTGAAGTAGAGTACAAGAATTAAACAAGTGTGAAATGATGGTTGGGTTCACTGCTTGAAATGTACTTAGTTACATTCTCCACCACCTAAACACACACATCACGTTGTTTTCTTTGAAGAAATGGATGTTATAAACACCATAATGAAAACTGGTCAGGCACATATTGCTTTTACAAGAGGAGAAGAAGTTTTTCTTTCATTATAGTACACATGGCATCCTACCAGGGTTTGTTCCTCTTTCATTCATGGTTTCCATTGTACAACATGACATTGATTGACACCAGTTTAATGACATCTTCACTACAGCAAAGCTTCAGTCGATTCTCTTAAATCAAATAACTCTATAAGTTTTTTTTTATTAGGTGCAATATTCTCCCTCAAAGTCATCCTTCAGCTCATGAGATTTTTTTTTTTTGATCTGGGTTTTTTCTTTTTAGTCCAGTAACACTACCAATATGGAAACAGGGCCATATTAGTTTATTGATACTGATACATGAAGCCACATGTGGTCTATGATGTTACACATCTTTTGAAACCACAATGAAATGTGTCTGATCTAATCTCATTTTGATTCAATTCTCTGGAGGAACTGCCCTCTAAATCTAGTCTGACGTATGTTACAGCGAGAAAGAACCTGCTATGTTTGCTCTTGCTGTGCCTGCTTAAATGTATTTACCAAAAGTCCTGCTCACTCATTCAAGAGTCACTGGGCGACACAGGGAGGAAATGACAGCTTGATCTGCATACATTAGAATTGTTAATGTAGTCCGACACTCATGACAGCAGCCATACATAAAGATTAGTTTTTAAAAGTGTCAGAACTCCATAGACAAGCTTAAGGGAAGAGAGAGGCACAGATCAGTGGACTAGAGACAGATAGGCCACCAGGACACATAAATAATCATGTATATGATAATTGGCTCAGTTTACTGAAATGTGCCTTTGAGGAGAGATAAAATACTTTTGGTGCTCTAAAGATTTAATTTCAATCTCTGTAATGGGTCTTGGCTGGATTTACGTACATGACAAGCAGGGAAAAAAATTACAATCAAATGATATTTTCCCCCATGACTAACTGAGATGCAAACCTTCTCATCAAACTACTCACTTTAAACTCACTTTTACATATCTAGTTATTTGTTTGAGTTTATAGTTATTAGTTTGTTCTGATCTTGTTGTACGTTGGTGTTATGGTGGTTTATGTTTCTGTCAATAATCGAATGGACAGATTTGGATGATGTGGCTTTGACCTTCCACTGATATTTAAAGGAATAATAATTCAATTTCAATACAAACTAAATCATTCATTACACTGCATTAAAAACAAGCCTGAGATCCTTCATCTGTGCGAACAGCTCTGTGAGGCTGTATTAGACACAACTCCCAATGACAATGCAAACATGTTGATGTGGTTTAATGTTTACCGTGTTCATCTTAGGCCATAGATTTTCTTCTCCTGGACGTGTCTTCCTCTACAGTACCTGTTGCTTCTCCATGACTCAGCCCGGAACCTCCAGTAACATAAACATGTCTGACCAATCTAATTGTTCATCCTCTCCATGTAAATACCCATCCTTAAAGAAGAAGACATAAACAGCTGTGTGCTGTCCGCATCATCCACACTGTGCAGACAATCATGGACTTAATGATCAGTCATGGGTCCAGACCATCGGGAGGTCTGCTCTCTCCTTGTCACCCTGAGTGGACGTGTGCAAACACTTGATTAGCTTACTGTGAGTCCATGGCACAAGCTGGGCTCAGGTGATTAGTGCTTAATTGACATGAAGGCTCTGTGTTCTCCACACGGTATGTGGTTAGACAACACATATGTGTTTTGCAGAAATGGACTCACAAGTAAACTGACCAACTTGTTAGAAAACCGTGAGGGAGAAGTGAAAATATGATACTTTTATGTCGTAAAAGTGAATTGTAGTTAGATTCTGACATTCTGACAGTTACAGTCTGTCAGATTGGACTCTGAGCACACAAATCTTTGCTGATGCTGAAGATTTTATATTGACATGCTTATGGTTAGAATTCAAGGAGCTTTTTTAAAGTTTAGCAATAACAGCCACTTACCAGTCTAGAGAAAACATTGCATCAAACTTCATCAACTCCTACACTCCTTTGCAAAGAGCTGTCTCCAGCTGTGGAAAGCAACCTATTTTTGCTTCTATTTTTAACTCTTCTCTTTTACTTACTTTCTGAAGTATGCTTGCTAAACAACTATTTCCGATACCCGGACTGTCTCGTCACTTTCCAATACCAAGTCACAGCAGCAGTCTGCCCTGAAGGAGGAGTGCTGCTCAGAGGCCATGTTAGGGCATATTATCACCTCTTGCACTGTGAATGCAATGATGACTGAAGCTCTTTGCATGTAAGTAAACAGCTGTTAATGATAATGTTGGCTATGTAGCAATAGCAAAACTTACAAATAGCTCCTTTACTGACAGACAATTGATATATCAAATCAAGTCTCTTTGTAAAATTGATAGTATCAGGTAAAAAGTAAATTATGCCTAACATAATTCCTGCTTCATTTTTGGGCTCCTGTCATTATTATGCTGGCCTCTTGACATGACTTTCCTACAAGAGTATCTTATTATTAAAATCTGGTGACATGATGTAATTCACTGCATATCTTCAGCCAGGTATACCCTGATTAGGTCTAGACAAATAATTTGGCCAGAGTAATTGAGAATAGATGTGTGTGTGCAGGGCCTTTAATGAAAGTGCTTTTGTTCCCTCTGATAGAAAGTGTAACAGTATTACAACATTTATGCCCTCCATCCCTGTGTTTTGACCACAAAACTTTGCCAGTGAACCTAATCCAGGCAACTACATTCCCATTGAAACATATTTGAAAGATCAAATTACTAATAAGCAAATATTTTTCAGTTGTTGCTGTCTTTCAGCTTGATCTGGGCAAAGAAAAAATACCTTTTAACTCACTTGCTATGTCTTGTTGTGTGCTCTTAGGGTCTATACCTTGTGAGCCAGGATGCATGAATACATCCCAGATGTTTTAGTTTCACCAAGGAGATTATAATATCTTCAGCACCAAAATATTGTCAAAATACAAACTTTGAATTGACGCAAAGTGGATGGGTTCATTGTGGTGAAAGAAAATTCTGTCACGTTACACATTATCCAATCTAGATAATTTTAATAATAGCAAAATTTTCTTTTTATTTTTCAAGGACTAATCACTTTCAACACCACTGTTTTATAGTTGTTTTATAGTGTTGCAGCACTGATGCTGATTTGCATTGTAGCTATATCTATGTTTTTCTCTACCTTTTCTATGTGATCACATTGTAGATGAGCATCTCATCTAGCTCTAGCATCTAGCTGAAATTTATTGGCTGATGTTTCATATGTGTTATCCTTGTGATGAATAGCTTACAGTAGGCTTCCTGAACCGATCATATGGCTTTATAATGTGTTTTCACCACAATGCTCCATACAGCAGAAATTCTGACTTTTCATGAATTTGCTATTGCTGTAGCCAGTGTGGTCTCAGCAGTCAACAGTGAACAATCTCAGCCCAATTTAACATCAGGCACTGATCTGAATACAACCTGATTAGTGAAGATAAGGATAAGTCAGTAAATTACCTTCCGAGTGTATAAGCAGGACAAAAGGCTTCATGGGGATATACATTCAAATTGATAGAAAAAAAAGGAAACAACTACATATTAAACAATTGTGCTTCACATCAGCCCTGGATTTGGATAGGTATATGATATTTCTCTTTATTTTGCACGTAGTTGGACAAGAATGTATAAACAGATTCGTGCAAACCCACAGAAGTTTCATGAATCCCTTCACAATCCTTGTCTCACTGTTTTGGTGACAGCACAGCATAAATCTGTCAGCCAGAAAGAGCCATATTGATTTTTACCTTTGGCCATGGAGAAGTAGTAATCTCCGTTTATGTCACATTGTGTTTGTATAATGGTCTTGTGCATTGTTTTTTGCAGCTGCTTTGTGCCCAAGATTTAACTACAAAGCATGGATTTGTGTACTTTCGAATTACAATCCGCTGACTGAATCCCACAGACAAGAGCATAAGATTAGATACAGTGATTTTCGTGGAACTGTACAGAAGAGGCCTTAGATTGAACTGCTCAACTTTCTCTTACACTGTGGCCTCAGCGGCATCTGTTATCTGTCATCACTTTGTTTTCTTACGTCACAATCAACCTCAGCATGAGTCGTCTGCCCAGAGGCTCACCTCAACCTTATCATCCATTCCTTCTATATTTAAACCTAAGGATGGCATTGAAGTCAAGGCACATTGCAACCGTGGTAGAGGACAGTGTCGTTGAAATGAGGGAAAAAATAAAAGAAGGTTGCAAGGCACGAGTGCTGGAGAGAACATACACCTTACTTCAAAGCTTGTATTTGCAGTTCAGCATCCAGAGAAAGAGGGAACAAAAACAAAGGCTCCCATATGTCTGCTCATCTGTATCTGAAAAAATGCCTCTTCAGATGTCATATCAAAGCTCGTGCTACACTGCATCACACATTTTCCTCAAATTACATCTCTGACTCTACCATAGATCAACCTTAATGATGTTGCGCTCTTCTTTTCTCTTATGTTTATTCAGTAAGTCGCTAACCTCCAAGTCAATAATCATCTCCTTCTTTGTAAACAACTGGCCGCTTACAGTTCTCTCACTTATGCATAAGGATATTTTTGTCCTCAAGATGCACATTCAGGTTCTTAAGTTTGCCTGGTATTTACAGCTGAAAATAGACTGCGAGTCTCAAAGTCAGGAATGTCTAAGGCTGTTCTCAAAGAGACATGAAGTGGACCTGCTACTGTGCTAAAGGCTTTGTTGTATTTTGACAAACGTGCAATTGTCAGTTGAGTTGTTGGTGACAAAATGTCAAACAAATCCTCTCCTCTACAGAGTCCTTCTTGTGAAGTAGCGGAAAAGAAAAATACTTGCCTGGAGTTCAAACACTGTTTCCTTGGAGTGTGTCCAAATCTGCATCAGTGTTGCTTTGTCAATAAAGGAAAAAAGAAACTCCCAGGAAGAGAGTACAGAGCAAAATATCCACTGGAGGACAATGATAGTCAAAGATGTTGGAAGAAATAACACCGCAACACAAATATTTTTTTTAAAATTTGATGAACTGAATTTGAAATTTGAATTTCTCTCTTCCTGTTACTAAAGCCCTCTAACAAACAGAATGGATTATATTTACATGGGCTAAAATCTTTGGGACTTTATCTATAATTTTTAAAAAAGACACATATTTTTATACTTAAAAAAAAGGTTTTGTAATTAGCTGCCTTAGCAAATGACTCAGAAACATTGAGACTTGTTTTGCTGACTTGGTTGGCTACTTTAGTCTTGACTTACATTTGACTTGGAACTTACTGGTGTTGAGACTTGACCTGAGACTTGTTAGTCAGGACTTACAAGTGACTTGGGACTAGTTGGTCTTGAATTGTGACTTAACCTGGGACTTGTTTGATTTGGAAATTGACTTGGGACTTGATTTGGGAGCTTTTGATTTTGACTTGGAGCTTATTGGTCTTCCCTTGGACTTGACTTTGGGCTTGTTTGTCCTGACTTGCTACTTGAGTTGCAACTTGTTGGTCTTGACTTGGAATTTAACTTTGGGACCAGTTGGTCTGGACTTTTCTGAATGGTTCTTATAGTCACAGGTGTCTTTAAAAGAGACTTTAACATGCCTTCTGTCCCTCAGTGTGATTTGAAAAATATTCAGCACTTAGCTGTGCAGCTTTTAAATCAGCCTTGATACTTTCATAACCAAACAAAGCAGGAAAAAAAAAAAATACAGGTTGTGTCCCATTTCACACAGAAAAACATTGAAATATTCTTATTTAACCAGGTTGACTTGTGTTTATCTTGACTCACAATGACAGACAAAGTAAAGAGAAAGATTCTTTTGCACCAGATTCAGTTTATTTGTTTTTCAGTTTGTTTGATGGTGTTATGATGACTCATTTGCATGGTGTTGTCTGAGGAATTAACAACACTGTGAAGAACTGACCTACAACTAATTAGTGTCTGTCTAAATAAAGTCTTTTCATGTCAGTGTGCAACTTTCCACAAATATATTCATCAGCAGAGACACATTCAAGAAGGTGATGCTTGATGTATTATTGAAAGCCGCATGTTGTTGTATTTTTTGCATTGAGTCAACTGGAGCAGACCAACCATGTCAATTGCTCATTAAATCAATTGCTCTTAATATATTGATTATATATAGTTGTTTGTGTCTTTGGACACAGAAGAGGGTTTCTCTCATGTTGATACAAAGACGTTCATGTTTTGCTGTAAACTAGGTGGCACTGTTGCTCTTCTTCCAGTCTTTCCACTGTTGGAGAGAGTGAAGTTGAAGTGTCATCTTATCAATAAGAGAAAATAGTGATTCATGTGATCAGTGACCCATAACATATGGGACTCAAAATCAATACTGCTGGCATGGGCAAGCTATCAATAACACAAGTGATCTTATAGTGCTGTGATCTTTATAATAAAAGAAATGAGTAATCAAACTCTATGATCTTACACAGTGCTGCATAGTAATAGCTGTGTTGTGTTTATGACACACTTTAGTGAAAAGATAAATCTGATTCTTTTGCATGGCCTCCAGCTTGAGAATTCTAATAACTGAGGTATGACAAATTTCAGAGATTCATAGCTCATCTTTCTGAAAAATACTGCAGCACTAATACCTGTGCTGGTTTTATAATCAGATTACAGTTCATATAGTCAAATTGGACTTTCCAAGATGGAAAAGTGGGTCAGGATGTTGCAGAATGATAAAAGCAGTAGGGGATCTGACTGCTCCTCCCACACTTATTCTCTGTTTTTGATGATACCTGATGTCTTCAGAGAGTGATGTTGAGAACTTAAAGTCACCGTATAACTTTAGTGAAACTTCCAAAAAGAAATGTCTTCAAGGACTTCAATCCTTGGCTGAGGGCTATAATGAAGAGCATAATACCAGTGTTTAAGTTAGTTAAGTGTCTACACTAACTAACAACTAATAACTGAGTGGTCTATCTATAAACCACTCAATATAATAAATAACATAAGGTATAGTTGCAGGACACTTTTTAGTTACACTGTGGAAAGCCAGAGATAATTTTATTATAATATTTAAGGTAATTTAAAATAAGATAAGCCATATATTATATAGCATATACTAAATCTATTGGTCACTGTGTGGTAAAGTTTCAGCAAGCAGAACAGTTGTGCAGGCCAGACAGCACTGGTGGACTATGAGGAGTTTAAAATAGTGTTGCAACAATGATGTATTGCACATGCTGTAGTTCAGCCCATGCAATAGCAAACATATTGCCAAATTTAGCAGATTGCTCTGCTTTTCCCCACATGAAAATTTGTAAACAAGCCTCATTATGTCCACCATATGGTTTTTCATTGTGGTGCTCAGCTGCCATAATATTTCAATGGGAATTCAATGTCCAAACACTGCCTGAAGCCACTCCTGAGTGGACATAAATACATAAACTGTACCTGAGCAAGGCCATCCTTGGTCATAATAACTATTTTACAGGCACAATAGAATAGGCGATCTGACATTAAGCCACGTCCCTGAGGGAGATTACCGTAAAGCAATTCATGGCAGTACTCAGCAAGCTATGAATTATCTGTCAGAGCTTGTTATGCATTGGGGGTATAAGAGGGTGCTGGAATTGAGTCCTGGTGAGACTCAATTATTACAGGACAAAGGCATGTAGCACAGTGACATATTGTAGAGGGGAGGAGGGCAGTAGACCAAAACTTCGGTGACATGTGAGGCACAGGAGTGCATAAAATTGTGATTCTGTTTTTGATGTACTGTTGAGCCTTTCAATTGGAATTCGCATCAGGGTACAATTTCTCTGCTTTTCTCTTTTGCTGAGAGAGAAAAAACATCCAATTCATGACAGCTAATAGAAAGCTGTCAGGCTTGTGGCATAGCAGCAAATGACTCAGTGGTGTATCAGCACGTCCATGCGGTCAGTTTCCCAACTGTCACCACCATTACAATTAAAAGTGCAAGGCTTCCATCTGAAAATGAGGCAAGAGATAAACCAGCTTGTACATTACTGTTCTTGTCTAACCACATCAAAATGAAAGAGGCCAACTTGGCTGCACAAATTGCAAGAGATGACAGAAACGTTCCCTCAATATGATCAAAGACAACAAGCTCAATCTGCTCCTAGCTGGCTTATGAGTCATTCTGCTAAAGTGTATCCCAGCAAACCTTTCTCCTTCAAGTGGACATACAGGAACAAATAATTAGTGCATGCAAGTCTTATTATGCATGACTTTTCATTATAATGATTATCTGTGTATGCTGAAATTACCTTGCATTTTAGAGAATGGATGAACTCCCTCAGTTTTATAAGATGAAAAACCCAAAGACTTTCCTCCTCCACCCGGTTTCTTGGATGACTCTCAAACAAATGTAGTCACCTATTTTAGCAAATTTTTGCAGTAGTGTGCGATTGTCTTTAATCTCAATGCATGATCCTACAGACAGACCAGACCTCCTGACCAATTGCTTATATTGATGCAGCCCACACTGTAGCCGTGCAGCAGAGTTTAGAGTTACATGCTGAGCTTTTCGTCATGGCTCCAACTAAAATAAGGGAATGGGAATCACTAAAGAAACAGAATTTAACAGAAAACATAACAACAACATAAACAAATGCACAGAAGGTAAAATAGGTCATATAATTTGTGGGAAGAAATGTTGAATTGCTCAACTTTCAGTTAATAAACTGACAACTGTCTCCTCTAGATAATAAATCCAGACTAAAGCTGCAGGGTGAATGGCTGCAAAACTAAAATGCTTGAAAATTTCCAAATTAAAAAAGCAGATGAAATGTGAAGACAAATATGGGCTGAGGCTTTAGGAAGAGAAAGGGAACAGAATATTTAGAAATCGCTGAGGCCAGGTACATTACTACACTAAAGAAAGAATTTGTGAATTTCTGTGAAATTTTTATTTTTTTTTTAAAAACACTCATCTTCTCATGTAGCTCCTAATCAAGCAAAGTCAGTTCCTCTCTCTGCTCCAAAAATAATTCCTGGATATATTTGTTATGTCTATAAATGTTTGCCGAAGACTGAAAGTGTTTCCCAAAACAGTTGCGATATGCAAACATCCTGAGTCAAATGTTTAGCTCAATCAAGGAAATAACAGATTGTATTTTGTAGCATGACAGCCATCTGTCACACCAGGCAACTGAACTGACCTTTTAACAAAAGATTCAGATCAGTGGTGGTTAACTGAGTACATTTACACAACTAACCTAACAAAGAAAGTAACAAAAATCCATCATCATAATGTGTAATATTGTAACTTACAATAAAAACTTACAACAACTTTACCTGATCATTTTAAAATTGTTGTACTGTTACTTTACTTAAATGAAGGGCTTGAATGTTGTAAACAATTCTTACACCATGTGCTCATTTAAACATAGTGTATGTGTCATTGCATACAGTATACGGTTTATATTAAGGTAGTTTATTTCCTGGGTCCAGTAAGCTCAGTGGCTGTAGGCAACTGCAAATGTTTACTCCAAGGTGAAATGCCATTCAGTGCCCTTTCACAAAAGGTAATTGCATACCCATGAGGGTTACATGGGATTTCAACAAAGGTTTAATCCAGTATAATTTCTTTATGGTTTCTTGTCCTAAAACGAATATGATGTTATTAGTGTAAAACTAAGAATTTACTATAACTTTAAATTCTTAGAGTTGTCTTTCTACTTAAGTAGTTGCACTAAAACACTTTTCACCTCTGCACTGAAGTAATTATCCTCAGACTGAGTGATGCAAAGTCAGAGGGTATTTCAGCACCATTTCCATAATCCAAGATAATTTCCACCAGGTGTAGGTTCAGTGACATTCTGTTACATCATACCTTGAGGTAAACAGCCCGCAGTGGACCTGACTGAATCTCAATGTGTCTGGGTGGCTAATGGAAATAAGAACATATTCAGCAAAGCATCCTCTGTCAGGCAAGTGCACCCAGCGCCCACACACACTTCGCCAGATGACTCTAAAGCAGAGACGTGCACTGCAAAAGACAGATGCTAATGACGTGGAATGGCTTGTTAAACACTCAGGGACTGTCAGTATAGTATATTTTTTCCCCCCCACAATTATCTTTAACACATTTAAACAGTGAGACATTACTTGAAGATTTTCATCAATTAATAATCATTACAGCCATCACAAGTTAGAAGTTTTTCTCTTTCATTGTTTTATTTTTTCCCATTCATCAAATCAATCAAAATCAAAAGACATTCAAATTGTTATTATGTCAGACAAATCCAAAAATCTGCGAGTTGTCACAGTTGAGAAGCTGGAACAAATGGATTTTAGGCATTTTTTTCTTGAAACTTATTTTATTTTATTATTTTAAATTGTTTCAGATAAGCTCTTGGCCATCTTAACTGCTTGATTGATGAATCATTGTCCTCATTAAATGGTTCCTTTCTATACAATGTGCAGTGGTCATAGCCAACATCAGTGTAAAGACACAGCATATATATCTTAATTTTTTTCTCCAAAAAAGTGTTCTCGGAGCACACTGATGACATAATCACAAAGCATCAAGTGTAGATAGAGAAGAAAGAGACATAAATATGAGATCTATGTGTCTATGTGTGCACGTGATTGTGTGTGATAGAGGAGAAGGATAAAAAGCAAAGCCTTCCAAAGCTACCGTCCGTTCAAGGGTCAGATGAATGAACAATAATGTAATTTGCAGTCAGAAGCACTTTGAATGACATTCATTGATTGAAATGTCATCTGAGAAAAAGGACTAAACAGTCTTGTGTACATCATAGCCAGACTAAAAACAAAGCCACTCAAGCCTGCTCCCAGCGGGGTTAACAGCACTATAGTGAATCAATATCTCAATTCAATTTTAAATGGTGTTGCGTCCGCTTTGTCAAGGGAATTGGTGTCAGTGTCAATCCATAAATCAAAGCTCAGTTTGAACAAGAGGAGGACAAAGATAAAGCCCATATCTTCATGTTGTCTTTAATGGCATTCCAGGGGTTTATCAGGCTGCAAGAACAGACACACATGCTCATCCGAAAACCGATGGACACACAGATGATATGAATGAATAATAACTTGGATACAATGGGGTGACAACTTATTTTAGTGTGAGTAATAGTCTTGTTCATTAGGAATGACGGGGGATCCCCTGAAGGAGCTCAGCAACATGGAAAAGCCATGAAGCTCAAATGTGAGCTCTTAAACAGATGAATTTGAGACAGGAACGTCACCCTTCCTTTCTCAATGTCAATTTTTAGTTTCAGCTGTACTTTATTTGCAGGAATGGTCATTCCTGCAAAACCAATAACAAACTACAATGGAACATACTAATACAATGTGACAATACATAAAATATACCATGATTTCAATGAAAATTTCTTAAAAAGAACTTATGCGCTAGGGAAACTAAAAAATACATATATAGTATATATGACTATATACCCAAATCTGCATCTTCTCATAAAATAAAGAAAATAGACAAGGTTAAGAGGCCTCTGTTTTCTGTGATGGATTGGCACATGTCATTCTGTGGTCTAAGACAGTCTCTCCTTTATGCTTCGGTTTTCACTATGGAAAATTCAGCAATCTGGCACTTGTAAAGCTGCAGAACATTGAGCCTAATGTGCTTATTACATAAATTCCTCCATGATTATTGACATCCCAAGAGTCACAAGCTTTGCAGATCTAAGGAAAGTCAGGAAATCCTAATCTCATCACCATGTTGATCAAGATTTAGGGAAGCTTTGCCAAGCTTAGAGCCATGTGGTGTCAGCTTTGTCCTTATATGCAACACCACGTGTTTCTTCACAACCCTTTACTCTGACAGTGTGATAGTAACCTTGGTGCACCATGTAACCTTAGTAGAAAGCTAGCTAAGTTGAATTATTGTAACCAGATTGATCTAGCTAGCCTATAAATCCTGATAAGAATAATTACAAGCCGGAGAATATGGGAGCATGGCTAAAGGGCAGGCAGTGTTCTTTTAAGTGTGGTTCAAAGTAATGTTAAGTGTGGGAATCAAATTCCTTTCTCCAGAGACTAATAATAAGAATCACAATAACATCCTTTAGATTTTTCCTCTGGCATGCTTCCCTCCACACTTCTCCTCCATCATCTAACTCATTCATTGCTCCATTCTCTGGAGAAATTATGTTAATCAGGGTGATCCAGATACTGTGAGTATTACCAGAGAGTGGGAGGTGCAGTGAAGAGATAGATGAGCAATCCTCATTTTCAGCAAATGATGGTTCTCTCTTGCCAAATGGCATGCATACGTAACTGATTGGCAAGTATCCTTTTATATTATCTATCTATCTATCTATCTATCTATCTATCTATCTATCTATCTATCTAGCTGCACCAAGGGTGTTCTGGAACAATAGAGGTTCAGTGAGGATAAAGACAAGTTTCCAAATGCTTTCCTCCACTCTAAAGACCCATATCATAAATCCAATCCTCTCAGATCCACAAAGACAGTTGAGATGTGCACACACAGTTCAATCAATATCCTCTGTTTTTTTGCACTCATGTCAAGGTCATGCATACAGTGAAGCCTTTGGGTAAGACATAAAAAGATGAGCACTGGGGTATTGAAATGCATTATAGCAGCTGGGAGCTTATACTTGTATTTATTTATAAGATATTGGATTGGAATAAATTAGCGTCATGAGAGTCATTTTAATCTCTTATATCATATTAGATGTCACCTGCAATACTGGTGCAAGGCTAGGTAAAAAATGATGTATGAGAAGATAAGGAAAGCTAGTCATTGCTAAATAGGACCTTTTGGAAATATTGAAAAAAACTATTTTCTGTTCTATGCACTGATGGATGTATCAATAAGCCACATTATTAAATCCACAAAGCATATTTGTCTCCAATTTATGGTGGTCACATTTCAAAATGTTCAAAGGACACAATCTGTGTCTGAAAGGAACATTGTAGTAATTTTCTCCTCATAATAATATGTTTCTTAAAGGGAGATTAAATCACTGATGTTTGCCACTTTGGGGGCCCAGTGAGTTGCAAAGATGGGTGTGATAAAACAGGAAGAATTATTTTTCCTCCTTACTTACTTTTTTTGTTGATAATTAGATTTATTATATGTAAATTATTCTTTTGAGTTCATGCAACTGCAATGATCTTGGCCAACAAAAGGATTAATAATGTGATTCTCTTTGGGCCACAGAATACATTGACTTAACCCATACAGATGTACACGCAAAACACGTAATAAAGTTGCAGAAAAAACTTCAGTAGGAGAAAACAATGGAATATTGATGAAGTCGCTCCTGTAACATTAAGTCTGTGAAAACTCATTATTGAGACAAAACATTTTAATAATCAAACAGGACCATTTAAATGAAAAATGAAAACATGAGTGCAAAAGAGCAAAGAAAGGGGGAATTGTCAAATAAACTGGGAAGGCTTCTGCAGTACATACTGTTGCCTGATAATGATTATGTTGAACTCCCTCTTTAAGTATTTCAAATAGATTTTTTTTTCTACTAACGAAACAAATTTCTGCAGAAGAAATTTAATGTAGAAATGAAATACGTCTTTCTGAAGTATGTCAATTTTTTTTTTTTTTTTTTTTTTTTGCAATCGCGATATTGTCAGGGAAGGATTGTCCTCCTCGGCCACCGTATGGTATCGTGGCGTTTGGTGATGTGTTGATACTTCCCCTGGACTTACCCCGGTTAACCAATCCTCCTGATAGCTGTCATTTCGGGTTTATCAGTCTGAATTTGTTGCCCCTTACTTCACATACAGTTCACATCAGTGTTTTGTGCCGCGGGTCAAGATGAGACGTCCTGGTTTGGGTGAGAAACAAACGTTCATATTAATTTTTTTAAGCTCATACATAGCTTGGTTGCTAGTTAGCTAACGTTAGCTAATGTTGTTTTCAGTTACGGATGAGATGAATGTTCGTGGTTGTTTAAGCGAGGCCCATATTTGAACAGCTGTTTGGGTTAAATGCTAACAAAACAGCTAACTGACTGTCGTGGTTTCCTAAAGGAGAGGGAGGCTCTGGGAGTTATGTAGCAAGTGGATACAGTATGTGTGAAGAGGAAAATGAACATCTACAGGAGGGACTGAGAGCCAAAGTCAAGGTTTTGAAAAGTGTAAGTGTCGCCTTTCAACAAGCACAGACTTCATGTGTTGTGTGTCTATTTATTCTCTCTGAGAATTGGTATATTGATATTAATTTATCGATATTTGGTCAACAGCTGACTATTGACATCGGAACGGAAGTGAAATGTCAGAATAAAATGCTGGACGGCATGGTAAGTTTGATTTACATAATGTAATAAAATATCAACGATGGGCAAACATTTTCTCATTCTCTAGTCTAAGTAAGTCCCCTGTATTAAAGTGTGTTAGTGTATTGAAATCATATGTTAATGGGTTGTTAATTCATCATATGATCACAAGATGGCCACGGTATAGTGAGTGTGGTCCTAATGAAAGTGGAGTAAACACTGTATTAATTTAGTGGATCAAGCAGCATGAAGATGAAAGTAGAATTGGCTTACAATTTTACTTTAAGTACAGTACTCAATTAAATGTATTTGGTTACATTTCACCACTATGAAATAACATATCACAATAATCAGTGTTGTTTGTTTGATGGCCTGTCTGGACTTTAGACTTGTATCCCTCTTTCCCACACTAGGACACAGACTTTGACTCAACAGGTGGCCTGCTTGGTGCCACCATCGGCAGAGTGAAGCAGTTATCCAGAGGAAGTCAGACCAAACTGTTGTGCTACATGCTGCTCTTCTGCTTTTTCGTCTTCTTTGTTCTATACTGGCTCATCAAGCTGAAGTGATTGAAGTATCCTAGTATTTGTATGTACATGATATCATCCCAGTTCACCTGAATTGATAACATCCAACATAACCTTCTACATGGCGGAGATGTCTACTGTATCAGTAAACTTAAAGCAGTAGTGGGCAAATTGAATGCTAAACAGCAACAAATCTGTGGATTCCTTCATCTAAGAATCCATGTTGTATCAACAGTGATTAATTTATGGAACAGTAGCCAAAACAAATATATATCTGCAATTAAGTATGACTGACTGGAAATATTACATTGCATTTCTCATCCATACAATAACATTGTACTTCACTGCTGTTTAAATTTTGTTGTAAAAATGTTTTTTAATGTAAATAAATTTTATGCAATGAATTGACTAGTATTACTGCATGGTATCTAACATATAGAATGTGTCATGAATTTGTCAATGATACATCAGAAATCTGAATATTTGCCAGATATTTATTTTCACACAAGTCATTTTATACACATCATTTAGTTTTGTGTATTTAAAAAAATAGGTTGATTAATCTTTACAGACTGCAAAGGATAATAATCAATATTTAAATGAACACGACATATTACATAACATTAGCCTCATCACTATGTGCATCTGTTTTATAGTATTGTTAAAACAAAGGTAAAGGTCCTATGTTCTTCTAAACATCAAAGCTGCACTTAGGTGATCAGTTTTATTTTTAGAAAGTCATCTTCAATGATTAGTTCATTATCAGCACAGTTGTGACATCAGTCCCAGGCTCAGCTGTCGATGACATCACTTCTTGGGTAGGGTGTCCATGTACTTGCAGATGATTCCCAGCATGACCTCATCAGCTCCTCCACCAATCGACATTAACCTGGAATCCCTGTGGAGAGGACAAAGTTGGTCAAACTTGAGGTACCTGCCACATGTGGTTAACTTGGGGAAAAACAAACAAAAAAAAAAACAACTCCTTTTTTCTCTCATTGGAGGCAACTTTTTCTTCCTGAGACCTTTGTTCAGCTGCATTATTTGCCCCATCACTAGATGTCAGCACAGTGTCAACTATGGGGTTAGAGAATCTAAATGAAACTAGATTAAACTGAATAAAATAAACAAGGCAGGAGGCTGCTCAGAATTATAACAATTATGTGATCACACACTGCATTTCTGTAAAAAACAATTATTTTGATTCCAACTTTGTGGTTAAGGAATTATTTTTGACTTCCAACTAACATTCATTGACCGTGGTCTTTATCAGGCTCCTGCTGACAGGTGTGGTTGCTGTTACCACAGAAACATCACACCCTGACCAAAGTGCTCATGGCAGCCAGATACAAAAACAGCTAGCTAGCAACCTACATTATTGAGTGCTACTGCAATGTTGTGGTCATTCAGTTAATTATTTTGTTTAGGATGAGATGAAAAGGTGAAAAGTAAATGAAAATCACAGTGCATCACAATGCTATAAACCCCTGCTATATGATTTATGGAACAATGGCAATACCATAAAAGTAGATTTAACACCAGGTCTTTCAACAAAAGACATACTATAATTCAGTTGTGTTGCTATTTGTCTCACCTGTAAAATCTGCTGACCATGACATCACTGGTGAAGCCCATCCCTCCCCAGTACTGGAGACAGGAGTCAGCCACTTCTCTGGATAGTCTACCACCCTTCAGTTTGGCCATGGATGCCAGCTTGGTGACATCATTTCCTTTAATGTACAATGCTGCAGAAAAAAGAAAGAGAAGTAGTGAGAAAAATCCCAACAAAAACAATAAACAAATGTAGTCACCTGTGGCTGGCACTGATTCAATGTTTTTCTCATTCAGACATTTCCCTTTGCAACTGATCAATGCCTCTATTGTAGCTACCCTCCAGAGGAATATGTGTGAGCTGCATGATTTTCCCTGTTTCAGTGTGTGAGGAAGTTTGTTTGTGTGCTGTGCATGTGTGCTTATCGACTTGTGCCAAACAGATGCAAAAGCTTTGATCTCATCCTGGGAAAGAAAATCTGACTTGAACTGTTACCAGCTAGATGAATTCATTCTTAACAGCTAACCACGGGATTGGTTACAAACACAACGAGAAAACCACAAGACCTTGGACTCCTGCCTGACAGATGCACACACATTTTCATTTCATAAACGCCGCAGTAGAAAGCCCTTGGGTTGTATTTTGGAGGAGCTGTGTATGTGCCAGATTTACAGGTGGCCAAGTCTGTGGGGTACTGAAGTGAAGCCAGTACACACAAAAACAGGTTTGCTAGGGCAGGTTGGCCATTAATGGTAGGGTTTGATCTCCAGCTCCTCCTGTTCACATGCCCAAATGTCCTTTAGCAAGACACTATCACCAAAACTGTTGGATTTTGGCCAAATTAATACAGTATATATTTTGTTATCTCACCCATATTTTACATTTAAACGGGTGTATACAGTCCTATTTACTTGGCTGTTATTGACAACTCTTGACTTTTGAATTTAAATCCATAGCATTACTCTCTTAAATAGAGTAATGTGAGTTTGTAATTTATTTAGGTTCTCTGAGCAGGGAATATGCAACAATGAACACAAATAACAATTTTATCAGCAAATTACACAGAAAGACAGAAAAGACAATGTTAGAATTGTTGTTAAAATGTCTGTAAAATATGGCTTAAAATTCAAATACCCCGAAATTACAATAGAAGAGACAATATTAGAATTGTTGTAACTCCAGCCAATTCATGGAGTGAAAATCAAGCTATTGGTTTCAAGTGACTCATCTGTGAAACTCTAAGCTACCGGGTGCTCACTGTCTTTCAAACCAAATTGCTGCTTTACACATGGACGCATCAGTCACTCCAGGTTAGCTTGGCATTCACACTTGCACACTCGCATTCTTGTAGAGCTGAGTCAACCGTGGCCTCTGTTATCAAGGTCTCAGAGTTGTCCATGGTATTAAAGCGCCATGAGGACATCATCATGCACTCACTGGGTGTGGTTTTTCTAAAATACTGCACACACAAACCCAAGCATGTATGTGTATTTTGAAAATGAATTATCTTGAGCTGGAAGAAGCAAAAAACCTATATCTGGAAAAAATAGATGTTGTAGATAATATATATATTTATTTATATTTATATTTATTAGGGTGGTTATTCAAGTGCTACCAAGCTAACATTCATCTTTTTTTTTTGTTTCACCATCTCTCCATCAGGTAACCTTACCTGTAGCACGGTAGAGGAGGGAGCGGAGCAGCTCAACCTCCGTCTGCAGTTCGGCCAACCTGAAGTGAACTGACTGGTGGTAGAGGACAGGCTGCTTGAAGATCTTCCTCTGCCCTGTGTACTGGATGGTCTCCTGAATGATGTTGTCCATCGCTGTCAGAACTAGAGATGTTGAGAGGCAGAGAGGTGACGCACTGTTTAACTTAACATCAATGATCTTTCATTCACTTATTGTTTTTTTATTTTAAAAAATCCTTTGAAGGCAGACATAGCTGCATGTGTGTCTGTGATTTACACTATATACACTAAAAGTTTACCAGGCCAGACATACTTGTAGATCAGTGTCAGTGATTTTTGTTTTTGCTGTATTTTGTCATTAAATCTGCCAAAGAAAATGCTGACTCATACTTCAAACTAAAACTCAGAACCAAATATTTTTAAAGGAGATTAATAGTAGACTAGACTACCTTTTTTTTGATAAACTAAAACAAGTAGTAGCACAAACTGACTGAACCTTTTCCTGTAGGAGGCAAATGAAATTGAGACAAAGACGGAGTGAGATGAAGATCATTAAGTAAAGCTCACTCACTATTAGCCACTGCCCAGAGCCTCTCTTCCTGGAACTGAAGCATCTGGTAGGTGAAGCCCATGCCTTCCTGGCCAATGACATTCTTACAGGGAACATGGACATCATCAAAAAACACTTCAGCTGTGTCTGATGACCACATACCCAGTTTGTTTATTTTGCGTGCGACATGCACTCCTACAGTCGAAAGAAAAAAGAAAACAAAACACAATTAAGATCCATTCAGTGTTATTTATATAGTGATAATAAAATCATAAGTTATCTTAAGGGACTTTACAGTTACAACAATTCCCATCATAAGCAAGGTCTTGACAACACTGGATAGGAAAAACATCCTCATTCTCTGAACTCTTACATCCAAATAAAAAATGCTATTTGTAGGACACAGACACAGAAATTCAGCATAATTCAACAGGGTAATAAAATTTCCTCAATAAAAAGGCCTCCTGCGTTTGTGACCAACTCCTACCTGGCAGGTTCATGGGCAAACAGATGAGAGATTTGTTCCTGTGTGGGGGCCCATCACTGGTGTTGGCGAGGAGACACATCCAGTCAGCCTGGGTACCACTAGTAGTCCACATCTTTCCCCCATTGATCACATATTCATCACCTTTCCTCACTGCCATGGTCTGAATACCTGAATCAATGAGGGTGTAAATGGATGCAGAGAGAGGTGAGAGGGAAGATGAGTGTGAGGACAGAAGGTTAACTGAAAAGTTTCAGTGGATGAATAGGTAATATCATTTTAGATCATGAAATCAATAGGCTTTAGAGCAGGATCTCACTAACGCTGGTGAACTACTCTGGGTGACATATTACATATAATGTATTACATACTAATCCAGAAAGAACACCCTCTGTAAGACACCCTCTATATTCAGTGGGGTCCAAAAGTAGTGAAATGTAATGACAATGAAATAAGTTCTATATACAGTATGTTGCTTGCTGCATGCCATCTTGTGTCCTGACAGAATTTCAGTGCCAAGTTAATTAAATATCTGCTTTATTTGGCTCCTCAATTACTTTTGTGGCATTAGTGAATTTGAAAGGGTCCTTCAGGGGCTAGAAAAGGAAATTATATGAAAATAAGAGACTGGAAGGTGAAGAGGGTGAGACGTACTTGAAACATCAGAGCCAGCTCCAACTTCACTAACTCCGAGGCAGGCCACTTTGTCCCCCATGATGGACGGAAGGAGGAACTCTTTCTTTAGCTCAGCTGAACCAAACCTGTACACATAAACAAAGAAATAAAAAAAAAATATATTAATAACTAGTAATAAGTTGTTACTTTTAACCCAAGAACATCCCTCATTGATTTTCCTTTTCAAGGGGAAGTAATACTTTCTGTATCTAATGCAAACATCATGTTAATGACTGAAAAAAATTGTGTGAAAATGTTCTGTGGTACGACACAATAGTATAATCTGTGCTGTAAAACAACACTGACATGACATATTTCAGGCAATTACAGTCCCAAGGGGACAGAGCATCCAAAAACTCCCATGGTAACCCCCTTTTTTGCTCCTCTCTTAGTACTTATCCCTCATTGCAGGCGAGTGTAGTTTCCCTAATTAAGCTCCAGAGACTCTGACTGTCTATTTCACTGAATTCCGTCTTGTGTCACCAGCAGCTGTTTCATAATAGGACGATATCACACAACAAACCAAGGCCATACAGGAGTCAGACAAACAATCACCAAATATATCCTTTGGGGAGTTTAGTGTTGTACACCCAAACATTGCAGTATATGATACAGGACACTGATATTTAATCATGATGCCAGAATTCATAAAGACTGTCAGCTTGGCCTCGTGATTAAATGCATGTGTTGAACCTAAGGGTGCGGCGCCTTTCTTTTTCAAGACAGGATATTATTGGCCTTCTCGAACACTGATATTGTGTCGTGAATGTGTCCAGCCCTGTGAAAAAACTGATCCCATACCAATATGACTTACCCATCAGTGGGCAGATGCTCTTGGCTTTATATCTATAGTTTATCTGTATGTGTGACATAAGTGACATTTAGGAAAATATAACACGTAATGCAGTCAAAAGTGATTGAGATTATCATTTGTTTGTGAAACAGTGCACTCCAATGTTAATTGTTCTATAATTCTCTTGCCAGTGCATTGGAAGAGGTACATCATTCAAGCAGATGGTGCTGCAGACTAGTAATCAATTCACTGATTTGCTTTAAAATACTCATCCTATGGTACATATATACGTGATATTTTTTCATTTTTTCAATATTCAAGAAATTGGTCCAAAAATGTTTGTATTTGTGTGATCAGAATATTTAGTATAAACAGAATTGATTTAATTTAGGTCTTCACTGTCACATTACTTCAGGTGAAATGTGAGTATCAGTGTAACCCACTGCAGTTTAACCAAAGTAGCTTAATCATTGTCAGAAGAAAATGTTTGAATTAAAGGCTCGATTTCCATAATTTGGACATGGTTCAGTTTTAAAAACCCATATGTCAAACGCAATACAATTACCATTAGGATAAACAGGGCAGCCGTCATTGCCAGGGGTAAGAATACAAGCAGCCTTTCATTATCTCAAACACATCCATGTAGGAAGAAAATGCTTGAAAATGCACTTCACAAATGGCTCTTGCTGTAGTTAAAAAAGGAAAAAAATGCCCAGAGCAGTCATTGTCGTTACAGACTAGCTATGACTCAGACAAAGAAAAAGCAGCAATGGAGGAAGATTAGTTACACTGGCAAAATGTGATTTTACTTGAGGACATGAGAGCAACCCAAACTGTTTACAGTTTAGGAGTTTACAATAAGAGAATAATAAAAACACTGGATTAAAGTTTTGTAACACTCCTGAGGGTTTGTGGGACTGTACCTGGCCAGTGCAGGAGTAGTCATGTCAGTCTGTACACCGATGGCCATGGGGATGCCTCCACAGCGGATGTTGCCGAGCTCCTCTGCCACTGCTACACTGTAGCTGTAGTCCAGTCCCAAGCCTCCATATTCTGCACAGGACGAAATACACACTCCTTGAACTACTGCTGACAGATCACTGTGTATTTTTATGTAGAGATTTTTCCATATTTCCATATGTACGTTTGATATTAGATTTGCATCTTTACCCAGTTGAAAGAGGAAGAAACAATGGCTTATCAAGAAAGTCGCTTTGAATGAATACACCACATCACTACATTAGTCACCTTTAAGTAGCCTTGGACCCACCATCCCCATCTGCCTTCCATCTTTCCTGTTATCTCTGTAATAAAATCACTGCCTACCGTGTACCTGCGCGCGCGCGCACACGTACACGTATACATACATAATATTGTGAACTGATCTGTTGGCACCAAAGCATGCACTCAAATTAATTACAGGATGTTATCATTAATTGCTCTATCTGTAATTATGTGTAAAAAGCACTGCTGGGAGATGAACAACATGCTGCAGATGAGGGTCACTGTCATCTCAGTGTCATTTCATCTGTTCTACTTTGTGCAGCAAACCTGATTTTGAACTCTTAAACAGCCCATTTACTGAATAAGTCAAAAATGGATGTCTATTTCCTGCTCTCTGGCAATGGAGACATTTGCAAAGACCTTAGGTCCTTAATGGAGTCGAACAGTGCATTATAAATCATGTTTAAAAACACCACTTTCTGTCACTTATCCTCATAAAGAGCCATCTCTTTACCTTTCATCATCAGTTGCAGAATCCATTGTGAAATGAATAGCCTGTTTTTTACACTAATAAACTTTTTTCTGCACACACAAGTTGTTTGTGGTAAACATTCACACATCCTATCAAAATAAAACAACATGAAAATGAATGATTTCTGCAGCACAATATAATGGACATCATCATCATCTTATGTTGGCAAATGTAACGTGACAGTTTCGGAGAAATCTTAGGATGGTAATGTAATAAAGGTAACAGGACTGAGCATTTCTGAAATGCTTGGTCTTCAGTTTCCCATGACTAAATACAGTATGCCAGCCACTGGCATACTGTATTTAGTCACTTATAATTATCAGCTAATTTACGACATGGAGGAAAAGTGGTTCAACATCACATGTCAGACTAGTTATTGAATAATGGAAGGCACAGTCTGGCAAACTGTCAAAAGCAGATGCATAATAAAAGAAAGCAAGTTAAATAAATGGGAAAAGAGTATGTGGGAGATATAGTGGGACAAGCAAACAAGGGAATGGGGGAGCAAAAAAAAATAAGAGGAAACAGGTGCAGCTGTGCAGAGATAAGTCTCTGAGCATCGGAAACCCTGCAGTGGATAATGTGGTTGAAGGGAAGCACTGAGGTTTGTCCCACTTTAAACAAAACAGCAGGCCGTCTGGTTGAATAAGCAAGCAAAAGAAAAGCAAATAAAATTCTGTCACAAATGTCAGTCCTATACACATATGTTTCTTCTGAACAGCAGATGCTCAGTGCATGTTCTCATCAGGTGGAGCTCCATATGGAGCAAATATTGAAGGGCAAAGAATTGGAGAGGAACAAAAGTGACTTACTGTATTTTTCTATTATATTCTATTCTCTTTCTGTATGGTATATGCATAACTACATGAGGGATGGCAACATTGGAAAGATGGCCAAAAATAATGGATCATAAGGCCAACGCCATGGTGTAAACAGCGGATACTTCTTTGTCAGTACAAAGGAAAACAGAGTGAAGGTTCATCCCTGTCCTTTTCCTCGTTATGGCTGCCCATGAAAAACTTCCTGTTCTAATGTTTTGAAAGGTAATAATGCCTTTCCTTGAGCATTGAAAAAAATTGGAACAGCAGTGTTTTGTTATCTATGAACTAAATCAAAAGACTGTACTGAATAGTTTCAGAAGTCACAGAAAGTAAACAGAAAGTTTGTTGGCAGTTTCAAATATATTGCTATGTAAAGATAAAATAATGCCTTATGTCTATTTCATGTATCACTGTCAGTGCCCTTTTTCCTGTTTTGACAGATTTAATGTGGCCACTGCCCATAGGGGAGCTCTAAATAATGATGTTAGTTTGGTATATTTAACTCTTTAGAGCAGCATTTTTAATGTTATATGCCATGATCACCGACAACAGAAAACAGAAACAGTCTTTACAAATGATTTTGTCATGTATTGAACTTTTGAGATAAATTTTTTTTTTGATAGAAAAACTGATACTTTCATAAGTCTGTGTACAATTCTAACAACAGTGAAATAATTCCCCCCTGTTCCCTGTACAGTTTATATTTGTATAGAATTCAGCTTCTATATCTGGAAACAAAACAGAAAAGGGCAGAGTGGTAACTTATATCCAGACACTATTTCTTGATTGTAAATAATTCCTAAAATAAGTGGATCTATATTGTGAATAAATTATAATTCTCCCACCTCATCATTCAATTCAAACGAACAAGTCACCTAAATCCTTATCCTCTATTGATCTGAGCCTCTCAACTCACCTAGTGTAGAATTAGAGTATGCTGCATTAGTAGCACTGTAAGAAAGTCTATATCTAGCTGTACTAACCACACACTTATCTGACGACTTCCAGCACTGTGCAACTTATTATAATATTATAGCAAATACTGAGCTCCGTGAAAAACATTAACAATGTTTTGTATTAACTCTTATCTAATATCTTAAAGATAGAGATAATATCTTATTACTAAGGTTGAAATTTTTGGGTGCAATCATTGACAATATGTGAGAAGAAGAGTTGGAGAGAAATGGAAGAATGAAGCCTTCAGTGAAACATGGTGGAGGGTCTGTCCTGGTTTGGGGCTGCATTTTTGCCAGTGGTGTTGGTGAAATTGTTTGAACTGATGGGATCATGCTGAAAAGGTACAGACAGGTTTTAATTCATCATTCCATTCCCTCTGGAAAGAGCCTGATAGGGAATGGTTTTATTTTTCAGCATGATAACGATCCCAAGCTCATGCTAATGCAGTGACATCACAGAAACAGAGTCCAGACCTGAATATTATAGAGGCAGTATGGGATCAACTGGACAGAGAAAGAAATAAAAGACAGTCTGAATCTAAAGAAGTGCTGAAAGAAGCCAAGTGTAATGTACCAGAAGATTACTTCAGAAAACATCAGGACCGTCTCCCCAAAAGAGTTCAAGATGTGCTTCGTGTGAAGGGAGGTCACACAAAATTCGGACTTTTGCCTGTAGAAGCTATTTTGTTCAGAAAATTGTGTTTTGTTTTGTTTTGTTTTTTTTTTATTTAGTGTACATATTTCCTGTATTTTTTGTTTGTATCTTGATAAAGAGACCGAAAAATAAATATGGATGATCATTAAAACTTTACTAAAACAACAAAGCTAGTGGTGGCCTAAGACTTTTGTACAGTACTGTGTATGTGTGTGTGTGTGTGTGTGTGTGTGTGTGTATAGTCTTTTTCTACAAAAAGATTTTATACATAGTATCTCTTAAACATGTTTCTCTGTACATGATAACATGTAATCTAGTACCTGATAGTACACTGTGTCTTCACACAGCCTTCTGCTGGGCTCTGCCTCCTCTATAATCCTGAAAACTAATGCTCAAGACTTGTGTACTCAGCACATTCTCTGTAATTCTGTAATTCTCTTGCCCTCCCACTTCTCTGACCTACAGACCTGTGATGGACTATCCTTCACAGGACTGACACAGGACTGTGCAACACAGTTTTCTTAATTTCAGCATAAATTCTAAAATAATCTGCTACATCTGTTTTATTTCAGTTACAGATGTTATCAAGGCATTGAGATTAATGTTGAATTTCAATCTTCTGTTGAATAACAAACACTTCCCACAAATCTCTTCACATACTCAGAATAAGTAACCCATCACAACTATTTCATGGTTCATGCTGTACTTATTCTGCTCCCCCCTCCACCTAAGGAGTGTACCAGCTCGCTCCACATCTGGAAATGGGCTATACTGTAGCAGACAGCTGTTTGTGGGATGCTTCTGTGACACCAGCACCCATGATCACAGTGGGAACATTTCAAAACCAGACTGACTTTAATGCATGACTGACAAAGAGAAAGAAAATGAACAGAGCATTAACGCAGCAGTGAAAATGACATGACAAATGGTAACTGAAGCAAAGGCAGTCAAACTGTTCATAGTGAAGGATTCCTAAGTTTCTTGTCTAGAGCAGGATATATTTTGATCCACCTATCCCTTTCAGACATATTCTACCAAATGTAATGTTTCTAAGTGACTGTTATTTCTGTGCATTTTTGGATTAAAAATTGTATCATTAAAAGCAATGTTTATGTTGTGCCAAGACCTTTTTAATTTTCAGATATATTACAGATTTATCATGGGAGTTGCAATAGATATTGAATATGGAAATAGAACCAGCATAACCAAACAGCATATTACCATGGTCACTGAAGCACAGGTGATTGCTTGGTCTTCATGTTTTTATAAATTAAACTTACATACAACTCAGACACGACACAGCCACACGTTATTACCAGTAAAACATCTCTCAACATTACTTTTTTTGACCATTTAGAGTAACCTGGTTTACTAAAATAATGGTGAAAAGCATGTGTGTTTTCAGTAGTTTGCTCACATAACCAAAGGTACACTGAGGGAGTTATCCTCAGTGTACTCCCACACACTATCCAAACTTTCACTTCAGAGTCACAGGGGTTGAAAGCTGTCCCAGCATGCACTGCTAATCAATTACCGCTCTAACACAGATGGTGGTCAAACAAACATAGCCTCTCATTCCTTTCCGTTTTTTGTGAAAATTAAACTTGTACTGTTGTAAATACAAATGTATAATCTAACACGCTTACCGACTGGCTTGTTGACTCCTAGAAAACCGGCACTTCCTAAGATTTTGAAGATTTTATGGGCTGGAAACTTGCCTTCTGCTTCCCACTGATCTACATGGGGGTTGATCTCCTGGTCAATGATCTATAGAACAAACACAACCTGGTGAATTTTGAGCAGGAATATGCATATGCTTTCATGTTTCTATTTAATTCAACAAATGACCCTATTTCCTGTCTCACAACTAAGACCAACAATATATCTGTATGCAGTATGATACCTCCCACCACATATAATTATTAATCTCTGTGTGTGTGTGTGTGTGTATATATCCTGCTGTGTGGTTTTCATCTCTTACTTAAGTCTATATAATCTATTGCCAGCAGACAGCAACATAAGGTATTACATATCAATGAATAAAAGGCAGGCTCAAAAACTGTATTACAAGGTGAATCTATTATGATGACAATGATGAATGCAATGGTGTACATAATGCTATTTCTTATATGTGCATATTATCAGTCTCCTGCTGATAACCAAGGCTTGGCTGGTGACATACAATATGACTAGCTGTGGCCTCGTAAAACAATGACAGTGTGGTCTAAATCCCCAAAACAGCCATTTTGAAGAAGAAATTGCACTAAAAACTAAATCACAACAGACAAATTCAGTGAAAATGTTGGTAGCAAAAAATGGTATGGATGTGGAATACAAAAAACAAAACAAAAACAAAACTCATATCTTGAACATGGGCCTGTGAGGACTGATACTGATATTTTTGTCTTGGCTCAGTCTATAGCCAATATTGTCCTGATATTCGGCATCTTTCCAGCCAACCATTTGGATTCCAATATTTTAATGACTTACAGTTTTACCCACCTTTTCCTTCTTGGCAGGGTAGAAAAACCTCTTAAGCAATACTTGAAACAGCAAGCAAAAATAAAGCCTGGTACTGAAACCCATACTAATGATATTCCTTCTGGGTTATCAGGAACTCCATCTATCCAGCTGCAAAGCCTATACAACCAAGAATGAAGGATGACTATATTATATCCTTTATGAGTGGAAAAAAAACAAGCAACACATTGAAGCTTTGGTTAAAGAACAACATCCATTACATGATAGATAGATAATGTTAGCTGGCTGATTATGAGATTTTAATAACAGGCTAATATGATACATCAACAAATATACAGAATTCATGTTAATTTGTATCAAAACAAAATAAAAGATTTTTTAATAATAAAAATTAACTGAATTTTACATATTTTCTTTCAACTGAGAGCATTTTGTTTCGACTATCCAATCCAAACTCAAGAGGCATTTTGTATATTACTAGTGCCTGGTTTAGTGAAATGTCGACAGGGAGTGAAGAGTTAGATACAACCTGGCTTTGGAATGAGTGAACCTCAGGGCAATGACTCAATTTGTGCACTTCCAAGTGCCCCACAGCTGGAGAGGTTCTTATGAATGACCACTCTATTGAAGCTCTCACACAATGCTATTTTGGTAGGAGCTCAAGCTGCTTCACAGAGAATAGGGTGTAGATCTGCAAGGTTACAGATTATGGGGTATTTTTGTTGTCAATCATTTTTTAACCAATATTCCTGGCAGCAGGCTTTGTTGACAGGAAGTTTTAGTGCATAGTATGTCAAAAACATTTTCTGCAAAGTATTGTAGGTATTAAGTGCTGTTCCTGCCATTTAAAGTAAATAAATAAATAAAAACTAATGTGCTATGACTACATTGTCTGTTTCTTGGTGGATGCCTTTCAAATTAAAATGTCCTCCAACAAATGGCTTTGCACCTGTCAGCCAAAATATCATAAACAACTGCAGCTTGTTTGCTACTGGTGTTATTCACTTAAATGCATGCATAAAAACATTTTAATGGACCATGGTTTCAACAGACCCATGATAGTCTGCTCCATAAATATCCTCTAAATGATGGGTAAAGCCAATGAAAAGTAATAATTAAAACAAAAGAAGTATTTAGTGAAAATAGGGATAATCAAATTTAAGCTTCAAATGAGAGGAGTTAAATAAACCACGTGTAATAAGGTGAATTGTGGAAAATTAAGCGTTTTTGATCATTCTTTCATGTAGCTTTGGTCAATTTCTGGTTGAGAATGAATAATAAAGAAGAATTCAGACATATATTTCCAGGATTACAGCAAGTGTTGCACACTGATTTTGTCCTTCCAAAAAACACAAACCCAAACCCATCAGCTATTCGACCTGCCAAGCAAAACAGAGTGGCTGAGAAACATCTGAATACAAAAACATGGACAGGAATGCTATTTTCAACATGTATGAATCTGTGAAAATCAGCTAATTTAGATCACAACAAGGAGTTTAAAAATGCAAGCACTGATGACCTTTGGCCTGCATTAAACTCATCTGTGTTTAAAGTTTAAATCTCGAACAGGGAAAGGGAGGGACGACAACCTGTTGGAACAGGAAACATAAAGGTCATCAGGGAGTAATCCCACATCTCTCCACAAAGGTTACTGAATACCAGAACAATGTCACATTACAAAACTGTCATGTAGTAAGACAGGGTCAAGAACATTGCATTTTCAGTCTTATAAACTGTCCAATCAGGGAAGACTGAGCTATACCCCTGGTGCCTGGGTTCACACCACATATAGTACAGTACAAGTTTAGTGCTGGGAATCAAAGGGCAACTACAGATCTGACACTATCATGATATATTACCAACTGTGATGCTCGTAGTACTTATCAGTGATGACAACTCTGAGACAAAAGAAATTTGTCAACAATCAAAGATTTTCTTTACTATTTAGGCATGTCCGTTTCAGAGTATAACTGTAGTATAGCCCAGCCTGTGTGTAACGAAAACCTCAGTTGATTAACGATCAGAAACAAAATAAAATAAACAGACAAGGCCTACTCAGCACAATGGTGAGCTTGTCTAATGGTTTCTATTTAGAAACAGATTTGTCTGTCAAATTAGGCAAAAGTATACATTTCTATCGGGTTATCCTATCTCTTGACTGTGTTGGGGTTAAAAACTCTTTACTTTACATAGGATTATAGCCAAATTCTCTTACTTTCTCTTTGCATTTAATCTTCAATAAAAAAATATTAAAATTATGATTTTTGTAGTCTAATCATTTTTCTTGTGTCTTATACCAAATGAACTTGGTCCTTTATGCCTGGAGAATATAATTTGTAGTACAAGACATCTCTGTAGCACCACAATACTTATGCTACTAATAACAATAATTAAAACAATGCGGTGATGCATTTTACCTCTATCAAAAAACTTGTAGCTCCTGAGATTTGGATATTGCACTTGGCCTTATTATGTTTTTGATTATATTTCAATGAATTGTGCAGCCCTAATTAAAAGTTCAAATTGCAATTTGTTACTGGTATAAGCCACCCATTATATGGTAAATGCTGTGAGACATGTGTGCCAACAATGGCTTTGTTGTGTAGAGAAGGAAATCCCTGTCTGAAACCAAGGAGGGCTACACATGAATAGCCTCTTCCTAGAAATATATGGAAATCTCTTTTGACTTCTTGTCTTCATGAGCAACAGTTGACCTTCCACACACACCAACTTGGGCTGGTTTGTTGACTGCTATGTAAGAAACCAGATCCTCGATGGCTGACTAATTAATTTCTGGGGAACTATTTGATTTTTTCTGTTAATAAGCACATGAATACGCTCTATTTCACGTGACTCACACGTCTACATCGACATGGGACTAAAGGATTTCCTATAACCCCATTTGGATACCATTTATAAACGCATACTACCCCTTTGTGAATTCTTTTAATAAACCATGCTCCCTCTAGTTCCCTTTCCTGCAGCACCAACATATTGTTCTGCATTTCCTTATCACATTTTTATCCTTCCCAATATTCCCAGCGCTAGTTTATTTCCAACAAACTCACATCCTTTTGAGGTTTAGTCACACAACAAGTTTCCCTCCTTTTACCGCAAAATCTTAAGCCCCTGTCTTAAATTAGGCTTGTCTTGGCCTCTGTCTCTAATGTCTGTCTAGTAATATATATCCACAATGAGTCATGCTAATCACCAATGCTTGTTTTGAGGTTTTTTTGTCCCATAATTTGTGCCTTCTGATGTTGAGATCCCAAAAAACAGAGGCTCTGAATGTTTGAAACCATTAACTGTAACAGAAAAAAGGTCAGTCTGGGTTTAAGTAGAATAAGTTGGGAAAAAGAAAACATATTTCTGTGGAAGTAAGAGGAGTAAGACTTACATTGTTGAACGGGCCAAGGGCTTGCAAATCATCATATCGTCTGTTTTATGTCTATAACCCTCACCTAAATCATCTTTTGTCTTTGATAGCTAACTTTTCTCATGCAAAGATCAAATAATGAACTGCTTCACCTAGTTCACAATCCTTTCTCTATTTTTATAGCTTTTATAGCTCTATATTTTATATTTTTATAGATTTCTCTAGTATTATAGCTGATTTTAACACTAATTAAATTGTATCTTCTCTTCAAGGAAAAATTAATTTCACGTTAGATTGAACAACCATTCCAAATTATCTATACACCAGAATATTGTTGAGCAATTTTGTGAAAATTGACTTTCTTAAACCATCGCGGTGTGCAATGTTCTGAACTACACTGATTTGTCCCACTGGCAGATTCATCTGAATCCCATCACCAACTTGTTTAACTTGTTTAACAGAAATGCCTCCACACAAGAATCACATTCATTTACTTGACTTACAGAAGGGAAAAGCATTTCAATGTGAAGCTAACAGTATATGTATGAGTGCAGACAAATCTACAAGGTCTTCACACACTCAACAATGTTCTCTGAAGCAAGCTAATACTGTTCAGCAAACATCAGCCTCTAACACACATACTGACAACAAAGTAAAAGTATATACCTCTATCTACAACATCAAACTTTACATAAAAATAACTGATAGCTGTTGTTCTTTTAGAAGTGCTAATTTAAGTGTGGGTACCCCTCTCCCTATTTCTTTCATTATGTTCACCTTATTTCAGGATTGTGAGTCACCACATAAGCCTGTATGCGGTGTCAGTCACACAATGACCCCTAGCATGTGACACCAGATGTTAAAAACCTGGATTGACAGACGTAACAACATCTTCAAGACTGAACCTGCTCGGTTTCTCCTCGGTGAATAGAGAGCAGCAGCAGCTGCGGGGATCAACTGTGTCCAACAAGCTAGTCACCTCTGGCCCACATTTATTTTACTGCCCTTGAGCTGCTTCTTACAGTCACACGGGGCTGAATACACTGCTCCACTCTAACTAACACTTATTGGGATTCAAATATTTGTTAAAATATCACAAAGCAGCTTTATAACTTTATAACTAAAGCACAAGCGAGCCTTGTTTTTATGGTCACGTCAGTTTGCCACAACGTTAGCCGCCGTGCGTACCTTTCTGAGGGACTCCTTCAGAGACAAGTGCTCTTGTGTGTAGATTAAATGATCACCCATCGTCTCTGAGGGACAGGTCGGTCCGGGTTTAGCCACATTTTCAGAAAACGACCGGACACTAACAAAGGGGGTGAATTTGCTCAGGTTACGGCTGTTGACCAGCAGGTTTAAGCGCAGGGCTCCTCTGTGCAGCACCATCTTTGTTGACGGCAGTCTGCGCGCATGCGCCCGAGACTGCTACCAACTAGTGGGAGGCGTGCGGGATAAAACATTAACCCGGGTGAAAAGTAAAACCCAACAATATCAAAAGTGTTGAGTGGAAAAGAGTTCTGTTACAGTAAAACAGAATTTCTCAGGACCTTGAAGGGGTCACAAGACTAATCTAAATGTCGCTGAAAAGAAAACGAATGGTATAAAATAAACTTGAATTATGAAATATCTGAACTGTAAATGAAAGAGCCCTCATTTTTCATTTCAAGTGTTAAAGGAACACACCAGTGGGTTTACATGTTGTTTTAGAAATTTGAATGTCTTTTTATACGATTTCACATCTATTGGATTCTATTTGTTTTATATTTTTCCAATTTCCATTATTGTTGAGAGGAAATCTAAATCATTTTGCAATGACACTGCATTACAGTGATAATATGGAGTAGTGACAACAATTAGATAATGATCACTACAGAATTTTTGTATGTATACAGGAATGAATAGAAAGTAAGAGCTGTCTGGTACCGTAGGAGGAATGAATCCAAAAATCCAAAACTGAAAAAAGAAATTCTCTTGCCCTATTGCACATAAATTGCAAAATATGTCCTATTAACCATGGTGTGCGCTACAAATTGTCATGCTCCCTTAAAGATTTATGAATGTAAAATTTAGAAAACTCTAAATTTAAGCTAAAACTTGAAGAAGTAGAAGAAGATGAAGATATATCCGTCTCTCTACCCTGTAATGGAAAACCTTGCATTGAACAATGGAGGCAGGCTGAGTTATAAACAAGCACATTTAATGACAGTTGCTTCTGTGTATGAAACCACACATGGGTTCATTTGCTCAGACTATATACACCACATGAGAGAGAAGCATTACACAACCTTTGCCAAATACAACTCTTTTATATTGCATCTTTTCAAAGAATAAAATTATAAGGTTACAAATCTGGCCAGAATATGGGGAGATGTTAACATGGGATCTCATGAAGTTTTATAAATTCTTTCTTTATGATGTCCTCCTAGTCTTCGCTGTCTGCAAATCCTTTTTACGTTGGGAGGGAGAATGTCCTTGGGTGCTAATCTGGGATATGAAAAGCTCCTCAGGTCCAGTCTAGCAGATGACACAGCCACCTTTCTCCTTGAAGGGGTTCTTCTCCTCTGAAATGCCTTTGACAAGGGTGTCCTCCTCCACTCCAGCCTGAATGTAGTCCTTGATTTCTTCACAGCATTTAGATGTCTGAGGCGACCAGACAAAGGTGTTAATACAGTTTTAGTAAACTATTTATTTCAACACTGGCCCTGGAAAAACGACTGCATTTAAACCATTTGCAACCATTCGTTGTTCATCATGGATAAAAGTCTTGATCCTACTTTATTTGTGGACATCTTTAAAAAAAAAAAAAGACACTGTCACCACAGTGTAAAGAACTTACCAACCACCTCTCTAATTTCACTTCAAGTTTTAGCTGGTTTACTTCCATTACAGCCTTGTCCTTGTCTGTCAGATCCTCTACGTTTATCACCGGCATTCTCTGTCAAGAAATGAAACACATTTTTTCTCAAAATAGTCACCCTCTCTTGTCAGATAAAAATAATTTGAATGATTTTACCCCACAGTTGAAAATAAAATTTAACAAAAAGAGACTATAAATGGACTTACGACTGTTTACAGGGAGCAGTCCTTCACTCCCAGAATCCTGTTGAAGAATCCCTCTTCACTCCCTCAATCTGGGTTATAAAGTAATCTGCATAAACAATCCTAATCTGCTAATCTGATTAAAACAAGGCCCCGTGCAGAATATGATCAAATCACTATCTCAAGTAAGCAAATCAAAGGAGGGGGTGAATCACACAGGTGGTTTTTTGGAGTTAGGTTATATGTAAAAATCAGAGAGGGTATTTAATATGTTGTGCAGTTTTCTTTTTTTTTTCTTTTTCTCTTTTTTTTTTTTTGCTAATGTGGTCTGTTGTCTTTATACATCCAAATATGGGCTAAAGGGTGGCGCCTCATGTATTAGGTCACTTTGATAAGACGACTAATCTGTACTTAGCCCACACCTGTCAAGGTGGAGACACATCACTGTCCTGAACGTGACTGCACAGCCGTTTTCCACCAACATAGAGACAAGCCAATGTAATAAATGGATTAGTTTCTGAATTTGGATCCGCAAAGCAATAGAACTGTGTATATATAGGTAAAACCAAAGCGCTATATTTGAATGTCTATTCAGGTTCACATAATTCTGTTTTATGAGGAAAGGCGAGCTTAAGTGTCAAGTGAGGCAAGACTTCACAAAATGAGAGTGCATTGAGTCTTTGAGTGAAAAGTGTGTGTGCATATGTTTTATCAGATTCAGATCCAGTTAGACCAGTATTAGGTCAACCTTACGATGATGCATCATACAAGGGAAGTATGTTAGTAATTCACAAGAGTCTGCCCTCTTGACTACACATCTGGAGATGTGAAAATGTGGAAGTTAACAGGAGGCCATCATCAACACCAACGTCACTAATAACAGCACTATCATCAATCATGTCATTATTGTCATTGGTGACAAGTGAAAGTGGCGTAAGATGAATTAGACTGAAGGAAACTTACCCTTCTGTCATTGCTGTTTAGTTTAGCACACTCAATCATTAGTCACTTAGTTACATTATCTCACTGTTACGACAAAATATGTGTGATGTCATTATTGAACTACTCACCTATCTATCTGTTTTATGGAAATGAGTCATGACTCTCCGCCCCTACAGCCCCACTGGAAAACAGCTGCTCAGCTATAAAAACTGGATGTGGTCGGTAGCGCGGAAAAGACCGGGGAGTTGGAGCCAAAGTCGAACAATGGAGTTTTGCATATTCGCGTTAGTTGCGCTTTTCTCTTCATTTTACAACGTGTTGGCGTTGTTGCCCAAAGGTAATGTGTGTGAAGGACTTCTTAGTTTCTGTCTGGTTTGCTCATTCAAACCAACGAATTGTTAGTCATCACTCAATATCGTTGCCATTATTTCACACTGAGCTACAAGTACAGTTTCACTGTTTGCAGTGTTTACAGCTCAGTTGCCTTAATTCTCTATGGTGCTTTTCTGTTTCTTCAACAATGTCCTTTCTGTTTTCAGACGTGTGCCTCCTTCAAGTGGACGAGGGACCATGCAGAGGGGAAATTGAACGCTATTACTACAACACAATTACACAAAAGTGCGAGGTTTTCTACTATGGAGGGTGCCAGGGGAATGCCAACAACTTCAAGAGCTATCAGGAATGTCAGAAGACATGTTTCAGAATTCCAAGTAAGTTCTTCTGTGATGAGCATACACATGATTTGGTTCACAGTGACCTTGACCATCTCTGAAATCTGTTGAATGTGAGTGTGTGATGTGGTTTCACTCTTTGTGAAATCATTCAGTGTCGCCTAGTTATATATACTGGCCCAGTTCAAGTTAGTTCTTTTTCTGCAAAGTGTGCATTCAGACCTTATAATGTGTCTTTATAATTCATCCAAACACTTTCACCCTTGTATATTCTACTATCTATCTATTGATCTATCGCTAAAATACCACTTCATCCAATCCCAATCTCAAATTGTTTTTTTTTTTTTTCTCCATAGAGATTCCCCAGATCTGCAGGTTTCCTAAACAGGAGGGACCCTGCCGTGCCCTCTTCCACCAATACTTCTTCAACATGACCACCATGCAGTGCGAGCTCTTCTATTACGGTGGCTGTCAGGGGAACGACAATCGCTTCAAAGACCATACCTCTTGCATGGAGTACTGCAGCCCACAAAAAAGTTAGTAAAAACTTAAGTACCCTAATGTGTTATTACTGACCAACCCTGATGAAATGCACAAGGGCTCTCTGCATGCATGGAGTACATTTGTGGAAATAGTATTGCTACACTATGTCATACCTGACCTGACATTTGAAGAAGAAGCAAAGACGCATATCAGGTGTTATGTAATGATACTATTGAGAAAGAGCTTCACACAAAAGAAATGATTGAATTATTCTTCAGAGAATGTGGTCAGTGGTCTCATTGTGTTCTTTGTGGTTTATCTTGCAGCTATTCCTGTGCTCTGCCTGGACCCTCTGGACAAAGGGAAGTGTTCAGCCTCCATAAGCCGGTACTACTACAACAGAGCCACCAAGATGTGTGAGGAGTTCACCTATTCAGGCTGTGGAGGGAGCAGCAACAACTTCGTCTCGAGACGGAGCTGCATGGACGTGTGTGCTAAAGGTGTGAGAGTATGAGTATAGATGAATGCATGTGGTGAAAGTTTCACCGTCCACACCAAAAGCCTGTAACTGAACTGATGATCATTTGAGGAGAATTTGCAGACTCCTTAATTTCATAATTACAGTATTTGGAGGGGCAATGAGGCCACCTGTGGGTTTAATTCAGAAAGTCACAAGGGAACTGGGGAGAGCCCAAATGATGCTCAGCTGATTTCATGATCAGGCTTAAAAAGTGCCTGGCATGTGAAGAAACAATTCGTACACACTTAGGGATGAAACCATTTTTTGCATGACAGCCAATCAATAAATTATAACTGAGTGGAAATCAAAGACAATCTGGCTCCATCTTAATTAAAGTCAGAGTCAACAAGCATTGGAATTATAGGCTATCATACTAATCAGTTGTCATACTTTTTTTTTGTTCCAGGAAGGAAAAAGTACACAGGCCAACGAAAAGTTCTTCAAATGAGACGGAATAGAAATAATCGCATCGTCCGTGCAGGCGTAAATGTCTGACACTTCTTCTCAGGTGTGATTACTTGCAAAATCCTTTAATGAAAGCTAACATGTATTAAACTGGCTTTGATGTTATGAAAATGTTGGCCAGGTTATTTTTTGATAATGGAAGAGTCTTTAATGGCACACATAAATTATATTGGTATTGGTCATGCCTTAAAAACAGTTTTTCAAATGTGTTTTTTACTGTATACTGTTGATGAAGTCACTTACTACTGCACTTATTTTCCTCACTGTGTATTTTGATATTGTATGAATGTCATGTATATGTATATTTTGTATAATAGTGCACTTCTTATGTTTTATAAGCACATTTTTGATAAAATATACCGAATTTTATATATAATATTCAAGTAATGGGTCATCTTTTTCACTTTTACACAGCTGGTGCTGGTAATTATGTGCATTGTGTGTTGTTTAAATATTTAACTCTAAATGTGTTGAGTGCAACTTCTTCTACCCCTGCAGTGTCAAAAGAGAATTTTCTTACTTATACTAAAGCACAAAAAAAAAAAAAAAACCCAAAAAACAGACAAGGCTGGTTTCCTCACTTTCTCTGTCACTTTCACTTTATCTCTGGGCTGCTCTTCCATTCCTTACTAATGCTGCTGTCTTCCCTTCTTATCTGCGACTACTTCGTAAAGCACTCAGGCCTATCTTGGTTGCTTTAGTACAGCCTTGAATCAGGATAGAAACAATCTTGGAGCAGCATATGGTACTGAGCATTGCTGCATGTTCAGAGCAGAGGAAGCTTTACAGAGTTTTACAAAATGTGAGCCTCCAGCAATTTCTCTGAAATTAGGATGCCATTGTAGTGTTAACAATACACACAAATAATGCACACAAAAAAGAATGCATCCATGAATGTTTGCAGGATTTTATCTTATTTTTGGTCAACATAACCAGTTCTAAATTCTCAGATAATATACTTTATTTACCCTAAGAGAAATCATTGTCCTCTATCCTCATTGAGGAAGACAGGCTATTAATTTTAAAAGTACTTTGTGTGTCTAGCATATGCTGACTGTCCTAAATCTATGCTTTGTTCCATCTATTATAATAGAATAGTCAGAGCACTGTGTAATTTTTCAGACAATAAATATTTATGGAAGATATCAAAGGAAACTGTTCACCCATCTGGCTTGGCTATAAATAGCAATAAAAGGTAATACATCTGGCTGGTCTCTGTGCTATTAAGAACCAAAGCTAAATCATCTATTAGGAGGCAATGTGAGGGAGGATATCATCCCAACAGTCTGTGCCCAGTTTCTCAAAAGCTACATAACTTTGAAATCATCAGTGCTGCACAGGATGGAACAGGTGGCTCTGGAAATCGAGGATACCCTTATTTTGACTTCAAACTATTCAAACAGATCATGATCTGTTTGAATTATTAAACACCATGATAAATGTTGTTGATAAATGATGGTACAAACAGACTCAGTGGTTAACTTTTAATTATAACAAAGCTCTGTCTTAGACCATTAATGGGTGGAAATGTAATGCTGACTGCAAAAGATTTTCAGTTCAGTTCATCCTGCTCTGGTTATTTCATTAGCTGCAGTACATTAGGCTGGGTAATTTTGTCTCATTCTCGGCAGTGATTGATTGGATTTTACATTGAAAGATGGCTCTCATTTAAGATGAAATTAATCCTATGTCAGAGGCTGCCTTTCACCATTTCTTACATAGTAATGTTATATAAGATACTATCAAATTACTGCACTAATTTTAAAGTATCAACATGTACAGTAACTCTACTGTAGTTTACTAATGTGGTTGAATGGATGAATGAATAACTATTAAATACTGAGGTATACTAATTCAATATAGATGATGATACCAAATTATCATTAAAAAATAAGTCTGCGTGTAGGTAAGGGGAAGTATCTTTGATGCCCCCTGGTGGCGGATTCACATGTCTAATAAATATCAAAAGTATCATATCATATTTGGGGTACAAGTGTAAATATATTATGTCAGTTTGTAATAACAACTGGTGTTTGTATTGTAAAACCTTAGTTACTTTTCTGACTCCCATAATTAAACAAATTACACTGCAGATTTGCAGATAGCCATTTGTACTTATTGTGTGTTTTAGGATACTACACCAACCCACACAATGCAGTTCAGGATTCAGCAGCATTTATTCCACTACAGTCTGTTTCTGTAGGTGGATTTTGTTTTGCTGAAATGCCTTCAGAGTGCTCTCACAGCTTTGGCAGAACGGTAGCCTAAAAACCACCGAGTGGAAATCCAGCTACATGGTTTACAAATTTCTTTCAGATTTCTGGCACAGAGCAAAATCATCTTGGGTTTCTGACATTGGTCGAGAAGTAATTGAATATTTAAAAGACACATTTCCCAAGAGCAAAACTATATCCAAAGTTTTTTCTGTAGACAAATCAATCTTGTTGAGTGTTTGAGTGTCCCCAAAACTAGAAACAGGAAATCCATTATAGTTAGCTGTGATATTATCAACAAAAAAAACAGCCTTGTCCATAGACTGATTGTACATTTTGTTTTTGTTCATGAAAGCACCCTCGATAACAAAACAGGATGTGAGCGCTATGGTGCAGAATAGAAGATGAAGCAATGTCAGTTTGCAGACATCTACCAGTTTGAAACAGTTCAAATGTTTTCCTTCCACACATTTTTTAATCTTTGGAGTAATTTAAAAATAATATTGGAGCAAACTCTGGAGAAATAAACCTAATTTAGTTACATCTTGACACTTTCAATTACATGTTGATATTACTTGTGGAGCCTGAAGCCATAGTTAGCGTGAAATAACAGTAGTGTAAGTGTGATTGATTTCACATTGCATTAAAAAAGATCAAACCTGCTGACAGACATTGAACCCAGGAACAATATACCGCATGAAAATTTAACAGAAATTTTATTTCAAGGTCCACTATTTCTGGGACGTCAGCATTTGTTCTGTTTAAAGTGTAGACCAAATGTGTCAGCTGGCTTCTCTGCCCTGACATGACATCAGAGTTTCCCCAACATTCATTCCCCTTTGCTGGGTAGAGTGGAAAGTCTCTGTCCCCTCCACTCACATGTCTAAGATTGATGTGTCTGGTGATGAGAATCTGGGCTGTTCCCCACTGTCCATCTGGCTGCCCAACGCATGTATCTGCTGTGCAATTAAACAAGTCAGACAACTCCATACTTGAGTTTCTGAGATGTTTAGGCCTTCACAGGTACAAAATGCCAATAGATTCCAAGAGAAATGCCAAGTGGAGGCGATTCATTTGTCAACATATCTGTTGTGTGTGGACATGCATGTAGAGGTGTAGTAATAGTCATTACACTTCCTCACCCTGCATACCCTCTTCCTAAAACCCTAATGTAATTTCACCCTGTCTTGACTCCAGTCACGGTGCAGGAATTGATTTTTGAGGTGAATACTAATTTCTCCAGTTTCTGTGTCAGGCTCAGATTCTTTGGGTCATAGATTATTGAGGATTTTGACAAAATACTGACAAAACTCTACCTGCTGTCCACAGAGCATTGCCTTTACTGTAACAATCGCCCTGTGCTTTTGTTGTTGGGTAATAGCATCTCTTTTGTAGCGGATGACTCATAAAGCCACTGCTTTCACCCTCTTGCAAAAGTGCCAGAATCCTTTCTAATCAAGGCAGGGAAGATTAAAAATGATTTGAGCAGAACAAACAAATACACATCTATTTTTCCCAGGGCTGTACAATGATTATTTTTCTTCCAGTATTGTTGAGAAATTCTAAAACAAAAAAAAAAAGGATGAATAAGAATGATCAGCTCGGTCTGAGCTGGAGCTTCTTCCTCCTCTTCTTCAATTGTACGCTTCAGTTATCAGCTTCCCACAATCCAAAGACTTTATGTCAAGCTCCTGTTCAACAGATCTCTGCAGACTCTGCAACTAGAAACATTGGCACAACTGAATATGCTGCTTGATAATGGGTTTTTAATATATATTACATTTAGGAAAGCTGACCCACCTAAATGCTAAACCATGAGGGGGTTGAACAAGAGCTCTGAAAAAGTCCCAAACAAGCAGGTTGTAAGCAAATTGGATTGGAATTCAAACAATCTGTCTTTTGTGATACCTGCTGCAAAACAGGAGTGAACCAAAACTGTAAATTTGTGTGCCAACAAGCTAAAACATTGAGCTGAGAACATTGAACACTGAGACACTAAAACGCCCTACTGAGGTGAGAAGAACTGCAGTGATGAGTGATAATTACTATGAGCATTCTAGTGTTATAGATATATTGATAATCGAACATATTGATCATTGCAGCTTTAATGTTAAAAATTAATGAATGTCGTTTCAATATTACTGTGCAATCTTTGCTTAAACTGAACAACAGAGAGGGACTAAAATGATTATGCCATTCAGAGACTGCTCCAGTGATACTGAAGAAGGCTCTGACATTATTCTTGATAATTATGGGATTTGGACACCTATCCTGCAGCTGGAAGCCTACATCAAAATCAGACATTTAAGAATGAAATGTCTCGTAAAAACATTGTGTGAACCCACAGTCAATGACAAATTTATTACCAACTCCAAAAAGCATCACCCATTGACATCACCCGTTGAAGTTTTTATGCTTTCATCTCCAACTAAGACACCATGGAGGTCTCTGTGTTTGAAGATTATGATTTTTCTACCCAAAATCAATGAAAATCCACTTTATTTTGTTTTTAATTATATATCTAGTGATCTCTGTGATCAGAAAGCAATCGTTTCTGAAACTGCATCTAACCTGCTTCTGCTCTCTCTTGTTTGTGAATAATTATCAGAATCACACCCCATAGTCTTTAGCCTTTGATGCGAACAATCATTCCAGGTTTTCTGTCTTTCAGAGACAAAAAAATAATTACATTCCTTCATGCCAGGATATGGTGCAGTGAGATCCTATTAAATACAAACTGTGTGCAGACGCCACCAGCACTGGCCCCCGAACTCACAAGGCCTTTTCTCCAGCATCATTTTCCTCTAGATTCACCACACAGCATGTCCCACAAAACAGGCGCCTCTCCAGCTCCATTTTCCTCATTCATCCTCCACCTTCCATCATCACCACCGCTGACCATAATGAAGGGGTTCTGTGAAGAGGACTTGCTTTTTCAAAGAAGTGTCCCCTAACCACAATACCATCTGTAGCACAACTTCAAATGTGAGCGGTCAAAGTGAAAGTTATGCCAGGAGGGATTTCTGACATGACTATAGTATGTTCAATATGACTCAAAAACTGAAAAAAAGGAGACAAATTTGTCACTAACAAGGAAAATGTGTATTTGTGCTCTTTCCCTGCCCAGCAAGTCATGTTTTATATAAAATAGTATGATTTAGGGTAAATTTAATTAACTTATAGTGGCAGACGTGCATGAGCTGACAAAGGCAATGTTGTTTTCAGCATTGGAAGATGACTCACATTCCCGAGTAGATTGTGTTTGTCCACTCCTGTCCCTCTCCTGGGTGAATGTTCTGTCTTTTCTGCAGGTCTTTCTGCAGCACCACTTGTTTTCAGTTTTCCTGGCTTTAGAGACAACAGGCTCATCCTGTGTATCACTGTTATAATGTGTCATAAATATGCAGCTGCATGTGTACCACTGACTTGCCTGGCAGAGTGTGTTTGTGTGTATGTGTATGTATGCATAAGATGAAGAGAATTCACAGCTACATTTGTGATCAGGAGATAAAGCGGAAAAACAGCTGGTTTATGTTGTAATTGTTAAAAGAAAATTCTGAAACAAAAACAGCGTTGAAAAGACACTTCCTGTTTTTTTAAAGGTCTCCCAAAGTTGTTAGTTCCTCTGATTGTTTCTGTTTTATACACCAACATTTGTTAGGAGGTTAACTTGATATTCAACAATATCTGCCAGCTACTCATCAGTTGTCCACTGAACTTGGCAGTTTTGTTAAACAAACAAAGAGGCTGTTGTATGTGATGTTCATGTTGATATGCAATACAGTGATGTTGCTGATGTAGAGGTGGGAACAGGGCAGTCAGATGCCACATTAATTATGAAGAACTAACTTTTCACATTGTCAGTTATTATTACAACACTGACATCATTCCTGAATTATGGACATATTCTTCTGCTGATGAAAGACCAGTAGGAGGTCTAGTGAGTCATTGACAAAAGCAGTTCCTTTAGATATTCATTTGCACTCATGTGATCAGGGAGGAGAGTTTTCTGTAGTCATACCAGGATTTTGTAACATCACAACATGCAACATAAGCAAGTGTGCGCACAGGCTATTCTGCACAGAAGTGACCTCTGGTTGAAGTAGGCTAGGCTTTTTTCATCACTGTAAGTAAGTGAATATTATATTCAACGAGGTAATAGAGTAGTTTTAGGGTTATCTGCACAGAGGCTGCAAATGAATCAACTGACATCCAATGTTGACCTAATGATAGTTGGGCTGTGATCTGGAGTAATTTAACAAGATTAAATAGACATAAGCAGTTTCATATGACCAATGTGTGTTATCATTCTTATTTTTATTTATTTCTTTAACAGATCCTATTACCGCTGTGCATCCTATTAGTGATAACAACACACTTTAAATATGAATGCTGGCTACACTGAGGGAGGATGAAAACGCTCCTGTGTTACGTTAACAAGGTCATTTTAAAGTCACTGTTGACTGCCACACACATCACTATAATTTCTCTTCATGCTGTTTTATTTTACACCGGTGTGCAGGGGAGCGTCCAAACCGAGGAGCTGTGTGTGTCTTTAACGCACAGACACAGATAAGGCGAGGAGGAGCTCCAAGCACCACACGCTCGTCCGCGTAAACGGGAGGCTGTTAGACGCACTTGGATTACCGGGCTGTCAACTGTCACCGCTCATAACGGCTACAGACCGGCGCCCTGCCCCGCGCTCCTCTGCCGCGGTCACAAATTCATCTCATAAAAAAAAAAAAAAAAAAAAAAACACCTGGGCACAGCAGCAGCAGTATTATATGATTGATTTTTTTTTTTACTGTGGGTTTTATCTCTGTGGGGAAAAAAAAAAGTTTTTTTTTTTTTTTTTTTAAATTATTTTTTATTTTTTTTATTGACACTGCGTTAAATAGGAGCGCAGAGACTAGGAGCCAGTCTCCGAGGAAGGACAACACACCGGGAACCACCTCAGCATCTGTTTCTACAATCTGGTGAAGTAAGGTAAGTCATTGACTCAGGGGTTTCTTATGAGCACCAACTTATTTAAGTTGTTGCTGGAAAAGGCGTAAAGATTAGGTAAGAGGATAATATTTTCAGTCAGTCAGTCAGTTTAAATCCCAGTTTTCCTTCTTCATGTCTGTTTTTTTTTTCTTTCTTTTTTCTTTTTTTGCCCTGATGAAGGAGAACTCGTCGGGATTTGCTTGAGATGGCTGTGACTGTTGACGCAATATGAATTGGATTTTGATTTCCCCGTGTTTACGCTGTAAATGGATTATTGTTATTATTATATTATATTCGTCTTGGGGACGTTTAAATCTAAACACCAGCTTTGCTCAAGATTATTTTACGCAAGGGGAAAAAATACATAAAATGCAGAGGGTGACTCACACTCATGTTGCGCTGCACAGTTGCCTATGATGCTGTATTTGTGTGGTTGAAAAAACTCAAGGAAAAGGCTGAAAAGAGTCCTCTTTATGATACCGGAGTGAGTGTCTGCAATATACCAGTGGATAAAATCTTATCCAATGATACTGGGGCTTCTTCTGAAGGAATCCTGATCCAGTGAGTGTTTAGTGCTCAGGGATACCACTGTCAGCGTCTGCAGATAGGATATCCTTTGGTGGACCAATGCAAATTTATGTAGGGATTTTCAATGGCGGAGTACAAACTGCGAATTCAAGGCAGATCTGTCCCTTGTTTGCTGCCAAAGAGATATAAAGAAGACACACACACACAAACACTCTCTTTCTATTCAGAGAAAGATAACACAATAATAATAAAAGAAGAGAAGAAATCAGAAGATTAATCCCACATTGGGGAAATTGACAAGCGAATAATGGAGAGACATCTCTCAATTTTACAAGCTAATAAACACACCCTAGGGCACACACATGCATATACACAATTTAAAGGTCAGTGCATGCAACCTTTCTGCACTTGCTGCATTAATCATTGTGCCACAAAAAAAGCACAGTGTCTGTGTGGAGGGCGAGCTGCTTGTTTTGCTTTGCTCTCAGAAAGGACTGTTGACTTTGTATGAGTTATATTTCCATGAGTTAAATCCACCCAGGACTTCTTCTCTTCTCCGTGAGAATTTTTGACACCGCTTTAAGCTGCCCTTATGCATTCACCCTCATATTGATTATATTAACAAATTCACGGAAGAGGGAAAATAAGCATTCCTACATGGACTGAGCGGCCCACAGGCCGGAAACAAAATAAGCCAAAATCATCGCTAAATGCTGCCTGCCTCACTTCAGTATCCAGTTGTGGGAGAAGCAGAGCAGAATCTGAACTGTCTCGAAGATGTCTGCGGCTAAATTGAGATTCTTCATTTGGGGATTCCTTTGCATTTACATAACCATGTTTAGAGTAATGGCTTGTGTCGTCTGGGGGGTTTATTAGAGGCAATGGTGAGTGAAGCGGCTTCAGTGAGCTGATATGACTGCGAGGAACCAGAGCTTCTCAGCACATACAGAACGCTTGATACACAGTGCACTTCAGAGGAAGACAAGAATAGCAACAGACACACAGTCAGGCTGTCAAAGAAAGAGAGACAGAAACTGCACAGAATGAGAAAGACGAGATATGTGCAGCCAGTCAGACAGGCAGTGAATAGGGTTGGGTTGACAGTGTGTCTAACTGCTTTTTAAGTCTCAGAGATAAGTTTGTCTTTCATCATCCCACACGCTGATGGTCTGCTGGTCATCCGGTCTGCACGCCTGTCTGGTCAGAGACGGGTGAACGGGTGAGCGAAGAAGCAGTGAATTTGTTCCCTGTTTTGAGGAAGAGGAACAAGAGGTCTTAGAGGAAGAGAGGGACAGAGAGGAAGCACAGACAGGTCTTCAGAGGGTTGCGTTTTCTACTGTGTGTTCAATTTCAATAGTTTGAGGAACAGGCTTTTAAAGCTCACATGCAAATGAAAGAAGTGGTTGAATGGGAGCGATGCATGGTTATGCTTTTTCTTTGTGCTTTTGTACCTTTTTTTGGATTTTGGACAAAAATACAGAGAGTGAATGGATGCAAATGCACGGTCATACACACTTATGCAAACCGTTACTGCCTCCTCGTCTGTCTCTCTCTCTCTCTCTATCAAACACACACACACACACACACAGTCAAGTTATTGAGACCCATCACTCAGGGAAGGTCAGCAGACTATCCACTGCCTGTTGTTATTCCTCAATATTAATCAAGCTAATGCTCCATGTTTTATTCATAGGTATATGCAGTGACCCTAAATGTCACTTGTTCTCTCCATCTGAGCATCGTAATTGACATGTTCATGAACAAGGCAACACTCAGTTTTCTCCTTAGTAGCACTAATTCTGCAGCCTAACACTTTCTTGGCAAAAGAAACCGGAGGAATCAAGAATTAACAGGATCGCTGTCCAAAGCTGTTAATGTGGAAAACTCTCTTTTTTGACCCCATAGTGTCTTAAGCCAGTTGGATAATGTGGACAATTTTGCTGTCACGCAATTAACTATTGCGCTGGCTGTTTCACAAACCTTGAAAGCGAAGCCAGGCTTAATGTCCTGAGAAAATGCATCATTTGTGAAATGTCACACATTAGGTTGGAGTTCCCATGCTAGCAAGCCATACATCAGTCGATGAAAGATCCAAGGGTGTGGTTTAACCTTTTCCAGTACATAATGAATAGGACTGTGTTGTCAGAGCCAGAGATCAGGCTTTACTTCTTCATTTCATGCTACCAGAGATGCATCATCCAGCAGCGCAGAGCTGGGTCTGTGTGAAATGATGAAAACATTTATTGAGTAGAAAGACACACTGAAGATTACTTAGTTAAAACTATTGAGCAAGCTGGACTGGTCATAGGATGTGATTAAAGTTAAGTGCTACAATATGTGCAGCTGCAGCTGTTCTCTGCAGTTCTGTCCATCTTTCATGTTACTCTGCTTTCACTTGAGCATGAGTCAGATATGAACTTTATTCAGGCAAATGTTTATGATTTTCCATGAAAACAAAGGGATCTGCTGTCGTAAAATTTAATTTCACAGTCATCTGTTGCAGTTATTGCTGCCCTGTAAAGCTGTTTACCAAGCGCAGGTGGCTACATAAGCAGCAATAGAAGCTCGAAATATTTGCATGATTTGTGACTGAGCTCAATGAAGACTCCAGGAAAGAGATGCACATGACATTAATAAAACAAAAAAGTCTTTATTGCAGCTTTAATACAAATGGATTTGTGTATTCTCTGCAATGACACACCTCCTGCAAATAGTGCTGCATCCTTGCATATACTGAACAGTTACAGCTATATCAATAGGTGGTGCTAGAATAGAGTGAATGACTCATGGCTCAGTAAACACAGGTTTATACAACAGAGACGGCCAGAGTAGTGTGTGTGTTCGTGTGTGTTTTTGACAAAGCGATAAAGACAGATCCATTTCTCATGGTTTAACATCTTATAGTAATGTCTTTGTCTCTCCTCTGGCCTGTGATATCTTCTCCTCCTCTAATACCTAAATACAATTTGCAGCACCGCTGCTCAAGATGCTACAGCTGCACAGCTAAAGGCAAAATGTGCTCTTTTACTACCTTGATTGATCAAATGTTCCCTATCTGAAATCATCAAGACCTGTTGGCAAAGCAAGGAACGTGCAGTTGCACATCACCTCTCTATTATTTGTACAATGTTCACCTCACAAGTTTACCTTAAGGTCATAAAAATCACATTATAGGTTTTCAAACATGAAAAGCAATTTGTTGAAAGGACAGATAATTTGTTGCTGTGGCTTTTCTAACTTAAAACCACCTGTTTTAAATGGAAAGGTAGCTCATTATCGAGTAAGTGTTAGTTTAGGCTAAGACTTCAGTCTGGTTAAAGCCTCCTTACAGTTGTTAATTCAGGCTTTTACTGCAAATTAAATTCTACACAAAGGTTTCTAAATTTCCATTGAAAACAATAAAGCTTTTAACCCTTGTGTATTTAAATCTTCCATGTATGCTGTCTCTAACAAGTCTCTCCTTGTAAACAACAATTAACAATACTCTGGTAAAGGTGTAACGCTGATAACAAGCTCCCTTACTTCAAACACAACATGAAGCCTTCACTAGGTGTGCCACAGCGGCAACCACATGCCATTGAAAGTCCCTTGGGGTGATGATCACAAAGCCTTTTGTGATCAACATAGCATACATTGCAAAACTAAAATTCTCTGATAGAGCCTTTTAAATCATACTTGCTGTAAACCCATTCCTATCCTTCTGGATGGCTTTGACAGTAAATGAACAAATATGTCTTCATAAAAGATCTAATTACCATTCTAATGTCCACATGCGTCTATTCTCTGCAGTTAGCACAACAGGAAATGACACTTATCTAATTTTTTTCTATTTATCCTGCTGGTGTTTTCTGTTCATTTGCTCAGATTCTCTTGTCAGTTCTTTACTTCCATGCTTTATTACAATCTACTTTTCTCTCATCTATTTATGTGATAGCATTTAATGCTGTCTGTCCTAAGTATCTCATTTTATCTTCATGGTGTCCTCAGCTCATCCTTCTCCTGTTTCATGTCTTTGTGCTTTCTTTGTGCCTTTTTTGTCTATATTAGAGTCCAGGCTGACACACTGACTCGCCTCCTCCTATGTGATTTCATTTTCTGTTTCTGTCTGTCTCTGTCCTCTGTTGCTGCTCTGTCCTTTCACTCTTTGTCCTTCACAGTTAATTGCATTCTTTCTCCTGTCTTTTTCCAGTTTTCTTTTCCTTGAACCCATCTTTTTCTATAAATCTTTTCCCCTTGTCTCAGCGATGTTTGGTTAGAAAACACTGCCCAAAACCTGAGGGTCACTGGTACAGATGGGGGAACTGATGGTCTGACCTGAAAAGATCCTTTTTAAATAGTTTAAACATTTCCTTTGTCAGTCAGTCTTTTTTAAAATTTGACTCACCCATCTCCATCAAAATAAGCCACTTGTTCTCTCCCTTTCAGCCGTTGTTCACCTTAGATCTTCCTTGCTGTTTTCCAGCCAGGTGTCCAGATTATCACTAGAGATATGCCTGTCCTTTTTTTCATAAACACTGACATTTAGAGTGACGCACTGGAATATTTTTGGCCCCGGTTTTCCGGATCTGGCACCCTTCACGTGGCACCCATGCATCTGTCTGCAAACGTACCTGCAATCTGTCAATTCAAAGGCACAGATAATGATCTTTTTATTCATGAGAATTTGTGTTTTGCATGACATAGACGACTACATGTCAAGGAAGACGTGATAATTATGTAGCTTGAGCAAGAAGGTTTTACTTAGCTTAGCTTAGCTGTGTGGCAACAACTGGAAAAACCTGGAAACAGCTTGTGTTGTACAAAGGTGATAAAATCTGCCTTCCATCACTTCTAAGGTTTACAACAAGTTGTGGTTTTATGGGGCCTGTTTCTTGGCACAGTGCAGTCAGTTCCTGACATCCCAATAAAAGCACCACATGTCAGGTTTACTCTATGGTGTTAAAATGACAAGACAGATTAGCTCTTTCCAGTCTTTATGCTAAGCTAAACTAAGATAACTAGCCACTGGCTGTCTTTATTGTAATTGTGATGTCAATTTTATTATCAAACTGCTTTTGCATTACATATGTAGAATTCGATACAAAAGGGAAAAATACTTATTCCAGGATTTATATTATTTTTTTTGTGTTATTTAGTCCAGTGGACAAGACCATTTTAGCCAGTGAGAGAGACAAACACAACAGTAAATTGTCTATTAGGCCAAATAATTCTCAGTATGTCAAGCAAGAGTTTGAGTGACACATCCAGCCCCTCTGAAATAAAAGACCCCTGCTGTTCAAAATGAAAGCTTCACTCTCAAGGGGCCTTTTAGCTTACTTTTTCCCTCTAAGGGCAGCTGAGATATTGCAGCTACTATCGTTATCTGACTTATTACAACATCCCTAGACTAGCAGACCACTCGTTGATTTTTCCTCCTAATTTTGGCTTGCACTTCAAGTCTTCTTATGACTCACAGGCTGGTTTGTAATAGCAGGTGAAATCACCCCTTATTAAGAGTTCCTTGACTGATTGGTGGCACTAAGGTAAAGCCTTTATATTGATGCTGGAGGTTGTGGCTAATGATTTTCTCCTTTTTAAAAAAAAGAACACATTTAGTTTCCTTTTGTCAGTTGGTGTCTGGGTCAGGAAATTTTCCTTGGGAATTTCAGAGGTGTACTTTCAAGTTGAATCTGACCCTGATGATGCTGAAAAAGCCATTTGTCATCATACAAGTTGGTATTTGCACAAGTACATTTTCTGCATAATGTATGTGAAACTTCAAAGGCTGCCTTCTTTCAGCTTCAGCAATGATGTCTATGATCTTGGTTATTATTACACACTGGTGTCATCTCCTTCTCCCTCTCATTGATCTGTTATTCTGACATTTTCCCAAATAGTGCAGAAAATGTTACAAATCCGGCGCTCAAAAACTTCAGAGTGAAATGCAACTCTTGATAAAACTCTTGCTGTTTACCTTATAGAACTGTTGTTCTCACAATAACAGTGAGTCAGAGTGGTAGAAAGGTCTGACCCTTTCCAAGGGCCTAAGAGGGTCTCAGGGGCTTCAGAAAGAGGCTTGAGGGGCTTGTTGAGTAAAGAGATAGTGGTTTGCAGCACAACTACTTCGTTCTTCAAAAGCTCTCTTCTCTCACTTACTACTTTACTTATTTCCTCCTTTGTCATCTGCATCCTTTCCTATTATCTCTCTACTCAATTTTGCTCCCAACTGAATGTATTACTGTAATTATTCAAATTTTTATTGTAACAACTCTTGCTTGCTTTCTCTCAGTGCTCCCTTTATTACTGCCTTTTAACTTCATTCCATTTTTACCCTCAGATCACAATATAACTGGACAGTGAGAGAGCTTGTACCGCTATGCTGCTTGTGTTAACAGCACCCATCTTTCTCACTCTGGCCACCTCTCTCTCTGTCTGTTTACAGCTTGTAGCACCCAGACATAGTCCACTCCCTGACCCAACAGAGTGTGCTAGGAACACAGTGCCCAGAAGGGAATTGTAGTTAATGGCTGAAGTCCAGTGACAAAATACCTCTTTAATTGCTTTCCCATAGCCCTCAGCTGCAGTGTGTGCCCTCTCCAATTGCACATGGAGGCGATGTGGGAGTTCACGATGTAGGACAAAAGCCATGTGTTGCATGCAGATATGTAGCTTTGCAAAAAGTTTTTTTTTTTTTGCAAAAAGATATTCAGTACATACTGCTATTCATCAATTGGAGCCTATTTTTTTTTTTTTTTGTTAGAAATTCATTAATGTTGATAAATGTTTGAGTTTTGAGCAGACATGGTGTAAAAATATCCAAGTAGCTTCATAAATAATCTTGTTTGTGGATATGTTAATGCTTTAATCTATCTCTTTTTATGCCAGACCAGTTCAGTGAATGAAGATTAAAATAGGATCCTCCCTCACAGTGATAATTGAGAGCATACTGTGTAAGAATGTCTGTGTGTGTGTGTGTGTGTGTGTGTGTGTGTGTGTTTTTAAATTATTATTGTATTGTATGTGTATTGTATAGTAAGTCACCTAGATGACAGCACAGGCCTGAGCTTAGCCCATCTGTCACTGCCTTTCTTCACTCTGAACTGGCTCTTAAGATCTTGAAGGGGATGTTTTCCTGTTTATGCAAATTCTATCTCCATGTTTAAAATTTTATTTTAAAGTGAAACATCAAAGTAACTTTGTAGAAAATAGAGTTGAAAATCAAATCTTATACTTTATACTATTTATACTTTATACTACTACTTTCTGACTAGTTTGAACAACATGAAATTTCACAAAGCACCAATTAAAAAAAAGTACTAAAATGACTCAATAGTACTAAATAATAAGTACTGAATTCATGGCATTAAAATGGTTAACATTCATTTATATTCTCTTAGAGTATGTTTTAATTGTTTTAGAAAACACTGTATTTACTCTTTGACAGATTTGGAACTTGCATGGTCTATATTTGTGGGGTTCCCTGTGGATTTGAGCAACGATTTATGTAATTTCCCCCCAGTTGTAGAATTTTTTTTGTGTGTATTAATGTCTACTTTTAGTAATGGGAACCATAATAAATCTCCCATGACAGTAAAACAATTTTCCAAAAATGTAAACATGTTTTAATGTTAAAAACAGTCCAGTGGAGCAGTTTCACTCACAGCATAATCCAGAGGTGTTGGATGTAACCTAAAAAACACAACAGTTTATTCACTATAATTTTGTCATGGTTTATTAACATTTCAATGTAAAATCCAGTTTAAATGAAAATAACATTTTAAAAACAATAACATGTATTGAAAATGATTGATATTAATTGTCTAAATATAACAAACTAAGTAATTAACTAATTATAAATCATATTAACTATAGGTTTGTAGAATTTGTTGGAACAGAACAAGTATGACTTAAGTCTAACCAGAAACAGAAGGCCTGAAAATACTGTAATTTGTATATATACAGTAAATTAAAATAATATTATTATTTTTTATTATTATATATAATCACAGTTTTGTAGTTTTGCACATTAATTATTCATAGTGTAATACTATTTTTTAAACACAGACTATATTGATACAGCATACTGAATCTTCCATGAATGCACACAGTTTGAGAAAAAAGTCTCTTAATCAATTGAAAAACTAATAACCGATCAAAGATAATGTAATTGACATACAAAACATGTCACGTAAGAGTTAAAATAACTCGTATTATAAGGAACCTAAATAATGCACAATTTCATTACTTAATTTAAAATAATTCAAAGAATCAGTGTATTTTTCAGTGGTTAATTGTTTAATTACTGAATTGGTACTCAGTCACATTTTAATTGTCAAATCTCTGTACATAAAGCACTGTGGTGGAAACTCCAGCACATGTTAATTATGATACTTAATTTTGATTGTGCTAATGGATTATTAAGAGGCTGACTGTGACAGTAACTGTGCAGGACATCAGACACATCAGTGTATATCCATGCACTGATTAGTTAATAGTGGGGCAATTTGCAGTGTACTTTGCTGGCCAGACTCTTCCTGGGCTCTAAAAGGTTGCCATGAGCATGGCATGGATAATGGTAATGGTATCAGACAGAGAGGAAACGTGAGACAGAGAGAATCTCTTCACATCTGTGAATATATGTGAGAGTTTGTGTGTCTATGGATGTGGGTGTTCATACACATTTTCTCTTCAGCGAACCAATGTGCAAAAGAACACCATCAGCTGCTGCTGATAAGGACTTGTATTGTGATAAATTACTTTGAACTCATCGACCAAATGAATGCACAGGCAGATCAAGTATCCAACAAAAAGAGGGAGAGTTATCAATTAAACCAAACCTCATTTTCAACTTTATATAAATGGTTTTGAAAAGAACATTCAAAGGCGCTGTATTGAAACTGAGCCTGAAATAAAGAGTGATTATGTGATTTGGAGTTATTTTTAGAGCAGTGACGTCAAATTAGCCTCAGGCGTTTTAGTTGCCTTTGGATGATAATGTTCATATCTTCTCTATTGCATGACAATGAGCTTTAATGGAGTATCTATGCTATTGTTTTTCCAAACCATCCAACATCCATCACTTTGATGAAATGATATTCTGATCTGAAAGCATCTTTAAATTTTTGGCTGATACTGTGTACCTGATAAAATGTCCTAAGAGCAATAGCTGGACTGTGCACAGCATGTCTGTCTTTTGTCTTTCACCACTATAGTCTGAAGAATCAAAGCTGAGCATTTATTGTAGGTAACTACACTACTGTCAAAATACATTTCAACATTGCTACAAAAAGGAGCTAGTTGACCAAAAAAAAGCTCTCTCATTACCTTTGAAGGAATAGTTTAACAGTTTGTGAAATATGTGTATTTGCATTTGGATTAGATGAGAAGTTTGTAGTTTCATATTAGTCATCATCAGCCCAGAGATTGTTATTGGCGTAGGTTACTATAAAGACTTTGAATTCTAATTTTAACCTCATTGTCTGTCAGATTTGCTGCATGAAAACATTACTGTTCTAAAGCCATGAAAATAGAGTTATCCAATCAGGTTTTTCTAATAGCTGCGCTTGCTGTCTTCACTGTAATAAAAACAAGCATAATTATCCTCTGTTTAAGGTTCATGCAGAAGAATAAAAAAAACAACACAATCATAGGCTGAGATTCGGGTTGTGAGTCATGACCAAGGAGAGGTGCAGTCCCCAGGTGTGTTTCCATTTACCTGTGTATTGCACAATTTGAAATTGCAAAGTTAAAAATGAGTAATGGAAACACATGGATTTTGGCAAAATGCTCAAATGTCACAAAAGAATTTATACACTTGTGTGAGGTGGTTTTTCAGAGAATTTGACAAAGCAATATTTCAGAAAATTTAAATGGAAACACATTCAAGTCGTGGTGCCTGCTGTATCATGCCACAGGGAACTAGTTTCAAATGAGAGGCAGACTGCTGGAAATCTGTCAGGAAGATACTACAAGAGGAGAGTAAACGGCTTTACATTACAAAATGGAAACAATTCACTATTGGGTTTTGTCAAAACGCAAAACTGCAGTGGAAACCCAGCCTCTGTTTGGGTAGTGGATCGTAAAATGACAGCCAGGCTGAGGGAGAACAGGAGAGTCTTCTTGCATCTCATACAAATTGCCTGGTTGCTGCATGTTATGCCCTCTCTCTTCCCCGAGTTCCCTGTCTCTCTCACTGCACCTGTCATAATTTGAGCAAGAAATTCCAAACTGTTTTATTTTATTAGATTCAGACAGAGCCAAGCTAACTGTATCCTCCTGTTTCCAGTCTGCACGCTATGCTAAACTAACCAGCTTCCGGCCATAGCTCAGAATTTAACACCTGAGGTTATATATGGTTATATTTTCAAAAAACATCTATCCTTTTACTTCACATTAATACATGACTACATTTCCTAAACACTTTGAGGTAGTTAGAATCGCACCATTAAAGATCATTCTGCCAAGGAAAGTACTCCTGAAGGGTTTTAGAGATGAGTGTGGGGAGGTTAAGGATCTTGCACATGAAATGGAGGAGTTTTGTTATCAGCGTGTAATTGAATTGCAGTCAATAATCCAAAACCATCTTAAGGCAGTCTAACTGTAGGTGCCAAGGTATGACCAGTTACTAGGTATGAAGGAATTACTCCCATATTTCACATTATATTTTGCCACTTGTGACTTAGAATTGCAAATACATTAAATTTTGCACTGCTTTAGGCATAAGTCTGAAAATTATGAACCTGTAATTACTGTTATAGATTCAATAAATAAGCCTCAAATTTTTATTTTTTTTTTTGCAAATTTATTGTGCAAGGCACTATAGGAATGCCACCATAAGCCATTTCCAACCTGTAAATGTCTGTAAGCAGCAGTGAAAAAAAAAACACATTCCTGGAACAGATTATCTCTTTCAGTGAGAAAATGTGTGTCCTTCTGTAAGAGAACTGCATCCTTTCCATCCTCAATGATGTAATTAGATCCGTTATTCAGGGACAATAAAAATCGGCTTGCCCCTGTCTGTTAATGATTTGGGAGCTTTATCAATGTGAGCTTGGTTTCATTCCAGATAACTCAGCTCAGGCAGCAGTGCTCAGGCCCGTCATTATGTGCTGCCTACAATCAAGCTTGATTCTTTACCACTGCTCTGAAAACTTTTTTTTTCGACGTTTTGACCGATCTTCTTTCCTTCAATTGCCAGATGACAACAACTTGACAAATAGATAAAGTTAGAAATATGATAGTGAAATGGTTGTAATTATCAGAGGCATTTATATTGAGTGGAAAAGTTGAAGTCATTGGAAAGGGTGTGTGTGAGTGTGTGTGTGTGTGTGTGTCTTAAGTATGTGCTTTACAGTATGTAGAAGGAAAAAAAGTTAAGAGATCTGCTTTGGTCCTCAGAATATTATTCTTTGACTAAAAATAACTCAGTGTACTCAGAGAAGAATCTGTGTGTGTGTGTGTGTGCGTGTGTGTGTGTGTGCGTGCGATAGGGACGGGTGAATGATTGTATTCTTCCTCACTGCCTGTGTTCAGTTTACATCTGTAAAGGTTTTGTGTATCAAGCACAATGTAATGTGTTATAAACTTAAATAGCCATGTATTTTCCAAAATACAATGATGAATAATTAAACATTCTCTGCTTGAATGAAAAATTTTTTTTCTGTCACAGTGAGTGCGCAATTGTGCTCAATAATAAGACTTGACATTTTTTGACGCATTCACAATGCTGTTGTTTTCTCTGCATCAATATGATCAAGGTGGAGCTGGCCATGGACATTGGTTACTCATTTGTTCAGCGTACAATAAAACAACAATCTGAGTTTTGGGTCAAAGCTAAACTGAAACCAGATGGGTGACATCATGACAAATGAAAATATGTGTTGTTTTTGCAGTGAATATCATTTTTTGCGTAGTAGCATATGGTACTTGGTGTAGATACAGTACTAATAATACAGTACAAGTCAAGTCAATGCAGTATATTTAAAGAGCATATTTAAAAACAAGTTTCAATAATTTACAGATAAATGTATTTATATTTTGGTGAGAGGATCTGATGGATCTGGAGATTGAACAGTGAGTGAGTCTGTGTTTGAGTGGTAAGTGAGTGAGTCTGTGTTTGAGTGGTAACCAGTGAGGGGAATCCAGTACAGGGAAAGACATGGCCTCTCTTCTTCTTGGTTCCAATGAGCAGTCTCTTTGCTGCATTTTGAACCAGCTGCAGACTGAATCACACATAGAGAGAGCTGTGAAGGGGTTAAATCATACAAAATAGTCTCCAGGTCTCCAAAAACAAGAAAAGTTATTTGTTTTTTTGCTTGAGATCCATCTCAGAAAATGCTTCTACTCATGAGTTTATGTGGTGGACAAATACTAAAAAGAGAATCAAAAATGACACCTGTGTTTGAATGGACAAGAAAACTGGCAGCATTGTTTTACCAGCAGGAATTGTTGGTTATCAATCTTTTGAAAATTAAAGAAAAGCTTAATTATAATTTCATGTGCTTCATTGTGTGTCGTCAGCATAGCGACAACAAGGGATGTTGTATGTTTTAAAAACAGTATCAAAGTACATCACTGTATAGCTCTTTATTAGACAACACAGAGCTTGTGCCTTTTTATTGGACCATTTTATAGATTAGATATTTAAATGCTAATTTGAGGGAGATTTTTTTTGGGAATACAATTTACTATTATGATGTATGTATTCATATACACTATGCATGAAAAATAAACATACTAAAGTTGTTCACTGGTTCACCTGGAAAAAGGTGAATTTAGTGAGTGTATAAAACTGTATAATGTTTTAATACCCATTTTTATACCCTTGCGACTCAATTACTTACTATTGTTGGTGAGACACATTTATGTTGTCTTGGTACATAATGACCTACATAATATTTGTTGTACACAGTAAAGAGGTGTTTCATTGCTTCATGAGATGCAAGAATAGAGTCCATAATCTGTCTCTCTTCCTCTTTTGCTCTCTCTTTTACACACACAGGCACACAGACACACATGCATATCAACACAAATATTCTGGCACCACCAACGTGTTTATGTGAGTGTTAAGTAGGTTGTAACATTTCAGCATGCAACCATACACAAATGCAGTCAGTTATAAATTTAGCAGTGCATAATTTTAGGTACACTTATGTTTGCACACACACACATAAAGAGAAAGAGAGTGAGAGAGAGAGGGAGACTGGAGATCCTCCCATTCATACTCAGCCTGGAGAACAGAGGCTTGATGTTGCTCCACCCTCTCCTCCTTTTCTGTTGTCTCATTGTCTGAAGGCATTTACATATGGTTTACTTTTTTCTGTAAGTATTTTGGCTTGATTGCTTTTTTATTTGCATATACATTTATGTGCAGCTACTCTGCTGTCAACGCTGCAGATGTATGTCCTTGGCACTGAGGTTTGTCTATGTGTTTTATGTGGAGGTGAACTATGTATAGTTTTATGGAAATGCTTCCCAGTGGTCTTCGAAATGTGTTTCTATATCTGCTAAAGACTTTCCTAAGATGGAAAAAGGTTACAGATAGAACTATGGTATTGTTTACCCATTAAACTGGATTTTTTTTCAGTGTTTTACAGTCTTTATTTTGCAGTCTTATTGGATCATCCAAGACTGATATGCCCTCTGAGCTTCTGCTGAAATGACTGTGCTATGTGTTTCTGATGTGCTTTTGCTGTGGCTCCTGTAACAGAGCTATTTCTGTCAGCCCCATTTTTTTAATTTCCTCCCACCTAGCCTGATTTATCTTCCAGAATGGTTGTTCAATTCACTCAGTGTACATCCCAGAGCTATTAGTTGTTCCAATAGGTGCCGATCATTTTCCATCCACATAAGCCCCTTCTTTCTGATGCTTTTTGAACTGTCTTGTTTGAGTTTGAGATTGAGTAGCAGGATTAAGTTGGATCTCTGCCCTCAGGGCCTCTGATCTCATCCTCTGGGATCCATTTTCAGTCTGATTGCAATCCTTGATCCAGAAGGGCTTATCTTTTATCTTTGATTTGTAGCACCTCTTCTCTGCTAATACTTCTACAAGCTGACCTGTGCAGCCATATTGTACCTGTTGTCCACTCATCATATAGCTCTTTGCACTTACAGTTGCATTTTGAGCCCTCTTATCATTTAGTAAAACCTTCAACGTGGTGCTTTAAAGTCAAGATATAACCTTTGAGCTTGTTCAGGTGAAGGACTTCCAGAGTCCGTGCAAAGCCAAGCGTGGGCTTGTAATGCCTACAAGAAGAGGGGAAAACTGAAGGGCAAAAAAAAGAGAAAAACTCCTAAGAAATACCAGATAGGCAAGACGACTTATGTCGATTGAGTTTATACTCACTTCTCATTTGATTGCACGTTGACAGAAACCTCAGTTCTCTTAAAATACCTTTATGCTGATTGAAAGTAAAGATTTTGTTTGACATTTAGGGAAATACGTCAGCTCACTTGTTTTTGCCAAAATAATAAACACACAGTTAAGGTTGTGGAACAGTCATGGATAAAAGAAATACAAGAAACGAACAGCGGGCTCCTTTGTGAAAGTCCTGAGTTTCCATCCACCCAAACCTCATTCTTAATGCAGACTTTACACTATATCACCTTACTTTCTCATTTGCTCCTGTCATGATTGCTACAACCACTAGAGGTCACATAATAATTAAACGTAAATATGAGTTGTAATAAGCTGTTTAAAGGAGGACAGTCTCACTTACAGCGTTACAGGTGGTAATGTGCATAACTATGCTAACTTTTCTCACTCTCTGTTGGTCATCCTCACAGAGCCAGGCTGCCTCCCCACTGGGCTAAGCTAAGATAACCACCCATGGGCAGTAGTTTTGTTTTTAACATGCAAACATGAGATTGGTATTGATTTCTAAAAATCTTCCTTTTCAAGAAAGTGGATATTTGGACATTTTCCATAATGTCAGACTGTTCCTGCGGTGATTTAAGGGATTTATTTTCAGGTACATGTATGGTTGAGTTGAAAGGAGTTACCTCCACTCTGTAACACTGAGCCCAAACCTGGCATAGGTCATTGAGTATTCGCCATCTGTCCTCTGCTCCTTTCTTTCAGGAAGTGAGACAAACAAATGTCATTGGTTGGTTGACAGATGAGATATACACTCAGTGGAAAGTCAAGAGGAAATGAAGAGGCTGGGGAAAGGAAAGGTTGGCAGATGAAAGGACTTTGATCCCCTGAAAATACCCTCCATTCAGTGGCAGATGTCTATAAGCATGTGAAGCTGTCCATGCTGCCTCTGAGAGCCTGAAAGTATAAAGTGACACTTAATCGGTTTGGGAAATAAAGTAGGAAGATGTCAGTGTCGGAGGGAGGGGGCCGCTCATTTGACAGAACAAAGCCTGTGTTCATTAACAGTCTCCTGTGTTTACTGGTACCAGGAGGAGAAATGTTATTTAGGTGATTATATAACGGAATGGATATGTTCACTAAACCTGACAACAGAGCTGAATTGTCTCTGTACTTTTTGGAAGGTGCAGGTGCATTTTGTTGTTAATGAGCATCATAAACTATATAGCATGACATATATATTAAAGCATAATAAATATGCTTTAGTTTTATAGTGGAGCTATTGTTAGTATGGGTTGTATGTTCAGACCAGATTCCCATATGGAAATCGAGGAAATGAAACCTTGTAAATAGAGCTTTACATAGTAGTGAATGGAACAGCTGTCATCAAGATTTCTCATTGTCTAATGATGATCCAAAAGCAAAACTTGGATTTCAATGATTATAACCTTTCCTAGCCTGAATTTCTGCCTGTTAAAAAGTGCACCAATTCCCTTACACAACACTGGTGTGACACTTGAGTCTCTAACCCAACAGCATGTCAGCGGCGCCCCTTGGGATGTGGTGACATTATGGTGCATTTATCACCTGCATGTAAATCAGCTGATGCTTTGAAATCATTAATCACACCAGTGTTCCTTGCTGGTTAGCGAGGCTGATTGCATGGCTGACACTGTTCAACACTGATTATGATATGTTGTCATGATGTTATTCTGTGATATGGCAGATTTGTGGCAGTATTTATAGGTGAAATAATTAAAAGTCTCTAATTAATTGTCGAAACAACAACCCCATTGCCTGTGCAATATGATAACCGCTCAGTGAAACGTAGAACTCTTGATTTTGGTTGAAATTCAATCTGGAGGTAAATTTTAAGGCTATTTAAAAATCTGTATTTTGTTTTTTTTTTTGGATGGCACCACATCATAAGCTCTTAAAGTTGCAAATCAGTGACTTAGTACTGTGTCTACATAAAGTTTCAGGATTTCCAAGCAGATTTTTTAAGAGTAAAAACAAGAATTACAGATGCAAAGATATCCAGAGGTTCTAGTCTGTTGTATGTTTCAAGGAAAGCTGTATCTTAAACTTCCCAAAATGCAACTTTATAATATCTGTCATTAGACCTTCCCTGCCTCCATCTCTAAATACTAACTTATCTTAAATCATCATTTGAAACTCAGACTTACTCTGACTTACTGATGACCCTGACATCATCAGGGTGATAAGGAAAACTGAACACCACGTGTGAAATCTGTGAGTGCCACTTTAAGTTTCATTCTCTAAAGCTGATGGAAACTTCAACTGGAAATTCTATTTATCATCATATTCATGTTTTTCCATGAGGTAAAGAGCAGCATTTTATTAAAAGTTTTAAAGAACATAAGAGTTTGTTTGACTGATCTAAAGCCGGCCAGACAGCAAGGTGGCCAGAGCAGTCAATTGGTTCAGCTGTAAACTGGTCTGAGACAGTCAGGGAATATTCTGGGTCTTTTGAGTACCGGTGGTCCCTCTGCAGATTAATCCAAAGACCACCATGACTGTAACCTTGACAAGCAGACAGAGGGAGAGAGAGAACGAGAGATAGAGGAGGAGAAGTGGGAAAAAAGAATGGAAGAAATTTGCAAAAAGCAGAGCATAATGAGTGCAGGTCCTGCCATGATAAATATGGAGCATGTAATCGAATGATGGGAGGAGTTCACATTTGGTAATCAAGTGTGGCTCATACTCTTGACTTCACTTATTATTATAACTCAATTTGTCAGCTGTGGGGCGCCTGGGTGGCTCACCTGGCGGAGTGCATGTCACAAAGACTGGAAAGAAATAACAAAGGTTTGAATCTGACCCACTGCTGTTTGCTGCACATCATCCACTTTCCCTGTCTTTCTCTTATTGTGGCTGTCCAAATAAAAGCTAAAATAACAATATTAATACATGCAACTCCACTCAGCTCTACTGAGTATTTTAACATCTTTTAGCCCCTTGTTTTGGTCTTAGTTGTAGTTTTTGGTCAATTCTTATTGCCGTTACCTGTCTGCAGCAGACAAATGTTCTCTTATATGCCATACATTGTCCGATCAGCAACAAACAGCAGAAGGAAAAAAGTTAGCTGGTGAACATTTTGGAACATTTAGTAGCTAAATAGACAGATATCAAATATGCTAGAAATTTGACTCCAAGTGAGTGATTTTGTTGTCCATAAACCAGCTAAACAGGCAACTCATGGCTAACATTATATTATCACCTTAAATAAAAATGGTAATATATCGTAATAAGTAGTATTTATTATAACTTGATTGGTTCCCCCTAAGTGGATAAAAAGTTTCTCTTTAAAGGTTTAAAATAGACTTTTTTGTATAAATGCCTCATAGATATTTTTCTCCAGCCAGAAGATTTTGTATAGGAAAACATTTGCACTACTGAAGGGTCCATGAGCAAACTGTGAAAGCCTCACAGCCTCTTTGTTGCTACTCAACCCCCACACTTGTGATGTATATTTTCTTTTGACCGAGACTTCGACATGTATATGATTTCTTCCACTTCAAAATACATATAGAACAGAACCTGAGAGCAACACCTTAGTTTATTTATGGCAGGCAGAATACAGTACACAACAAAGTTTTCCCCTGACATGTTCCAGACAGATTGCTAAAACTACTGTAATGCCCAATTTAGGCTCATTTACGGATGTAACAGAAATGGAAAAAGCATGTTCAGTTTGGATGTTACTCACTATAAATGAAACAAAGCAGCATCTTGAGGATAGATGCCTGGGCACACCTAAGACCACAGCTAACCACAGCTGAATTAATAGTTGTTGGAGTTGAGAAGTGGCTCGCAAGGCTCCAACCTGTTCCATGTAGTCATAAGTGGTGAGAAGGAAACAGTAAGAAGGCTCCCATCAGTCTACCTGGCAAATACTGAATAACTCCAATTAACATATGATGTATGTTTCTCGTACTTGAAAGAAGTCCATGCCAGTGAGAAGAAAAATGAAAGGGAGACGGCATACATAAGAACAGCTACATGGGCGCTGGATTAAGCTAATGTACCTGGATAACGTCTACACTATGATGAGTTGATATCCACCAGTTGTTGTTGCTCTGCTGTCCATGTTTCTTTTCTTAAATCTCCCTTACAATCCCTGTCTCTTCTCTATTTGCTCCCTCACTTTTTTCCAGGTCCAGGACTGGAAGTGTGTGGGATGTCATGCAGCTAAATATCAGATATAAATCAGCTGTTTACACAGAGCCAGGGAGAGTCCTCTTATTACAGGAGACTTGTTTTGATCATCTTGAACACTGAAGCACACAATACTCTCTTGCTTCATTGCCCCTATTCCTGCAGCGTTGTAATTCATAATACACTTCTGCAGGATAAGTTACACGACTACATCTCTCTTCAATGGCAGACAACTAGTTTTATTAAAGGGTGGGGGAGCTTACGACCTCTGGTGCAACTTCAAATGAGTCAAATTTTTTATGCTCAGAAGTCTGACAATGAAAAGGCATAACAGGCATAACATGTAACTATGAGGACTGTGTCTGCAATTAAATACACTGACCTCCAGAAGATGAATCACATTGTGCTGGAGGAGATAACTGTACAATCAATCCAGACGACAAAGGCTCTATGTATTCAGCTGTGTCTTAATTTGCTTACTCATCATGGAGATGAGTTTCCCTGCCATAATCTGTTTGGTCTTCCACTGGTCAACCAGCCACACATTCTTGGGCTGTTTGGGATGCAAGACCGTAAATGCAAAACCGGGCCTCAACAATCCCTCTCTGATGCAGGGCCATTATTTCATTATTTGGTGATGAGTCATTGTCATAGAAAACAACCAGAAGATTTTTGACCATCTGCTTCTGTTTTGTTTGCATTAGTTAATCAACAACACTGACTATTGGGCTCTCACTGTCATTGTTTTGTTCCTGAAACATTGCTAATTAATTGACTGAGCTGCCGAAGACTTCATATGAAGGAGGAACAGCAGCAGTTCAGCATACAATGAAGTAACAAAAAAACCCCAAAAAAAACAGAAGAGGAAAAAAAGGAGCATATATCAAGTCATACATAGCCTAAATTGAAATAGCAGATTTCAACACAGCCAAACAAAGTAACTGTTTGCACGCCCCTCATGTTAAACTGCTGCAAACAGCAGGCACAAAAAAAATCGCCTATAGCTGTGCTGAATCAGGAGATGGATACTCTGAAGTTCACATTTTTTTAGCCTGAATACATCATAACAGCTACATGAGGCCATACTGTTTCATAGCCAACTTCTGAATAACTCCAAGAAACGCAGCTTGAGGAGGATGCGCCGTGATACGTGTCTATCTGTGGAGGAGGCGCAGGCTCAGTCCAGCATTCCCAAGCTTTCATACAATGAACTCGAGTTCCTCTTTCATAGAAACCAACTGTGATGCTCCAGATCTCTTTTGGTTGAACCACCAGTGACAATATTATTTATGTAAGATGCAAAATTGTCAGCTTCAAGAGTCGTTTCTTGCACCTATAAAATGCAAAAATTTAGGAAAGCAGGGTCAAGTTTTATGTTTTGGTTCCTATGTGGTCATTTTTAAGGCACATACAGACCATGACGTTCACCCACAAATGAGGATGTTGTTAAAGTGAACATCTGTCCCCCATCCACTGAACGACCTTTCCCTTTAAGCCAGAAACATTATAAATCTGAACATTAGTACATCAGTTCTCTGATTTTTTTGCTATGCTGCTTTTCTTTTAAATAATTTAAGTATTTTAGCAGACAGTTCTGTGTCTTGTCTGATTGTTTTGTCATACACAGCAGAACAGGGGATGGGACTTTGCTCTTTGAGTGAATTCTGTAGAGCACAGACAGATTAGTTGAAAATATAATGTGTCACCATAACGGGAACCTGTTTAATGTTTAAAGGATGTGCTAGCTGATGTATCTGTTGGATCTGCCTGGAGAGTTGGGGAAAAAGCCTTGAAAATAGACCCGGAAAGGGGGAGAATGAGAAGACTGGAGCAGTGAGGAGGGAATGGCATTTAAAGCAGGGGATTGTAGAAGAAAGGAAGGAGAGCAAGGAGAAGGGGGAGACAGTGAAAATAGGAGGGAGCGAGGTGGATGAGAGAGAGACAGAGAAACGAGGTGTGGGGGGAAATAGATTAAATGCAGCAGAAGATATATGGAAGTGAAAAGAGAAAAGAGGCCAGAGAGGAAATGAGAATTCAGAGAAAAGTAGGATATGGGTGAGGAGGGGGAGGTAAATGCATGGTGAGGAAGCAACGCAAGCTTGTTCTTTTTACCTTAATTGGTGAGACTGGCATTCGGTATATTTTTAGGTAGATGATGAATCCAAAAAACATGAACAAGCCAAGAGTTTTCATCACTCTCACCACTTACCTGTTTCACCTCAACACCATCCTCAGACACAGAAATATGTTCGTTTCGAGATGTGCCGAGCAGAGAGTGAGAACACTGAGAGGTTCTACAGTATGTCACTTCTCTGAACAGTACTTTAACATTATGAGTCATTCTTTTTTTAACATATTGGCGTTATGCTATTTAAGGGACCAGGCGGCAACATTTCCATTTCATTCAGTATGGTTTGAAAATCTAATTGCAGACATTTTTTTTCTTGTGATGTATGTGTTCACATAGCTATCAATGTGCAACAGTGTGAAGTTGCATATTTCAAGTCTCCTTTGGAATATAATGTGTCTCTAGGGGAGGCCAATAAGACATTGTATAGCATGTCATGATACTGTTTGGAACTGTATATAGATGTAGGCCATAGTGGACAATGTTGAAAACCAAAGAGCTTTATTATATGTTTATGATGATGATTATCACTAAGAGTTTCTCCATTGCTTGTGTCATACATCAAGATAAACATTGAAATGTTACAGGAGTCATTCACTGTAATAGGGGATTTTATTCAAACAGCGCTAATGTGTGTGGCACACATTACATACATACGTCTTCATTGTGTGGGTTCAGAAAAGGCCCAATGCCTTCGGACATCAGAGTACCCGATGTTTTCACCTATACTCTAAGGTCATGACACGTGGGTCATGAAATGTTACTTAATCCAAGGTGTTATCATGGATGTGTTGTTGCAGAGCTGTTAAACCTCAGTAGCAGCAAGAGAAAGAGTAAATCCTTGAATAAAGCTTGTAGATCAAGACAAATATTTTGCTCTTAGGAAGAGACTTATATGACAGCCTTGTTGGTAACGCCCACAGTCTGTCCATTTGTCAAATTAATCCACATGAACCTGCATTGTAATCCTGCTCATTTGTCGCGGCCCGGGAACAGGGGTGCCAAATCACGTCTGTGCTGCTGCTCCCTTCAGACTGAGTTATTGGGTCTGCAGCGGTGAGAAGTTGGGAGAAGGCAGATCAAGCTGCTGTGTCCTCCATCACTGATGTAATGTCAGCACAAATCTGTGTTGTCACAGTGCCTGTGACCGCTCACTGCCAGAGGGAAGAGACGAGTGGCTCCGTCTTCTGCTGTCAGGGGGATGTAATGGTGTCAAAAAAGTGAGGGAGGAGAAAGTGAGGAGGGGTAAATTGAGAAGGAAGAGGGGGGAAAGGAGAAGGAAAAGGACACAGGAAAGAGAAAACACATGGATAATAATAATAATAAAAGTCAGGACACTTTAATTCAATTTTTACTGCGAATCTGGGATTGACAAAAGAAAGCCCGAGGCTAAATGGCCACCACCAAAATAAAAGTACAAAAAAAGATCTTTCTTTTGCGTGAGCAAATTTATTTTATTTCAGACTTGAGTTTCAAAATGATTTGTTAAACAGGATAAACAATCAAAGAGAAGAGAGAAGGCAGTCAGTGGTGGGAACATCAAGACAACAAAGAGATGAGATATGTTAAGTTTGAAAGTCGGCCACACATTCTATTCTGTATTTGTGAAATACAGAAACACCAAAGAAAAAGATGCCTTTTGAACTAATCTCTTTTCAAGGTCTGTTTAAAACCTTCCTTTTAGAGTCATTTACAGTCTCTGTCTTTTACTTGGCCACACATGTTTTATTTTCACAACTAGTCAAAGCTGTAATTAATATTGTTAAATATTCCTATAAATTCCCATTTTAACCTTTCACTTGATCTACAGTGGTTAAACAACATTCCTGGAGAGACGCTGGGACCCAGCTACACACACACTCATCCCGTTTGAGTGCTTTCCTTTGTCTTCTCTAAAGGGGGTCTTGTCTCTGTAATGAACTACACATGCTTCATGCCTTCCTGGTCTTATCACATCAAACCTAATGGCTCACAGTATGCTCTGGGGGTCTATATTTAGAGACATATGAAGAGCTAATGGACAATTGAGTTTGAATAAACTGTCACATGCGTAGCAGAGATATATATATATATACTGAGAGTGTGTAATGTTAAACTGTTCCAGGGATTATTGGTGTTTTATATAATCCCATCTGATGCACCTTCAACCACACATACTTAGTTTCCATGGGGTTTATAAACTGCATGTTGAACAAACACTACATCCTTAAATGACAAAATAGTTTGCTACAGAACTACGCACAGGAATATTTTCTAATCTCACAAAAGTCTTGTCTCATTTTTTCAACCTTTGAAAGAGCCTTACTAGTTTTTCACTGTCAGTACTCTGCTAGTATTGACCGGTGTAGAGCCTCTGTTCCAGCATGATGATGGTTTTTATAGATCTGCTCTTCCTAGAGACCATTTTGGGATCCATACTTCTCCCTCCCCCGTCTACCATTATCTCTCTGTCTTTGATTTGATTGAAACTTTGTGTTGCAGTATGGATTGATTCATTGCCCTGTCCTTGACTGTCAAAATCCTCGATCCACATGGGTACAGTGCATAGTCTTTTATTATATTGGAAATGTTGAACACGGTTCAGGTGTGGGATGAACATGGCGGTGTAGAAACAATGATTGGCATCAGGGTTGGGATTCTGATTCACACTGAGGTGGGGTTAGCAACTAAACTAAACGATAGCAACTAAAATATAATCTAATTGAATCTAAACAATTATTCTGTTGGCAGAAAGTTAGGAGCAACTATTTTGATTGATGGGTTAGGATAATTAAGTTACCAAGCAAAAATGATAAAATGTTGTTATTTACTGGATGCGTCTTGTCAAAAAAAAAAAAAAAAATGTGACGAAATCTTTGAATCTTTTATCTTTGAATTATTTTACAGACAGAATTATCCAGTCTTTGTGACAACATGGTATTTTATTTTGTTGGTATGCAAGAAATGAATCAACTGTATCTTTTGATGCAAACAGGAAATATCATAAGATGCATGCTGAATGACAAAAACACTCCAAAAAACTGTCCATACTCAATTAGTTTTACTATATTACAACTAATTTTTATTTTTAGAAGCAGTTCCATTTAATTAATATTCAAAATTAATCATTTTGGTTATATGATGTCAGAAAATTGTGGAAAACATAAAAATTATAATATAGTTTACTCTTTTAAGCCAGGTAACGTTTGGCATTTGTTCCATGAAAATTGATTTCAACAGTTCATCACAATAGTTTCAGTCTGTAAATTACATTAACAGACAAATCACAATTGGGACAGAGGGTGGATCTACAGTATATTTGGACCTGGGACTGAGAAGTAGGCTCTATCTGAGTCTCTATCTGGAACTAGAGGACATCTGGGACCAATATTAATTATATTAATAAATGTGTCCATGTCTCCTTTCAGTTACTGTATTTTCAGATAGTTTTGTATTTCAGGAAAGCACGGAAGAGAAATTACAAATTTCAGGGAAAATTTAGGGATCTGTGGTCAGAGATCAGCACTCCTAGTCTCAAGTTCTTGGCAAAAAGTGTTTCCAGGTTTATTTGTCATCCTAATGCTAAGTAGCCTACCATCAGTGTTCTTGTGAGAGCCAAAACAAATACTATCAATCCTGCTAACCTTTCACAATGACTTATAGGACTTGCTCATGTACGTCTGTCTGCTCCACAGACAGCCTCCTGGGCCACTATGGGGTGTGGAACACAACCAGTAGGTCGTCGTAACTGCTCAAACTGCAGAGTGATGGGTCTCCAACTGGGACTCTGTGAGCCAGAGCAAAGATCTGAAGTGAATTTTAATCTTACATGCACTCGGTTACTAAACAGGCAGATGTGCTACTGCTGTGCTACAGGAGAGGAGGCTCAGCTCAAGATGATGAATAACCAAACAACTATTTTCATCTGACTGTGTCTGTTTTCTGTCTGTCTGTCTGTTTTTACCTGTGTCACTTTGCTTACACAACATAACATTACTCTTTCATGCTCTTGTTTCACACATCTCTCTGGCACATAAACAAGAAAAGTGTGAGATGTCACAAACTGCAGTACATCCGCTGCAGTATTTTGCATTTCAGATTAGTGATTGCTGTTGCTGTCTTCTCCTGAGATGCCATAATCCTGATATGATACAGCCATGAGTTTGTTTAGTCAGTCATTTTCACAGTAGACACCTTTTTTCTGATAGTTTTAACATGTGGTTCTCTCTTACCCTTCAGAGACTTGCCTGAGAGGAAGCTATGAAGTTACTGGGCTCCCTGTGGATCCTTTGGGTCCTTCTGATGGTAAGCTCTCTTTTTTTAATTCAATAAACGTTGTAAGGTAAACATTGTTCTCTTCTTCTCATTTTGTCCATTACGTATGCTGCACATGTGTGCATAAGCACAGGATTAAATCTTTCATTAAATAGTATATACATATAATATGTTGCGGACCAGTGGTTTTCTTTTATCAGCAAAAATCTCATGGTTTAATTTTCACTCACACTTTCTAATTAATAATTATGGTTTATAATTAGCTCAGCTTGTTCATTGCAAACTTGGGTGGCCTAAAAGGATAAGAGGATATGTGCTTCAGGACTGCAAATGTTCCCGTGTGTATTTGTTACCTGCTTACTGTAACTGATTGTCACTAAAGTTGTTCTCAAGGATGAAGTGATTAGATTTTGCTGGTCAAAGGTCACTGTGAACTCACAAAACACATTTTTGGCCATAACATAATTCATAGTCATATTTGAAATTCATTAAACTTTTCTGTCTAACAGCAAACATACATATACTTTACAACATATGTATACATACAGTACAGAAATTATGTTAATTATTTCCACCATATGTTTCCACATGTGTAGAAAAAATTGGAAGTTTAACACTAAAAGTATTCATCTGTACCCTTAAAAATACATGATACACATTCCTGCCTTAATATACATCAGCCTCACCCTTATTATTATTATATTGAATACTAAAGCACATTCATCTCTATCTGCTGAATTTATTGCCGGGATGTTGGGGTTTAGGGTGTTGGGCAATTGTGGTTTGCTCCCAACTGCCCACCATATGTAAAATCTTAATTTGAGGCTCCTATGATCTGCTTTGAGCTCAGATTTTAGAGTCATATTCACAGTCCGTTCCAGTGTTTGAGATTACATCACTCAACTTAATTTGGGTGGTGCAATCACCGGACAAATGTTTCAACATAAATGTGATATCTCTTTCAACACTTTCAGATTTGCTTTCTTTCAGATTGATGAAGGCATTATAGTTAAACAAATCAAACTGAAATGAAATATCCTTTGCATGGACTTGCTGCTCTATTTACAAATTACAAAGTAAATGTCATTTTCAACACTGTGGCAGGGGCAGTATTCGTCAAGTTACCAACAGGCCAATGGGATGTAAGCATCATTCCCATCATTCACTTTTAGAAGCTTTTTGTTGTAGAAAAATGGATGTCCTTCATGAGTTATTGTCCCTGAGAAAACATTTGGTCCACTGTTCTTCAATGTTAGTGTGAAATGGAAGTTTACTGCTTCAGTTTCCTTTGCTGCGCAGCATCAAGCTTTTGACATTGAGGGCCTGGATTGTGTCCCTGCCAAATGTTGTGTGCCTGATGTATCTACGCTGTGTACTTTCTTTTTGGAGGATTAATGAATTGTAATAGGTGAGGGGAGGCCTTGACGTGAGAGCTCAGCTCAACTGTTGCTATTGGTGGTGGCCTGGTGGTCGTATGTATGACGTCATTTACTTCAATGTTTGGAGTGACATCATATGTACGGCTGCTAAACTGCTACATGGGACATCAGCATCCTCTTTTACAAAGTTTTATCAGACAGGTAAGAATGATATGTGAAGGTAGGAGGTTTTCATCTAAATGGGGCATAAAGCATGTGAAGACAATCACCAAAGTAATACAATTCCTACAATTACAATGAGTCAGAAGATGCAAGTACATGAGCCTGGCATTGAGAGCGGCTTAATTTTCAGCTGAAATCTTTTGAGATAAGTCAGAGCAAAATGGGCTCTTCATCCTTCACTGAGCAGCAATATCAAAATCAACATTTCGTACATCAGCCGTCTTCATTCTTGCTGCCACCAAATACAAACAGTGGAGAGGAGATTAGACAAGATTGACTATGAGAATATCATCTGCTTCACTTCTTTTGTGAGATCCCAAACACACTTTAATGAGTGGGAAGTGACTAGAATTTTAAAGTGCAGTCCAATTCTCATCAGATCAGCTTTGGAGATGCTCCAAAAACTTACATGCTCATTCTTCCATTTTAATGTTTATCTTATAAAAGGATGCATATCTTAATCTAAGCATGATAGAACTGTGAAATATAACAAATTTAGCTCACATCATCTTCTGAGATTACACTTTATCTTATTTTTCACAGTCAAGGGAATGTAGATCAGAGCAGCAACCACCAAATACACACACTAACACCTTATCTAAACTTAATCCGGTCCAAGTCAGTTTCAGGCATGTTTTCTTCTCCCTCTCCTCTCACCTCTAGTATTGTGTTGTCTCCACAGTGCAGGGCTGCAGCAGACACCAAGACAATCTCAGACCTGTCGCTCAGGCCTGGACAGAGAATGACAAAGGGACAAAGACAGGTGGTCAACCAGGGTCAATACATATGTCTTGAGCTGTCCAACAAAGACCACCAAGAGAATCAAACAGGTGAGAGCAGAAGTGACCTGAAGGGCTTTTAGAATAGATGCTATGGGGTTATAAACATTTTCAAGGCTGTCCTATGACATACACTTCCCGTATATATAACTAAAGACACAGAAAGTGTATGTTAGTAAAAATTTATTATTATTTTTTTTTTTTGCTTCTTCCTCCTCTTGAGGTACATTCTGTGGACGTATGTGGGATGGTTTGTTGTGCTGGAGTGAGACACTAGCTGGGACAACTGTAACGCAAAACTGTCCAGATCATCCTGACCTGGACCCAACTGGTAAGAAAGTTTTGCACTTCTCACACCAGTCCACAACAGCAAACTTGCTGAGCTGAGACCGGTGGGAATTTGGAAATGTTTTCTGCATAACTTTTTAATTCCAGGTCAGCAGGCATCACGGAGACACAATCCAGCCTTCTCTGTGTGTGATGGAGGTGACAGGTCATGGAGCTGATTGTAGGATATAAACTAAGGAAGGAAGTTTTTTAATTATTTTATTAGAATTATTATAATTTTTGTATCTCCATTTCATTATTAGATTGTGCTCTGAGCCTTATAAAAGATAATGCAAGAACTGAAGATATTGTGGTAACAATAACATAATATTAAGATTATTTTAAATGTCACAGATATCCCAACTTTGAATGAGAAAATATAGAAATCTTAGAGTTAGTTCAGGAATAACACTTGGGCCATGCATGTATTAGCTGACTCAGTCATTGGCTATTTCTTGATTTAACTAAGATTGAATGTCAATGTGTTTTTCTTCAAACTTGTGTTATTGCTGAGATTCTTTGGATTTTTCCTGTTCCCTCAAAGAGAAGAGATTTGTATGCCAAAACTAATTGCTATAAACATAAGTGTCTTACTGGAGTGAATGTGTTTTATGCATTGTAAGCCAAGCAAATGTGATTTATGTTGAGCAGTAAGTAGATGTCTCATTAGGTGGCCAAATTCTCTGCTGTAGTGCTTTTGCCCTACAATGCAGCAAGTATTGGAGCATCTTTTCTTTGGATTTTCTGTACTGTAGGTCATTCTAGTTGGGAGGTTCATGCCATCTGCATCTGCATCAAGTTGTTTTTATTAGCTACACTAGCAGTTCTATACACGACAGTAACAGTCCATAAGTCAGTTGCTTACTCAGTCAATCCATCACTTTGCTGCTGACTATTATGAAATTTGATAGGCCTGCAGATTTCCATGGTGGCCATGATCTCAAACACCACCAGTAGATTATGTGGTGACATATCTCAATATCTACTTAATCGATCTGTACCAAATATTTGTAATAATTGTAGCGATCCCTTGGCTTTTCATTTAGCATCAATGTGTAAACACATTTTTCACACTTTATGTTTAGTGCTAATTAGCAAAATTTAAGATTGCTAACACTAAATATTACAATTGCTGAACACCAGCCGGTTAGCTTCTTTGTTAAAATGACAGGAAGCATTTAGCTGCACATACTGCTATAGTTTAGTCTTTCAAAGCTGCTAGCATGGCTGAACACTTCCAAAAAAACAATTCACTGCTACAGTGGAGGAAGACTTACACAACATTTAGTGTAAAGCACAGTTACCATAAAAGATTTATAATCCGGATACAAGGTAGGTCTAAATCATTAGGTCTAAATTAGCCCATTGTGTTTTATCTTTTATCTTTTATATCAAATTTATATCAAAAATTACTTTGGAATTGGTTCTGTGACTGCGCTTAATGTTTAAATTTCATTATAAATAGTTACTAGAGTTTTTACATTGTGAGGAATGTAAGGCTCAATAATGTCTAGCTAAAGAGATCCAGAGTCAAGTCATGTCTGATTTCGGCAATGCACCATGATAGAGAGAGAGGAGGTGAGAGAGAGGACAGAGAGAGGAATGAAGGGTATATGTAAAGGGGAAAAAAGCAAAGAAAATAGGGATTACACAAAAGGCAGGGATGTCAGAATCAGAGAGATGTATGGGGAGAGAGAATATGAATGAGAGAACAGAGAAGGTGTTTTTGTAAGAGATGACCCATAAAGGATCTTCTCAGAATGCTTGAGACATTCAGAGTCCCCTTATGGCTCCTGATTTGAAAACTGATGCTGCCGATATGAGGCTTTGAGAGAGATGTACAGTTGGAAGTGGATGTTGAACAGTTGATGAGCTGTTGGAGAAGACTAGGCAGTTGTTACGGTTGTTGTTGTCAGGAACAATATGATCTCACTCTCAGCTCAGTCATGGATCTACAGTACATGTGGTTTTAGGTCTGACATTTGAGAATTTGCCAGAAAATCACTCCAAAAAGGGAATTTTCTGTTTGACATAATGTTTGATGATGTGTGCCAAGTTAAATAAATCACAGTAGTTCTGTAACTCCAAGATTCAGAGTCAGATTTATGGGTTTGGATGATGCCAGCATACTACTGCTGAAAAACAAAGACAAAGCCAAAGAATATAGAGAGATTCTCTACTGGACATGTACTCAAAACAGAAGCATTAATGTGCCTTTAAGTAATCTAATACAATACATGAAGCTTTCAGGATAATCGTTAATGAATTATGCTGTTCTCAAAATGCCATTAAGTCAATGCATGATTTTTTTTCCTTTACAGAAAAAGTGACAAAATATTGTGACAAACTGGGTAACTGGGTCGAGACTGGCTCCACCTGTCAGCCAGCTTCAAAGGACAAATTAGAGGTATTTGAACATTTACATTTGGACACTAGTTTCCCTGTGAGTAATGGGAGAATGAGACAAAGCTTGCCTCAGTTTCTGTGTGCGAATTTTACATTGCATGTTCAATGTATAATTAGCACATTGATTTTCATGATTTTCTTTCTTTCCCTCCGAAGGAAGTCCTCGATTTTTTATGGGATGCTGCAGAAGAGCTCACTATAGAAGCAACAGGGGTTAACACAGAAATAAGCAACGCTACAAAAATGATCCTTGAGAACCAGGAGAAATGCTTTGAGAAAATGATACGAGATCCTCCTTATGATGAATCAGGTGCCGTTACTGTCTCCTGGAACCCAGTAGGCTACTGTGGTCGACCAACATAATTTCTACATGAGTTTTCATTTTGAACAAATGCTTGAGCAAGAGGCCTGAAAACATTTAATTGTGTTTCAATGTGTTTTTGTTGATGCTGCAGGTCTGTTCTGCAGTCGTACCTGGGATGGGTGGTTATGCTGGGATGATACTCCAGCGGGAACCTATGCCTCCCAAAACTGCCCCATTTATTTTATGGACTTTGACCCCACAGGTGAGCAGTGAAATTTGTATTTACATCTTTTACCTTCTCATGATGAATTGACTTCCAATCATCTGCGGACAGTATTTACAGACTTGATCAGATAATTATTCTTTTCAGAAACGGTAACTAAGTACTGTGGAGAGAACGGGCAATGGTTTCACCATCCAGAGAGCAAAAGGATTTGGACCAATTATACACTTTGTGTAACCACCCATGAGAAAAGACATAAGGTAAAGTATTGTTTATATGATTGATATAATAAACCCTCTTCAGGATTTCATGTACAGATTTTGTATACAGGTTCTTAGTTAGGCTTAGTACTACTGCTGGGTCCTCCTGGAAGTTTGGGACATGTGGCTCGACCGACAATTAAATTATAAGAAAAACATTGTATGCATTTTGCTTCCACTACTCAGGTCTCAAACCATATACAGTACATATAAACAATAATTAATATAACTATAACTATAAACTAATGGCACATATGGTTGGTCTTTCACCTTATCAGAGAATTAACTAATTGATCCTGGCACAAAATTTGTTCCAACTAACACAAATCTCAAATATAAATACAAAGCTTTGTGTTCAAAGATACACAGACACAGGCACCTAATTCTTTCTCGGGGGATCAGATAAATATTGTTTGATTTTTGATAGTTTTAGGATACTAATGTGCACCAAATCAGCCTGAACAGAAACAGATACAGTTACTTAGATAATTACTTACGTTAGTTGAGGATAAAGATAAGTAAAAAGAAATCATAAACAGCAGTTTTGGCAGGTGGGAAGGGGGTGAGGGACCACAATGTCCTCATCATAGCACTCAGACCGCCTATTGATTGGTCTATCCACACAAGTCCTCAAAGCTTAACCACAAAATAGGTTGTTCATCAGTGCCTCCACAAATGACACTTTTGTGTTTGAGAATGCATTCTTGTCAGTCATTAATGACTGATATGACAAATTTCTAGTCAAAATTGTGCCAAACTGGGCAGTTTGCTCTGCTTTAGAGCAACTAAGTCCACTTGCTTGAATTAATTGAAAGGTAGTGATTTTTTTTTTTTTTTTTTTTGATCGATATGTATCAGGGCTCAAGTCATATCTTTGATTAATTCATTTTTAACAGTGAAAAATCTTTTTCCACAGAATGTGAAAATGCTTGAGAATGAATACAAATGCCAAATGAAAATAAATCAAGATTCACCTTTCAACAAATCAGGTACTGATACCTGAGCCTTACTATGCAAAACCTAAAAATACCTCATTTTGAATAAACAATTATGCAATATATGTTATATGTATTTTTGTTGCTGCTGCAAGGTCTGTACTGCAGTCGTAACTGGGACGGCTGGCTTTGCTGGGACGATACTCCAGTGGGAACCTTGGCCTCTCAAGCCTGCCCTGATTATTTTTCTGACATTGACCCCACAGGTGAGCAGTGAGATTCAAAGGTTTTGCTATCTTAAATGTGTACTAATGATTGGTCCTAATCATGAATTGATGGCTGCACAGATTTGTAGAAATTGCAATGTATATATATCACGTAATTGTCCTTTTTATAGAACAGGCAACTAAGTACTGTGGAGAGGATGGGCAGTGGTTTCACCATCCAGAGAACAACAAGACCTGGACAAACTATACACTGTGTGCTGTCAACACAAAGGAAAAGGTTATGTATTGTTAATGAAATAGAAATCAAAGTTCATGCTCCAACAGATCATGAACTAGGCTTAACATTGCTGATGGCTTTTACTGCCAGTTCAATAACACGTGGCCATCTCCACTGTTAAAAAATAAATAGTATGTATGTAGCTTTTAATACTAAATATGTGACCAAACACAGTCACAGGGTCAACTAAGTACAAAGGTATTTCTTTATTGGGGGGCCCCTTGTTTTATTGTCTTCACCCCCCACCCCTACCCGACGCAACTGAGGTTTATCAACTGAAATTCTTTTCTTGACAGAGTGTAAACCATAAACCATATAAACGTGCATTTTTGTCCTCAACAAAAGAAATATGTCATTTCTCCACAAATTTTTCCACATGCCATAACTGTGTGTCACACTTTTTTTCACCCATAGCTGCACTGGTCATTGTGTTATCCTGATCAATAATGACTGGGTGTGTATGTGTGTCACTAAAATGAAGGCAGCCGCACAGCTCTCAGGCGACATTGAGTTACAGACCGCCGAGGAGGCCACAGTCAGCCCTACAGTTAATCCAGAAGAGCAGGAAATCGTGCGAAAGAAAATCCTTGACAGCCAGTACAAATGCTTTGAGAAAATGAATCGAGATCCACTGTATAACAAATCAGGTAGTAATAATATCGACCTTACTGAGGCTCACTCCGTCTCTGTGTGCCTCTCCTCTGTTAACTGTCCCTGTCACTTTGTTGATGCCACAGGTCAGTACTGCAGTCGTAACTGGGATGGCTGGCTGTGCTGGGATGATACTCCAGCGGGAACCTACACCTCTCAAAACTGCCCCAATTATTTTGTGGACTTTGACCCCACAGGTGAGCAGTGACACTCAAGACTTAACCTCTCATGGTCCTCTATTTTAAAGAAGTTAGACCATAAAATATTAATTGCTTTGAGGATGAATTATTCACTAAGGCTAAAAGAACCAGAATACATAAACAATGAACTGTATGGACTGTACTTAATTACTTTCAGAAAAGGCTACTAAGTACTGTGGGGATGATGGTCAGTGGTTTCGCCATCCAGATACCAACAGGACTTGGTCCAACTACACACTCTGCAACGAAAACACTAAGGCAAAACTGAAGGTAATTTATTTCAGCCAAAGTAGCTTGCTATCAAAGAACTAGTGTGGTGACTCAGCATGCTCATCTCTTTTGTTGCCTGGGGTCCTCTTGTATTTGCCGTGTAGGCGGATGGGAGAAAATGTGCAAACTGGAAATGTAGGTCTGACACAGTTGCCCATAGATCCACAGAAATATTTACATATTAGTACATAAATACACAGGGTGAGATCACACCACAGAAATAGGACATTTAGACATGTTGTTTGGTTAGAAGTCACTGATTAACTTTTTGCGGGTATGATTTGTATTTTTAATGAGTTGACAGGTTGTTTTCCAGATCAACAGGATTTGGATATTTTATGTTGGAACAAAACCATTACACTATTTAAAGCTCTCTGTCCCTCAGGCTATACAGTCATTATAAAATGAATGACAGAGGAGTGTCCCATCATACATCATCATATATTAATAACAGTCTTATCAACAACAGCACCAGGCTGCTGTACCAAGCCGCTAACAGCGTTTCCCCATGGAAACCAGACCAGGAGACCAAAGAGCTCATTCCAGTATTTTGCCAAGAAGGACATCAGACACAGTCATGGACTAAAAGAGATGTTTTGTATTGTCTCATATGACTTTTAATTTGTCCACAAAAATCTTTAGTTAAAGTTCCTCTCCAGACATGTTTTACTTGTACAACTATCTAAAAATACCGTGCAATGACTAATCTAGTTTAGGTGAAACAGCAGAGTGTATCAAATGATTTAATCAATATTGGCCATGATACAATACATGGTAATATGGTCATAATGGTGGTTGGTTTGGTCACTCAGTGATCATGGGCACATACAGCCATTTTATTTTCTTCTTCTGTTGTCAATCATGAGTTCTACATCTCATAATTTCTTCTAATTTATACAATTCAAACCAACAATTTGTTATTATTTGTCACAAGTTGATGACAGTAATTGACTGATTATGTTAGAGTTATGAGTTTTTGACACCACAGTTTGCATCAAGCCAAATCTTGCACAAAAACAGACTTTGCCCTCCAAACCAAAAATGCCCTCTGTAATGATTTGGGTCTTTGTGATTGCTTGCTTATTTCTCCTGGTGTTCCATTTATAACAGTTTAATTTTGTTACCCTGAATGTTAGCCACTCCCGCACAACCGCCTAGACATGAGTCAATGAGCAAAACTGCATTCAAATACAACTAAAACTTAGAGAAGGTTACCAAAATGTTTTTTCACCCAACAAATATCCAAAGAAATAACAAAATGCCAAAATTTCTCCTCTGCTGTCCCATCCAGAGCAAGGAAACTGCAAATACCTGCAACTCATAAACAAAACTTTTGCAAAGAACTGCTAGAAAAACCCCTCTCGCTGCATGTAGTCAGTGCACCAGGCAGTTGCAGCAGCTGTCCTGGCAAACCTGGATGAAAGACTAAAAATCTGTCATTCGATCTGAACCGAACCAGAGATCAGCTGCTGCATCTGTTGCCACAGAAACCTGATCTTTGCTGACTCAACCTTCCAGCTTCACAAAAAGGTCTGAGAACAAACTGCCTCGGCTGTAGGATCCAAAAGAGAAATATGGCAAAATAAATGTCCCACAATTTTCTGATAAGGCTGAGGTGATGCCAACTTTTGTTCTTATTTCTTTCTTTCACACCATGAACTGAGAGTGTAGTTTTATATTATTGCATGATTCTCATTTATCTGAATATGTTGATCCTGAGTCTTCATAATCTCATTTCACTGTCACCAAAAGTGTTTATTTCTATTCACCATATGTATTCATTCAATCTGTTTCATATTACCACAGATTGTATTATTTATTATATGTACTATGAATAAACCAAATATCTGCATTCCTTAAAGTAGTCATAATTTGGTTTTATTCCTGCACGTTTAAGTTGTAGCCCTTATTATATATTATGTTGTATTCAGGAGGTTCAGACTGTTGATTAACATGTTGACTGACATCCTTGGTCCTATTATTATACACGGAACATTTTTATCAAACTCAATTGAGAAATTAAATAGTGATCAATGGTTTCCTCCATTTTCACATACATACAAAATTGGTTAAAATAATATGGGAGTAAAATGGGAGTAATTAAAAACTTATTGATTACATGTGCGAGTGTTGCATTTCTTTCTGCTGTAAAGTTGGGTTTAGCAGTATCATTATACATTGTTGGCACAGAAACTGGAAGAAACTACAAATATACGTTTTTTCCACAAAATACAACATATGGTACCTGAAAGAAATTGCATTTCTTTTGTGTTGTTTCACTCTAATGTTTGCCTGCTAGTAATGCGACACGTTATCTCTATCTTGTTTGTGTTTTGTTTTTTTTTTTTGTTTTTTTTTGCAGTCAGCATACATCCTGTTTTACATGGCCATTGTGGGTCATGCTTTATCCATAGCCTCCCTGCTTATCTCTCTGGCCATCTTCTTCTACTTCAGGTAATGAATTAAATTTGTTTCTGTCCTTCGTGTGAGAATGTAGTTGTCATTGCAAGTGGATATTCAGCATGGTTATGCTATGATGACAATGGCTGTCACACATTGTCACAAGGCAATGATGATAAAATGATTAATCAATGGTAGATTTTCCCTCAATGGCTCAATGGTCTTTGCTGTCTTCAGTGTATCTGAAAGATTGGGACTGGGCTTTCGCTACAGTCTCTTTCAGCCACTTGAGTTCTCATTATGAGCAGCACTTTGGTCTGTCAGCAGAATCCTCAGTCTGCTTCTGCCTCACAGTTTGAAACACTTGCCCCAGAGACACACAAAAGATGTACAGTCAAATAAGTTGATTGTGTGTTCACTCATAGGGCTACTCAATGGCAAATGTTTAACACTATCTAAAAGTATGAAAGGAACCGCTGGTGTAAACACAATATTAAATATCACTGAGTAGTATTACCATCGTCACTATCACAGATTAATGTTGGCTATCAGCCTGAAAGTAGTCCTGCTGTTCCACTAAGTGTAATTTATACAACTTAAAGTTTTGCTAATTTCATGCAGACTTGGTTTCCTTGTAGAGCACATTTATTTCACGGATATTTAGGATTCAAAACTGGAGAGCTGTGACGTCCATTAAATGCGTTGGTGCTCTGCTCTTATTGGAAACGTGGGCACCTGAGTGTGTTGCTCATTAAGGACGTTCATCCCAATGTACTGCTTAATACCAGAGGGAAAAGAGGCACATTTAATTGAGATACTGCTGTTGAAATTCAATTAGATAAGAGTTGAAAATTAAAAAAAAAGAACATAAAGGAAGGAGAGGGATAATATTCAGTTAATGTCTGCGAAATCTGGGAATAATAAAGCTTTAGAAAAAGTGAGCAGACTGTGCAAATGTCTGCAACTTTTTTAAACTTTATATGGTTGTAAGTTAATCTCTGGGACAGAACACAATCAGCATTGTTTTTAATGGCACAATGATGTTGAAAAACCTGAATGTGTGCTGCCTGAGGAGAGAAAAATAATTTTATGTTCTGTAACATTATTTGGATGAGTTACTTTGTTTGGCCATGTAGTTCTCGAATGCCGCGGTTGTAAAATTTGACATGTTGAGGGGTGGTGACCTCTGAAGTGCAGCTGTTATCCAGAACCGATCTTGTACGAGACCCTCAGTGTGCTGCAAAGTTTTATACGCACTCATAAATTTAGTGGCCATGTTAAGGGCAGGTGCATTATCGTAAAACCCTGCTGAGAGTCAAACTCTTAGTGCAGCTATGTAGCAATATTAAAAATCAAATTAAGATCTCAATAAAATGACAAAGATATTGGCTAAGAAAGCCTTTTATTTATTTTTTCTTTTTAACCATTACTTAGCATATTTATAGCCAGAACACTTAAAATATCGGAGGCTTAATGTTTCTTATAAGATCCAGATGTGAAACTTACAATGGTATGTGGTGGTGTACAGCTGCACTCTGTTATTTATTATCCTACATCAACACTGTCAAGATTCCCAGATGAAAATACTCCAGCTTGCCGTGAAAAACAGGAGTTGGTTGAACGGCCGATCCGAAGACATTAGGACCAGTGACAGTATTAACAACATTGCCATAAGAGTTCAGTCTGTGTTTTGACATCTTCTTTTAGATTAAAAAAATCCTTTGTATATAAGCATTCAGCAGCTCCTGCATCTCCTTTTGCTCCATTTCTGTTCACAGTAACCTCTTGAAGCGACAGTGAGAATGTCCAGTTGTATATGTTGTTTTGTCCCGGCCTTAGGAGACTTAGTGCTCTTCCTGTTTTAAATGAGTCTCAGGGGTTTTATGACTCAACAAAGATAAAACTGGCCAGGAGCAGTAACAGAATATAACTTTGTAAATTGCAGAAGACGTATTTATAGGAGGCTGTATTGTTGGAAATATATTTGGTGCAAGGTTTCATTCTTAAACACACTGTCAACTGCAGTCTGTTTAATTGCTGCCTTCATTTTTAAAACATTATTTAATCATAAACAACAAAAAGATGCTACCGGATATGAATGACAAATTTGATTCAAAAGTTATTCTTGCGCGCCCGGGGAGCATTTCATTGTGCTATTAATTCTGAGTGGCCAGCCAAGGTAATGAGGAAGCACCCATGAGATTCATTATGCATTATTTAACAGCACTAGCATGTACCGTACCGCATTTAGGGGCAATCCAGCTTGTTGATCCCAGGGATTTTTACCATCATTGTACTATTAGCCTGCCAGTCATTTCAGTTGCTTTGTTTTGGCAGGTTGTAGTCGTCTTTAATGCTACATTTTTATGTGTCAGAGTAGATTTTATTCCCATGGTGTTGCTTACTTATTTTATTTTTTTTCAATGAACCGAATGACATCTCTCCTCACACAGGAGTCTGAGTTGCCAAAGGATCACGCTCCATAAGAACCTCTTCTGCTCCTATGTTCTCAACTCAGCCCTCACCATCATCTACCTTGTAGCAGTGGTCAACAATCCTGAGGTGGTCGGCAGAAACCCAGTAAGTCTGAAGGAACAACAGTGCTTTGAGCTAAATGCTCACATTAGTCTGCTAAAATGCTCATAATAATGCTCAAAATTTGATTTCACTCATTGCCCTTTATTTACGAATCATCACCTGTGGAATCAATGGTAACTTTCTTACATATAGAGAATTTTATTATGAAGTCAGAACATTAGCATTGGAGGAGTTGCAATATACATGTTTGCATGTTTTTTTTCCCTCACAACCTTTGACAGACAACTAAGCTAATCTATACAGACACATATTCCAGCAAGAAATGGCAGCAAGTAGAAATAAAAAACATGGCGAAACATGGCTGTAAAGTTCACTCCACAGCTAAAGACATGACATGTATCCAAAAATAATAAAAAACAGAAACAGAAATTTGGCATAAAGAAACTAAAGTTGAGAGCACGGACACATTCATTCTGTGTATTGTCATCATCATGTATGAAAACACCAGTCTTTCCCCAAAATAAACCAGACAATGGACATCTGCCACGTGTGCTACTTTAATGCAACAATTCATGTTAGCGATGACTGCAGTGTTAACAGGTGGAGCTTTACTCCAGACTCTGTCAATACAGGAGTTAATCAGTATTATTGATCAGTCACACAGGATCAGGAAAAGAGACTCAATACCTTCATTTTCCATCCAGACCCATTAGTTTGCTCGTCTATCATCTGTCACCAATCCTCAAACAAATACTCTAAACACAGAGCCTCAGCAACAGTCATTAATCAGGCCTCAACACACAGTAACAGTATGAGCTGTCTTACCTTGAAAATGACATTTATTCCAGAAGCATGTTTCCTTCTTGAGATAATGAACATTTTGCACTCATTACTTTTGAGATTTGTGCAGTTTTAGGCACAAACTTTTCATGTTGATCCCCTCATAAGCTCTCACCACATGGCTGTGCTCAGAACCTGCTATTGCTCAGAAACCCTATTCTGGAAATTTTCATGGCTACGTATAGAAAAACATTTTCACTCTCAAATAAAATGTTGGACAGAAAACGTAGGCTTCTGATTTGTGATTTCAGACACAAAAATATTGTTCACCAGCTTAGCTTTATTGGCATGCTAAAGTTTTCTAATTATTTTTATATTTGTAATTTAAATATAAACCATTTTGCAGCTCAAGAACTGAACAAAATACAATTTAGACCTGATAATGTTGCTAAATAAAGATAGATAAAGTTACTTTTTCACCAAAGACATTACGATACTGGTCAAGATGCTTCAGTCTTCATACGGGATGATTTCAAAGCAGTGGAGTTAATCTTCCACTGCCTTTAAATGAGATATGGCTAATGCAAAACTAAATAAAAAGGGAGAAAAACTCATTTTAAAATTCATTTGTGAAGCCAAGAAATACAATTCCAATAGTGTTGCTATATAGTTTAAATATTTAAGTTTATCCTAATTAGTATTTCATCTGAATGTGCCATATCTTGGTATTGTTGCAAAGTCGACAGGCAGTTTTTTTTGTGCTCCTCCACATTCTCCTGTTTTGGAGCCGGATTGAATGCCTTAAGTGAATTCTTTGAAACCCTGAGGTCTGCTTAGGTAGAGATGATAAATCTGTCATGTAGGAATGTCTTGCTATCAGGACTGAGCATAAATTCATGTGTTACTCTTCAAGAACCACTCCTTTTTGGAAATCAAAATAATGAAAGTTAAGTTAAGGTTTTTTGGTGCCTCTTAAAAGTTTTATTATTGCAGAGTTTTTCCAACTCCATAAAAGGATCATATCTGATTTGCTTTAATGTAGAATTGAATAAAATTGTGTCAGAATATTAGCTGCTTATAAAAGTTATAAGCATTAAGTTTGTAAATTTGAGCTAAATAAAAGAAAGAATGGACATGTTGTCACACGAAAACCACAAAAACAGCAGTTAGGATTGTATAGGTTGGCTCATATTTCACACAATCCGTTTAGTCTCAGCCTGCTTTGAGCTGGAGCATCACTGGCTCGACAAAGCACTGGAAACATCCAGGATACAGTGAAGGTTTGGCTCATCCTAACTGCTGTCTAAATCCACATCCCATTTCTAAATGTATCCAAGAAGCAGACAGGAATTGCAGCCATAATTGTCAATGTGCGGAAATATATATAGATATATAGATTTGTGCAACATCTCCCTCTCATATCTGAAAATGTGTTTGTGTTGAATTCATTGCTTCCTGACAGAGGACTGTCAGGTTGTGCTAACTAAAATTGGTCAGTGTGGCCCTGGTTCTCATGAGCGGGCCAAGGAACAAATCACTAGCACCATTGATTGGGATTCACATGTGTCTGTTGGGACACATTTTAAATTTACTTCTGCCAAACTGAGACTTAAAAGCCTTCTTTTCTGCACTGGTGATTTAGGAATCGTGGATTGTGGTGGAGATTTGCTCTCACAGAGAAAACAAGCTCTTGTTATTCTCTCTGGTGTGGTGATACAGAGTCTGGTTTGGCCTGCCAGCAGTGTGGAGGAGTGAATCCCCAAAGCTTATGTCAAACCAGGGAGGAGGCTGAAAACATGAGAAACATCTAAATGATCTATAGCAGTATGATTTGTAAACCAGAGCATTGTCGGTAACTTTAGACAAACCTCGGTTAGCTACAAAACAAACAGGTCTGAGTTGGTGAAAAGTAAGTGACCTGACTCTCTGTATACTGATACGAGTCCATGTCTGTTATAGTGGAGATTTCTCAAGTGGAAAGGGAAATGCAGGAAAGTGAGGAGGACACATGTGGCTAAAAGTTTAGAAGTGAATGAGTGTGTTTTGAGCTAAGAGGACCCCTGAGATCAGCAGTTAATAGTTATGCCAGCATATTTGAATTATACAGTGGCTGCATGTATGCTCTTTTAACACAGGACTGCAAACCAGAAACCCTAAACCTTTATATATTTATATCTATATCTATATGTGTGTGTGTGTGTGTGTGTGTGTGTGTGTGTGTGTGTGTGTGTGTACACAGTTTAATTTTGTCATATCCCCCATAAAAGAAAAAGGAGTCAATCAATGTATTTAGAACAATAATAATACCAATTACAGCTATCACAAATTTCACTGCATCAATAATATCAGCAAGTATTGTTGATTCCTCAGAGGGGAGCCCAGGGCTATCATGAGCAATAAATGAGGTGGCACTGTGGATAATGGCGTAAGGATTGTGATCATCCAGCATAGATAGTTTAGTGAGTATAGTGAGCAAAAACTCACTTTGTTTGTAGAACAAACTTTAAATTAATAAAAAAGAGGTTTGGAGAGGTTCAAAAGCAGACATAAAAAATAGCATCGTCAGCATAGAAGTGGACATCACAATGCTTGGTAAAGTAAGTGATAAATGATATTTATTTTCTTGTTAAGAAAATAAATATTATTTATGCATACACTAAATAGCAGGGGGCGTGACATTGATCATTGTGGGACACGTTAAACAACTGTTTTGGTAACTTGGTTTGAACCATGATCAACAACAGACTCTATCAGGGAGTTTTGATTTGAACCAGCTGTGTGCAGAATCATCAAAACCAGCAGAAAGTATGGGAAGCCAAGGAAGAAAAAACATGTTTTTTGTAATACTATACAACATCAAAATACATTTTGCACTATAATGTTGAGCTTTCTGAGCAGATGCCATAGACTAAAGAAAAACAGTATTGTTTTGCAGCAGGAAATGCTGGAGCAGATTTGGTTTTACCACCACCTTGGTTTTTATTAGAGCCAATTTGGGCAAAGCTGACAAAAGAACTGGAACAAGAAAACAATATGGGTTCTGCTTTTTGTGTGGGTACAGACACGTTCATGGGAGCCTTTGACAGACAATCATTATAAGAATCATAGCTTATGGAGCAAGTGTCTTGATAATTACAGCATTAATAGACTATGATTAGATGAGCTTGACATGTAATATGTCATCAAAGTTATTACTTTCAAGAAATTATTATAATGATTCAATCAAAGCAACAGAATACATAATGTTATCATGTTGCATAGAAATGTTGAGTAGAAAATTGCATAGTAGCCCACTGACACACACATACAAATATGCACTTGCTTCTTCGTGCAAAGCGACATAAACACAATAAACGCGCACTCCAAATACAAAGACAAATCATCATTTCCATCTCAGCTCTCCTTCAGCACCAGAGGGGGTAAATGAATAAACATCCTCTCAGTCTGGAAAGGATAATACTGGCTAATGATTCAGTGCCATGTGTGCAGAAATATCTGCTTAGAGCTTTAGGTCTCCCACTGCGATGATACCAGGAGTGTTAAAACTGAATTGTTTTAATGGGTATATTGCTATATAAAAAGTCAAAAAATAGACAAATCAGATAAACTGTTTGGGGTGTCTCTGCAGGTTGGATGTAAGGTGTTGCACTTCTTCCACATGTACATGCTGGGCTGCAATTATTTCTGGATGCTCTGCGAAGGCATCTACCTGCACACGCTCATCGTGGTCGCTGTGTTTGCAGAGGAGCAGCATCTGCACTGGTACTACCTCCTGGGCTGGGGTGAGTCATCAGCATTTAATTAACAGATTGTTTCTGGATTGGTTTTTTTTTCTAATTTTATGGTATTTTATTTTATTCCATTGTGCATGTTTAAAGATTTATATTTTTTATGTCCACAATGGACTGAGTCACAGCTTGAAAAGTCAGCATGCAATTCAACAAGATGGATTCACAGTCTAACAGCCGCAATTTACTCGTAACCACCCAGTACACGTGGAGTATGTCAACCTGGAGATGTTGACAGCTTTATTGGCCCTCCTGTTGCTCAGTTCTGCTACTGTCCTGTTTTTCACCTTGTTTCGAAACAGGTACGATAGGTGTGGTCTGTCAAACAAGTAGGCGATGGAACTGCTGTAAATGGATGGTCACTGTTAAAAACGGGAGGTTGACCTTAAGGCCGTGTGCGTGTATTTGGGTGTGCGTACGTATGTGTGTGTGTGTATGTGTGTGGAGTATAGCCAGTTTGTCAGGTCCATCTGTGGTCAATATGCTGCAGGGCCCCAGCTGTGCCTGCAAATAGACTGCACTGGGATTCATGTGTTTATATGCAGCCAAAAAGAGCCCAGATTCATTTTTTTATTTTATCGTTTTTTTTTGTGTGTTTTTTTTTAATGGAATGGATTTTAAAATCAACAGGATTGTTAAGGGAAATTATTCATGTGCTGTTGTTGTTCAGATTGTAACAATAAAGCTGCATTAGGAAAGTCTGTAGAAACTAGAATTAGAAAGTTGATCCACTGCATTTCAGCCTTTCCAAGAATTAATGCCATGATATCTCTAACGTAATAATTTATTTGATGAGGAAGCCTGAGACCAACGACACCACTGACCGAGCTAACCGCACTTTTACTGTTGCGTAAATGACAAATGAATTTCACTAAATTCACTCAAGACCTCATATGGCCGCCGCCTTTTTTCCTGTCTAAGGCTTTCCACTAGTCCCTGCATCCATCCACGCCGTGGCAAGGAAAAAGTATTTCGATGACAAGTGAGTAATGTTCCAGAAACTTCTGCAAATAAACAGGAGATGTTTACATATGTGCTCGGCTGTGTGTGTGGCAGTGAGTGAGAGTGTGCAGATCTGTACACGTGCATGTTTTTGTACGTGTGTGTGTGTGTATGTGTCTTGGGCGGCAGACAGCACTGACAGATATGTTTTTCCTTCTGTAGCTGTTGGATGAGTGTGGAAACCCATCTGCTCTATGCAGTTCATGGTCCTATAGTGGCAGCACTTCTTGTAAGTCTGCGAGTCACCTGTTTCAGCAAAATATAAAACACACTCTCATCGGTTTTGTAATTTTGGGTTTACCTCTTAATTGCAACAGAAAAAAGCTGTTTTTTTTTTCTGTTTGCAGGTCAACCTCTTCTTCCTACTAAATATTATAAGAGTGTTAGTGACCAAGTTGAGAGACACACACCGGGCAGAATCCAACATGTACATGAAGGCAGTGAGAGCCACCCTGATCCTGGTGCCGCTGCTAGGAATACAGTTTGTCATTTTTCCCTGGAGGCCAGAGAACCGGCTGGCTGGGGAGGTCTACGAGTACATCATGCACATACTCATGCACTATCAGGTACGTACTGAGCCGACAGCCAGGCACGAAATGAATCCAAATTTCCATTAAAATACCTGGTATGGGGCTCCGTTCAATGAATACCATAGGGCAGAAAAGTGCTGCTTCTCTGCTGTGGGTTTGAAATAGTTTGCATTTCTGGCCACACCTAAAAAATAATTAAGGGAAACACAATTGTCTGTAAGCATGTATGTTACAGACAGTTGTTTGAAACAAAGGATTAGATTTCAGACCCAAACCAATACTGAGCATTAAAAAAAAATGTGCAAAGAAAAAGCAGAAATCCTGAGCTCAGCACATGTTGGTCTGGACCTTTGGGCTGTGTCAGGCTTGAGATTTAGCTATTTGGCATGCTTGAAAGTTTCCACCCATAAAATTTGTTTTCTCGTTGTTATCGATTGGTGTGACTCACTGCTGAATTACCTTTTAAGGACCAGTTGGGCACTCCATTAACTTTATTCAACTACCATATAGGGACTTTGTTAAACAACAGGTTGGCTGTCTCTTCAATTAATTTACTAACCAGAGAGAAGTGTGGCTCCACCAGATTTTCTCTGGTTTCTGGTCTTTTCGTGAATATATGTATATTTTTAATTTTGTACACTTTTGCTTTTTTTCAAGGGTTTACTGGTGGCGACAATATTCTGCTTCTTTAATGGAGAGGTAAGCACCGTTCATGTATCTACACATATTATCAGTCTGGCTTTCCTGCAGTTATATCAACACTGAAATCTGCCTACCAGCATCTCGAAAGCTCACTAATTAAGTTATATTTTATTTGTTTAATTAGTGACCTTCAGGGGTTCTTGTAGGCGAATTTTGTCACCTTTAGCCAGGTCAGGCTAGCCTGCTTCCCATTGTCTCCAGTCTTTTTGGTAGCCTGGCTCCAGCTTCATGTTTAATGGACATGAATGTGGTATCCAAGAAAGTCAAAAATTTAAGAGTGTTAGGTCCTAAAAAATATAAATTTTCAGTAGCATGAACAACAAAATAACATTGCAGTTTTTATAGAGCCATTGGCCTTTTTATAAAGGTTGATCTGCAAGCTGCTCACTGATGGAGCAACACAACTGCTCATTGTCTATGACATTAAATATTAAACATCAACCTCCATCAAGCAAAACATTTTCCCATTTTGTTTTCTGGGTCAAATCTCTGAGATCTTACATCTGTACCTGATAGCATATCGAGAAGTGACCCATGAATGTCAAACACAGCCTGAAAGTTGCTTGTTGGCATCAGAGGCTTGAGCAAAAAGTTTAAACTTCACAGAGATGCTACATCTGTCACTAGTCCAGATGTAACAGGTTATAAAGCATTGTGCTGCTTGTTGCCTCAATCCAGTGCTGTGGCAGTAAAAACTGAAGGGTCATGTCAGGTGAAGGGTAGGACATAGTTTATAAATGATGTGTGGTTTCCAAGCCCAGCTGGAAATTGACTCTCCTTTCAGGACCTTGTGTCAGCCTTTTTCTGTCTGTCTGCAGCTGTCCAACAGCAAGCATCCTAAACTTAGTAGAAGCACTTCTCTAAGTGAGCTGGATTGTGATTAATGGTTGATGGCGTTGTGGAGCCCTTTCAGCTCCACCGACTCATTGGGTTGGAGACACTTTCAAGTCTCCGCAAAACAAAGCACGAACAATAAATGCTTGTAAGTTGAATAGGACCTTTTTAGCGGGTCATTAGACTAAATGACAATGTGAGCAGCAGAGCCACATCAGACAACTATTTTGTTTCTGGTTAAGACTGATGTGCTTTTTTAATATTTCTGGAGTTACAGTGAGTGAAAATTATGCTGTGAAATTATCTACAGAGATACTTCTTTGAGGAGAAGAAAACAGGCCAGAGATGCATAAACAGAGAGTTTAAATACGCAGCATGATGTGTCTGGCATGGAGGAACTATTGTGGGGTTGTGCTTGTTTCACTCAGTTTGGAAAATAGGTCAGGTATTAGCTCATTCATGAGCAGCTAAAATTCAATAGAATAATCCTAAACAATGTAAACAATGTGCTGAGTATAAACAATGTGTAGAGCATATGCTGGAAGGGTGAGCCTGCTTTTCTGGGCGACACAGGGTCAACAAACATTAACTGTCACAAGGGAATGAGAGGGTTTCTTTGCTTCACTCACATAATGACCAATTCAGCTCCCTTAATCAGGACACAGGCTTATGGAGCTGGGCTCAATTCTGTTTTTTGATTTCAAGGCCAAACTGCACAGACCTGCCTTGTTTCTTCAATGGCCCCATTGTGGCGTTAGGTCGATGAGACAAACAGCTTCCATGCTGTATTTGTGATATCAAGCAAGAAGTTCTACATGGAAGCTACTCTTTTGTCTCATTATAACAATTAGTGTCATGATTTACATCATTAGATCACTGTGTGTTAATATACCCACAGCAATTACAGTCGCGTTAGAGTGTTGCAGAATAAAATGATTAACATTACACAGCGGGAAGTTTGCAGCTTGAGTTTGTGTTTTTAGGAGCTTGGTTCGCACTCCAGCTCTTGTGCAGCTAATCAGTCAATATGTATGAAATGCTGAATTGATACGCAGATCAACAGAAAATTAGTAATCACATTTTTTTTTTGCCAATTAATCACTCATAAAAGAAACATGTCACAGTCACTGTTTAAAGCTTCTCGAGCATGAAAATTTGCTACTTCTCTTTCTTTCATATCACTTAGAATTTAATGTATTTTGGGTGTGAGTGTTGTAATAACAACCTATAAATAATGATCTCATTCTGTGGGAGTTCAGATTGTTATTGTCGATCTTGAAGAGGCTTGACTTTGGATGTTGAGCTGGTTGTCACCAGGAGGTGACTCCGTTTGTTCAAATTTGTCTAAAATTGGGAGCTCTTCTGAGTTTTTCCAGGCATTTATTGTTTAGTTTAATGTTGCCATTCAGTTTACTGAGGTTTACTTAGCTCCAAACAGAAAAGGATTTTGAAAACATTTTTTAAGCATTGTGTAGCAGACTATATGGACAAAATTTGCCATAAATGGTAGCTTGCTGTGCTGTATATTCTCTAAATGCAGTCTGTGTTTTGTCTCTGAATAGGGTGAGAGTCTCTTTAGAAAGAAGTTTTTTGGGCATGGAGGGCTGCTTTTCTTTTGTTTTTGGACACATCATTTTTTTCATGCCTTTGCCCTAAACACACACATCCATGCAGCAAAAGAAATAAAAAATATTTCAGATCTTGGTTGGTATATTTTTAGCAAATCCCCAAACTTTTCATTTAATATCACAGTTGCTGATCACATCAGGGACTAAATACAGTGTTATTTACATGTTTCCAGCATAATAATGGGTTTCGTGAAAGTACTATATGGATTTGGTTTCCAGCAGAATAATGATCGTGGACATCCCTCCTCTCAAAATGGTCCTGACATTTGTTGCATGTGTAATTACTGAAGTACTGGAGGAGTTGTAAAGTACCCTCATCAGTTAAATTGTGCAGAAGAGCAAAGACAAAGAGTCAGCGTCAACTCTTTGACTTTGTTAATGATTAATACAAAGTGCTATTTCAGTCAACCATAAACAAAACAGCTATAAAGAAGAGTGGCATTAATGTACATTTTTAGCATAAGCATGGGGCCAGTTTTGCTAAATTTATCCACAAGGAATGGCTGTGCATGACTTTGTACCACATTCCTGAAATTATAGGCCAAAGATAAAATGCAAATATTTGTGTTGATATTGTTAAATGGCTGCAAGTGTTTAATCAACCAAGGGGAGGATCCTCAAACACCCTGAGGGGGTGACACATGAACAGAGAACTAATTTGTCATTACATGATTGAATTTTTAAAATACAGCTGAACAGAAGTTACATCTTTCTTCTCTATAATGATGCACAACTTGGTCACATCTCAAGCAAAGTGACGTAGGTGTTTGAACTTCCTGACTGACGTCTGCTAATACGTTTGAAATCTGAGTGATCCACACATGCTGTTGCACTTATGCTCACATCGGTTAATATCACCATCATCAGTTGGATTGTCACAAAATGGTGTTTACATGGGCACCATGCTATTCCCATCTCAGTGCAACTGCATATTGATTTACATGTAAATTTGGACATCTGATGGAATCATTTTGTGGTCAAAGCAGAAGAGGGAAAAAAAAGTTCTGGAAAAATGTTTGAGCAACTTTGACAACTGAGAACACAAAGAGTAGACATTTGTGTGGTCCTATGGAATATGCGAGGACTAAGGGGAAACAGTTGGACAGTTTCACGAGACAGTATTTTTTCAGGTGCAAACAACAAAATTAATATCTACAAAAACTCAAATGTTCCCATCATAGTGATGACCTCACTGTTTCCTGTGTGTGATGTCTAGGTGCAGGCAGCTCTAAAGAGACAGTGGACACAGTATAAGACCCAGTGGGGTCAGAGACGGAAGGACCACTGCTCAATGCGCTCCACGTCCTACACAGCCACCTCCATCACAGAGGTTCCCGCCTTCATGTACCATCACGACTGTAACAGTGAACACTTGAACGGGCGCCACACAGAGGACTCTGAACTGGTGGCACTAAAAGCTGGGGAGACATACGCATGAGTCACACTGAGGATGAAGAGCGTAGCAGTGGGAGCAGCCGAAGAGGAGCAATGGAGATGTAGAGTGGAAAGCAAATCCCGCCATATCTCAGTGATTAAAATCTCAGAGGCTAATGCTGGTTTGCTCAGCCCAGGACAATAATACGGGTCTGGAAATACAGAGCTCATTGGGATGGAGATGGTTTAGCTACAAGACTGAGACTTCATTTTAACTTTACATTGGTGTTACAGCTGCTCTTCAGAACTTTGATGTTGAGAACTTGTGGCATGAGACGAGCTGCTTTTGACATGTGTCACTTGCTGAAGCTGCTAAACTGTGTGAGCGTGCTCACTGTGACTGAATCCTGTGCTGGTGCAGAGATGGAAACAACTGTGTGATAATGACAGCCAGGTCATTACAATGTGTGAGGTTATGGCAGTTCTGGATGCAACAGTGACGATGATACCAGTTATGATTGACATGATGGGGAAGTGATTGACAGTTATGATGATGATTATCAAGGTGATGCTGAATCCTTCCTAACCTCACCTATACCAAAGGGTACTGTATGTTGGTCACAGCCATGAAGGGGTACACTGTGTACAGATGAGCACAGATGTGGTACCCTGAAGCAAAGGACACACACAGACACACACGTACACATCAGCCAACACTACAACCCTGATCATATGTGCCATGATAGAGGTCAAAGTTTCAAAGGATCCTCTGTGCTTAAAGCTCTGGAATTGTGTACATAATCTATGATCTATACATTTTATCTGAAGAAAATGTTTTATTTTTATTTCCTATTAATATTTTATTCTTTCCAGTTCCTAAGTTTGTGCTAAGTGTTCGTCCTGTGATGCTGCAAAATCCCAACTGCTTTGTTGTTTTGCAGCTGCTGAATTTGTGCCGATGCTGTGCCAATCACAGGGCTGAGAAGCAAAAAGAAGCTAAGTGCAGACATACACACATGCACATAGAAAAACTACATAAATAAAATACATAAATAAAAACTTTATTTGAGGTTGAACAGCCACCAGAGTTGTTTCACTGTGTTACAAGTCAGATATGCTATCAGTTGTGCCAATGATTCTGACAGAGAAGCAGTTTCTCTGCTGCACTGTCTGATTTTATTCTCAATCATCCTTTGTCATGATCATGACACCTTTAATCTATCTTCTATTTGTTGAAAATGTGATGTTCTGTTTACTCCTTGCATATTTATTCATGAAGCCTGTAGCCTTTTGTATGAATGGGCAAAAAGAAAAGCTCACTAAGATGAGATGATGAGAGGATGACATCCTTACAGTATGCACCAATTTTAAATTCTGCTCATAAACACATGTTCACATCTTGCTCACGATGTTGCACTGCCAATGAAAAGAATGTGTCATAACACCACATAACTCTTAAGGTGTTGTTGATTTGTCATAAGATTTAAGAAGATGAAAGTTGCAAGTTGCAAGTGTGAATACACAAGACCACAGTCAGTTTGCAGGTCGTGTGTTTATCCATGACAGTTACTTGGAAGCTTAATAAGCTTCAAAACTATATATCCAATATCAGAATTTAAATTATCCCAGGGAAAAACATTCATTACCCCAGAGCATATAGCTAATAGCTGATAAAGCTTGTAGTTGGCTCAGACTGCTGTGCTGAGCTTGTAAAACACAAGTGAACACGAAGGATAAGACTGGTGATGTGTTCTATTGTTGTTATTGTCAGCAAAACCCATGAAAAAAACAAAACGGACAATATTTTAGTTGACGTCCCTACTCTGTTTTTATGACAACTATTGGTTCCTACTGAAGACCTACTTGTTTAAAGACTCAGCTGTTTTACTCAAACAGAAGTGAATGTTGCATTTGTTGGGACCTATATTTGGTGCTCTATAGTATTTATAGCCCAAGGACAGCATATGTGGGAATGACACAACATAAACCAGTTACAAATTGTTACAAAGAAAAATACAACAGCAAGGCTCATTAATGTGTTTTTAATAGTTTTTAGACAGAATTGAATTCTATGGCTCAGAGGAATGAAATTTATAACATGAATGATTCATTCATTTTGGATGGGGCTCTTTTCATGGGACATTAACAAGAATATAGAAAATGGCACCGCTTTTTTTTTTTTTTTTTCCAAAAAAAATTAACAAAATCCAATTTGACTGTGTAAGGTGAGGTTTTCATTTTTACTTTCAGACTCTCAGACTCAATTTCTGTCTGTTTGGGTGCTTCTGTGTTATTATCTATTCAATGTGTGGTCACTGTTTCTGTAATAATATTTTAGGTTGTCTTGTCATTGTCAACTGGAATAACTGTTTGACAGGGATTTGTATTTGAGATAATGAGGGGTATAATTGATTACAGTTAAAAATGTATCTATGGACCTCTGCAATTAACCTAAGACAAGATTGCACATTTAACAGTATAGAATGGGGCTGTGAAGTTTACTTTGTAATGTATTGGTTTATTAATTAACAATAATATATAACACAATATTAATTATTGATATAATTAAAGATACATTGTTGACATATGCTTACTGCAAAAAACAGGACCATATGACCACAAAAATTACATTCAAATATACAGTGGAGTTTTATCTGGAAAGAAATTTGAGCACTCACCACTGCGATCTAATAACATTAAATTAATCTAATCAGGTCACCAAATCAAATCCTATTAATCAAATTATCAAAGTGACAGATGCAGCTCTTACTAGCTGTACTTTAAATCTGCAGTTTAGCCAGCAGCAAGATCAAGATCTGCACACGCTTCACTTTACAATTCCTTTAATTCCTTTTTGAATAAAGCAGAGATTTGGCTCTCTTGCAATACTATAGTTCAATAACTTTGCTGTTATAGCTGTTATATAGGAGAAATGGAGAATGACAATCAATATGAGCAAATGACATCATCGTCCTATGATGGCAGAGTAGGTTTTAGTGCTATTCATATTCTCATGTGAAATTTTAAAGTGTATTATTTATTTTACTATGAAATGAATCTTCCTCTTCATCTTTAAAATGGTGATTTGCCTTGGACACTGTAAGACATGTTATCAATCGTTTGGGTTTGGAGAAGACAGATGCTGTATATTTTGTATGTCCATGCCCATGTAAATACAAGCAGATGCTATGTATATAATAGAGTTTTGCACTGTGAAATATTCTGACAGCTATTTTTGTTACGTTTCTGTCATTTATTTTGGCTTTTAACTGTCTCTTTCTCCCTCTCAGCCCAGACTGGCATCATCTCAAAGCTGATAAAAAAAAATGCAGTTTGTAAAAGCCAGACTGACTGGTGTTTTTTTTTTTTTTTTTTTTGAATACACACATAAAATACTTGTTGGTGTTGCTCTTTATTTCCTGAGCAAATATAAATCAAAGGAACAAGTTGCAAGCAACATGTGTTGGTAAAGGGGAAAGAATTATATTGAAAATGAAAACTTTCAGCACTTATTATTTGATTAATAAAGGATACTTTTCTCGTTTAGATTATTTAATGGACGATACACTAAAATAAAGTGAACCCAAGGTCTTTTTCCAACCACACTAGCAAAAATTTAGTTTTCAAGTATTTCTGCACTATTCTCTGATGATTCAGCAGCATTTCCTCGCCAACACTGTTCTTGTCAGTGTTTCAGGGTTCAGAGATTTTGTATAATGAGTGTGCAGGGAAAACAAAGGAGGTCTTACTCCATTTGGTGTCTTGCTTTGTGATCCCTCAGGCTTGGCTGTACCATACAGCCCCTTTTTATTCTAAACCTTCGACTCAAATCACATACCAGCACCCCATGTGTGCAACAGGACAGAATGAACTGACACTACTCATCTCTAAGATTGGTGTCTGCTCACGCCCTAAGCTTGATATCACGCTAACAAGACTACATTCTTCTCATTTATATGAATAGTTTTCAACCTTTCTGCAGGCAGATACTGTATAATATGTAATTTCAGGCTCTGCTGAATCATAATGGTACAGCCAAGAGAGGAAGACACACTGTCCTGCATATTCACTGAGTCTATGAGATAATGGCATATGATGATGAAGTGGGACGTGTATGAAGTCATCTCATTATTCTTTTAATAAATTTTGTCCTCTGCCAACAGCCTAATACCTAAATCATCAAAAGGAATATTTAAATGAAAGTATTCAATACAGTCTGAAATTATATGCAAACTGTATTGTGTATGAAGGCAGAGTGGAGGAGATGTATTAACCAAGATAAAGTGAGGGTGAACTTTCCACAGAGATGTTTCTGGTATGAGTTTTCTTCAGTTGGTTCAATGGAACAATAAAACACAAGGTTAGAGGGAGTCGTAAATTGTTTTGACCAGTCTCCATCTAGGGAGCACGCTGGCCTGGGAAACTTCAGGAAACTGTCAGTGGCTGCTTATTTCAGGCATTTGAGAATGTTCCCTGACAGCGACAATCTCACAGTACACTGCACCAATCCAACCAGGTGTCATGTGAGCTCAGATATTGGCAGTGAAAGTGATTGTTTGTGTGGCTTTACTCAGCAGCATTAATAGGAGATAGGGCAGTGGTCCACATCTAGATCTTCATCTGTGTGTCAAAGATGTTTGAAGGTCATTTGACACCAGCAGGGCTCCAGCTTTTGATGATGGCCGCTCAGATCACTGATGGTGTGGATGGTCACTTCCCTTTCCTTCCCACTCCCATGCTGGGTACATTCATGTGCACCCATTCCAACTCAAGCTTACTGACTGTGCACTGAACCACTCTTTCCCCCCAGGCCTGAAAGCATTTTCAACCATCGTGGTCAGAAAATTCACACAAAGACGAACGCGTTTATGTCTGTAATTTTTTTTTTTTTTTTTTTCTGCTTGGTTACATAAAAAAAAGACACTGCTGTCCATTTCAGTGATCCTGCTGTGATAGCAGTTCATCTTGTTTTCTACTTGGATACAGTGCACTGCAGCTCTCACCCCTGCAGCACACATCAACCCAGCTCACAGTCACGATCTGTGAGCAAACATGCCTGGAGCACTGAGAGACCAAAGCTCAACACAACATGTCCATAGATTATTGCATTTATATACAGAAGCCAGCAAGTCTCAGGAGAAGGAAACTACAATAAATAACTGGTAATTCACAAAATACTTTAACCACTACACGTGCTTCAATAACAGAACATAAAGTTACATCAAATTGTTAATCTTGAGCATGATTAAGGGATGATATGACCATGTTTAAAGAATGTCAGAAATAACAATAAATCTAATGTATGTCATATATCTCAAATGAATGTATACAAAATGAAAATATAGCTGTATTAAACATTTTTAGATTGTTCAACAACACTATCAATATGAAACAACTATCAGCCAGTTGGTTGCTCCTCCCAACAACAGCTTACAGTACAAAAGCAATATAATATTTTCAAACAAATAGTTTTAGGTGTATTGTTTATGCACACGTGCATACACATGTATAAGCTTATGCACGCACAATAGGCATTTTCATCAGGATGAGGGCCAATAATTTAAGACATTAGTACAATAACTGGGCATACAATAAGATCTTTCAACATCAACCACCTGGTAGTTTAGGAAGAAAGGAGTAAAGAGGAGGCATCTCATTTGATCTCCTCGTTCAGCTTAGTTTTTAGACATGGGCAACAACTCTACACAAATTTCATTTCCAACAAGAAAGTTGTAAAAACAGTTAAGTCCAGGAGTTATTGTTATTGTAAAATAAATAATCCCCTAATAGATTTTCTTTAAATCCATTTCTTTTCATCTTCTTGCCAACATGTTTGTCCTTGTTTTTTGACAGTATTCTTACATCTGAGGTTCACAATAAAAAAGCAATGAATAAAAGCTATCATGTGGGCCGACTGTGACTCAGGTGGAAGAGTGGGTCATCTCCTAATCAGGCTGGTGATTCAAGTAATTGTAAGAAAAAGGGCCGTGTAAATGTAACATCCACTGTGGCTTTGAGAGGTCAATAAGACTGGAAAAGTACAATGAGTGCAGTTAATTTATCTTTCTAAAAGTGCTGCTCCAGCAAAAGACTGATGTAAACTCGTCACTGGTCTGAAAATATTTTAGAACAACATATGTTTGAGTGAATGAAAAGTGTGTAGAATTTCTACATACTATAGGTATTACATGTTGACATACTGAAGGGTAACACAGCTGCTCTGCCTCAGTGAGTTGTATGAACAACCTGCTGCTGTGACACAGATGTATCAAAGTCACTCATCTGACATGAAGTTGTCTTTTTCTACTCCACCCCTGCATTGACCATCGAGTCAGACGAAGTCAGCCACAGCCGATGTCTAAAGCATCCAATATCATCCATCTCTGTAAGCCAACCAATCACTGTGGGGAAACTCTCATGACATCATTTAACACGTCAGTCAGCACTGCTGACTATTCAGGCCTAAATTACCTGCCTCTTGTCAGAGGGGCAGAGCTCGACAGTCAGCACATCCAGGCTGTTCCAAAAGTGATGCTGATTCCCCTGAACAGGCAGAGCAGAATAATCATGGCTGATTTGCTGTTTCCAAAGGACATGAGGAAACAGGTGATGCAAGGCCCTCTCAACAAAACCAACACTGGTAATGGCACCTTTAATCAAGAGAGTCGAAGAATACTTGTACTGCTTGGATGTTTTGATTGATGATAGAGCTTTAGAGCAATGTATTCATTTATGTGGATGAATTTGAAGCTGTTCAACAGAAATTTGGCTTTTTGTAAACAGAGGGTTGTGGAAGATATTTTTTGTCTCAGTCTCTAGATTACAGAGATGTTATCTGTCCTTTGTGAACCCTCTAGATATCATTTAGCACTCTGTACTCACATTTGTAGCTGCACTGCAGTGGGCAGGGCTGGCCTTGCCTCTGTGTGAGAAGAGACCATCATTGGATTTCAGTTATTTATGTAGTACATCTAAATAGATTTATTAAATCACAAGTCTCACCAGGAGATCTGGAACTCATCTAACTTGTTCTGCAGACTGACTTTTTCTACTGGCAAAAACTGAGCAACTTCACATTAATTGTAATTGGTGCAATTGTAAACTGCACCTTGAACATCGAACCAATAGTTTGCAAGGTTAAGGGGGATCTTTTTATTTAATATCTTAAATGGTCAAAAGCCACTGACGCACACAGAGGACATTTCAATGCAAATGATGTTGCATGATGTGGGCCTGCACCCATATTACCCTGCACTGTCAACCATCTTGTCCATGAGTAGCACATAGACAATGTTGCCTGGCAACACAGCCAAGATGGCTGGGAAAGTGACAAAGTAGAACATGTAGGCATTATTATTATTAATTTCATCAGACAGCCCTCTTTGTTATATAGTGCTGCCAATGATCTTGTTGTCATTGATCAACCTATACTTGAAAAGGTCTGGAGAGTAAGGAAGGGGAAAGGTGGAGTGTAGAGGATGGCAAGAGAGAATACAGAGTGGCTAAAGTTGTTGCTAGGATGGAGTGAAAAGATTGTCTATTGCAATGATAGATCTTATTAATGTTAAACAAGTCATTTAATTAACAACAAGTGTGGCCAAGTAGAGTGGATGTGTGTGCATGAAATGAGACAATTGGACTGAAGCTTACCTCAGCAAACTATTAGTTCTAACAAAGTTAATTTTCATTCACTAAATAACTAACTACTGATAAACAAGTTTTTCAAAATAAAATGTAAAGTAGATCATCAACTATGTGAACTAAATAATCTAACAACAAATATACATGTGACTTTAATTTTTATTTATTTATTTTACTAATCAACTGGTGTTCTTGAAACCAGGAGAAAAGATGTAAAATACCACCCCCACCCTATAACAGTATAGCAGTTAAAATCTTTGATACTTCAAAGCACCAGTCATCAATAATTGTTGTGACTATGGTCAAAATTCTTGCAGGCAAAAGTAGCTGCAATTCTTGCTGTGGACATTTTGAAATAAGTTGCAAGTGTTTCCTGTCTTGGACAGAAAAGCTACAAGTATAAACTTTCTTTAATTTCTTTCATGAGTTTTGTGATATGAGTTAAAATTGCTGCTACATCTGCAGATAAACTGCTGTCTGCTAATGCTCCTCCTACCAATCTGCTAGTACTCTGTGTTGTTAATGGGTCAAGTGAGTTCATATTTGCTGAGGCTCTCTTATTCACAGGTCTGCAGACAGATGTGTTATCCCACTCTCTTTGTCTAGTTTTACTAGTTAAACAGTCCAAGCCTGTGGACTGGCAGGCACTATCCCAGTACAGCAACCTGAGATTACTGTAGTTTCTGGCCTTGGAGTCTGTGTGGGCAAGTGGTGGTACACACTCATCTGGAGGTGATTTAGGGAGCACAGGACCTGTGGAGTTCACACCGGGACTGGGACAATGAAATCCCAGACCAGACCTGATGAGGCGACCAGCGACTGTGGCAAAACCCGCTCACATTTCCTCTGTTATCCAAGTACCACAGTCAAGTTTTACAGAGGCTAATCTGTGTATCCTCTGTGCTGATATGAGGTTTAAAGGACTTGGAGCGATGACACTTTCATGTACAACAAAGATATATTGTGTCACAACGGTCTGTGTGTATGACATCAGGAGTGTCCCATGCTCCCATCAGTCATTGCGTAGTTGTGTCATGTTGGTGCGTATGCAGGGGAAAGTACGTGACAGTGCGTCGGTTTGGAAATAACACAAAACTTCCCCACAAAGCCTTCTATGTGAAATATAGGCTACATCAGCACCATGGACAGGGCCCCATCCAAAATTCACCTTTAAACTTCACTGTGTAGAATCAGCCATTAGATACAGAGGTCAATCAATGTGTGTCTGTAAATAGGCTACTAACATACTGTAGTGACCACCTGCTCTTTCAAACCAGCAAAGACATGTGTGCACTATGACACATGGTTCCTAGTCTGTTTCAAACACTTTTCTTTACATCCCAAAACACTGACATGACATGACATCAACCTTTCTCCTGTGTAGACACTGTGCCAGTGCATCAGCTGTCAGCCATCATACATTCAGAAATGCATCCTTGCCCCTCTCCTTGTGGAAACACTCCCTTTCTGCAGTTTTTTCACCCTCTTTGGGGGAGAGGTTCGAGAATAGCATTTTCTCTGCTGTTCTTTCCGTCTGCCCGTGGCCACAACAGCATTGGCTGATTGAAACTACACTGACTCAGCTCATCAGGTGATCATCTGATGAGTCTAATGAGGCACTGAAGGACTGTTTTGATCCAACCGTTATGTTCTCGTGAGCCTCGCAATGAGGACATCAAAGGTCTCAAACCATCACAAACCATATAAGCTTCTGAACACTGTAACCATAAATATTGCTTTACCTATGAAAAATATCATACTTGATAAAAACAATGTGCAATATTACGCATCATATAAACAAATAAAAATGAAAATATTCCTTCTTTACCATGGGGTTAATAGTTTTTCTTGTCTTAAAAACTAAAACAGTGTTATAATACAATATTAATATTTGTGAATTATTTGTGTGTATGTTGTTTTTAATGCACACGTGAAAGGTTTGCTTAAAACAGTTTGTTTAAATAGCATAAAGTCCTGTATTTCAAATATGTGTTTCAAATGTGACCCAACACAGTGGCTAAGGCAGACATGTATATTGTCCCTACACAAGGCTATAAACCACAATAGACCACAACTATCTGAGTGCTGACACAATCAAATTTTAAGGGTTCAAGAAGAGTGGGAGACATCCGTTCAGTTCAATTAAGCGTTTATTTGAAATGTAACACTTGTCTCTGGGAAGGGCTTGAGGGGAAAAAAGGGAAATGTTCAACTCTTTTATTTCACAATATTAAAAAATAGATAAAACAGCTAATCTGTTGAAACACTAAATGACTTGACTAAGTACCAAACGCACACAAAAGGATATATGAATGCAATGAAGCAGCAGGATACTTACTGTGGGGAGATTCTATCGCAGACAGCCATAGAAACCACCACGTGCACACTGATTACTATCAACACCACACTCACACTGCAAGCAAAGCAAACCTAGCTTCAGGCCAACCATATTAATAATGGGTGTGTATCCCACAAATACTCCCCATAGGTCTTCCCACTGCCTTGGAAAAAAACAACAAAACAAGACAGTAAAATTATTTTTCAGTTAGTTCTGGTTCACATGAGTTTAAATAACAAGTGACTATAATCACAGTCTAATCACCTGTCTTCTGAACAGCAATATTTAACAGACCGCAGAGCAACAATACAAAACAATGGACAGTATACAATCATCAAGCTCCATAGCTGCAACTAAAATGTCAGTAGACACATGGGCCAGACAGCTGTGATAAATTGGTTCAGGCAAAGCAGCAGTCTGGCACAAGATAGTACTCAATATGGGTTCCTCTTTACAACCGGTGCCAGTAGAGTTTGCTGGCTCTGTACTGTGGCTCGGTGTTTCCCTATAGATTATGTTATATTTGTGATATGTCTAAAATTTAACAAAAAGCTAAAAACAGAGCTATCTATCTGTGGCATGGGACTACAGAGCATACAGCAATCTGGATAAATCAGGACCCAGTCACATCACAACTTGATATAGAAGAAACCATAGTTCCAGACAAAGGGAAATTGCCCACAACTCTTAAATAGGCAGAGATCTCTAGATCTCTGTACCTAGATACCAGAATTCACAAGGGGTTTTTGTTAAATGCACAAAAAAATTGGAAAATGAACAACTTAGTGGTAAATTGACGATAAGACTTTAGTCACATCATTGTTGAAAAACCAATAATATTCACAACAAGGGGTTCTGTAAATGAGGTTAAATAAGATTTTAAACAATGATATATCAGTAAACAACTATTGTTAAGATATAGTGGAGTGTAGAACAAAGTCACCCCCTCTGTGTGTGTTGTAATGACAGTTTCTCTGTTCTCTGTTTTAGTAACCAGTATGTGAACACATGCATGTTAAAGCACATATGTGTGCATATTCTTGCATTTGAGTCCCTCCTGTTACACTGTTGGCCAGTCCCTTGTTTAGATACACAGGCACTGCCCACAGGTGAGCTGACACAGTGCAGTATGCAGCCTACAGGTGAAAGTGACTTAACAGAATTTCTTTTCTTCTTTTCCATCTAAAAAACAGTGCAAACAATTAGTCATGTGTTAATAACGTGATGCTACATAATGTTACATTAATGTTTTTATTAATGACAGGTGCAGAACCCATGATAACATTAGCTGACTTACTGTTACCAATGATGTGAATTTGTTCAGTAAATGTTGTTTTCGCTAGCTGGCTAACTGCCAGCATCACTGTAGAGAATACCTGACAATACTAGTGTGGGATAATGGTTTAGATTTTTTTTTTGTTGTTGCTGGCTTTGTTAGAGTTGTGGCTGCTGAAGTAAGGCAACTATATCTGACCATAAAATCAAACAAATAATGGATAAATAATAAAGTCAGCGTCTTGAAATCTACTACAATAATACTGCCTTAGAGGTTTATTTCTATATTATGTCAATATCTTGTTGTCGGTCAAATGAGTTTGACAGACTGGAAACATTAATTAGATCATTTTGAACCTGCAAACATTGTTTGCTCATAGTGCAAAGGACGATAAACGATTTCAAGTTGTTACTGAAATAATAACAATATAATTATTGTAGAATTGTATCAGTCAATGATTGTGGCAATCAAGATCAAGCACTAATTCAACAGTGATTACTTTTAACTTAATTTTATAGTTTGTTATCTCATCATTCGATGGATAATATCAAAGGAAATGTGACAATATATAGAGTATGGAGTTAAACAGTTAACATAATCTGTAGCCATGGATCAATCTTTATGTTAGAGTTTTATGTTGTTTCTGAAACTGGAATAGGTTTTGCATAATTCCATAAATTGGTTGTAATTTCATGAATGCAGCATCACTGAATGGGACTTTAGGCATATGTACATGATTACTGGTGCAAGTGAAATATGTATCATGTATAATGTCAGTATGTTATGAGGAAACCAACAAACATCTTGCCCTGATTCTTCAAAATTCATCACACCAAGATTTCCTGATAAGAAGACTAAGGTTTGCCACATTTATTTCACTCACTAAGAGGGAAACAAGGCAAAACAGGCCTAATGGAGACCTGTGTACCCTCAGCTGCGTTTTAACAGGCCCATGTTTACTGAGCAGAGAATTCTAGCAAGTTCAATACAGTCCTAATAGAACTTGATTTGCATTTTAGAAAGCAACGCTAACTAGCAGATGTCAATTTATCAGTGTCACACAAATCATACAAAGGTTGGAGAAAATAACAGGAAATGAACAAAAGCCATTCAGGCACACCACCAGAACTGGTAATGTCTGGCACTTGTGGTATACTCCAGATTTGGCTGTGGATTTTTGGACTCATGTCAGACTGCACTTCAGCCTGACCTCTCAGCCCAGACACAGCTGAGGATTTGCCAGAGTAATATTTATAACAACAAAAAACAAGCAAAAGCAGAAACCAAGAATATCTGTGACATATGGAAAAAGGTTGTTTGCCCTGCAACTGAAAGACATTTTATTTAGGTATAAAATCCACATCAGGCCTGTACTGCTCTTTATGGTCCCCCACAACCAGCAAGAAACGGTAAATCATGACTATACCCCATAGCCAGGGTTCAAATTAGGATCTAAACGTTTTTGAGCTTGTGAAGTGATATTCACAAATAATTAAAAGTTTGAAAAAATGTGCCAATGTGCAAATTTGAATGAATTATGTCATTGTGATGAGGGTTACATAAAATATGTGTGTATTGGCATGTGCAATATAGTTTCATGCTGCATATGAAAATATGCCTTCATATTCCCATATGAACCTATTTGGGTGAGCCAGCTATAGTATTGTCAGCATAATGTGAGAGAAAAGAACCCCTACTGTGTTCAGTGCCTCTGCCTCAAAGAAAATAAATCAAACCATCAAAGTCTCTTCTCACTCGGGGACTAATCCACACCATCGTCTCAATCTGCTCACAAGAGATAGGACTTTTGAGTCGTGATGGGATTTAACAGTCGTGGCTTCATTCATGCATTATAAATTGCTATACTTTTGCAGAGGGGTAGTTTTAGGCTCATTAGTTCACGACTGGCACATCATCATCAGAAGTATTGAGTGACTCATTTCACAGACTATTACGTCATCTGTGCTCTGTTCTTTAAGTGAAACGCTTATAGCACTATTCCACAGGTCAATTTATTCATAAAGCACAGAACAATCAAGATTTGTATTGGATTTTTAAATTGCACTTGATTTCCTCTTTTCCTCTTCAGGAAATTAGCATCCCCCAGAAGTCTACATAGAATAGAAATAACCTAATGAAATAACTCCTCCTTCAGGATTACCATGCAGCACTCATAAATTATAATCTTAAATGAGCATTGTGTTTTCAAACCTTTTGATGTATTATTGGATGACAATGGTGGCTGCATAATAATTATCTCAGCTCTCTTGATTTAAATCCTTTGATATTAAGAACATAAGTGCCAAAGCAATGCCCTAAAGCAGATCACTGAACCACTTGTGTAATGATATTTACTGCCACATACATTCATCTTAGGATCTTATTCTGCAGAGAAGCGGGGGAATGAGAGACCCGAGGCGTTGTGGTGTCATTTCTAGAGTTGCAGAAATGAAGAAGAAGAGGGAGCATTTGCAAAAAGTATATTTTTCTAACCTTCCAGGGATGAGAGCGGCACAGGCAGGGGATTTGTCTGGCCTGACACTCATAATGCAGACCTCACTAAACTACTGAGTCCTGCTGTAAAATACAAAGCCTGACATGAACTAGTTGAGTTCCAACACAAACTGATGGTGTAAAGTTAAAATCACCTCCTGAGTCCATCAAAGAACATAGAGTAAGGGCTTCCCTTTACATCTTGTTTGTGCTAACAGCAGGGGTGAGTCTGTCACTCTGCCCAGGGCTTATATGTCTTAGCATTTAACAGTCTCAGTCATGTCTTTCTAATGGCACTTGTTCCCTCATTATGTACTAATGAGATTTGCAAGGCAAATTATTAATTATCAGGGCACTTCATAGAGTACTTGCTATGGCAGTCGAGGTGCTTTCCATGCAACAACAATCTATTGAGCTTGGACTCAAATCTCATGTAAAAGCTTTGCTTTCTCCTTTATTTCTGTGTGAGTTAATTTTAGATATTTTAGCAAAAAATTTAATCATTCACAGTGTCATAATAATTACACAGACACAAACAATGCAATTTTTTAGATCCTTGGGAGGCAGAACATTCCAGTACATTTTTACCTGTTCTATTGCCTGTATATTGGCAGAGTGCTGAATAAATTAGCAAATGTATTCCTTGCTGACATTGCTCAAAGTCTGATTCCCCGGCATATTTCTCTCTATCCTCAAATGGTCTTAAAATGCAGGCTGCATTACTCAGTGATGGGGGTTGCTTGTATGGTATAAATATTCAGTGCATTTTCATGAACCAGGAACAGCTTATAATTATATGTTTCTTTAAACAGAAGTGTCAGGAGGAGACCATAAAAGAGACTTCTTCGGGGATTGAGAAAAAAATTGATGAAACTGAAACTGAATGACAAAGTCACACCTCCTGAGAATACACTCAAAAAGGTAATTTACCTCTTGATGTTAACCAATTCTATCATGATATAGCTGATTGAAGCTATACAATGCAACACTCTGCATTTAGCTACAGAGAATAATGATTCAAAAAGTTGTTGTTTCAGTCAACTTGCGAAAACCTTCGATCCTACTTGGCTGAAATTCAGCATCTGTTTTCCCTGAACCACAAATTTCAACATCTACTGTGCAAAAGTACCAAAATGGACCAGTGTTGTAATTCTTTGACACACAGAGCTTATAACAATACAGCCGAAAAACCAAAGTGCTTAAAGTTAAAGGACCACCGAGCCTCGTTAAATGGTGGGTTAGTGGCCAGTTTCCCTCTCCTCCAAGGGCTGTGTGCTTGGATTTTCCACAGTACTCAAACCATTTTATGAGGGATCCCAGCACAGCAGGAGAAGCACTAACTTTTTTCAGTTTTACTATCCCTGCAGTGTGAATTTGAGTGATGTTTGAAGAGATACAGGTGTCTAGAGCAGGCAATTGACTTTTTTCCAGATGTTTCTCTGTTGTTCATATAATGAAATAAAGGAAAAGAAAACATTTATTGTAACCTGGGTTGCATATTCTTTTTGGGTACAAATACATAAATAAAGATCTGACATTAAGAAGATTTTTTTTGACACCATCCTACTGGCTTGGTGCATGTGAAACAAATGTGTTCAGGTCAGCCATTATGTACAATGAGCTTGTCATTGACGCCCACTCCATCAACTCCCATGTGTGTTTTCTTGTTTCTTGATACTCTGTTTTGTTACCACATTGTCTTTGTATCTCGTAAGGATGATTTTCAATATCAGTATGAAGGTGGGCCTGGCTGTGCTTATACATTTGACTAGTTTCCTTCATGCTAGTGTGAAAGCTGAACTCTTGTGGGAGGCAACTTGGAAAAGAGGGTCTTGGCTCATTTCCAGACTACAGGATAATAAATATATATATAGTATATAAATGATCTGATAATGAATTCAAAAGCTAAACAAATAGATTTGGCAACTGAATCTTCAGTAATCTCAGTTGAGTGCCAGACAGTCCCCAGTAATTTAGTGCTAACACATTATTTGCTTCAACATAAACATCCTACACACTGATGCTTGAAGGGACTTCACATTCTGAAAAAGGCTGCAAGTCACAGACATGTGTTTCCCCCACTAGGTAATATACCACAGCAGGTTAGGAGGGGACAGCCAGCCACTTTCCACCCACAGATACTGGCATTGTTTACTGTCATTCAAATCTGCCTGTGGCACCCGTAGCTGGCACACACTCTGTATCACCTATCAAGCTTAAATCAAACCCAGATAGTACCAATCTGTCTCACTCGGTAGGTCTGAGGTGGAAGACCAACAGCAGCAAGTGGTATGCACATAAGCAGCCACACACAGCCATAAAAAATGAGAGCAAGGCGTGATACACTGGAGCAACCTGAGGCATTGGTACAAACACGGGAGACAGGATTCTGTTCAGTGGAAGAAAACTGTGACAGAGACAGAGTTGAGCAGATTTTTCTTGTTTCCACAAAATCCTTCCCTTGTGATTTGCCTGGTGGGATCAGTTGTGTGCATGCAAGCAATTTGCTCACAGAGACCCTGACTCTTATGATGAGAGAGATACATGGAGAAACAACGATATAGGGCAACACTATGAGGCAAAACTAATGGACTTTTTTTGGACAAATGTAAACACTGTTGCTTTTCTATGCCACCCAATGTATCTCAAAGGTAATGAAAGCTGCTAAACGTACAAATATTCTAATAATTTGGGAAAATTCAAGCACATGCACAAGACTGATGCATAATGCAACTGCTCTAGTGAATTCACAACTCAAACCTCAAGTTAATCCTGTGGTCCATTTGAATATGCAAATAAACTGGCTAAAGACCAAGTAGGATTGGAAGGGATGATTTATCTAAAGCAAGTCCGTCTGCGGTTTCTATCATCCTTGGGGCACCCAAGGGGAGACTATGAAAAACCTGTCAGAGCTCAGTTAAGCCAGCACAGAGCTCAGCCTACAGTCTGCATATAAGTCTTACCCCCTGAGATCACACCCAAACCCTTAGGATAACCAACATCAAGATCAAAACACTTGAAGGCCATGTAGAAAAGGCTGTCATGAGGACTAATGGTCATCTTTTTCAAAGTTCTTCAAGGCAGGTGCGTGTGTAAGAAATGAAGATGCAGGTGTCTAGAAGGATGAAAAAAATGTGTCTTGGTTTTTGCCAACAGACTGTATTGTGAGGATCAATGAGTATCCTCAAAAGATCATCTCTACAGGTTTTTATTATATGACCTTATTTTACTCTATTCTATTATTAAAAGATACGTTTGGTTCAGTACAAATTGGATATTATTTTCACTGTTCAAAGCTGATTCTTGACCTTCAAAATATCAGTAAACAGTTAAACCTTAAGCTCATTGAGAATTACTGGGTTTGTTCATAATTAACTAAATTAATTTCTTTGCATATGTTGTTGCTGTGTTATTGTGTTGTAGACCACCAACTAATTAAAACTTTGTTCAATCAACAACGTCAACATTATAGCACATATGGTGGAGGTAGACAAGACTGGACAGGACTGTGGCATCAAACCGCATTATACGATTATACCAGTGTAACAAATGTGAAAGGTAAAATTATTACCCAAACCCTCTGCTGTAAATATCCATCATAGGTGTTGACACAAGTCTTTATAGATTAAAGCTTCTGTGTTCTGGTTTGCTTTGTTTCCTGATTGATTAATGTAGCTGCTTACAAAGTTTTCCAGCACAGTGAGGGATTATTACTGACAAGAGCTGTATGATCGTCTTGTGTTTTTTGCCCCATCTGACTTCCCAATTGCTAGATTTCTGTTAATGGTGATCATTGTGTTCTGTATGAAATTAAGTAGAAATGATGGCCAAAACCGTTAAGATGAGTTGTAATTAACTAGAATTGTTGCTCACTTTTCTCTCGTTAATTCCCAATGTAGCTATGAGAGGAGAAGACATGTGGAATGTGTTATTCTCTACTATATATTACTAGTATATAATATGTAATATGTATTTCTCTCCCTTTCTAAATCACTTTAACACACACTTCACGCTGTCGGTAGGGGGGTTAGGCAGAGGCGGTGTGTAATTGCCATTAAAAGAAATCTGTCACGGTTTAAGGTTAGCTCAGGTCCTGTTAAACCTCCATTTGCCATCGCCTTGACTCTGACTTCTTTAAACTCCTTGATCTGTAGGCTACAGCATCCCTCTGAGTAATGAGAAACAGGGGAAGCCAAGAGGAGCACACTGGGCCTTGTGATAACCCAGTGATTGAAATGGAAGGTACAGTATACAGATTATATGGAAGAGCCTTTGACAAATTGATGTGTAAAATATTGGTCTATATGGTAATGGTAGTTTTGACACACATTTTCCACAGAAGACAGAGAATGTGAGCAGGTCTGCCTTTCCTCGCATGATGTATTGCTTTCATTACGTTGCCATTGAATAAAAATGAAAATTCTGTAGTAATGTCTGGGCCATTGTTTGGATGACACCTTCACATGCAACAGTGGAAAGGAACAAACAAAACAGTTAGAATGAGAGAAAGTAAGACACATAATCGATGACTATGATTCTAGTACGTAGATCAAAATTGTTGTATCATCTGAGCTCAGGATCAACACAAAGGTAATTTAACTCAAATTTAAATGTGCCGTAATGTTGAGTCTGGCTGTTTTATCCTTGAGGTCAAACTTGTTTTTTAATCACACACAGCAGATGTTTGTCTGCATTATAATAGATACTGTCAGTCTCGCAGATTGTTAAATATTGCCCCACATTGTGTGTTAAATTTTCCTCAAAATACAAGCCTAGTATAAAGTCATCTGAGGGCACTGGTCAATGGTTGGACAATGAGGAAGTGCAGAAACCATGTCAATCATCACCTTTATTGTACCTCAAGTCAACAATATATTGTCTATGGTTCACACACACTCTCATCAGCATTATTTGCATATAACGCGGCCATGAATAAACTGCAAACACAATTAGATTTGTGAGATACTGTAGCTGATGAAATACAGAGACTCTCTCATCTGTTATCTGTCCCACTACTCGTCACACTGTTTGCAGGCTTGTGAAAGAGAGGAAGTGAGAGGCGAAGACCCATGAAATTACGTGGAACAATCTTTTGTGATCATTTGGTTTGTTTACCAGTATAAATATTCACCCTATTAGTGTGATTCTACTGTGTGTCTATAGACATAATTTGTGGCTCACTAGGGACAGTGGCTATGAGTCATCTGTCATCAGGAATGTAAAATCATATCCATGCAAAAATATTAAAATCCAATGAATATTCTGTGTTTTGCAAAGTGGCCTGAGGGCACTGATGTTGGCAGTTTCTGAAACAGAAAGATCATTTAACAAATATATGAATAAGGAAGAATAATAAGGACACAATGTCACTAATGCAAAGCACTATAATGGAACCATTATAGTTTTGCTAAGAGCTGTAGTGCCATCAGTTTAATTTCAGCAGCTTTGGACCTGTAGCTCCAGTCTAACCTGCACCACCAATAAGTCTGAAAAGTAGTAGTTTTGTAGTTGCAGGTGTTACATCTGCAGTTTGCTGCCACGCTAGCAGCATGGCTCAGGGTGACTGGGTCTGTTTGTCTCTCTGTCCATTTTATATAGATGCTCATGTTCCCGGGGGAATCCGGGGATTGACTTTTCCTTTAGCTTCCATGATGTTACCTGCTAAACATCAGCATATGAGCATTGTTAATTTGAGCATGTTGACAATAGCTACAAACACCACAGTCCCAGTCTCTTGCATGGCTGCAGATTCTTAAGTCTTTCTTTTATTGTTGTTTGTGTACAGATTTAACAATTTATGTTTTACATTTCCAAAATTTTATAAAATGAACAAATTTGCTGCTAAATAGAGGGACATGTACAGTTACACTTATAGACTGCAATCACATATGTTTTCTGTCCTCCAGCACTTCTCAGTTAGAAGGAAAGGAGGAGGATCCAAAACACATTTATCTAAAAGAAAAGAAAGTAAGGTGATGTCATGTAGCGGCTAAATGTGCTCCCAATTGATAAAATGAACCTTTGCTTCTTTGAAAAAGGTTGTCTAAGTCACACAACAAGGGGTATTTCCAAGACCATTAAAGTGGTGCTGATAGGCTGGATATTATTACATGATGCTAAATAGAATATAAGGCTTGATTCATCACATTAGTAGATAGAATTATATTGTGACATCTTATTATTTTGGGGAAAACCCTCAAAGGAAAAAGTCATTCTCTCTCTTGTGTCTGAGGGACGACCTTTCATTTCTTCAGTTTTTTTCTCACTATACTGTACTACCCTGAAATATCAGGCCTTATTATTAAACGTTCTCATTTACTGATGGTTCAATTGAAACCCATGCTGCCTCAAATTGAAATCACTTCAAACAGCTTTTTGCAGGGGATCAGGGTTTACTTCACATTCAAATGTTTCTTGAGAGATTTTCCTTCCCTGCTCTTGTTTGCGACCATACACAACATTTGTTACTGCCCAAACACAGCTAGTCAAGCAACAAATTAGCAGCGACTGGTGGAACAAGATTCTCAGAGGGCTGTCGTAAAAGTTTATGCAGTGGAGTCTGACATCCAATTAGCTGCTTCAATCTGTAATGCCAGTCAATAAGAAACGGAAAGAACTGGCATTATGTTCATTAAATACTGCAAAATATGTTTATTGAATTTCTGAGAGGTTTCTCAGATATGTAAATTATCTCTTATTATGCCTTCTGCAAGGTAGGCTATCTAAACAATTTAACACTAAAATATCCATATTTACAATCATCCTGATGTAATTTTATTTTGTTGGCTTAATTTATTACTTGATTTTCTATAGCAGCATTTACAGTAAATGGCCCAGTCATTGTGATCCATGTGCCATTAACATTTCTTAACTCCTGTCTCTGTGCAGTAATAGACATGTCTGTCATTTCTTTAGGGAATCACACAATCCCATTTCCTTGCAGGTTTGTTTGGCAATAGGGCTAAATCAATAAGACCACTTTAATGGAATGCTCTGTGAATACACGTGGCTGTCGTTATAAGAGAGCGAGTGGGTTTGTCTAAACCTTGCACAGTTCCCTGGTTACAGTTTTCGATTTTCTGCTCTTACAGAGTGAGACACTGAGATTAGAAGGTCTTCATGTGTGTATGTGGGTTCCAGTTCGCCTGATACCTCAAATCTGTTTTTTACCCTTATATCTCTTGAGATGAACCCTCCACCTTTTCTCTCCTGTCTGTCACATAAGTCACACATGACCTGATGGGGATGAAAAGTTATTCAGCCTTTTTCTCTCGGCTGAATCTTCCAAGACTTTGTCTTATTTTTATTACTGTTTATTACCTCTGCCAAGGAGTTCATGTTTGTTAGCTTATATGTGTATCTGTAGGATTACAACATAGACTCCTGGAGACTCTGAAAAGTGAAGCCGATGCTGAAGAGCCTTAAACCTACTGTGGCATAATTTTTTGCTGGAGACTTGTGATGTGCTGAAGAAGACAAAAAATGCAATGCCTAATGATGATTGTGATGTGTTATGTTATGTGAAAGGTATTAAGCAGAAATATGTTAAACTACTATTTTAAAGCATTATGCCAATCATGTAAACCTCACAATATTATATATGATTTGATGTGCATATTGTGTTAAAAAATAATCACACTCATTGCACTGTTGATTTGATGGAAAGTGTGCATGTATTGTATAAACCTTATTATTTTTTTTAAATTAGCCACAAGAGAACGCTAAGAAATGAGGGTGTAGAAAGACAAGAATAACTTAAGGATGAAGGGCATTATGAAAATAATGGTATAAAGTAAATAACAAATGATATTTTAAAAAAAATGGCATGACTAAGCATGTAAGGACATGTAGAGAGGCTCTGTGAGTGGAAAGCACCTAGAAGCCCAGTAGCAGCAGGTGCAAAGACAGACATAATGGTGTAAAAAAGTCTATATTAAAAGGGGCTGGTCAGTAGGCGTGGAACCAGCTATCCCAAGAGAATAAAAGAGGCACAGGCTAGTGTGCCTCAGAGTCCTTCTGGTGTAACTTGTGTACACTTTGAATTGCTCTCCTTTCATACCGGCATTAAAGTTCTTTGTTGCCTTGCACTCTGACTCCTGATTGTCCGGTTTTGGACACCAATGAGAATTTATTTTCCTGAACTAATTTGAACTTTGCTAAAACTTCTTAAAATTGTGGTCCAGTGATCTGGGACTTCAGTGTCAGAACACAACAGATTTTTCCCACAACACTACATTCTACCTAATCACCATCAGGGGGCCACTCCACTGGCTGCAAGATTATTGGAAAATTCTCCTATTTCTCACTTTTTCTAATGGGTTTATGGTCTCAGTGGCTAAATTAAAGTCCTTCTCACGATGTTCATTCTTTTAAGTAAAGCGCCAATTTATAGGAAAACAGGTGAGTAGGAGATGTATTTTGTGGGTCTACAGTATATGACCCACGCTTGACCTGTCTTGTCAGTTTTGTTCCATCTGATATCTCTGGACAAGTTGAAGCACTAATCCTTTTGTGTAAATGGCGTTTGATGACCATAGCTAATTCTCTGCATACCTCCCATTTTCAACCCAATAAAAGGTCTTTTATCGGTTCATTTTCAGAAGTCCAATCATCTTTGATTATTAGTCATAGTATTTTAAGGAGATTTTTAATTACTATCAAGGCTCAAGATTTCAAAGAGATAAAAAAAAAAGAAAAAAAAAGTGTTACCCACAGCCACATAGGTCATTGATAGAGATTTTTATAGACTTGGTTCATGAAATCTGAGCAGAGGCCTGGTCTTTTAGCCAAAAGGATAATGGGGAACGGCATCACATGACAGGAGGAGTATGATCCAGCTGGGCGCCCAAAGGTGTCCATAGAAGGAACAATGGTATCAAGAGGGTCATGAATCAAGAGGGTTTGAGGGTAAGGAAAGCCCTGCAAGAGGAAATGATGAACAATGGCTGAATGGTTGAATACTGCTTGATGGCTTAAATATTAGACATTAAAATCAGAACAGTGGTGTCTCTCATATCAAACCCACTGATACTTTATACCAAAAACATAGTTACAATTAAAAAAACAAAAAAAAAAAAAACAAGAAAAACAGTGAGTCAAAGTTTTAATCAGTCCTTCACATTTCTGTTTGTCTGTTCAAACTAATGAGTGGGCACCTTCTAAACAGGAAGGCTGAGGGCTTGTAACCACACAGGAAGCCACATTAATTAGTCTGACAGCGTCCTGCTCCTGGCTGAGGAAAGCATCATTAGGATGGATTGAGGTGCTGTTGAAAGGTAACGCTCATATATTCTGGTGAACAGAAAAACACAGACCGCTAATCCTGCTGCAGCATGGAGGTTTTAAAGGTTTGATATAGTTTATAGATTATAATTACACCCTTTTTTTATTAATGTCCCTAAGGGACAAAGTGTATAAGAATAACAAACAATACAAGGCGTTGTTAGTGTGTTTATTATGTTAGAATCATCTTGGTTAAACCTACAATTCTAACACTGATTACTGATTTCCACTATAGGGCACTCAATGCTTAAATATTTGCATTTGCTTCAGTTGATACGTTGTAAGATACTGAGAGGTGATGAATGACAGCACGTTTCCAGCAGTTATATAAAAACAAAGCAAGAAATAAATACAGACATTGTTCAAAACATTCACATTTACAGTATCTTCTTGGAATAGTTGCACACAAAATGTTTATGAAGCTGTATCAAAAACTTCATTTTGTTTTTTTTTTTTTAACTTCTGACATAAATCAATCTACCCCCCTTGTCAGGTTAAACTAATGGAGATGACTGGAGAGGGGAGAGAAAGCTCTGGTGGTCAAGAGAAATTACATAATCAATGCCTGACTGCACAATGCAACAAAATGGATAAAAAATAAGCACATTTCACTGCTCAGCAAGAAGGCTGGAGACTGAAGTCCAAAGACTTCTGAAACAATTACCCCTGGACAAACAAATCACTTCCCCCTCTGATTTGACAAACGGCAAACAAACAATTGCAGCTGGTGAAGATATAATCTATGTTAACGCTAACTACAGCAATTTATATTATTTTCAGAATCATCATTATATTAGATTTGTGTAATTCGTGGACAAAACAAACAAAACAAAGAAACAGAGCATCCAGTTGGGCACAATAAATACCCTGAAGTGAACTAATATACAGCAAGCACATGGGCTGAAATATCTCATAATAAATGATTAAAGTGACCAATAAGCCAGATTTACTGTACTGGATTTCCAACAGGGAACACATTCAGACAGTAGAGGGGCATAAACCATTTAAATGTTCTCAATGGACATATTTACCACAAAGCTTAACAAGATTATGCAACTATCAAATTTAGCAACTCTTCAACTTCTTTAATGTCAAGATAGGAGTTGTGTCTGGACTTGAGCAGATTTTGGTGTAAACAGATGGAAGGCCCTGCACAGCCACATTTCACACTTAAACACCGTTAGCAGATTCTCTATTTGAAGGATTATCTGGGAAATAAACTCAAATAAAATAAAAGATCTACTCCGTACGGTCACAATTGACAATACGGTCACAAGGAGCATAACATGTTACAGTTGCAGAAGAACTTCAGAAGCAGCATGTTTGTTAAATGAACTGGGTAAGAACATGTGTTATGGTACATCTATGCACAGAGTAACTGCAGCATGCTTGAGTGTGAAACAGCTTTTAGCATTTACATCCAGCACTGCGTCATGAGGTGCATTCAACAAGAGGCATTTGTGTGTTTTTGACTGCAATGCCTGTGGATCAACGATAAGCATCTGGGTAACATTTCATCTTAAATTCCCGTTTACAGTAGCTCCACTGTATGTGCTGTGCAGCTTGTTGAACACACCACAACATTGGATTGTATGTTATAAACAAAAAATGACATTTAACGCTGGGCTCCACTGAGGGACAGTTCCTCCGTTGGAGTGTCCATCTCTAGAGGTTGGTTGATGCATTTAGGGTCTGGTCTCTCCATCAGTCTATCTCTTGGGTCTGTCAATGTCATCGATGGCTGCCAGAAGTTTCTGACGAGCCTTCTTGTTTATATGTGAGCCCAGGCAAACGTTCACCAGGTTGGCTAGCTGCTTCATGGAGTACTCCTGTGCAAAAACACAAAAAGTCAGTCAGGAAATCAAATACAGCACGAGACTGAAGCTACTGTCCTCCCTCTACCACCAGGTTTCACTGTCTCACCCTGTGATTCTTGATAAACTGCTCCATATCGTTCTCTGTCAGGTAATAAGCCTTGATGTAGGTCTCAACAAACTCTTTATCAGGGATGGGTCGCAGGTCGGTCAGCTTCTCCAGCTTCATGAGGAACTGTTGGAAGTCCAGCTGCATCAGGGCCCGGCCCTCATTGCTACATTTCTTCACATTTGCGTAGCTGCAGAAGAAAGTGGGGGGAAAAAAAGGTTTTTAACACTGGCCAAAGTATTCAGGTAAAGGTTTAAGCACAATGACTGGAAAGCAAGTCAGTTCTGTGGCATTTTTCATTTTCGATTGATTGCAGTCATATTTGTGGCCTGTGGGGAGTTTTTCACACTGTTTATTCCCCACACTTAGATGTTCTGACTTAAGCCTTGGTATTCAGCCAGAACTCACTATTCTCCACTGCTGTGTATCACATATCTCAACAGAGCTGGTCAGGCTCCAAACCTGGATTGGTTGTGAATGCAGAGCATTACCTCATTGCCTGATTATTCTGAGTGTAATGTGAAAATGTCCAATACACATTTATCATTTAGCTCGCAAGACTAATTCTATTCAGTTTAATTTAACCGAACAATGATCTTCAATTTAATAATGTGACGTCAAATTAATTACAGGGATTACTATCTTCAATATCCTAATTACCCTGTATATAAAGGAGAAGGTCATGTTTCAGTAGTTGTAAAGTCCCCTGTAGTTCTCTGTGATTTTTTTTTTGTCAAAAACTGCTTTAGTCTTAACAGTATAAATGCATGAGAGGATACCAGAGCTCCAAACCATGGCTGTGAAGATGATCTTGAAACCATGGGAAAACCATGGAAGACAATGGAATTCCTCAATAATTCAATAATTAAACCTGCATATTGCAACTTTCATTAAAGTCTGTAATATAGCATGAACAGAGCAGCCTAGATTTTGTGTTTTGGTCCTGTCAAGCTTTAATTATATGTTTTACAGGCTGTCTATAGTTACAAGCTGCGACAACAAGGCTGGTACTTATTTTTTTCCTTGTGATCAGAGCGACAGACTACTACCACGGAGGTAGTTTTGCCGATATTTCTGACAAAGTTGTGTAGTTCAGATGAAAATGAAGGCAGAGTTTGAAAATGGATGTTGTCTGACCCATGAGTGCTGAGTACTCATGGACTAATGTAGTACTCATGGGTAGGAACATCAACGTGTTGACAGGTGTCGTGGCCGCTGCGATCCCTTTGCAATATGGTCTTGAGTATTATTTCCTTTTGTTGTTTTGTGAATATTTCTACAAGTGTGTCATATACGGGGTGATTACAACAAAGTGAAATTCAATTAAAATCAAAGCTGTCATCAGCTGTTCTGAATTCTCCATTTAAAGATTTGTTAGAACTGTGGAGTATCTGTATTGTAAGGATACACAGGAGTCCTTGTGTGTATGTCAATGTTAATTTATTCAATATTATGTCACATTGTTCCACACAGCTGTCTGTGTTGTCAGTCAAACCTGTGTGAGTCACAGTACACATGCACTCCAGAGTTTGTCTGTGTATGTGTGTGTTTTTACTGGGAGGTCAGTGTTTGTGACATCTGCAGTACATTAACACACCTCACACGTCTGCTCTCTGTAAACTCTCTCTGTCTCACACTTCACCTTTTTTCTCCTCTGTTTCCATTTTCTGCCTCACCTTCTCTCTCTCTCTCTGTCTCTTTTTCATCACATCTCCCTGTCATCCTTACTCTCTCGTTCTCTTTTGCTTGTCAGGCCTGCCAGAGCTTGGTGCTGAGTGTTTGAGCTGCGGCTCAGAATGCTAACAGAGCCATTTTGGCGAGTCTCTAAGGGGAGATGAGCGCTGGACAGAGAAAATGAATAACAGACTGAGTGAGGCGGAGCACAAACAAACAAATATGACCAATCTGCCTTGGTGTGCCAGAGGGGTGGGTGATGTGTGTGTATGTGTGTTTATGTGTGTGGGGGAGTGCACTGAGAGAATCAGGCAGACGGCAGAAGTCTGCAGCTTAAAGCTTAAATTTGCAGTATCGCAGTCATAATGAGCCATTTGTTTACTAGAAAGGGTTCAAAAGTTCTCTTATGCAATGTGAAAAAGTACTCAGCAAATGTGTAGGTAGGTAAACATACTCCCCTTTCCCAGGGGGTGAGGTCAAGCCTTGCACCGATCCTTAATGTCCAATGTTCTTTCCTCTTATTAAATCGCTTAATGAGCATTTGTTTTTAACCAAAGCCATTTTCTGTGCCTGCCATTGCAACCCACCAACACTTTCACTGCAACCTGGCAATGACTCTGGCATCAGTATCAGCCAATTACTTGTTCTCAACAATAAAATGTGTGTAACTTTATGATAACAGTCAGCTTCTCGCTTCATCACCATCCAGCCGGTTTGACTCAATGTTGCTGTGCAGCCTGTCTGCCTCATCAGAGGGGTTTGTCACACCTTCAATCTAAAAACCTACTTCACACATTCACTCAACACAGAGAGACACACCCACACACCCTGGTGTTCTGTCACCTATTACAATGCATGTCTCTCGCTTACAAGGGAGAAAGCGTTGAAATGCATTATGAGGGATGTGTTGAGACTGGCACAGAGAGTTGCCAGCATGAGGAGGAGAGCAGGAATTTATTGTGATGTTCCTGAGAGATAACTCCAAAAGAACCTGGCAGCTGAGTCTCCAGGTTTGTTGCATATTTCAGGTAATTTCCCCTGTTCTTCACGGTGCTTGACAACATGCTTTGGAAGGAATTTTGCTTTTTTTAAATTTATGATGATAAATTAGTCAAGATTTAAGCAGATTTTTTTTTTTTTTTTTTTAAACTTCTCTCCTGTAGGCTTCCCTGTAAAGACGCAATGAGTGTGGGGGGCCTCAAATCACTAGGATGCTATAACTTACATGTGTTGTTTGGTATTTGTACATGACACAAGCTTAGGAATACTATTTATGACTGTACCTCAAGAGTAAAGAAACCTTTCGTAGCAAGATGAGAGACTTTTCACCCTCCCCATTGCTTTAACACATAAAACCACTTCTGCCCAGATCTGCACCGCATTCAGCTTAGTGACATCACTGTTTGTGAGTAATTCATGAAACAATTGCCTGTCCTTGTCCTTCCTCCTTTCAATGCAGAATAATCCAATATCAACTTGAACATCTTTGAACAACTGCTGAGAAATCCTAAATTAATATTAAATATACAAAACCTTACTGAGCATTTTGTTGTACTGACAAACTACCAATAATTGTTGCAGTCATTGCTTTAAAGACTTCTTTTTAACAAGTATATTTATGACTAGATGAATTTCATCAGGTAGGAACAGCCATAGTGTCAAAATAATACCAGAGCTATGTGGCAGCAATACAGCAGAAGTGCCTTCATACTGCAAGGTGTTTACAGTATATTTGACCTATAAAGCTTTTGTTTGGGTAGATGACAACAGCCAGGCTCAACTTACATTATGCAAGTTTTTACAGCTATAAAGAGATAGATGCTAGTTGCGTGGGAAAGCTTAGCGTGACAGAATCGGCCAAAGGCAAACCGCAGCTTAGACTGCTGCTCTTAGTCAGAATACATAGAAATCCACCAACAATGTGGTGCAATTTCCAGGACTTGCAATTAGACTCTTGCAGCTTGTGAGTACATGTGATTTTTGCAAACAAGCTGCTCATAACTGTGTGAAAAGTCAATATATAGACAGACAGATATACAGTTCATACAGAGAATTGCATTTGCACATATGAAACCTTACCAAAGCTTCAATTCTTAGTTTTATCTAAATGGACAACTTTGTAAATTGTACAACTCAAGATCTCAGAATATTTTAGTCACTGTTTGATATAGAAAGTGGTATGAAATATTATGCACAATAATAACAATGTTTTCTGTTGAGGGTTTAACAATGATAGGGGGCCACAGCTTTACCTGCATCACATTACATGGCCTCACACATCCCTTAACGCTGAGCAAGTGTTTTGACTTTCTTACCCTTCAACAAGAGTCCTGTTGGCCAGACGGATGCAGTGCTCCCACAGGACGTTGGACACAGGCAGTGGGATGCGCACATGTCTGGAAACATCAGCCAGTCGCTTGTTAAATTGCTCAAACTCCTGAGAAGATGGAGGAGAAGTTTTGGTAAAAACAGGAGAAATGAATGATGTTCAAGATTTCCTTGATATAATCAAATCAATTCCTGATATTTAGACACTGATAAACGAAACTGTTTTTAAAAAGGCATTTTTATGATATTTATGTACACAGCCCTACACAAAAAGGAAAGAGACAAGAATGGGGCAAATACATCTTTAGTTCTCAACAGCAGGAAGCAAACAAAATAAAAAAAATCCTCATGAACAACAGTTCTTTCCTCCGATTCGCTCTAAGCTACTCTGTGTTCTTGAATAAAGCCCAACATCAGCTCCCCCAGTCTTACTTTGTAGAAGTGAGCGGTGTAATAAAACTACCTCATGCTGTGAATTGCACAATCCAATTACTTACAGTCTGAAGAATAAACTGCTTAATGGGTTTATATCAATCTTTTCCTATAAATACTTATACACATTGTGAATCCACCAAATCAGGCGTTAAAACAAATGTGTGCGCTGTTGGATACTGTACCCTGGTTTGGAAACATCCCAACTAGACTCATTTGTTAAAGTTTAATGTGTGTCCAACCTGTATGTTCGCAGTCGGCCTTTGGGCATTTGTAATACATATTAGTAGCAGTAGACCTTTTAACTCACTGACCTCAGAAATGTTTGACTGTGGATGAAGTAATACAATTATGATACGTTGCTGTACTGCAGCACGTAAGCACTGTGTATAAATGTGATGTATGTGTCCCAACCGGAGCTCGTAATTTTCGGGCTCATATTTTCCAGTATATGTACATATTCCTGATGACTTTAACTTAAATTGCATCATATTTGATAAAAAAAATAACCTGAATTTTAAAGGCAGACATTCTCATTAATTTTGCAGCCAAGACAGTAATGTTATTCATTCACAAACAGTCTCACAATAGTTTCTGACTGGAGCATTTTGTCACTGAAGTCATTCTGAGGTTGCTGCATTTCCTGGCCACTTTATATGCAAATCAATGCCGTTGTTGAATGCTAGTGATCAACCTAAATTCATGAATAAAATATTCTCCCGTGTGCAGTACACGGTACAATATGTAGCACGCTCGTCAATCAGTGCACATAACATAATTCATATATATTACAGGTGTCTGACAAGTTGTCATAGGAGGCTATTAGCACTTGATGAGGAAAAGTACATGCTCTCTGTTATATGGACTATTCTGACACACTGTGGTGTCTAAACCAGGCCAATGAGTCAGAAACTTTCCCCTAAGACAATTTAGCTCAGCAGCTAAATTAGGCAGACTTAACTGTGATCCAGCTGGAGCCGCACAGGGGTCTATGAGCCATTCAGGAATTCAGGTCTTCCTTTATTAAAAGGAAACACCATTTATCTGTGAACTGATGCCTCAATATCTATTCATGTTTATGCTTACGTATTTATATTGTCAAGATTTAAACAACATCTGCACCTTGATGTGTGATTTAATCAGCAGATTTCTGAGACATGCTGATGCATATATTGGGATTTGTCTTGGTTTGGTGCCAGTCTGTTCAGGATTTCACACCACAGCCAGCCTTTCAGCCCTTCCTGTCTCTGAGCGTCAGAGGCGAGAAAACTAGTGCTGTGTGTCCTTATGCCCCATACAAAATTTATAATGGGATAAGTAGCCAGCATGCATACAGACACGCATTTAAGGGAAAACGCCATTACAATTCCAAAAATACTTCCGGGACTTGAATATCTTTTACAATGCTGAACCATCACAGGAGATCAGCATGTAACTCACAACAGCTCACCCTTCTACTAAATTATTCCCCATCCCAAATAATTGATAGTGAAGGTCCTTCAATGAATTTAAGTTCAAGAGTAAAAAAAAAGGAACTTAAGAGTCCCTTATTATAAGTGGTATAAAGGTTAATAGTTTATGTAAATGACCCAGATGTTAACCCAGATTGTATTTTGCAAGGACAAAAACAATTTGTGAGGTAAACCCCCAGAAGATGAAAATAAATCTATTATAGCTACTTTCTGGGTGGTGTGAGTGTTATATGACATTGAGAGAAAGCAGTGGGCAGTTAATATTTGTTTGGAGGAATGACTTCTTCTTGATTGTAAAATATGTTACAAAAGAATACAGGATTTTATTAGGGATGACAGTTTGATCTCGGTTTCATCATTCAGGAGAGACATAAATGATGCAACAACCTTAATAGGGAGATGTTTGCATATTATCTCCACAAAACATGAGAGAAAGCTGCTGCAATGATGTCTCCATCGATGTCTTTGAACTGATGCTTAATGCGCCAAGTCTTGAACATGCAACACTGACTAATTAACACTGACTAGGCTTGAAAACTTTATCAAATGTGACAAAGTTTGGACTCTTTAAAGCTGCAGTCAAATTAAGATCAAATCACAACATGTAATATGACAGCTGTTTCTGTGATAGTGAACCGTTTAGTTCCCCAAAACTTTAAAGGAGCATATTAGCACCATTTGAGTTTGTTTTTTTTGGTAAACTGACCGCCAACCACATTGGATACATTTCAATAAAATATCAGTCACTGCTGCTTTATTAATTCAATTTGCATCATTTAAGACTCAAAAACCTTGTATCCATCCGCTTACTATCTGCTTATTTATCAACCACTAACCTGCAGTATACCACATCAAAAGTCAAATCAAAAGTTGCAAATGCATTTCTTATGAAAAATTACCTTCAACAGGACATCCACATATACATTGTGCTGTGACATTATTTCCCTAATGTCCCATTTAACTCCAGCCATCATGAGTAACATTTGTTCATAGTCGATGGCCTTGGCTGCCACTATCCAGTATATTGGCTTCCGCAGTTCACTGGCTGTCGACACCGTCTGAGGGCAAGAAACGCAGAATGTATGTTATATTAAATGTATGTTATAGAGGCAGATGTGAACTCAAGGTCTCTTGATGAAAATGTTCTGCAGGTAAAAGAATGCCATTTGTTGCACAATATAAAACGGCAATAACATTTCCACTAGTGAAAACATAGAACAGGACCTGTCTGTACACCTGAATCTTTTGATGAACTGGGAATGACCTGTATGTGGGGCAATGAGGAACCAACACTTTTCTCCTTTGTTTATCAAGAACAGGAGTGAAAGCAGTTGCATAGTTGCATCTGTCTCTGTGAGAAAATATACTCCCATAGGAAACTAAAAGGTTGGACAATTTTTTTTTTTTTTTTTTCACCAATCAAAGAGTGAATGCACCTGGAAAGTACTTTAGGGAGCACGTCAAGTCAAACACACTGTGAATTATGTTTTAATTACTGCAGAGAGACTGTAGCTGACAGTGAACTATATCTACTCACACACACAGCTTCAGAGAGTGTATTAATTCTACAATACCTGGGAATAAAACTGTTGCAGAAAAGGTTTCTTGGCTGCAGGCATCATTGTGTCCAGGTGGGACTGGAGGGATTCAAACTGTTCAGCCAGAAACACACTGTGAAGACAAAAAAAACAAAACAAAACAGGAAACTATTTAATTCAAAGTGGGGGCATGATGTGTACTGAAAAATATGTAACTTAACAAAAGACAACCTCTATGTTTTTCTTTATTACTCAAGAGTGACACATCCATTATCACACTCTGATATTACTTTTGAGTGAATTTTGGTCTGATGACCTGAATTGAAACAATTGAAAATTAGAGATTTTAGTTGGGCTTCTTCGAAATATCCTCTTAGATGTTTGCCACCTAACAGCAGAATCAAACTGAATCCTCAGCCCATGAAGCTCTGATATTATAGCTCAGCCTTCTTGTCTGTCACAGTTACTGCAGCTCACCTGCACCCTCAAAGTATTTTCTGTGAATTGCAAATGTTGCAATAAAAATCTTCCTTCATCATAATTGCTTGCTCGTTTTAATCAGCTGCACCATTTTCCCCAGTTCCAGCAATCTAATTTCTCCCCTGTGATCATTACAGTTTAATGTAATAAATGATTGAGTTGAACAGACTTGAGAATTGTCACAAATCCCGCTGATCTGTGCTGAATTTTGTTTAAGCAAAACATCATCTGTGCCAAACAAGCCATGCAACAATTTTTCCATTATCCTTGAAGAATATTACTGAGACCAAGTGAAGTAGCAGAGAGAAAAACACAGGACAGACATAGTACACTCCTGGGCCTCTGTGAACACAGCTGACTAAATAAGGACCTTTTGACTTGGGCTAATCGATGGCTCTGAAGTGTTACACAAAATAAAAACAGAGGGTGCAGATCTGAGTAAGTTCCCGACCGGGTTTAACAAGGATGACCGGTGCAGAACAGCGCAGCTGATTACAGTTCCAGGCCAACAGTAACACAACTGATTGGATGGTGCAATTTAAGACAAATAGACAACTCAACAAGACATCAACATCATCTGCCGATGAAAACGTTTGTTGCTCATATCAACATCAATATTGGCATCTGTTTTTTTTCCCACACCATATTAACAAAGATAGATTAATTAATTCTTAAGAGCTTTGAGCACAGTACACAGTGAGTGGACCATTCACATGCACTGGCAGTTTTTCTCTGCTCACAAACCATGTCATGGTCACACTTTCTGCAGCACTTTATTATTCATAGACGGACATTTACACAGATAATATTATATTTCAATAAGCTAATGGCAGTTGATCTATTAGCTATGAGGTAGCTCTTGTTTTTATTAAAATATGTCAGCTTTTATACAAATTTTAAACATATCTATATTTTGAATAATAAATAATAATAATATAGGGAAAAGGATTTTTAAGAATGTGACTAGTAGTAGTTAACTCATTTACATGAAATATTCAGAGCTACTAATTTTCTCAGCTTTTTATGACCAGAAACATTTTCTGAGCTGTTCTCATCACAAGAAAATTCCTCTAAATGATGCTGATCAGTTTCCTGCAGCAGCTGATTGATGCAGTAATTTGGATATTTTACAGGGAACCCCAAAAGAATTCTTTATATTAAAAGCAAGAACTAACATTAATAAATGCTGTCTGGTTAACACTGAATGTGAAAACACTATATTAAACCCAACCAGCAACGCATAAATGAGCCCACTGCACAGTTGTTCTTTTCATGGAGCAGAGAAAATCACATTAAGGTTAACTGGAACAGCTTGTGTTTACCTCGGCGACACAGTGCAGTGTGGAGAGAAAAAGCACACCCTGCAGTTCACACTTATCTGATCTTGCTTGTATAAATACGACACCTGAACAACAGCTAGAAGGGCAAACAACAGCGAGAAGGCCGTTGAGCTCTTATCTTTGATTTTTGCTCAGAGCTACCAGACGCTTCATTGGTGTGAACTGCTCTTTTTTTTCCAAGATGGTGTTTAAATGGCATCTGGTGAAGATGTCAAAGGTTCTCACACTAAGGTTTGCTGCCTTTTGTAATGATACTTTTTCTGGCAAGAAAAAAAATTCTCATTCAGTTCTGCCCAGGAGAAAGAAACTAAGTCTTTCATTTTTCACAAAGAATCTTTTCCTTTCCTTTTCTTTCCCCAAGAAATGTCTTCACCTCTGCACTTTAGCTCTTTTACTTTCATTACTCTTCTGATCTTGCTGCCTGCCTTCGATATGTGAAAAACGCTGTGTGACAGAGTGTGAGCCTGTTCAGCATTTTTGCTGTGGCGTCGTCTGGGCCCCTGGTTTACAAACTTCCATTAAATAGCTGTTGTACACCACAGGCGTGTCAGGATGCAAGAATTTTGTCAGCACTGATGATGGCTTGACCCAATTATGTATGAGGGTTATTTTGTGTTGTGTGTGGATGTAGTAGACAATGAAGGGGAGAAAGCAGACAAGACAGGGATTGAGGAAGAAGGGGAGTTTAACACAAATACTAAATTAAAAGGACAAAGCTAGGAATTATTCTGGGGTAAAATAAGTTTATCTGTCTCTCCTTGTATTTCAAATCCTGTTTTTTCTTTTCTAATGAAGTTTCATCCATGTGAACACGGAAATAATGTCACACATAAGCACAAAGTGCAGGTAGTGCAGGTCTTTGATGGCCAGGCTGTGCAAGGCTGATGAAATCATAGTCGCGAGTGAGAACCAGCCTGTTCAACTTGATCAGAGAAAATGCTCTGATTGCTTACATCACACTGGCCAGACACACAGGTGACAACATAAAACAAGCAAATCATCTTCTCTGTCATTCTAGAGGAATAAAAGACCAGCACTGCTTTGTGTGGTCCTCAGGTCTAATTTATGGGTAATTTGTTGAGTAGAATCACAGTAAAGTTATTATTTGTGGTTTTAGTTTAGTGTTATGTAGAGAGTACTTACAGGGACTCAGTAGCCACCACCCTCTGAGCTAGTCCATAAAGAGTCCCACTGTTAGTGAGGACCACCAGTTGGCTGAGATGGGGGCTGGGGACCTTCTCCTTCCTGTCCTCTCCTGGGCCGTGGACTCCTGCATTCTCCCCTATGGCCTCCTAGTGAACACATAAGTGGACGGGACGGTTAGCATGCCAATTCATAAATGTACTTTATTATGTGTTTGGCTTTGCTGTAAAAGAGGTGCAAATACCAATTTTGTTGGGTGCTTGGACACCTTTATACTTGCTTACAGGTCTAGTTACGATTATCAAAATTGAAAGCAGCAGATATATATGACATGTATTCCTCATTATTTGGATAAAATACTGCAAAATAATTATTTTTTTTTATTAGTTTTAACTGTGAAGCTCTGTTATGGTTTTTGAAACAGTGCTGCTGTGCAGGAGCAGTCTCGTACAGTTTCTTTCACAGTTAAGTTGAGAAAACAAACCTTTCACTTGTGAAATGAAGACAAAATGTAGATGTATGCTGATAGGTGAGTATAATCTGAAATTCAATCAGCCTTGTGGAACTCAGTCACATCCAAAGCACACACACACACTTTACAATTCTGCTGACCAAACACTCCTTCACTGCCAGCATTTATCTTACTTTTGATATATTCCACTACACCTCTCCATCCAGCAAACCTTTTATCCCTTCATTTGAAAAACAATTGAAACAGAAAAGGAAAGGTTTCAAGACAAATCCTTTCCCATCAATCACAATAATCTGTATCTGCATTCAAAGCCTTTGAGATTCCATACAGCCGGGCAGATGATAGCATTTTGTATAAAGCACGTTTTGTACGGCATGATGTAGCATACTGGCATGTAGAGCTTTGCGCTCTACAGCTACAAGGCCCCCTGAAGCAGCCTCTGGCAGATCAATAGCGATCACACAGGTAATGAATGAATGGGAGCTATTAATGCTGTACCATATCATCCACTTACATACCCGAGTCCTGTGCAATCCAGGTCTAACACTGTGTATGAGCCTCATTACTCCAGACGACCAGGGGGCAGATTTTTATTCCTGCACCAAGTAGCCAAAGCAGAAACAAACTGTAGTGTTTTAGAATAAGGACATATTTAAAATAAATGGCTACATCACCTCTAATTAATCTAAAGCACTGGCTCTATAAAACATAAAAGCTTGTGTGATAACAGAACCACATTCCGAAAGTTTATCATCACACAAAACTAAAGAAAAATCATTTAATTTGTAGATAGATTAAACATGGTTGTAAAACAATGATTTGCACAGTTTAAGAAGATGACATTTTGCATTCTTCCAGCAGCCATCTATTCACTAAAATAAGATATATTAACAGCCAAGTGTACAAAAATGCACAGTATGCAACTCCTCAACAATTTATGGTTCAGACCTGTGAGAACGATAATACTGTCTCCTGCTCTGCAACCTTTCTAGAGCCTCTAACTTATCTCTCTACATTCAATCAAACCTTCAGTGTTGCAGAAGCCATTATTAGTCCGAGATGAAATTCTATCACATTCAGAAGATTAACTCTTGAATTACATTACTTTTACAGTGGAGAAAATCTAATGGCTTCCCTATGGATGGGGCAATATATCTCTCCCAGGAGGAACTCTCTGCAAATACAAATGCTGTTACTATTTAGAAGTCAGACATGTGAAAAATGAGACTTTAAATGGAATAACACACTCCTCAGCACAGTAAAATTAAACGTTATGAGTTTTAAATAACAATTTATTAATGACTGACAATACATTGGTGTTAACTATAATTCCTATATTTTTAACTAGGTTTAACATCTAATTGTAGATGTTAGAATATGATTTGCACATTTTGTCGATTGCAGATTTTCTCTCCTTTGGCAAGAGACTGCAAATGTTCACAGCAGAGCCTCTCCTCTCAACCAAAGTGCCCATACCTTGGCCTGTAAACAGCTGAAGCAGCTAAAAGTGTAGTTTTTCTAAACTCAGGGAAAAAGAAAAAGTATGGCTCAAAGACGAAGATGCATTGTCTTATCAGCTTATTATTTAATCATAGAGCTGTACTGTAATTAATTTGTGACTTTTTTTTTTTTTTTTTAGAATTTACAGATGCTTTTCATGTTTTCAAGTATGGATCATTTTGGAGTGGTAAGTGTGTTTGTTGTCTACTGAGTTTAACTCTGTCTCTCTGAAAATGGCAAGAACATCCCAAAGTGATGTATGTTTATACAAAAAAAAACACTGCACACTGGAAAAATGTGTTTTTGTTCTGAAAGAAAAGAAAACACTCAGATGAGATTAAAAGATTAGTGGTAATTTTTTATTTCCTGGGTTTCACAACATTTTTCTTCTGGTAAACCTTATGTTAGGTTTATCTTCCAGTTCCTATTTATAAATTTGTTAACATCTTAGAAAAGGATTGATCTGAAATCCATTTTCACTGTAAAGGGTTGAAGCCACTAAAATAGGGATAGCCCTCAACATTTCAAATACAGCACATAAACATGACAAAAAGTGCAGTGGTGATGGAGTTAATCCAGAGAAGCCATTAGGTCTCACTATAACAAATGATTCAAGATGTGGAAAATGATAAAAAAAAAAAAAAAAAAGTACTGCAGCTGATGGCCATTTGTATGGCTGACGTGCCAGAGCAACTGACAGAAGCTTACACACAAACATGCAAATATAACACTAGCAATTTCAGCTCATTTCTTCAGTTGTAAAATTGTTTGGTGAAAAAGGACAAAGTATTGAAAGAGTTTAGCTATAACTCATCTCAAACAGCAAAATGACTCAACTTTCTGAATTCAGCAATAACTTTGGCGAGTTTGTTCTCTTAGATCTCCTCCTGCTGGGAACACTATGCTTGCAGAGGTTATAAAAAATGTACCCAGAAGATTTTTATTTGTAAGCCAGCTGCTAAATGCACCCGCACATGAAAAGGTTTGATGTATGAATGTCTTTCTGTGGATAAGGTCACACTGAGTGTGCTGAATTTGAACACTCAGGTAAAAACCAACTGTAAGTACAAGAGACACATTATATGAAAACATACCCCCCACCCCACGTCCTTCTCCGTGGCCACCACTGCTGCTGAACACTCATTTGCATTACTTGTCAACCTCTTTTTTGTCTGATGTTACAGATACTTTGCTGCATTATACTAACTTCTCATCATTGGGCTGCATTTATGAAAGTCACCCTGGTGGTTGTCCTCTGAATGAATCAAATCAATTCAGCTTCAGCTGCATTACTTTGACATTACGGCAAAGTCTGGTTTGGTTTATTTTTACTCACTCCACAGGAGGCTTGCCCTTTCATTGACTGTGCCCCTGCAGCATAAACACTTTATGCAAAAAGTAAAAGAGGGCTTCTGGAAGACTGTTGGGGTAAAAGTCGGGTTTCCTTTTTAACTGCATGCAACTCTGCAGGATTCTTAAGGTAAAATCAAGGGCTACACTTGAAACTTACAGTGTGAAAAAAACACAACATTAAGGATGTTAGGTGGCCACTTTTCCTATTCTAAAGCAAGGAAGTAATTGCGTAGACAATTTTATATTTAATGCAGGATTTGGCAGCTTGAAGCTACCTCAACAGTTTTATCTCTTTGCCTGTTTGGTATGGTTTCAACATTTAATGTGATACTGCGTCAGCTTTAAGTGCCTACGTGTTCATTATTTTATTAGATGCTCCATTATATGCTCACAATGGAAAAACAATTTGATGGAATAGTATTACTATAATTTCCCACTGATGTTGCCCTTTGGTGGTCTTGAATATTGAAATTATTTTTGGGGATAAACATGCAAATCATGTCTCATACTTAGAAAGACACCTGGCATTTTAATATAATGGATACAAATACTCACATACAATTTAAATGCTTAAAAATAATGTTTTCTTAATTATTTGGCAATTATGACTGCACAATAATGTATGGTCACATACATGCAACAAAATGCATCTGGTAAAATCCTCAGATTTATCACTACAAAAGTTTTTGATTCAAGCTTCTAAAAGCGGCTTTACATACAACAATATCACCTCTTCAGTCATCATTAGGAACTGAGTGTAATCAGTTGTAGCGTGAATTGTGTTATTTGATACCCTGAAAGATATGACTGCAAAAACGATTATGATTTTACTTGATAATGATGACACTCAATCAAAATGACAGATGACTGAGGCGAGATGAAAGTAAACTAACTCCATGTGGCGGCTGCGTTGCCAAGTGCGTGCAAAAGAATGCCATACTGGACAAATTTTGCATCGGAGACATATTTTTCAAAGTCATGCAAAGGGCTGAAAAGCAGGGGATGAAGCAGACTTTTCCATATAGCGTGACTTATAGTGAAGAGGTCATCCTTCATTTGATTTACATTCTGCAGCTGCTGAAGATATTTAGGTGGAGCGGTTTCTCTGCTGTCCTGCTGAAATTAATTAGAGAAATAAAATTGCTTTTATTTTGTTATATAGATATTACAGACTGATTATTATTGGTCATGGATGATTTTCAGTGACTACAGTGTATAGTGTAGCAATGTAAATATATACTTTAACAATCCTAGATTGATTCATGAATTACTCAATTGAGAGATAAATAATAAGCAACCGTTTTGATTTTGGTTTTCACTCATTTTCTGGACAAAAATTTCAAACATTATCTGGTTTCACCTTCTCAAACGAGGATTTGCTGCTTTTCTCTGGGTTTTTATCCTACTAAACTTAATATCTTTGAGTTTTGAATTTTTCACCTTGGGGTCTGCAAAGTTGAGATTCATCATTTTCTCTGTTTTTCAACATCTCACAGACCACATGTTTAAGATCGACAAGTAGAGGTTTTGGTCATTATCATGTGTCATAGAATCTCTTAGAGTCAATTCATTGGGAATAGTTTCCTGGAAAAGGCAAAGTGAGAGGAAAAGAAATAAAAATTTTGACAAGTGCAAAATTAACACGAATCCCGTTTTAGTGGTTTGCGAGATGCTGCCCTGAGTTTATTATGACAAGCATGTGAATTATTTCCTGTGAAAAAATACATCATGTGCATCCAAGCATGATAAAACAGTTCTACAACGAAACTGCTCTCAAATTGCATTTGCCAGAGCAGTCTCAGTGTCAAATCAAAGGCTGAGCACAAACTGTTCCCTCTGCTGATATTCACAAATCACATTTCTGAGGAAATTTTAACAACAGCCAGAGGCAGCTGCCTTTCTATACAACTGACAGGTAGTTTGGCAGGTTATGTAAAGACATACACCCCCGTGTATTAACTTAAATCATCATCAAAGTCTAACTGAGTTCAACACCAACAAAGAACCTGTGGCGTTGAGTGAGATCTGGAAAAAGAAACCCATAAGCAGTGTAGTGAGCCATGGCAAACAAAGAGAAAAAAAAAACTACTGCATGGAAATGATATAAACCACTAAGTAAGCATTTCTCCACAAGACAGAATTGAAGATACACATTTCTCTTTATCGCTATGACTCGTGTCACATCACCCACAAAAAAATTGGTGTAAAACAGGCTTTTGTTTTGATATAAGTCACAGTCACAAGACTGGTTGCAGCTTTCAAAGAGACCCATGTAGTTTTTTAACATTTTTATGTTGCAGCCTTATGCATAAATCATTGAATTATTGATCATCCCTCATCAATCTATACTCAATGACTAAGCTAAAACATAATTTTAGAAATGTCATTGACAAAGGAATTTAAACCCTTTATCATAACATTTGAAATTTAGCTCATCAGTCTCCCATTTCTCTTGATCATCTTTGAGATGTTTCTACATCATGATCATGAGTCCACCTGTGGTAAATTGGATGAGATTGGATGAGATTTGAAAAAGTACCTGTCTATATAAGGTGTCACAGCTAATAATGCATATCAGAACAAAAAGTCATGTGGAGGAAGGAACTGCCTGCAGAGCTCAGAGACAGGATTGTGTTGTGGCACAGAACTGGGGAGTGCCACAAAAAAAATCTGTTTCACTGAGGGTTTCCAAGATCACAGTGGGTTCCTTAATTCTCAAATGGAAGAAGTGTGAAACAATCAGGACTGTCCCTGGACGCCTGGCCAAACTGTGCAATCAGAGACAAGAGATGTGACTAAGAACGTGACGGTCACTGTGGATGTTATTGGAGAAACTTCCAAAAGGAGCCCTAGGAAGCTCCAGTTTTTTCATACAAGGCTTCGACACAACAAAAAAGTGAAGGGTCTGTATACTCTGAATGCACTGTACTCTGAAGATCAACTGCCACTTCAGCAAGTGAGAAGAAAAGTACATTTCGAGCCCTTCAGGTAGTAAACAAGGTTGAATTGCAGGGCACAATTTGATCAACAGCAGCACTGAGCAACAGAAAGCAGTGTACTGATAAAAGATCCCGAATCAAGTAAGTGGAAACACAAGCCAAAAGGTTTTGCTGGAGTCTGCTACATGTAAGTGGTGCTTAAAAACATCCACTTCACAATTATTTGCTGTGTTATTTTAAAACGAAAAGGAAAGGCCTAGTCACTTAAGTCACCTTAATCACCTGTATGCTAATAATGTATTCTCATTAGTTTAAAGCCAAATTTACTTATCTCATTTCTTCAGACCAGGAGCTCGGAGGAAATGTTTTAAATTTTGAAGCTTGTAATTGCCCTGATGAAATGTAGTCGCTATTGATAACTGAACCTCTTACACGTTACACGGCATTCATACTACCAATCCAATCGCCATTTTGCATTAGATTCAAAACATTTGATGGATCTCTGGCTCATACGTTTTGGTTTTGCATGAGATTCTACAAGTTTTGGTGGGAAGTTTTTCATTGCTACTCAGATGTTTATGAACTTGACCTACCTCCTAATTTGAAAAAGCCATTGTAGGCTCATCATGTCAAGTAGAAACTCGATGTCAAACTTTACTATTTCTATGTCTTTCTTATCTGTTTGATGAAAATTTTATAAATAGAATATGAAAAAAAGGAAAATGTTGATTGGTGACACGGAACAGTCTTCATTCACATATACAATAAGCTTTCTTTAAATAAGTTCCAGTCTTTGAGTCTACTGTAAAGGAGCAGACTGACATTTACAAAAAAAAAAAGTATTGTCATCTAACAGTTTGAAGACCATCTATGCAATTATTTAATCAGGTCAGAATTGGCAGGAGATCTTCGTTGACAGCACAATAATTAAGATTTCTCTTGCACCTACAGCCACAGCAAATACGCCTCATTTAAACTGTTTGTTTCAGAGATGAGAGTAGTGACTGAGAATATTAAAGAGTAGATAGCGATAAAGACAATATTTTTGGAATATTTTAGAAAAGCAACGTGCCCCATACCGACCATCAGCAATATTTCACAATGCTACAGTCAGCAGTGGTGCCAGTGTGTTAAATAAAAAGAAGTTGCACAAAAACATTCTGAAACTCAGTGGCTATGAACACAAAGGATAAGATTTAAAAAGCCTTTTTAGAGTTATGAGACAGTGAATATTAACAGCTTGCAAAACACTGGATAGGGTGTGTTACATGTACTAACATAATATACTACGAAATATTACACTGCTCTATAGCCATTTCTGCTTCTGCTAGGTTGACACGTGGAACAGCTACCTATCAATATGATTAGTCTATCTTAGTTGCCAACTTGCAGTGGCTGACACAATGTTGTGTCATCACACTTACAGATACTTCATAGGGAAAATAATCAAGGCTCACCAGTGAGGGTGGAACAAAATCTAACTCTTTTGCATTAGAGAAATGGAAATATCTTTGTGGGTGTCTGAATGCCCAGGAAAATCTGAATTAAACTAACTTGGAGGAATTGAGAGACCAATTCTTTTCTTTGTCGGCTCACTGTATTTTAATTATCTGTAAGCCAATGGAGCACAAATACAAGTGGCCCTTGAAGTTAATGAATCATTTATGACCTTTTTGCTTAAAAAAAAAAAAAAAAAAAAAAAAGGGTATTACTAAAGTAATTCAGGCCTTTAACTTACAAGATGTTAAAATACATTCATCACAGATATTACTAAAGGCTACTTTAATGACTGAAGTTACACATCATACACTGAACCTAAATTTAAATTTAAATCTATCGCTGATAACATCATGCTGTAAGAAGCATTAAGCAGTATGACTCTTACTGTAGTTAATTAATTCCTTTAGTGTAAGTTAAATCACCAAGAAAGAGTGAAATGCTTGAATTGGAATTAACGCTATGTTTGAAATGTGTGTGTTTGTATACCCTGTGTAGGATCACAGGGCCGACACAAGGCCAACACAGGGCTGACACATAGAGACAACAACACTCACATTCATGCCTAGGGGCGATTTAGAGTCACCAATTAACCTAATGTGCATGTTTGCACATTCTTTGGACTGTGGAAGGAAGCCGGAGCAACCAAAGCGAACCCATGCAGGCACAGGGAGAACATGCAAACTCGACACATAACTGTGCCACCCCCACATACACATATGTGACAGACTTATTTCTACTTGTCTTCTGATTGTTTAATTCATGACTCAAGCATCTTCCGTTCTGTAACCATTGGCACAACAGTTCAGTTAAGGTTAAACTATTCTCTTGCAGTCTTTGTTCCTTTGTCTTTTTTGAGCTTCTGGTGCAGATACTGCAGTCTGTTCTGACCACTGGGAGCTGATAAGACTCCATCGATGATCAATAATTAATATGAATGGTACAAAACAGAAGAGTGAGTCAGATTGTGGAAGTAATGGCTTCTTTCAGTGAGAGATATTTCTGGTGTTTACAGAGAGAACACACATAGAGAATAAGCAAGGACAAAAATGGTTGGAAATAGCAGTGCCTCAAGAGAATTTACACAGCAACTGTGTTTATTCAAAACCAAATAAAGCCTATTGATGAGGAATTTTGGGGAGCAGCATGACTACCAAAGCGTTGTGCAAGATATTCTTCACTTTCTTGTGTCAGCCTTGTTAACATCCAGTAGTTGAGGTGGAGCAGCTTGCCAAAACATTGGCTTTTGTATTCCATGCACAGGCAAAATGGAAAACAAGCTTCGTGTCCGTCTGCGAGTTACTAATACCAAAGCGGTTTCCCCATGTGGACCAACAACATTGTATGAAGACATCAAGCATCAAAACCAGGGAGCTTATCTACCCTTGTGTAATAATTGGAAATTAAGCCCTTAAATCCCAAATGAAAACATAATTTATAAAAAAAATGAATGTCTAAGGGGGGATGTGAAGACAAGAGCAAAGCTTTGAGTATGACAGAAAAACAGGGATACAGCAGACGCTTGATGACTATCAGTCCCTGATGTTTCTCATCAAACACATCAAAGACAAGAGGCTGAGATATTTACTTGGCAGAAAATGATTCTCAATGAGGATAGATGGTTAAAGCAGTTGCATATACGTGTGTGTTATGATTTGAATAAAATTAGTTTCACTGTGCTTTAATGGTATTCATATGGGACACGCAATCTCCTTGTCATAATGCCTCAGGGAGAACTGACATCATCGCATTTTATCAATCAGAATGAACAGTTGTTCTCGGAGCAGAATTACAGGTCCACAGGGAAAAATCCAACCAGCTTCCACTCCCAGACTGGAGTGCATTTGAGATTTGCTATTCACACTTCTAAGTTGATGTAACCACCATACACAAAGTTGGTTCTAGCAATTTCTAAGCGATCCTACCTCAGGTGCATTGTTTGTCCTATTGCTGAGAAAACAAACTATAGCCACTGGCTCCTTCATTACACCCAAAGTAGCCACAGTCTGCAATGCGGACCATGAGTCGCACTTGGGTCAGATAAATTCTCTGTTTTTGTTAAGTGCTGAGCCAGGGTTCACCTGTGCTGGAGCACCTATTTTGTTATAGTGTTTCCCTGCGTGTCAACAGGGCGGTTTGTTGTGAGAAGCTCAGGTTTGAGTAATAGCTAGAGATAGTTTAGAGGTGGGTAAAGGAAAACTGGCAGCAGCACACAACTGAGGAGAGATGAAGACTCTTTTTTTTTATATTTCAAGTCATTCATACAGTGTAATGCAATGCTATACAAACCTACAGGATAAGAAATCTACACTTTTGGCCAACGTCATTGCACACAAGATATTTGTGTAATTGAGTTTTTGTCTGTGCTTTTCACACTAGTTTAAAGTGGGACCAGGAGTCAGTTTTAAAAAAGTGGCATTGTATACTTGAGTGCACCAGTCAGGATTCAGCATTATTTGAAACAAAATGTGACAGCAGATGTCAAGTGGTTTGCTCATTTGTCATAAATGCTCTGGAATTGAGACTAAACTTTCCGGCACTTTGCAACATTCATCAAGAGCTGAAATCATAATCAACAGAACATTTATCTGCAACAGTTTTCACAAGCTGATCATTTAATGCATTTTAAGCAGAATGCCAATTCACTGGTACCAGCTGCTTGTCTTCTTAAATAGAGTAATGAATACTTTTGCATTTTGAAGACCAAGTAAAAGGTCTGTAAAGTGAGGTCCTGCAGCTTAACACAGCAGATTTGGCTCTTTTATCTCACAAAGGGAGCTTTAACTGGCAAAATGTAAAAAGGAAGATAACGTTTAAATGTTATTTCCCTGTAAAAAAAAATATATATATATATATTTATATATATATAATTCTAAGAGTTTAGCTCTGTAATCACCCTTGTCATGAAGGAAGCTTCCAGCAGGAGTTGAGAAATGATCACTCAGTTGAAATATCTCAATCTATAGTGATTGACTGCTTACTCCTCTGCAATCTATTCCATGGAGATTTATGGCCAAGTTGAGTGGACTGGCTGCCAGGCAATTACTGTCAAGTGGGTTGTATTGCACCTCTTTGTCACTCTAATACTAGAAATTTGGTTCTCATTAGATAAATGTCAAATGGAATTAGGGCCTTCATTTATTTTGTGCGACACCGCCCATCCCCTCTAAACCTATCTTTGGCAACTTCCTTTCCCTTAGCTGCTGGTCTGCTCACCTGCTTCAGGATAACAGAAGAAAACGCCTTACTTAAATGAACTGAACATAAATTGAAAAAGAGCAATGCACAGAACAAATGAAAGGATTCAAATCAAAGTTTGTATTTTTGGCATGTTCATCACACTGGGAGATGTGATGAGTCTTCGGCAGTTGTTGCAGACAGGAAGCTGAGTCGCTGTATCGAGGGGGCTCAGCTCCACAGCTGAGGAGCATGACCTGCAGCTGGGCCTATCAATGAAGTGTGTGTGTGAGATCCACTGAAACCCCCACAAAATGTCAATACTTGTGATATCCTGACAACTACAGCATAAAGATCTCACCATGGAGCTTAATTATGATGTATAATCCCTGTCAAATGGCAATCCCCTCCGGCTTGTTGCACCATTCACAGAGCAAGACAGCAGGCTCCAACAAAGGCGGCAGCCTGGACAGTGATGTGCCCTCATGAGAGATGCAGAACTAATGACTGGGTTCAGTGAGTAGTGTGTGCGTGTGTGAGACAATGCAGCTTGTGTTTATGTGTGTGTGACATTAGCCAGTACCACTCATGAGGGGCAGCGCGCCGCTGTGTGTCAGCTGTGCCAAGCCAGTGTAGAAAACCACAACCACAACACATGCTTAAGGATTACCACTCTGCCAGTGGGAAACAGGCAGGATGAAACCATGAAAAGTGTGTTGGACAGTGTTCAATGTTGAAATGATGTACAGGAGGACGACAAGCCTGTGTTAGCTTGTTTGCGAAAGTTCAAATTGTAAATTCTTGGTGTGTGTGTGTGTGTTTTCTTGTCTGTTAATGTGTATATATCTACAGGCACACCATGCCAGACAATTGGTGCCAACACAGAAATTACGCTACTCCTCACTCCAGTTTCAGTGCCAGCCCTCAAAAAGCCCTAAAGACTAAAGCTGAGGACCCATAAACAGGCATATGCACATACAAACACGTGCCTAATCAACAAACCACACAACTGTGGGTTAAGTTTAGCAATTAAAAGTCCTACATCAAAGAAAGTAAAATCAAACATAATTTCTAGGTGATCTTATCTTCATGCCTGGGCCAACGGTGAAGACTAAAATATATGCACAAACAAACACAACATTGTATATTCAGTCAAAAGCAGCAACAAACTATGTGGAACGATATCAGCAGTTATTTGTGCTGAGAGCTGAGAAGCATGTAATCACTGGCACACACAGCTGTGGAAGAGAAGGAGGCGATAGGATTAACAGATAAGATGGAAGGGAGAAAAGTGAAGGGGGAAAAAATGAAAGGAATGAGAAACAAATGCTTACAAATGCAAGTAAGAAGAAAGAACTGATTGAGCGAAAACTAGTGGTTTATGTAGTGAGCGAAATAAAATGATGGTGAACCAGAGGTGGCCTTCACTGGAAATGCTAACCTGTGTCAGCTCTCCTCACATTGTTGCCTGCAGCAGTGACTCAACAGCTGTCACAGCTGAACTTTCTGGCAGCGACAATATGGCCACAGATGGGGTTCATGGCATTATTCTGATATGGGACTGTCACCCAACCTGCCCCAGGCTGTATCACCAGAGGATATAAAGCAAGGATTGCAAGCAAATTATTACTTCGCACGACAGCTGACTGCTTTCCTGTAAGTCAGAGCCTCGCAATCAGGTAAAGATGACATATGGCAGCGCTTGTGATTAAATATAATGTAACAAGTGTTTTGTGGAAAATGTTGAATATTTGAACAAGGCAATTACACCTCTAACACTCTCAGAAGCTCCTCCCTAACCTCACAAACTCCACACAAGCTAAATGAAATATTCAAAGCCAAAAGTGAGTGAACTCAAAATTAAAACTGTCAGACCCAGGCAAGCGACAAGGGTTTGAAAAAGGTAATCAACAACACTGGAAGGCAGGGAAACAGAACATAAACTAGGGGATGATCTTTTACTTCTTCCCCATGGAGCTCCCAGTTTACGCTGCAGCCACTCTGTACCTAAGATGAGATGAGATGGAATCTCGCTACTGTTCATATGGGACACTGAGTCATTACCAGCACATTGCTTTTGGAATCAAACAGTTGCGACGGCAAATCAGTGGAACAAAACCACAAGGATTCGGCAGCTCAATTGAAATGCAGCGTGCAATTAAGTTTATAATCTGTTTACAAATGAGGTCTACCCTGTTGAAATCTCTAGGGTGTGTGTGTGTGTTTGTATGCAGGTGGAGGAGCACATTTGTCTACTCTGTCAATTTATGTAGATTTTCACTATCGAGTAAAGTCATGATGGATATATAATCCACATGTCCCTAAATCTAATAAAACCATGGAAAGTGGATATAATAACGAATATATGACAATCTGTTCTGCAAATGAGAGCGCTACACTAATATCAACAGCTATACATAGCAGATGTGTATAAATACTTTTAAAAGAAGAGTGTGTCTTTGTTAAATTTATGTCTGCAGGTCATGATGTAAAAGACAGAGGAGCAGGAGAGTGAGACAGTGGTGAAAAAAAACTAGGGAGTGCTGTGATAGTTTGGAAAATAGGGCATTTTTCCAACATAGGATGATTTACTGAGATGTGCTAAACTAGTTTTGCATATGTGAAAGCACAGAACAAAAGCATTTAGAGAAGGTTGGGTGTAGTTACAAAGCCCTCCCTCTGACCCTCTTAGGTGGTGTTAATCAGGCAGCCTGAGATGGCCATAAAGAAATATGATTATGTTCACCTGAAATGTGTGTGTGTGTGTGTGTGTGTGTGTGTGTGTGTGTGTGTGTGTGTGTGTGTGTGTGTGTGTGTGTGTGTGTGTGTGTGTGTGTGTGCGTGCGCATACATGCTTGGCTTGGTTTAGATTTAGCACCATTGTGTCTCCTAAGAGAATTCGCTACCTCTCACAGAAACCCACAAATGTCTCAGTGCAGTACATCACACTCTTCTGTGCTCTCTTTGTCTCTCATTCTCTCTCACTCTCCACCTAGTCTGTCCATTTGTCTCTGTGTCCATTTGTTCAGTTGACCAGTTCATAGGATAAACATATTCTCCACAGATAGCAGCTGAGCACCGCACATCAGCTGCAGCCTGTCTGACATTTGAAAATTACTCACAATTTAGCCAGGAAATTACTGAGGTGTAAATAGCTGCTTTAGTGCCCCCCGACGGGTGAAAAAATGTTTCTGCGTCCCACTGCTTAACACAGCTGAAAGTTTTGATAATTTATCATTCTTTTCTGTGTTTTCTGACTTTTATCCATTTCCCTCCCTCTGTCATCCGGATTCATTTTTCCTCTATTTCTTTTCCTTTTCCTCGGGCCACTCTGCGCTGCTCGGCTATAGATATTACAGCCAAGTAGCTAGCACTGCTAAAATGCCATTATGCTGCACTGTCAAATAAATGCTTTGTTTTAAAAAGGTGCTTTGGATGGTGTGTGCTCCCTACTGTGGAAAACTGCTGATTATATCGACAAGCAAAGGCGACGCTGGTTGGAAAACAATTCAGGTATATGTTAAGGTTGATGGTTGCCACGGCAGTTTGTCAATAGGTTGTCAAGGGCAGTAAAAGTTCACAACCCCTGATAATGTATGCACACTGTAAACTCAGAATATGGCACAGTCCAAATCTGTTATCAAGTCTCTGAAAGTTTTCTAAAAGTTGCAAAATTTTTAACCAAATAGACACAAAGCCAAATAAACACAAAATTACAAACTTAAACAGAGTGTCCTTTACTGCCTGGGGTGATGGAAATGTACAAATTAAATTAAAAAAGATATTCGAGAGAGAGACAGAGAGAGGCAAAAGACTCACAGGTTCTTCAAAATGAAAAATAAAATATTCAGGATCTCACCATGGGAAAAAAGGTACATTTTCTTTTTCATTACAGAGGTGATGGGGTATTGTGATTCATGCATAGATAATATTGATCCCTTTATTTTCCAATGCAGCAGTTCTAGGCTTTATATTTGTCTGAAATAAAATCCTGAGAAAACGTAAATACTGTGTATGTCAATAGAAGATTACATTTTAAACAAATTAAGAGGCCTGTTGAATCATGGTATTGACATTTGAAATCAAGGCAGAACGACTAAGATAAGAGCTGAGTGAGCCATTCATTCACACTTCTACCATAATCTGACTAATGGTGCTCAAGTTATTGTTTTTTCTCACAAAAAGCATTTACGAAAACGGGACAAAATATCTGCAGAATTTCATCTTTGCCTCCAGGCGACCAACACTTCAATGGCAGATTAAAATTCTGGTTTCTCTGAACACAGGCCAAGAAGGCTGTTGGATATGCAGACAAATAAAAGGCAGAAGTAAGAGATGACACTGCCGTCATCACATAACAAGAGGAGATACATTGTAGGCAGATACACTGCCAGACAAAAAAGTGTGGAGCATGTGGACTGGACCAGACTAATCATCTCTCTGTAGTATTACAGAAGGGAGCAGTGATTGAGAGCCCTAATGGAGTAACACACACATCCATCCTGGTGGGGCCACTTAAACAAAGGGAGGTGTGGGAACATGTGAGCGACCAGTGGCCAGATAATGACGACCCATAGTGCATTTTGTGGTGACAGGCTGTGTGCTCTCTCAACAATAAGACCATACGTGTAGTCAGGATAGATGGAGTGGATGGACAGAAAAATACAGGGAGAGGGGGAGGTGATACAGTCTTACCATGTCAATGAGACTCTCCTGGATCCGGTTCAGTGTGGTTCTCAGTCTGCTGCTGATAAGGCCCAGACCTGATGACTCATACTGTAGAGTACACACAAATATATACACACACAGTTAGTGACTGCACCATGCACAAGCACCTACCTCAATGAGAGTACACACTTTTGCAGAGTGTGACCGCATGTACACACACACACAGACACACTGCAACATCTGCTCTCATCTCACGTAGCTGGAGACAAGAGAATCTTTACTTTCTGCTTCAAGCCAAATCTAATCCAAAAGAGGGAGGAGTAACTGAGAGGAACAGACATCAGTGTCAGACAATCACACCAGCTACAGCAGATGACAGGCAAGAGGTAAAAGAGGAGTGTGGAGAGGGTGACAGCACAGCAAACTCAACATCTAAATGCGTCTGAAGTCAGATGTGCTTTATGCCACACCATCACACACAGCTTAAGAGCTGAAAATCAACCACAATCAACCACCAAACTACTGATCAACCAGGTGCTGATTAGTAGTTTGAACTCCCAAAACAAGTACAACCCTGTGTGGAGGTCAAAACACTTCTGGGTCTACTCTTACCAAGCAAGCAGGGCCCACCACCCAGGCAGTGCCCGAATCTCTGCCACTATGAGTTGACAAAGAAGGGCTTGGGACAGGCTATGGATGGAACAGCAGGAAGAAAAACAGGAAGCAAAAGTTCAAATTAAAAAACAATGTTGAGGAAGACAAAAAATGAAAAACAGAAAGAAGCAAACAAAGGACACAGAATTAGATTAATAGAAGCAAAGGGAGCAATTACTCTTCCACAAATCTACACTTTCTATCTTTCCTCACATTTAAATGATCCTTAATTTCAGAGCTGATATGCTTTGTTCTAACAGATCGGCAATCTGTGTATTACGGAAACATCCAATGTTATTAAACATTGTTACTAGGATACGCAGTAGCTTCTTAATTTGAGTTGTGTGTGTGTCACACACTAATTTGCACTGAGACAATATTTCAGATGGAACATGGACTCACTACTAATTGAGACATCTATTACAGAAAGTGACCAACTTCCAAGACAAGGAGGCAATAGAATAGCTGCATATGGTAAAATGGTAAAACAACATGGTGAACAAACACATTAAAGGGGCATTCCACTGATTTTACTCATCACAAGAAGTTCCACAGAGCCTGAACACAAAACAAACAGAAAACAAAATGTTATCAAGGGTAAATAAAGACATATACAATTATGATGCATAATGGGGAATTTAAGACACAGCATATTTAGAGAACTTGACCCATAATAGGGGCTTTATAGAAAGTGAAATAGTAAATCACTGGAATGCCCCTTCTGGCCTAAAGCAGTAAAATAGCTTTGCATTAGAGGATATTTAAAGTCCAGCTCTTGGCTATTCATGATGAATCAGTATGTGAGATTATAGTCTTAAATCAGGCTTGTTCAATTATCTGAAAAAAGACAGGATCCATTTGCAAAGATGTGAGGGACTTTATCATAGGCCACTGGTGACTGTCGGTATAAACAGTCTGACTTGCACATGTGCATGCAAGATGAATTGCTTCCAGTGTGAAGACCTGTCTGTGGGAGTCAGGAGTTAAGAATGAAAATTATTGCTCATTTTTCAGAGAAGCCATCTGTTCAATGTCAGATTCTTTCCTGACTGTCTTTTTCTCCCTCTGCAGGTCTGTCTCAGCACCTGTTTCCTTCTTCTCTGTTTTGGTAGACAGCCCCTCTCCTCCCCTCTCTCTGCCATCACATTGCACAACAGAGTGACACAGTATGTAGTCATCTATCTTTATTTTCCCTGCATCCTTAAATCCACATCTCCCTGTCGTTTTTTCCCTCTCTATATCATTATTCTGTCTCTTCCTAGAAAAGACACCCAAGTGAAATAAGTTAGTTCCATGGGGTTTTTGAAAGATCAATCACTTTTCCAAAAAGAGATCTGCAGATCTGCTTCTCCCAATTTCAGCAGTTGAAAACCTGGTTATCAGTGGTGATGGAGAATCTGTGAGCACAACACCTAATGTATCTTCTGCATATGTGTGACAGAGTTAGTATCGCAGCTTGACTTGACAGGGCCAATATACACAGATAATGAGAGTATTTACCCTTTTGAATATTAATGTCAACCATTACTCTGCACATAGAGAAGTCAAGCAGTCCATCTTGATTCCAGTGTTGTAAAGAGAGTGGAGCCTAGGTCAAAAATACCAGCATATGTGCACAGCATTTTCTAGCAGCTTTTTAAAGATTCATGGGGACATTAGCATTTTATTGTAGGTGCCTCTCTGAGTGAGACCATTAATGAAATGGGTGAGTTCATGAAGTGATACTTAATGAGGAATAGGGGTACAGAGGGAAAAAAGTGGAAGGGAGAGTTACAGAGAGATGCAGACAAAGAGATAGAGAGTGGCATGGCAGTAAAGAAAGCAAAAGGGATGAAAGGCCAGCAATGTCGTGTGAAAGGAGCAGAGCATACAAGATTAGAGACATGGAGCAAAATATGAAAAAGAATAAGGGAGGGAAGCAGTGGGCTCATCTGAGAAAAATGACATCCAGCATATGTGTAAAGGAAAAGACTTTAAGATGAGGAAGACAACGATACAGAGAAAGACTGATATGAATAATAACAACAATAACAATCCGTCAACTGAAAGAAGATAGAAAGCAATGAGAAAAGGTGGAAGCAGCAGTTGTCCCCTCCCTTGTATCATCTAAGACATTAAAAAAAAAAAAAAAAAAAAAAATCACAAAAGCTATCTTTAGATGTAATAAATCCAGGCAATTTTCTTAAATTCTTAAATTGGACTTGAACTGATACTGTTAGCAAAGCGATCTAATTGTTTTCTATGTATGCACAGACACCAGCAGCAACTTGACATTTGTTCTGTCTGCACAATGCGTGCTCTAGTGTGTTTTGCAGATGTCAACTGATGCACATCAAACAACCCAATGTTGTGATTAGTTTGCGTTGAATTCAAGGTTATAGGTTGTGTGTGTTTTTCAATGTGTCAACAGTAGCAATGTAAAAAGTGACACTGCTGACAATAGGACAATCAAAAATAGGTTTAATCACAAGGTTTTGCTGGAAGTGTAAAATATTCAATGTAGCGTGGCTGCGTGTCACTATTTTATCTTGTGCAATCAAACAGCTGAATGGATCAGAAGTACTGTACCATGTCATTGCGTCCAAAAAAGGTGTATACAGCATACAGGTAGTAGTCGAAGAGCTGTGACACACAGTGGATGACATCAAAAGCGATCGGTTTCAGGATGTTCATCATCTGCATGTACTTTCCTGTATGAACATAAACACATACAAGTTACCAGAAATGTGGGTCTTTTAGACAAACTATGTGTCCCTCATTATATACCTCAGTGACACTATTTTTTTCCTGATGAAGTATCAGTTTACAATAAATTAAATCTGTTCTGAAGTACATCTTGAGTAAGTAAAACTAGCAAAACAGTGGAACTGTGTTGTCTGTGGAGAAACATTCGTAGGATCGCACTGTACTAACATACACTTTAGGGAAAGGATTTAATTTACCAGGAAGGTAATACAAGAAATAAGCACAGAGGTTCAGGGGTGTAACAAGGTTACAATTGACTCAGAACTGATGAATGGAGGAGGAAAAAAGAAGAAGAAAAATAAACTCAATCTAGCTGGCTTTGCCACTGAAATGGAACTATTTCTCCAACACTCATTTTTCACACCCTTTCTCCTGAATTCTGCGCCGAGAAACCAGGGAGCAATCTAACTCTATCAAAGAGCAGCACAGACTGAATTAGAAGTGATTGTTTGGAATAAAACTTTTAACATGGTTCTAAATCGATATTTCCTATTGTGTGTAAACAAAAAAATAGTAAATTTTTTTGTCCTGTATGTGCAGTAAAGTTTTGATATACATATGAACAGAGGTGGGACAAATGTTTCTACTGAGAAGAATTTGTAGTAACCTGAAAACAATTTGTCATGCGAATCTGTATCACCCTGATGTATTTAATGAATTCAGATAGTAAAAGTTTTATTCAGCCATAAGACCACTCAGGAGAGATAACTGCATAAGCTTATTCTTTTTCATGCATCAAAATCACATCAAGAGGGTCACATTACCAAAGGCCATGCTCTTCCAAGGATGGGACCCAGTGTTTTAACAGCCATGTCACTAAGACGTGTCAGCACCTCTTTGGAAACTAAAGGTCAGTGCTCAGGGTGAAGGCTAACCATTATTAGTGCAGCCCAGTCACACCTGTGCATGCCAGCCACAATGAGCAGCGAGCTTAATTGGTGAATAAATGGAAATCTCAGCAGGCCAGACATCGACACCCACAGTGGCTGTAAGTCTGAGGTAAATGGTAGAGCGTGTACATGTGTGTGACTTACCAACAAGCCGGATGACGTTGAGGGTGGTGTTGGTGAGGATTGGTGCATTGGTTTTGTTAAGGCTGTAGTCAGACTTTTTCTTGCTTCTTATGGTCTCTCGGGACACACTGAGGTACGCAGGAGGTGGGGGTTGGGGGTGAAAGAGAAATTAGGGCATGAGAATAGAGAAGACTCTGTAATATATGTTAACATTTTTAAACCTCTGTAATGATCACACAGGTTCAAAACCTTAGTGCAGGTCAAATACTTGTAATTGATCAATCAGAACTCATTACACAATGCAGGAGACACAGAAGAACCCCAGTGGTAAAGTCAGTGAACTGCTGATCCTGCAGTGCCAGACCTCTGACACTGATCATTGAGCCATATTAGCAAGCAATCATTACTTGGGTCATGTCATTTCTGGATGTGATCATGCGACCCATTCAATAATTAACTGTTAGTGGTTCCTGCTTATAAAAGAAGGAAATTAGCATTTTAGTGACTACAGGCTAATGTCAGGATAGGAGACACAGAGAAAAGGATGGGGAAATATGGTGAGAGCTAAAGCAAAAATATTAAAACATGTGAGACCTGTGAAATAATGAGACAACACTGAGCACAAAAATCACAGTATCATTAACAAGTCACTGTACATTACGTGACAGGAAATGGTTGTTATAACAAAGCCTCTGTAATGGGAAGCTAATGAATAAATAATAGTAATGTGTTTCCTGTACAACTCCAGTCTAAAACTTGACATCAGCTCTTAGATGAGGATAAATACACATGCCCATGCCGCAGATTCTTATTAATTATTTCCACCACATGCACATTACTGGAAGACATACTCTAAACTGAAAACAGAGGGTTCTCAATCATGATTCATCAAAATCATCCTAATTTATGCAGTTATTTATGACGCCCACCACATTTATGACAATCTAATAATTACAGCTACACCATACTAAGATGTGCATTGTTTGTATAAATTATATGACCCTGAGATTTAAAAAAGACAAATATTTTTCCTCAGTTGCATTTAAATTTCTCTTTCAAATGAAAATGAATCCTTTTACACGCAGTGCAGAAGAGCACGATTGCCTCTGCAGTTATTAAACAAGCAACTAGTCTTTGAATCGCGTAGGCGGGGATGCAAAGAAAGAGAATTTTTCATGGGTACACAAAAAGCTTTACAGAAGCTTTCTGCCAACTTAGCAGGGTAAGGCAGAGGTGGGCTAAATTATAATTGCTAAATGTATATAAAGTGGGGTAATGTGTAACTTTACATCCTTTTAGAACCTTTTTAAAAGATGCAAGAGAAGATTTTTAAGATTTTTTTATTTTGAGTGTGCGAATACTGTGAAATGTTCCTTTTCCTTCATAAATCAGATGGGGAGTACAACTGGATTTACCATGCAACTTCACTTGTCTTTCAGAGTGATCTAATATGATTAGACTTGGAACTGACCTCTTGAGAGGGGCGTCACCCGTCTGCTCGTCCACGTAGTCCTGCTTGAGTTCTTCGGGAACATCACTGTCGCTGTCGTAATCCTGATAGACGCTCTTCTCCAGCTCGTCTGACTCATACTTGAGAAATGGGGAAGGGAAAGATCAGATTGAGGTCACGCTAAAATGATGGTCAAAGCGCCAGTGTGAAGGAGAAATACAGTAAAGACATGAGGAAAAGGGATAAAAACAAGTCAAAGGCTGTTATAACATGCTGTGAAACCTTCATCACACATCACCACTTGTGGGAGATAAGTGAGGAAAATTCTGATGCCACAGGGAAATTGTGTCACTGAGGTTCATCAGATAACACACTTCCATGAAAGATCCACAAAGATCTTAAAATAACACAAAATACAAACTGGCTACTTAAAAAGAAAACCATGTAAGGGCTGTGATTAAAATGTGCCAAAATAAAAAATAAAATCTGCATCTTCTAGCCCCGATAAGTGAATAACTTTGAAACAACTGGCTTGAGGAGGAAAAAGGCAGAAAATTAATTCAGCTCTCAGGAGAGTTCAGGTAAAGCCCTGAAATAACACAATATTTTCTTTGTCCTTAAGTGCAAGTTCAGGCAACACAACAGCCATATAGAAAGGATTACAAGCTTAAGAGCAAGCCAAGCTTGGGCCTTCAAAAGCCTCATATTGTAGATAGTGCAATATTACTTTTGATGTTGAGCCAGAGAGGAAAATATATATCTGTATAAAAAATGAGTGATGTGTCATGGTGTCGCTGCACCTGTGTGCAAACTTAAAGCTTGCCTCAAAAAAACAAGAGGACTACTGACTTAAGACTAGCATAGCTGCTAATACCGCCTTGCTACTGCACATACACCGATTCTCCTGCTCCTTCTTAACCATATGGCAGTAGCCACAGTTTGGTTGTTGTTTACTATAATAATAAATGCAATGGCTATTGTGTTTTCACAATTGCAGAAGCACTTGCTTTCAGTTGGTGGATGAGGTAAGAACACATCACCCTCCCCCCAATCCAAGTAAGGTGCTCTTACAAAGCATACTGACAGATGCATGGTGAGACAATTTCTCTTTGTCAATTATATATGGTGTCAAAGTGGTAGGAAAATTGAATTTGAATTTTGAAATTTCTTTTCAGGTCAGGTGCCTGTCTATTAAATTTTAACACAAAACACAGAGTGGAAAACATGTTTCTAAGAAATAAAAAGGTTTCCAATACTGGGGAGCTGGATACTAAATACATAAAAAAATGACTGAATCCTGATGGATGAAGAGCATAAAGGATCATAAAAAATGACTACATGACAAAGATGCTACATTATTACATTCAGCTCGACTCACTGTTTACCACTGTCCCTGTGCTGGAGATTCCCACAGATTCATTTGCTATTTAAAAGCTTATATTACATGTCAGACAATGCATCAAAGTGCTACAATAATCATGGCAGGTTCTGCACTGCTGGCCCAGCGCTGTTAATAAAAGTTATGGCCCTGCTGATGGCAACTTGAGGGCTGCTGTAAACCACTTAATGACCCACAGCGATTTCGGCCCAATTAATTAACTTGTCCCTTTATTAACATGTTTGGTGTTTCACCTCAACAGGTAGATTTGTTAATGAAACATACTTATGGAAGTAGCGGAACAGTGTCTGACTGGTGGTGATGAAAACTTGGCTGCGACAGCAGATATGATATGGAGACAGTTCACATAATCAAAGGGAATGCAGTGTCTGTGATGGTGTTTTCTATGCCACTATAAAAACAACACTACAAAACCACTTATGCAATGATTTCAAAGCACCAATTTGAAGCACGCATGTTTGTGCTGCTGCTCTTACTTGGCACTTACCCCATTAGATGCCAGCACATCCTCCGTCTCCTCCTCTTTGTGCTCAATGTGCATCTCAAATGGGTTTCCCTCCTGAAGGTACTGCTGGAACAGACACAGCTCCTCCTGGGCCGGGGTGGACACGGCCTGTCTGCTCGGGGAGACGGATGGAGAGCGACACTGGCCCATGAACTTAAACTCCTGGATTGGAGAAGATGGGACAGAGAGACACTTTGAAGGACAACAGATGTAGGTTTGTGTTTGGTGAAGATGAAACACATAAGACAAGAAATGGAGAAAAGAGGTTTTTTATTTAATTTAATAATTGTGGTTCTATCAAGTATTAACTCAGACAAAGGTTTACAATTATAGTAGTATAATGCATCGGCATTACAGTTACAACATTGTTGTCCTGAAGGGATTCCTGTAACAAATCAGAAATAATCTTGTAGGGAGCAACTAAGCATTGCACTGCCTGGTTAACCATAAAGTAATGTAGACATTCTTACACCAATGGGTTAATTCTTTTGCATGTTGCACGTGTACCCGAGCAAGATGGACATGAAGGGAAAACAAGATGTATGCTGGTGAAACTTTGAATTAATTCCATTTAACTTTCTGACATTTCTTCATGTCCACTGATCATTTCTATGTGAAGTGAGCTGAATATGGTGTGAGCACAATGATCTTTTCTTTGAGTTGGTTACAGTATCCACAACATACCTAAAACATATTTGGCTTTGATCTTCTGATGTTTATTTTTTTACTGTTTAACTGTTAAGAAATGTGAGAAATATAACCTTCCAATATACATGCCACAAGGGACAGAACCGTTTTATCATCATTTAATGTTGGATAATGTGCACTGTACTTCACTCCTCTAATCTTGATACACAGGCTGAGACACCCACAACTGCACACAGTGGGTGACAGCATGGAATAAATGAAAGCTGCTTCACACCCCTGCCCCAGTGATGTGATTCTAACTCACATGGAGCTGGGCGATGTTAAAGTTGGACTTGACAGGACACAGCTCCCACGTCTCATTTTCCAGAAACATCCTTAGCTCTTCCAGTCGCGCCCTGAGGGAAGGAGTAGGAAAAAAAAAGCAAGAAGTTAAAAAGAGGAAGTCGTCAGCATTTGTGCATTGACAACCTCATGCCATTTTGTATATTTAACCAGCTCCCAGATTAAATGTGCTGCAATAAACAAAGCCTGCAAAGGTCGTTGATGGGAAATGAAAAGGTAGACGTGTGTGCACGTATCACTTGGTGTATGGTGTGTGTGTGTGTGTGTGTAACAACAACTGTGATGACAGCCACCCTGATGTTCACCCGCAGGGTCAATATGAGGTCTTTTTGTGTGAAATGTCAGAGCAGTGTTGACTTCAAACACTGCACCACCCCCTGTTACTTGTCTTAAAGTTGTATGCGAGGTGATAGAAAGTAGAACAGGCATGAGACAGGGAAAACTTGTGGTTGACGTCAACAAAAGGTAGTATGATAAAAAAAACGATATTTAAACGGACTACTTTTCAAACACTGATTACCTTTGCTTACAGCTATATTTCTAGAATATTAAGCACTGAGAATTAAAGGACATCAAAATAAAATCATCCTTCAGAGAAAATAATTTAGGAAGTAAACTAGAATTACTGCTTTGCCACTGTATGCCACTAAAAAACAATTAAAATACAGGTAAAATCAGTGTTACTGAGCTACAGTGTTCACAATGGCAACCCTCCTGGGTGGAGGCATATTTTAAAAAAAAACAAAAAAAAAAAAAAACATTATCATTAGCAAAGCTCTTAGATACATTATTTATCATGTCTGCGCCCTGACAATGTCCTTCTGTCGTTTGCACCCGCAGGCCAACAATACACCCGTCTCATTGACAGAGTGTGTTACTGCAGGCAGCTGATAGACAAATTCAGGCATCAACCAGTCAAAGTTCACTGATGTCTAATCTGTTTGGGAACGACACCCAGCTGGAAAATGACTCAAACCTAATGTGAAGATGATGCACACTGGAAGCCCTCTGGCCAGCAGTGCGGATGTGCTTGTATTTGTCGAGAGGTTAATAATGTGCCTTCATAATGCTACTGTATGTCCACCTTCTCTTCCTCTTCTCTCTGTGGGTCTCCCTTACTCTCCTTGTCAATTACAATTCCAATAATACACTGAGATCACCTCCATCTTATCACTTCTCACCTAAAGATCTAGAATCTATGAAGCGTATTGTATCTTCCTGAGCATTTTATCAATAATTCTTGAAAAGTAATCCCAATTACTGATCAATGCAAATCACCTCTGATGTTGTGGGGCTGGTTTGTGTAAAATTATGTATATTCATTTGATTGGCATGGTGGTGGGGGTTCATAATCAAGATGTTAATGTGCTTCCAGCCCAGCGAGTGTTACCATGTAATCACAGAGGGTTATGCTGGGAATAGAGTGGATTGGAGGCAGCCAATGGTAGTGATTGTGTGTAAATGTTTCTGTCATGCAATGCCAAACTGCTGTCCAAAAATCTGTTCCACCTAAGAAACACCACTGCACATGTCAGATCCATAAACTCTGGGTCTAATTATCCACACACAATCAATCCTATCAGCTCAGTGAATGAACATTATTGATGTTTAACTGTCACATGATCAGGTAGAAGTGATGCAAACATCTTACCTGTGATAGTTTTTAAAGTAGTTGATGCTCTGGCGTTTGATAGACTCCTGCAGGACCTCTGACTTGCTGCCACAGAACTCCTCGCCCACCTGCATCAACCTGAAAGAAGGAGTCATGGGAGCAAATGGTGAAAGAGATAATTGTGATGGAACAAGATAGAGAGGAAAGATTTACGACAGAGGGATTTGTGGAGACAATGGGATTATTCCTCAAAAAAAAAAAAAATATACCCAATTAATCTATGTAAAAATAGATCCCCAGGTGTGCGAAGCTGTCCTAATGGACCCTGTGATTTATAGTAAATAATCGGATAATTAAGATCACTTTGCCACTTGAGAACAAAATGGTTCAGTAAAAGGAAGCCTGTTGTCTGATGAAGCTTGTACAACACACTGTAAAGAGAACAAGTTTAAATGTACACAGCAATGCAACCACTGCACGTCAGGACTACTATCATCAAAGTAGTAATTTTATTAATCTATTACTATTACTACCTACTACTAAGTGTTGAAGGTTTATTGCGTAAAAATCTGAGTCCATCTTTAAATATTTTTGTAGTCAAAAATGTAAAAGCGATTTTCTAAATATATTGCTCATATTAATTTATCATTCAATGAAGAAAACTCTTTGTTGTGGATATACTATAAAAAGAGCCCATTATCCTGAAAGCTTCTAGGGGAAGACCATTCAGGGTTTGAATGACAGCTGAGCCAGCAGGGTCACAGAGACACTGTAAACAGACTTGCTCTGGTAACTGTAACATGCCAGTCAAGGGACAGACAGTGTACTATTAGCAGTGGCATTGAAGAAGGACTATACAAATGAATGAAACAACTAATTTTAACATTTTTAGTGACGTCATCAAGCTGTTGAACCTGCCACAGCTGGTAGGCAAACAACTGTCTCACTATATGAAAAGACGACCTCGTCCACAGTGCAGTGGCTTCATCAGCTGCCTGATGAGTTTGTGGGTGTTAACTGCAAACATTCTTCACAGTGTCTCAGCATCTCCGCACCAGTGGCTGTTCATGGACACAGTCATGGTCAATTCTCTGCCCACAGCTTCCTCAAGCTCTGACACCCCCTACAGGTAAATAGGGGCATTTCCTGATGAATCATTTTCATGGAAGTGACATTATTTCTTTAGAGTGGACTGGACTGTCTATGTCTCATTTTCTCCTAATATAATGCAGTAACCTTGAAACTTCAGCTGTCAATGTTCACAACAACAGTTTGCTAAAACTCTGCCACTCTGAAGTTCTCTGACTTTGCACATGCATTCATTCTCAATATGATATTTCCATCTTATTTGTAATTTTAATTACAAGTTACTCACAAATTACTCACAATTTAGGTCGAATTGGGCCTGATAATTTTGTATGGGCAAAACATATGTTGGTTCTTTCAGACCAATGTTCAAACCAATGTCTTTTATTATATAAACTGCCAATTCCTATATGACAAATAAAAAAGAAGAAGATCTGTCTTGCTCCTAGCAACCTCATATCACCAGAAACCAGATTACATATAAACCATCCTCAGCTGACAGACTCCTTGATGTTTTTGAACAATGAAGTGACTTCAGCCCTTGATGCTGCTGCTACACTTCAATATTAGAAAAACAATTACAAAAAGGAACATGTTCTCTAAGAACCATGAAAACACTAAATTAAAGAGGGATGAAACACTAAGTTACATGTCCATGAAAAAATGTCACTTTATAGAAAATTTGGGACTGTGAAGTGAAAAAGATGACAGTGATAGCAATATAATGGAGACCAATTAGTGGAAACATGGGACGAGTTGTGTGCTCTGACTGTGCGGTGTACCTGCTGATGACGTCCAGTACCACTATGAAATCATCATATTTGAAGTTAGACATGTCTGTGCCCAGGATGTAGGCCTTCACTTTCAACTGGACATCCTGAAGAGAGAAATGAGAGGCACAGGATGAGCCTTGGAAAAAGAACTTGGAAAAAGAAAAATTTTGAGTTGAGCAGAAATCCGAGAGAAGAAACGTATATGTAAAGAGAAAACGGGAGTGGAAAGGGACATGCTTTAGACTGCACAAAGAGAGAAAGAAAAAGGAACAGGGAAGCAGACTCTTCCCTACAAACCTGCCAGATCCGTGTCAGTCCGTGCTCTAGTTTCTTCTTTACATAGCTGCGGTCAACCACTAACTCGTCAGAATCTGCTGCTGCTGCTGCTGCATCATCTAGAAATATTCAAACAAAGACACACAGATGTGAAAATAATAGAAAATAATAAAGGATAAAAGTCCCTGTCTTCCCATCCATTTCATTTCTAACTTGTTTCTACACAACACAAATTATCTCATTTACCGACCAAAAGTGAAAAGAATGAATCCATACAAAGCAAAAAAAAAAAACAAACACTTGTTATATTTGACCAAGAGGCAACGTATATATATATTCTTTTGACAATGGTAAAATAAAATCATTCCTCAGGTGAACAGGGAAATACGATTGCAATGATTTGCAGATCTGACCCTTTTTGACTCTACCAAAATTTCTTCAATGTAACTTACACCACTCCTGAGATTAAGTGGCTGTCAGTCAGCATGAAAAAAGTGCGTGGGTGTACAGTCCCTCAACAGAGGGAAGACTGACAGCAATCTAGAAACCAGTAGGACGATGATAGATGGGGTGTTAAATAAGGTGTCGAAGTCCTGTCAGAGAATCACAGCAAAATCCTGACTGAAGTGCTTCCTCCTCTGTCATTATTTGTGCTCTTTTTTTCTCTGATCGATCAGATAGAATTGCATGTTGTGCTGACACTGAAGAGGCTACAGGGTCATACCAGCTGCTGTATTTTCCTTTAGCTGAGAACTGCTTCAGTCAATCTCAAGATGCTTGTTCTTTTGAAATGGATTTCTAGGTCAGCCAGCAACTTCAACCAAACCTGTTGAGTCAACAAGTGGCTGTCGATCTGTTGGATCATCAGCCACCTGAGACTCATCTTAGTCATAAATTACCCAACTGGTTCACATTATATTTGTTTTTTTGTCTTATTCTGTTTCTAAGATAAAATGATCATTTACATTGAATAAGTGTCACAACAACACATTTTATAAATAATTAAATGTTACTAGACTGAACATTTGACAGGAGAAAAATGAAATGAATGAATCAAAAATCTGTAAAAAATAAACACCTGGGCTCTTGCAGTTTTTTGGTTTCACTACTCTACGGTAAAAAGTTTCTAAGCAGGGAAAAACAAATAGCTCTAGTCATCACACTATGGAAAAAGCCACAATAAACATCTGTCATTAGAGTCCCTTCTTTACTTCAAGCATTGGCTAACGACATATTTACAGACAAACCAAACAACATGGTGAATCAATCTCCATGTGCTGCACTCACAGGGAGAGGGTAAAGAATACTGATGAGAAAGACACTCAAAACCTTTTGAATTTCCAAGACTTTAGACTTCAGTCAGGAAAAAACGTAAATGTGTCACCAACAGTATATGTGTGGATCTTGTTGTGATTATAAACACTGAACTTTGTTAACCATTAAACCAGATGATGTGAGACACATTAGTTGGAGAGAACAAGGAAGACAGGCATGAATCATGGGTAATGTTTTTTGATTGAAAGACCTAAAGCTATGACCATACTAACACATAATTTAACTTGGCTAATTTGCCACTGTAACTGATCAAATTGTCTCACTGGCACAATTTCTGTCTCACAAACACCAGGTCTTAAAGGCTAAATACAAGCTTTGTTGCCATGTACAAAAGTTGAGACAGTTCCAGTAAAACTTTGTTTGCAATCTTCTTAGTGCATTGAGGCATGAGCCCTTTTTCATGAACCAGCTATTTTAACAACAATATATATACAATATATATTAACTTGACAAGGTCAAGTCTTTCTTATCCCCAAGGAGATGGACAGCCTCTCCTATTTCCAAGCTTTTTTATAACAGTCAATCAAATAGAAATTTTGGTCAGCAAGAATACCTCTGCACCTTGCTATTATGGACATTTATGTTCTCCTCCAACCAAATGATTGCAATCACCACATTCAGAAATGGCTGTGACAGTGAGTGATAAACCCCAGGATTTTCCTTGGTGTTTGAATCTATATGAAAGACGTGTTCTTACTCATTCATTCATTCAGATTTCTTCCGTTACTGGGTGTGAGTTCATAATGCATTTTAATTTCAACTCCTGCCAATCCTTTCATATCACCCGAAGAGCCACTGCTGTCACATTACAGCCAAAACTAGATAGGATTTCTAAAAATGGCTTTGAATTATGACTGTTTTTAAACACTATCTTTGGAATCCCTATAATGTTGGTTGTACTATGAGTCATTAATAGAGACAGAACTGAAAACAATTGCATCATTCACGAAAAGACAAAAGAACAGAGGACTTCGGAGACATCGTGACATGGCAGCTTGACATATCTGGGTTTCCTTTAATGAGCACAAGGTTGGTAGTGAAAGCGGGGGATGTTAGGAGGAGAGAGCAGAAAAATTTGGGGAATAAAAATTACACAGAGGTTGCGAAAGCTGAGAGCAGTGATTAACTGATGATATAAAAAAGTAAGAGCTATGAGTGTGTCAAAAAGATTAAGGCTGTGTTAACGGAAAAAGAATGAGAAACAGGAACCAACTGCCAGCTAATAAATACTACGGGGTAACTAACATTTCTTAAAACTATACACCTTTTAAAAATTCAACCTTCAAAACTTGAATTTGAATACCAAGTTTTCAGAGTGTGATTATCAAGTAAGTTCTGCAGCTCTAAGAGTGTCCTTTTCTGTGATTTTTAAGTGGATTTATGGACAGTTATTTGCAATGGATGTTGAACATAATAACATCAGAAAGTGTAAATTATGCCAAATCTGAAATTATGTCTGTCCTGTGTGGTCAAATCTGAAGAAATTATGACTGAGGATGATCATTATCTAAAATTTCCAGTGGTTTGATGATTGGTCTTGTACAAAGCATCGGTTTGGGCTTAACTGGTGTATAACTAAAACCTAATCTCCCTTTTAAATAAAACATAAATGTGTACAGGGTATGTGATGGTTTACATGACCATTTCTAAATCTATTTTTTTCACTTGTTCCCTTTTCCACCAATAACAATATCCCCATTATTTCCCCATACATACTAACACTGTTGTTGCTATAGTTTGTGTCAATGCAATCTCGCACCGTTGACCTGCTGAGGGTGTGGACAAGGTTACTTACTGAGAAAGCCTTAATAATGGTTATTAAATTGTGTTACTGCAGAGAGGGAGGAAAAGATAAATGATAGGAAAAGCCACCCTTTGCTAATCCCTAGGTGATAGTCAGCATTTGACCTTTGGAGGCAGTGTGGGTAATGGAGTTCTTGAGAATGAGAAACAAAACTCCCCGCTGCTTTCCAAACTATGACTCATAGAACAGCAGCCTGTGCATGACTTAGCATAAATCTGTGAAAGTTTAGCAAGAGAACAGTCAAAACTCCACTTGTTTCTGAATATTATAATAGCACAATCTAAATGGAAGCAGTGGGTCTTTCATCACACTGTATTGGCATGGCATGACATTCATCACTATAAATGGGATTCAAAATATCATCTGCTATTTCCCACAGATGACACTGAGCTAAAGGATGCCAAAAAATAATAAAAAAAAATGAAATGCAAAGGCTGAGACATTTTTGTACAACAAAACTTTTTTGAGGAAACCAGCTCTGCACTGGCCCTACAGTGCAGTGGCACTGCACCACATGATTAATATATCCTACTTAATTTAAGGGATTACGTTCTATCACACTTGCACATTTTAATCACTTTATGTGATGGTGATTTGGTGCAGTCTGAGCATCTAAAATGATGTGTTTTTTTTCACATATAAACATATCTTATACTGCATATCTGATTCCCACCTAAAAACCCTTTAAAGAAGATGAATTTAAAGGGTTTGTAAAAATAAATCAAATTAATGTATTCAATTAGATTGATGGTATATTATGTTGACTGTGGGGGAAGGGATGTATGCATAGGTAAAAAACGATCAAATGATATGGATCAGTCAAAATAAAACAAATTGTAATGTGTAGTGGGCAAGGTTAGGAAACCATAGGCTATTTCATATAGCATGCTGCCAGGCTTTGTTTATATGCTATGTTACTAGTGAACATTAATGAGGTGTGAAGGCCAATTCTCAGCCTGAGTGCTGAAGACTGATGGTTTTCTTTATCGTGGCGGAGCAGACAGCCTCCATACATTCAGGTATTAGTCTGCATGGTTCATGCCCCTACTCTGAAGGAACATGTAACAGATACATGCACTGGCTATGGTTATTTACTCTCACACAGTCAAATGCTCTCACACACACAGAGCAACCCATGCGCCTGACAGCCATCAGTGTTGATTGAGCATGACAGGGTGTGTGCTCTGACAGCAAATCCATTCTGTCAGGTAGGGATATGACCCTGGTCCGTTTTACTTCCCAAAACAACTTTTCCCCTCATCAAGTGGTCAGATTAATTACTGAAACATTACGCTGACCAGCTCAATATATCAAGGCACCACAGTCCTAAATTCACAAGATGAAGATGCTCTTTTTGGTTTCCTAATGAGGAGAGAGAAGCAGAGGGAAGTGTGTGTGTGTGTGCGTGCATGCGTGCAACAGCAGAAAGATGGGGGAGAGAGTGATCTTCAATGGATGTGATTGTTAGGCCTGGAGGTCACTATCACTGTAAAATACTCTTTGACAAATGAGACAAAGCTTGCAGAGCCACACACGCACACGCACACACACACACACACACACACACACACACACACACACACACACACACACACACACACACACAGGATAAAGAGAAAAAGCACAGCAAGAGCCAGGGTCAGGGACACCTTTACACAGAGAACAGAGGTGACAGCCAATCAAATAGTGAGATGATAGATGGGCCTCGTGAAAGGAAACATGGTGTGTGTCCTTTCCCCTGCAAGGTGGATCCTAAGGACTTAGCATGCCACCAGCCATTCCAAGCCCTCTTGTTTCCTCATCCACTCACCTAATGAATTCAGCACAGTATGGGAAATGGAAATGAGCTCTCTTTCAATATACCGCAGGAAGGCACAAGATAATATGACAGTCCTCAATTTGCCGCTAATATTTGTCACCAGCTATGGCAAGACAAATTATCTCATCAATGATGAGGTAAAAAGGTTATAAACCAAATCCAGCATGGCTTCTTTTTTTACTCTGGTAAGAAAGAAGAAAACTTCCTCTGGAGCTTACTGCTAAACCACAAAATATGTATTGCCTTGACAACAGAGCTTCTCAAGGCTGATGTTTTCACATCTGGTGGCTGACTGGAGGCAGGACGGACAGAAGCAGCAAGACAAGCAAGACTTCTCTTGTTGATCCAGACATAAGCTTTGGGTTTGGACAGATGTGTGTGTGTGCTGCCGTCTTTCTGTTCTTAATGGGCTGTAACTTGAGCACTGTCAGTTTCCAGTGGTGGAGTCGGTGTCCTTTATACTGTTATTGTCACAGAAAAAAGAAGTGCCCTCTGAAATTATAAAACAGGTCTTGATGACACTGGAAGGTCAGAAAGGTCACTGGAGACAACATAAATTACCTATTATGAATGAGACAGTATACTCCAGTATCAATGTTTTGTGTCCATTTGTGTCAAGTTATTCATTATTAACCACTACAGCTCAATTGGAAAACCTTGTTTCTATTAGCATAGAAACAGAACAAACTTAAAGTCAAATGACACATTTCCATGAGGAAAAATACATAATTCATGGTTCATCACCTTTGCATATATTTATCCTTGAAGCCATACGACTGGGTCACACTAATCCCCGTAATGTAAATTAAATAATGTTTAAATATAATTTATATTCATGTAATTAAAACAGACAGTCAACCTAATTTAAATTTGATAAAGCTGCAAAAATAATGCATAGAAAACACTGTCAGTGTGGTATCACCTTAAAGCATGTCTTTGTGCTGCTGCAGAGAGGTGTTTTACCAATGACAATCAAAAGTGATTATTCTGCTACTGACTCATTCAACGACCTGCACATCGAAAGAGAGTTTATTAAAGGCTGCAAAATATGTGTCACTTCAGTATCTATACCACTCCACTGTGCAATGCACTGAAGCACCAGCACACATTCAATGCTGTCCTTCTCAAGCACCAAGGTTCAGTTATTTCTTTCTGTAAGTTACAAAGCTGTAAATGTACCGTATATTGTATCAAACAGCCACGAAATGAGCGGTGAAAGCTGACCCTATTTTCAGCTTCTGGAATGGAGAGCAGATTTGATGTTTTATGAGAAGTCTAAATAAAAAAGTAGAAATAAAAAGCAGGAGAGAAACAGGGAGAGGGAGAGAGAGAGAGAGAGAGAGAGAGAGAGAGAGAGAGAGAATGAGTGAGAATGAAAAAGTTGAAGAAGCATTTGAGGCACCAATTAGTGAGCTTGTGTTAGACAGAAAGTGTGACCAGTGTGAAAGTCATGTGGTGTGGGAAACTCATCATTTATTTCTGAATATGTAACTGCAGTCAGCTGAAATGCTGCATCAGAACAAACACAGCAGTCTCTTACCAGGAGTGGGTGCGTTCTCCTGTTTGTCCTGCTCCTCATGCCACTGCATGGTGCGATGGTAACTCAGCATCACCTCCCACAATGCCTTGCACAGATCTGTCAGGCAGGGAATGTAGCTGTCCAGGGTGATATGCTGCCAACAAAGAAGTGATGAAGACAAGGTCACAGATGCTCCATGGAAAACCTTTACAAAAGTCTGTTCAATATTATGTTGTGAAAAACACAATGTGGGACCACATCAAAATAAATTGATAACAAATGATTTTCAGACAGAAAAAGAGAATCAGCTGTCCTCTACTTATACTCATCATTCAAGGATAGTGTGTTACAAAACATCTATTTTCTGTTGAAAAATGCTTTCATCTGTTGTAAGAGCTTATTAATGTAAGAACAGATTACAAGAAGGGTGTTATTAAGTGGGTGCCTCACTGATACACAGAACACAGATTTAAAAATATCTCAGATGAGCTGTGCACATTAGCTGGGCCACTGCTATACCACTGTATATTATCCTGCACCACCAATTTTCGTTAAATCTGTGACAAAACTATTCTTTTTACAAAAACAACAGGATATCACAGAGCTATTCATTCTCAGTACAATAAGGTATGGTTGTCATATTAACAGCACTTGTCCACATACATATGAGATTTTTCACCATTCATTATAATAGGTTAAGCAAATGTATAACAAGCACAGTACAGTAGAACCACTGTCTGTGCATCAGCTGTAATATAATGTTCTTAGGATTCAGATCCCGAAGAGAGTTATTATTTCTGCACATTATGAGACACTGTATCCTAGAGGACATTATTAAGTGCATTAAGTATTAATTTACAAAAGAAAATAATATATTTTGATGATAATTATTTGAGTAAAATAGCCTCATATAATAATGTGTTTGTCTTTTTGACAAACAAGTAACTGTCTTAATATCTACCTATCTGACTAACTATCTGTGTCTCTTCACCCATGGAATAACCACAACTGCTGTCACTGAGGTTTGTACATAATCACAGTGCTCAATATACTCAGGATAACGCCCGCTGCCATTTTCCCTGCACATCACCAGACAGCCTGGAATAAACCTTTGTGTGTGTTAAGTTAAAATTTGGACCACCTAAGAAAAGTGCAGTTGGCACAAGAGTAGTCACTGAGACAGTTCAAGGCTCCACAGAACAACTTGCCAACAGAGTCCTGTCAGCATGTTCACAGACAAATTAATCACTGCCAGATGAAACAGTGCTGTCGACAGGAGCCACACTTTACTTTGTGTAAAAAAACATAATGGATAAGTATTTGTAAAACCCTGCTACCTTTCACAAAAGCATTGTAAATTACACACCACAAGCCTTGTACACTGGTGGTTGATAAGAGACAAAACAGCGAATTGAGATAGAGACCCCAACTGTGCAAAGACTCACACTTTCTTCTGGCTTTTTGCTCTGGTTCATCAAAGAGAGCCTGAGTGACAAACCACTACTTGCCAGGACAATCTCTCAACAGAGTTTTTTTTAAGCAAGATGTCAGAAGTAGATTCATAACTGTGATTGTGTTTCATCTCAAAGACAGAGCTGTTCCCTGTGGCATTTGAAGTGCACAACAGGCTTTTGAGACACTATTTTGAGAGATGAGTGAAATGCTATTAACTCCATCAGTCAACAACATTGGAAGCTGAAGTTTAACAGAGAGCTAAACTAAAGAGGGGAAACGTAGCTATATACTGTGCTGTATTAAAGCTCAGAGTACTGAAGGTAAAATGATACTTTCATCCATATTTCACTGTTAAATACACATTGTCCAATCTCAATAGCACAGTAATACATCATGCCCCACAAAACCTCCACAGATGACAGTTACACTCACACCAGTGCAATAGATCATTATTTGAATTTGTTTTAACTGCAGTCAAACATAAGGATACCTTAGTGCAATGGACATTTATCACTGTTTTCTTACTTGAGATGTTTCTGTTACCATATTATTTCATCTCCAAGTTAACGTTTCAAGACAATAACATACATTCACAACTCTACGATCACAGCATAGTGTTCACAGTGGTGAATAGTACACTTGTCCAACTATACAACTGGTGGATTTTCTTTAATTGAGGCCTTTCTTTTTTGTTTTGTTTTTAATGAAAAAAAAAGAAAATCAGTCTTTGACACTGATGGCAACAGCAGGATGCGCAGTCAGGTAAACAAAGAGTAGCAAACGTCCAAAATTGCATACAAATACTGGCCATCATTAAGGGGCCATCTACTCTAAGCAATTTACTGTGTTTAGACTTAAGCTAATGTACAACTTATTGTGCATAACTATAGAATTTTTACAGTAAAAGTCTTGGCTGCAGTTACAAGAAGGCTGGAGCACCAGCAGTCAGACAGGTAAGCTAATGAACCAGTTCTGACACAACCCAGCCTCCATTTGACATTCCCAGTTCTCCACCAGCCAACTGTATCACAGCAGCATGTTGCCAAGCAACTGGGTTGAAGCGAGATGACGTTGGGAGGTTAGAGGTCTGAGTGTGTGCAGGTTAGGATCCTCAGCAGATTTGAAGTAGTAACCTCAGGTATGACTGCAACGAACTTCTGTCCTGTTTGTGTGTGTGCATGTGTATGTGTGTGTGAGAGTGTGCAGTTAAGTAAAAACAAGAAATAAAAAAAATTTAAAAAAAACTTTTTTTTTTTCCTTTTACTAACCATTAACCTTGATGGACACATCTTTCTCCTCTAGTACTGTGATGCGAGCTTGAGGGAGACAAACTCAGGGTCTATTTTTTTAACACCCATTTGGTTTTCTGATAATAATTACCATCATTATGCACATAACATATGCCGAGTTGTGTCAGAGGGACAGAAGAAGAAGAAGACAAAGCACTGAGTGCTTTTTTCTCAGTTGTGTGTGTGGGCGTGTGGAGAACGCGTGAAAGAAATGTCACCCACTTGACAAAAGAGATATATGAGACAGCACAGGTACCCACGATTTAGTTGATTCACTTTCTTTTGAAAAAGACAGTCACAACCCTCTTCCTTTCAAAGAAGAATAAATAAACAGATTAACCTGTAAGGGATCAAAAACATAGTCAGCATTCTGTGGACCTGCTGTGTCAGCAAAGAAACAAAGCACAGTATACACACACTCTTCATCAAAACTTGGTCTGAAAAGAAGAATCACTTTATTCCACTGGAATCGGTTCACAAGTGTGAGGGAAAAAAATGTTTACTGTTTAATATTGGAGGGAAAGGTGCAGATTCTGAGACTAGGTTACTTCATGCAAATATCAGAGTCTGTAGTCAGCAAGCTCAGTAGACACACTGAAACGTATCTCCCTGACACTGAACTGACCACCGGTATTTTTTACAAGTTTGCTAAAAATAATCTGAGAAGATACTTGAAATCCTATCAGTGGAATCAGATCATCCTCCTCTTGAAAAACAAAACAAAAATAGTTTTTTTTGCTCTTCTGCCTTCAACTGCTCCTGTCCTGTTGCTCTGGTAGCATTAAACCCACTTACTGACTCTTGTCAAACACAGTACCTTTAATCTTATTAAAGCAAATGGAGGGACTAACACTAAAACCCTTTTGATAAGTCAGTCACTGCTCCATTTTATTAGATTCACTTTCATTAGGTTGTTACAGTGCTTTCTACCAAAGAGAAAATGATCAGCAGCAGCAACGGTAGAATATTACACAAACAAATTAATAATAAAAACAGCCTAAGACCATGACACTACTTAACATGAAAAAGCTACAATCTCTGCATCCACTTCACAGTCTCACACAATAGCCCATCCTTCAGATGCACAACAGCACTATATGCCAGCCTATATCAAAATAATGGAACAGTGGAGAGTGGAGAGTGGGATGGATCATTCTGGGTTACTGATGAGAAGTTGTTAAATATCATTATTGGGGTCATTTCTCCATGATCACTAGAGCTAATGGCTTTTTCCTATTTTGGTTAAAAAAAACAACACTTGCGCACTAAAAGCAGAAGCTCCACTCACAGTTTCTTACATTCCAGTTAAATTATTTATTGAAGCATTCGTCCAGACTTTACAGTCTCCTCTCCTGTGATTCTGGGAATGAAAGTTTTATTTCCATGAGGAGAATAATCAGACAGTTCAGGGGATTGATAAGGACTGAGGCTAGCAAATAATGATGAGATGTTGATGTAAAATTAATAAGACCCTTTCACGATCAGAAGTGACCTTTCTGAATGCTCCTATTTCTCCTGAATTTTAAGCTGCATAACTAAGAGGAAAGTTCAGCAGGTCTAAAGTGGCTCTGACATTAACGCAACCTTCATTTTTCAGGGGAACAACAAAAGCATAAGTTTGCACAACACTTAGTTTCCTATTGATATGGCTCCACACCATCGCTACATCCTCTGAGCAGCTCCATTGTAGCAGGTGAGGGCTCAATGCCTTGCTCAAGAGCAAATCAACAGCATTTGCTGAGAGAGCAGAGAGCACTGCTTAATTTATTCCCCCAGCCTGCCTGTTGATTTGAACCAGAAGTTGTCACAGGTGCATTTTTATACTAAGCATAGACACCTTGGAAACAAGTCAGTGAGTGTCTCTATGCTGCAGAATCCCAAACAACTACAGAGTGGGACACTGAAGGGCATTTCAAATACTCAGAGACCTCAGACAGAATAGGCTTTTTCCTCATATTTTTACCGCCTCTTGAAAACCCTCAACAACTCAACAGTATGTGTGTACCACATGAACTACAGACATTTATTTCAAATAGGTACTTTGGTTAGTTCTCCTTTTTATATTTTAGAGACAGATACCTACGCAAGTGACTTAAATAAAATGATCTGCCATAAGGAGTAAAAGCAACCATAGCACTTTTATCACAAACAGGCTGAAAATGCTGTCACACAGATGAACTGAATTTAAGTGTTCACAAACCTCTTCATATGAGTGTGTGCCTGTGTGTGTGTGCGTGCGTGCGCGCTGCCACCCCATCAATCACAATCACACAGCTGAGAGTGTAACGACACATCCCATCAATCTTAGGTTGGTGAGAGTGTCTGTTAAGTCTATGTGTGTGTGTTTGTGGTATGAGTGGGCTCTTCCAGGCAATACAGCGCACTGAAAGAGTATCTATCAAACACAAGTAAACATAAGGATGTGTCTGTACACTAACGCACAGCTGCACACAGTAATTCCAAGGATCCAAGGTACAGATTTCCAGCAAGACTAATAATAATTAGGTCTAGAGGGAATAAACAGCAGACAACAGCAGAAAGGTATGAATGGTCAAATATGCCCCCCCATGGTGTTTTGTTTCACTGAGTGTAAAAATATACAACATACATCATCACAAAGGCATGTGAAAGAGAGCTATATGGTTAAAGCTAAATATGGAAGTAGTTCAAAAATGCCAAAACATGCAAGACTAAACTTGCAAAAAAAAAGAAAAAAGATTTTGAAACATCCAATTTCTCTGTCTTATCGTATCAGTCTAAATTTTTGATCACAGATTAAAAACAGATGCAATTTTTATATAGAGGAAAGATTTTTCTTTTTATCAATTTCAAACTTGATTGAGGTGGAGTGCTCCCAGGCGATCTCACATTAAAGATAATCTCACTTTTATAAATCCCATTTTTTAGATATTAATCTGAAATATTGTTTTATATAACAACGAAAGATAAATAAGAAATTATTCAGTACTAAAGCTACACTTGTAAGCAAATAAAGAGCACACTAGCAATAGATATTACTGTCAAGAAACTTGTAGTACAGAATATGTAGTGTTGCTGTATTTGATGCATTCATAGCCATAGCAGTGGAGTACATCATTTATAACATCAAACACTGCTATCAAATCAACAAACTCAATTCCCTTACAAGCAAGCTTTCACCCCACAACAGTGATCACGACTATTCTCATTTAATCAGCATCACCACAGTTACAATCATGCATTTAGTCTGAGGTCACAGCCAAACTCCTGCAAATATCCTGTCTGACAGCCTTGACCTGGACCCTGGAGCCTTTACGCAGAGAAGAATGTTCCTGTCAGGCCACCGAACAAGCGGGGTATGAAAACATGCATAAACAGAGGGCAAAAGAAGCTGGGGAAGAGGAGATGAGGAGTGAAGAAAGGGAAGGTAGCACAAAGGTAAGAGGTAAAGACCAGGGCATTGTAGATATGAGCAAAATGGGGCAATGCCCCTGTTAAAACCTGTGCAGTCAAGACAGCAAGGCCAAACAGAGTTTAAGGGTCAGGGAAGAAAAAACAACAGCTGACATATTAAGAGAGGGTGTAAAGGAACAAACTGTATGACCAGTTCTTCTATACTGGAGGCCAGACTGTAACACAGCCCCACTCCCAGCAAGTTCACAATGAAATGACTGAGCATGCAAATTTGTTTTATTTGATCTTGGGGGGTATTTTTTGCTTGGATAAAAAGGAATAAGGAAGCCAAGGGAGACTTTAGAATAAAAGTGTGTGCGTGGGTGGGGGGCAGTGTGTGTGCCCAGCAGTTCATCATATACCATTTCAGCAAAGTGCTATGCAGGTGGTGTAACTTATTTAGTTTTTCGCTTAACTGACTATATGAGTGGTTAGTATTCTTCACATTTTTATCAAATCAAGTCAACTATATCTTTTCTGGCAGAAATCTGAATTTACAGACAGGATGGGTAAAGGTGGAAGAAAGTGATTCACCCCCAATCCAGCTAGCCACACACCCACACCCATACACACACCACCCACACACACACACACACCTCCTTACCGTGCACAGGTCCTTGTATTGCATCTTCTGGAACTTGGTGTCTGCATTGCCAGCACACAGCTCCACATATCCCAGCACCACCTGGAACACTGTATTGTGGATGGCCTGGGTGAAGTGCATGTGCAGCTGGTCCATAGCAGTCTGCAGAGAGAGCCAAACACACTTATGAAAACCATCATGTCAAGATGTCATTATGGATCTGTGAAAGGGTGACAACAGGGAACTATCCAATCAAACTTTGACGCATACTGTACTTGATGTTTGAATAACAAGTAGACATATTGTGTTCCTTACACTCAATGGCATGAGTGAACATAAGGATAGGCGTCCATCATGCATGGGAAATGCAGTGTGCACAGCACAGTCAAAATGGGCAATTTTGTTTCTCAGACAGATACACTGTGTGTGTATTATGATGATGCACAAGCACAAAAAAGATGTAGAAAAACACAATGGCAGAGACATATCAATAACATAAACGATATAATGGCTCAGTGATCTGCCTCGAGATCCATCCACTTCAATATATTGACCAAATTCATTAAAAACTTTTTTTTAAAAACTATTTATTATTTATTTATTATCAGAGCACTATGACCCAACTACTCTTTGTTATATACAGTATGTGTAGTCTTTTAAACAACATGTTTTTGTTGTACTGTCGCCTTGTTGCTAATTGTGTCAATTGGTCTGGGGTAGGGGTACAGTGCTCATTGCATCATTAATCATTAACAATCAAGGATTTCATGTAGCAAGTTTCAAAATTTTCTCTAAACCATTATGTCACAAAAAAAGAAAAAAGAAAATGTACAGTACAGGTTTGCTCCACTGCACTGTGCTCTGTTTGTGCTGTCCCAATTTGAGTCTATTATGCCTTATTCTGTCTCAAAGTCAAGTTATATTTACCATCATTTTATGTTCTGCAGCTCCCACCCACAGTCTCACTAAGGGACCCAAGTGAATTCAGGACACCAGAGTCGCAAGAGACGTGGGCACAGTATTGAGCAACCCCCTATAGGTAATGGTCGTTGCAGTGTAATTAGATTTTCTTACTGCAAACTTCTGATCAAAAAATGTTGCCCTCCACATCTATTCTGGCTGCCTGCTGCAACAGAAGCAATTCAAACATTTTTTCCTCCTTTAAGACAAAGTTTCACTCTATCCATCCTAAAAACACCACAAAAATCACTGTCAGTAAAAAGTAGACAAGAAAAAACAAAAGGCAGCTCTCTTAATAAAAATAACCCAAAATTCCAATTTCAAAGCTTTAGATCAAATTATTAATCAACTGCACAAATAAGCACAGTCATTCTTCTGTAGCTACTTATAGACGCCAGACCAATGTAAGGCAAAAGAACATACAAATAAAATCTCATGTGACACATCTGATGACATAGTTCATTCATGTATCCAACTATAAAGTGCCAGTTTAAAGTGTTAATACCTGTGTGTGTGTGTTTGTGTGTGTGTGTGTGTGTGTGTGTACGCTTTGAAAAATAAAAACACTGCAGTAAATGCAGCAATTCAGTGAAAAAACACAGAAAGGGATTCACAAGGAGCAAAGAAAAAAAAGGGAAAGAAAGATGAAAACAACAACAACAAACACTTTGGCAATGGCAAGAGGTAGTCAACAACTCCTTAGCTAGCTTTTGAGTCTGAAAATGCTCATTATCACAGAAATAACAAAAACACGACTCGTTCTCAACAAGCCTGCACCTAATGGACAGCTGCTAATGTCAAGAGGCACACGGCATATTTATCAACGTCAATGCTGGCTCAAGTTGTTGTATGAGTGCCAGGATGTGAACAACTAGAACTCGTCAAATATCCCTCATTAAACATTAAATATTAGTACTAATGTGATTATTATTACATAATCTGATTTTGAGAGATAATTAATGTCTCTCCCATTAATTCACATAAATTATAATTACAAATTACATGTTAAAGCTATACTGTAAAATGCTAAGAACATTAATTTACGCAATTTGACTCAATTTTCAACTGGCAAGTCTCCATACATTGTGCATCAGGTACAATCTGTTGCAGCCCCAACATCAGCACTGAACCCTCATATACTGTAATTACCATCATCTGCTGCCTCAAAGAAAATGTGTTCACACAGGAGGCGTAAGGTGCACAAGAGGCTCAAAATGTGGGAGAAGCAACAGAAAGAGTAAAGAGAAAGAGAATCTTGTCTTGTCTTGACCAAAAGGTGTGATTGATTTTATAACATCGCAGCCTCACCGCCATTCAAATTTACTATAGCTGGATGGTAACTCATTTCAAGAGTCACTGGGCCAAAATTTCTTGCACTTGTTGGAGTTGTAAGTAAGTAAGAAATATTTCAAGGACAGCAAATATAATCTAAGCATAAAGTTCAAGATTCTCATTTACAACTCAAGACGTGATAGATTGAATCTACCCAGAGAGAGCTGTTGCAGAGGAGTAGGGAGCTGAAAACAATATGTGACAATAAAAAATGAATGTATGTACGTCAAAGCACAAGAAAGAGATCGGAGTCAAATGAGATCCTGCAGATGATGGAGTGTGTGGGATAGAGAGATGTTCTAGCATTAGTGAGCAACACTTTTTGACAAGAAATATGGGGGTGGGATATGACATGAGGAGCACAGGCTGAAACATAGAAAGAAGCTAGTAATATTATCTATGTCACCTAAAGCAATTTTAACAGAAATTACAGCATTTTTTTTCTTCAAATTAAGATTTTACAGCTTCATCTCTGTGTTTTCACCTTATTTTATATTATCCAAGGATTATTTTTGAGAATTAAATTTCCTTTTGAAGGAGATTTCTATGAGTGTCAGTTGAGTGACAGTGAGGAGGGAATAACTTCATCACAAAGGATGACACGCCTGTGGCCTCCATTATTCAATCAAAGAGCCTAAAATATTCTCTGCTCCAATGACATTCACTGGAGTAAATACACTATAGCGAGGCAAAAAGAAATAAGAAAGACAAAGAAAAAAGAAATAAATTACATTCTTGTGTTTTTGTGATAGTTTAACTGGTTTGTCTGTTGAAGATACAGTTCAAATCTAAAAGGTGGCAAAGGGTTGTTAAAATAAGGAAACATCTTTCAAATCCCCAAAAAATCCCTAAATAAAACAAAGACAGAGTGAAACAATAGGATGTATGCAGTAACTGAAGAGAAGAAGCAGACCATCACATCCAGACATGTTTACTTTGACCCTGTAGACAAGTAAAACCACTGACCTGTGTCTTGCCCAGGAGCTTGTAGGCCAGCTGGACCTTGGTGTAGTGCAAATCATCAAAATGCTTACAAGTCTTCGACAGGGCGACATCAAGCTGCTCCTGTAGCCAGAAATAGACAGATGACAAAGGGAAAAAAGGGGGCAAAATCAGGGGAAGAGAAACAAGAGGGATTCAATGTTAAGACCATGGATTTAGATATAGATGTGCAGATGTATAGCTACCACACAAGGCCAAGGGCAGATAATTGGATGTGGATGTCGATGTGCGTGTGTGTGTGTGTGTGTCTTTGACAAAGAGATAAAAAGAGAGGTGAGAAAGAAAGACAAGGTTAGTAGGAAGCCAGGGAGAATAGGGATGTGTAACATCCCTGACACATTAAGTCTAGCTCAACGAATACAGTGCTGACAAAGGCTAAGTGATCAAACGCCTTGCGTCACCATTCGTTTTCTCATGTCTGCACTTGATCATAACGTAATGACTATGGCCAACCTGTGTGTGTGTTCAATGGAAGATGTGTTGCTAATACACAGCAGTTGGGAATCAACAATGCCATACACAAGGCTGGGCACCAACCAGTAACCGCTCTTTAACTCTGGAAAATTTGTGTGTACATGCTCATTTATTTCGATATATGTGTGAGTGTGTGTGTGTGTGTGTGTACTGAACTGAACTCAACCAAAATAGTAAGGTGAAGCCTTTTATTTTTTTTATTTTTTTTTTACACACAGAGGATTTCTAAAATTCTCTTCACAACTGTGAACTTTAAATCTGTGTTAGTTAGCACTTTTGCTTTGCCAAGATAATCCACTCACCATGACGGGTGTGGCACATACAGATGCTGATCATACATCATTACTGCACAGGTGTGTGCTGGGCTGATCAAAATAAAAGACCACTCTATGACCATCTGCCTAATATTGTGTAGGTCCCCTTTTTACCGTCAAAACACCCAGACCCATCCAGACTCTATTTGACCACTGAAGGTGAGCTGTGGTATCTAATTGGGATCTGAGGGAATTTGGAGGCAACGTCAACACCTTGAACTGGTTGTTGTTCCTCAAAACATTCCTGAACCATTTTTTGAAGGGAGCATTGTCTTCCCCTGGTAAGTGATGCACAAGCACCCGACTATCCACGTGATGTAAAAGAAAACATGATCCATCAAACCAGACCACCTTCTTCCATTCTTCTATGGTGCATTTCCGATGTTCACGAGTCCATTGTAGGCACTTTTGGAGGTAGACAGTGGTCAGCATGGGCTCCCGGACCAGTCTGTGGGTACACGCCCCCTTACACAACAAGCTGTGATGCTCTGTGTGTTCTGACAAATTTCTATCACAACCAGCATCAACTTTTTCAGCAGTTTGAGCTGCAGTAGGTTCTCTGTTGGATCTAACCAAACTGGCCAGCCTTCACTCCCCATGCAAATCAGTGAGCCTTGACCGCCCATGACCCTGCTGCTGCTCCACTGGTTTTCCTTCCTGGGAGCACTTTTGATAAGTACTTACCACTGCAGACTCCATGCTTTATGCTCTGACCCAATTGTCAAACCATCACAGTTTGACCCCTGTCGAAGTCGCTCACATCCTTGCGCTTGCCCATTTTTCCTGGTTCTAACACATCAACTTCAAGGACAAAATATTCACTTGCTGTCTAATATAGCCCACCCACTGACAGATCAGTGTGTGTGTGTGTGTGTGTGTGTGTGTGTGTGTGTGTGTGTGTGTGTGTGTATATATATATATATATATATATATATATATATATATATATA
>CM076663.1:13178183-13415930 GCA_038496675.1 Rachycentron canadum | reverse complement strand
ACACACACACACACACACACACACACACACACACACATATATATATATAAAAATGTATGTCCATCACTACTATGTCTGGTTGGTTAGACATCACCAATTTATATACTTAGCACAGATATACACTTCTCTACATTTATGGCCTTCCACGTACGCCTTGCCTGCTAGCATCTTACCTCATCTTTAAGAGAGGAGAATGTGTGAGTGAGTGAGTGTGTGTGTGTGTGTGTGTGTGTGTGTGTGTGTGTGCGTGTGTGTGTGTGTGTGTGTGTGTGTGTGTGTGCACATACAGACATAAATTAATGCTTGCAAAGTAACAAAGAAAGCACCTTGGTGTGTGGCAATGTATGTTTATGTATTGCCACACACATGCCTATTTCGTGTGTACAGACAAAAGTGCAAGTAATTAAACTACTCAAGCGCAGCAGCAGCGGTACAGAGAAAATTGCTTTGCATACCATTTATCACACACAAGTATCACAGCACAACCAGAGATGAAACAGATATAATTTACTGTGTTTGCACAGTCACAATAATGACTTTCTGAATGTGTCAATATTTGGAAGACCCAGAATGAGAAAACCAAACTATCAAAATGTCAAAATGAGGTATAAATGACTTCTTTCAGATCAAGGTCTCTGGAAAATTACAAGGTTAGAGCAAAATATTATTCACTGCTGAAAGTCCCTTCACTGCTATAACTCTCGAATAACAGAACTAGCGATAACACAGGGAAGCACATACCTCTATTTGCTCCAGAGTGTCTTGTAGTTTGGAATTCAGTTCACTGTGGGAAAAAAGGAGATTATTAGTTAGTTCTTAAATTCTGGACGAGAATATGTGATCAACTGACAATTATTTTCATTATGAATTTATCTATAAGTCAAGCAAATCTTCCCAATTCATGAATCTATACCTTTCTGTTACCAGAAAAAAATAACATTAATTCTGACCCTTCCATTATAATGCAATCATTTAGTTTACTATGAATCAGTTAAGTGCCCATGTTATATAGCAAAGCAACAGAATGACAAACACCACCGAAAATACAAACAATGCAAATGGAGCAAAACGTGATGGATATAGCCCTACAATTCCTTTAAGAAGGTGTTTTGGGGGGTTTCGAGTGTTTGTGGAATCCAGTGTATGAACCTTATTTCCGTGCATGTTTGCATTCAACACACAAAACGCCTACACATCCTTGAAACATCCTCAGATTTTGCCTCATCCTGGGAAATGCTTTCAACTCAAAGCGCTGAGAAGTAGCAACAGAAGTCATGACTACTTTGCTCATCCCAAGACACCAATTCAATTCCCTTGTGACTCCCCCTGCACTGCATCCATTCATAAACATCCTCTGTTCCACTGTTTCCTTTCCTCTGTCCCTGCTTTGCTTAGGGTCTTTTTCAGGTCAGCATGCTCTTGTGTTGTGCCTTGTGAGACCACAGTCGCCCAAGGGAGAAAGTGTCCTTAACAAATTGCTAATTAAGCATCTAAGCTTCAGCTGGGGATAGAGTGTGAGGAGAGTGAGAAGGAGGGAGAAACTGAGAGCAGACTGCAGATTGATTCCCACAGGTCGTTTGCAAAACAGGTGGATGCCATTTCAAAACTTGATGCACTCTAACCCCTTTTTGTGTGTATGAATGTCAGAAACAATATCAGTGGGTAAAGGAAAGAAATGTAAAAAAATGACATCAACTCTTCAAACGTAGTCAAAAAGAGCCTGTTTTCACAGACTGCAGACTGATGCAAATGTCACTACCAGAATGATGTAAGAGCATCAAGGTGAACTGACAAATATCAATTGAGAAAAACTCCAGTGCCACTTTTTTATGTGGTCATTTTATTAGTAAGAGATCATGTACAATATTAAACATAAATGTTACCTTTTCATTATTCCAGAGTGACACTAGAGCTAATTTTCACATGCAGTCGTGTGGTATGTAACAATTAAACCTTCCACATAGAGACGAAACTGTACTAAGCAAATTGTAGAAAGAAGATGACGATATGTATCACACATTATATACAATAGTAATACATCATGCACACACAAACCTCATAAGCACTGAGTATGGAAAACAAATCAAAAGTGAGGATATTTGAAAACCAAGCAAAACTAATATAATGCAGAGTCAAGCTACACATATAAAATATAGAGTCAGTGGCTACAGAGCTCAGGGGACTTCACAGTGAAGGTTAATGGGAAGGTATGTATACCATCAGATTACAGACAATGTCCCTGACTACCATAGTATAACTTAATCGAATGAGTTGGCATTTGCCACAGAATGATAACACCATTCTCATCCACAGCATCAATAAGGCCAGTATCCTCAGTGGACATCTCAGTCGGAAGCCAAGATAAAGAAAACAAACAAAGAAGTGAGCAAGCTGGCTCCACTACAGAGAGGCAAACTGATCAATGTCAGGTCCTGGCGACTGAAGAAATACATCTTAATGTCCATATGCAAGGCCTGGGAGAGTGTTGAATAAAAGCTTACAGTTCTGGCAGCCAGACTAAGCAGATACAGCAGAGGAGCAGAGGCCAACAGGATAAATGCCCTGCTCATCACAGACCTTTGGACTGAAGTCCCATACCTCAGCGTAAAAGAAGCTAGAACACAAACTGAAAAGTGGTGCAAGACCAAATGAGGAAAATAAAATCATCTCACAAGACCAGTGTTTGGAAGATGACACAACTGAGAGTGAAGTGAACCAGTTACCTAGAGAAGAAACTTGTCACCATCACAGCATAGCAGACACCCAGCAATGGTTAATCAACATTAAGAACTGACCAATAGCAAGGGTTAACATGATTCACACCTATGGGTTGAAAGAACTAAAATGCACATATTAAAGAAACAATTTGGCTGTCTGAGAAGTATGTTTTCTTCTGGGTTTTTCTGCTTTCTGCTGTTATTGTGTCCATGTACTATATATCACTTACTGACTCTGTCCTCTGAGTGTTCATATGTATACAGATGCAGCTCCTCCCTACATACTGACATGCTTCCATGATCAGACAGAATGCATAAATAACAAATGAAGGGGAAAAACCTAATTAACAATCTGTTCCCTGCAGGGAACAAGAGGATTGAAATAGTTATGTGAAAATCAGGGGTTTTTTTTCATCCCATTTTCAATTATCACTGGCAATAGGTGTCCACAGGACCTGGAGGCAAGTCCCCTCCATGGTGACTTGCTGACTCGCTAAATAGTCAGTGTGTGCTGTGCTTCAAGGGTTGGCCAGATGCTCCGATTTTGTGAGGATGTCCAATTTACTGTAGTTGTGTTACAAGGCAGAGAGAGAGGCAACAAAGTGGCAGGGGAAGAGCTTCAAAGAGTGAAACACAGCAAAAAGGGACAACAGAAACCACAGTTATGCAAGTGACTAAGCAGGGAAGGTTAAGTACTGGGAAAACCAATCTTAATGGACCAGGAGAATGTGCACTCCTTGTTTGTCAAGAACAAAATGTAATGTAACATTTAGATATTTGGCTCTGGCATGTCTAGTATAGTCGTGGCCCTTTCTGATTGATTTTGTAGCAGTCTAATCTAATGAGTAAATTTTTTTTTGTTATTGTTTGATTGTTTTCTACATTAGAGTAGTCCAAAGAAGCTGAGTGGGTTTAACATGACAACGCAGATCTGATGTTTGCTTCATGCTAACTCCATCACATTAAGAACAGATGTAAAAACAACTATACTCAAAAATCAAGAAATAATATATAATAAATAATATTTAATCGAGGACATGCACTTACTGTCTTCCGCTGTTGATTCAGGCAAAGTACTGCAGTGGGTTTATTTTTTTAATATGTGGTAGCCCACTAATTGAACAAGATGTGATTAGTCTGTCTGTTATACAGACTACTCACTCCAGTAGCTTATGTGAACATCCAATTAAAATACAAATATTTAGAAAGGAGATAACATGTTTGACTAAAACAGGTTTGCAGAATAAATTAATGCACCCTGTCGTAATTGCTGCTTATCATGGAAAGAACTGGGGCAAAAATAAACAAAGATGACTAGAATAACCGCCTTGTAGTTGTATATCTACGCCTAGTAGCCCAGCTGTAGGAAACATGGTCACAATGTCCCCTTTCTGAGTTGCAGCACTGAATAAAGGCCAAACGTCTTTTTGCAAAAATATTATGATGTTACAGAGAAATTGACCTTTGGAAATAAATCACTTAATATTATCACTTAATAATTTATCTTATTAGGTGTTTGTGCTAAATTAGAGTATTATAATTATTATAGTATTATTATTATTATAATTAGTTCTTTGCTGCCACATTTACCTTGACCATTGACATTTTATCATAAAATTCTAATCAGTTCATCCATGAGTCCAAGTGAATGTTTGTGCCAGATGTAATGAAAACCTCTGGCCTTTCCTGATACATTACTTTCACAATGTAACGTCACCATGACTTTAACCATTGACCACCAAAAGCTATATAAAATTGAAGGGGTTCCCTCACTTCCAAAGACACAATCCTCGCTGTGGCAGAAATGTTAAGTATTCTTAGAAGCGTAACTGAAAAAGTAGTGTTGGTGACAAATGCAGACAAATGCACCCTAATTTGTATGTGTGCAAGCAAACCTGCCAGATTGAAAAAAACGGGCCGAAAACCTGCAGCTGTTCAAACCAAAGTAACTGACCTGACTTTGAAAATCCTGCTGCTGTTTTGCGTGCAGGGCATTAACATGATCTCTGAGGTGCTCCAAGTAAATTTAAACACAAGTGACACACCACTACAGCTGTTACATATGGAGAGCCTTTTAAAAATCTGCTGTGGGACACAATCACCCAACCTCCAAAAGACTATGCACTTCAACTGCAAAGATGATGGTGAAGGCACCGTGGCTTTGAATGAATTTTTGAACTGGGTGAAGTGCTTCCAGCGTCATGCTGGGCTGCACAAAATTGTTTATGTTTCTGAGACCACAAACATCTGAGACAGAGATGTTAATACAGAAGCCCTCTGCCCTTTGACCCACATTCTGCTCCTCTTGAACGTGCAGCTGAACCACCCTGTCCTTCAAATAGACCTGAACACCTGAACAAACCACCACCCTCAATACTAAGATTGCCATTAGCTGAAGTGGAGATCTGGATGAGAGTCACGTAAAATAGCCTGTTCTAGATGAATTCTATTCTATTTCTAATTGTAAAGAAAATGCTTAATGAAAAAGGGTGCGGTTCTGTATTAAATCTGTATCAAATCCTTAATTTTCATGGCACAGAATTGAGAAAATTATTCTCATTTACAACTTTTGTTTGGTAGAGTATGTGGACAATTATCAAAAGATATTAAATATGAACTAAATGACAACAGAATGTATGTATACACAGTTATTTGTTGCAAACTGGAACACAGATAAACAGAAAAGGTTGCAATGTCTCACACAAGTAACAAGCAACACCTCTTAGCATCATCATATCCATAATGACAACATGAAAAATGTTGTTGAACACTGTGCTGAAATGCAGGGGTCTAACGATGCCCGACAGCTGGCTTCATTGACCGCTTGTTGAACTGAAAAGGAGCATGAGGCTGAGTAAATGTCTTGTTTGGAAAACAGAACTGATTTTTAAAAGGTTAGGGACAGGGACAATGGAAGGGCAGGCATCAAGCCTTGCCTACATGTAGGGCAGTCAGCAGTGCATGGAAAAGTAGTGCTCCAAGGTTAAATCAGAGTGCAGCAGACCGACCAGTAGCTCCTTACAGAGGGAAATGCTGCAGTCAGGGTTCTAGCAATTTGGGGCAAAGAGCCAAAGCGCCATGTGCATGCTAATGCAAAGTGTGACAGATGTGTGATCAATGCACCACTGTTAAAAACTAATACATTCAGGAAGTAGCATTAACATACTGCAGAAGAAAGCACAGGTGAAGACAGCAAACAAATTACCATCCAAGTGTCACAGACACATGTTTGTTTACAGTTAATACAGTGACACTGATGGTTATGACGTTGAACGCTAAAGGAGCTTCTAATTATGACAAATTCTACACTGACAGGCCGGCTGCAGTTGTTGTTGTCATTGCTGGCAAATGGTGCACAGGTCTGTTCTGTACACCTCCACCCCAGTACATTCAGCAGTCTCATCATGGACATGGACATCGGTAAGAAATTAATGACAGTGTGAAAACAAAACTGATATCCACACAAATAAACAGCAGCTGCTAGTGGGAGGGAACAGTGGGAGGAATTTCCGCACCACAACAATTCCTAATGCATAATCCTGCCTTATTGATCACTGCCTCTACTCAAATGGCATTATAACAACAAGAAGAACCCCATTGTCTTCTGCTCCAATGCTATTAAGCGATCATTGTGGTTTTGAAGTTAGTTCAAAACACAAACATAAACACACACACATTCACACGCGCCCTGTTTGAAAAACATTTTTAGCCAAAACACAAATGATGTGCTTCTGTGCTGGGAGTAGATATAGAAGTTACTTCCCACAAATCTCAAGCACCTCAAGCTAGCGATGACACACATCCCTTATCAATCTTAAATCAATACATAGAAAAGAGCACTGAGACTACAAAGGAAAGCAAAGAAACAGAAACGATTCCCCCTCTAGTATTCAACATCTGTACCTGTGTGCTCAGGAGAGCGATCTTACATACAGTGCAAACACTTATAGACAATAATCTTCAATACAGACAAGCTTTTTGTCTTTTTTTTGTAGCAACCTTTCAAATATGAGAGCCGGGCAAAAGGTTTGTTACCACACTCATGGCATTAAAAACACTGTTGTTTGTCTGTGTCTCTTTATCTTATAAGTCAATTCAGCAACTATTTTCAAAAGAAGGCAGTCACCTCAGAGGATAAGCAATGTGCTTTAAGATTGCAGCTACACTCAAAACATATTCCAAATATGTTGGCCACAAACAGTGGTAGCAGCAAGTTGATATTCACTGAGAAAGTCCTGCTGCTCACAATTTTCACTTAGCTAAAAGCCCATTGATAATGTCTGCAGATAGTACAACCTCAGGAAAAACACTTCAACTGTGATGGTCAATGCAATGGAATTACCATATGGCGATGATAATGAGTAAAACAATAGGAAATAAAAAGCCCCTTAATAAGACTTTATTTCAGACTTTACTTCCAACCTTGAAATAAAAAAAAGGTAAAGACAAAAACATATGGCATTCTTTGATCTGTATTTCAAAGAAAACATGGCCTTACAATCTAAAACAGACCAAATTTCCTAGTTTCCGCTACGTAAAAGGAGTTGACATCAGACTCAGAATGATCTTATTTATGCCACATTTTAATCTGTACAGTTCAGAAAGTCAGAAAACTTTCCAACCAGCAACGGTAAACAAAGCCCATGCCTATTCCCATTTGGATAAAACTAAATATCGTTCCATCAATGTGCTCATACTGTACCTGATGCAGCTGTAGTGTTTGAAGGTACTGGCAGCCTTCTGACATTCCAGGCAGAGCTGGATTGCACCTGGATAGTCTTCCTCCTAGAGGAACAGAAAAGAGGGATAATTTCATTTGTTTTTCCTGAACAATAACACAGGGTTTACTGTACAGTGTACTTTGTACCTCTTTTATAAACGCCATATCAAATGTAAACTCTCGATCAGTCTGGATTATGACAGTGTTGTGTGTGACTTCCTCCTGCGCATCAGTAATTTTTCTGAGTGTCTTGTGTTTGGCTCTCAGTGTGGGACCCCACACTGATTTTTTTTATTTTTGACCTTTCAAGTCAATTATGAACACATCTCTGCAAGTATGTGTGCGTGTCTGTGTCTGTGTGTGTGTATGTGGATTATAATACCTCAAGCATCTCGCTGAGTCGTACATCTGTTCTTTGCTATGAGGAAAAGAATGACAAGAGGAGACATGAGCACATCAAATCACTAACAGGCCATAATAATAAATCACAACTAGCTCATCATTATTGCCATGTTTCCTGCTGTGCCCATGTTGGTAAAATCGTTCAGTGATCACAGTTACAAGGTAAGCAGTACAGAAAATTAAAAAAAAAAAAAAGTTAATTACCTTAAGTAACAGGGTTGTGCATTTAATTCAAAGGATAGCTTGTTGCTGCTGTCTGAGTTGTATCCATCAACAGATTCTCTTTCATTTAATTAAACAGCCAACAACACTGAACGGTGTGGCAGCCATCTTGGCAAGTAGGCTACTGATGTGGTTTTGATGTTGTACCATAATAGAAAAATAATCCATGCTGGGTGCCAGCCCATAGATCTTTAGGATACCTCAGCAGGCAGAGCTTTTTCTGATCTTGTCAACGTGTCTGTAAATTTTACCAGTGTCTTGATGGTCCTCAGAGACTTGAGCAGGCCTGTCAGAAGTTGGCGTCTTCTCTGATTGGCCAGAAGGCCCAGGCTGGCCTCTGTAAACCCCTCCTTTGCCACGCTAAGTTGTCTACACACAAGATGTCACAGTGCAGGGAGAATATAGCATAAACACAGGTTAATATTAGTGTGGTTTGCTGACAATCAACATGGGAAAACTGTTAATGATATATATATATATATATATATATATATACTATATACTATATACACACACACACACACACACACACACACACAGGTGATGTATGTTTTACAGGTGATAACATAATTTTTACAGAAGCCCCTTTCACTAAAACTTGCATAATTGGGCAAATGAATAATTTAAGCTTTTGATATTTCAGGTTCACTAGAATGGAAACCTCAGCATTTAGTACACCTGACATATTAAGAATTATGCCTGTCTTCAAATTTACAAAAGTGATATGCCTGGGGGAAATCCTACATTATCACCCAAACTTTCAAGTTTTCTTGTCTTATCATACACAAGATAATAAAAACTGTTTTTGATGTCTTCCCTTGAGAGAAAGTAGCTAAGACAGAATATGTAACCATAAGTGAGTATATGATTGCAAGGAACATCTCATTACTGCATGTGAAAAACACTTAGTATACAGATTTGTTTGAATGTGCTATCTGAGGAGCAGTTTCATTTAATGAATAGATTGTATGGAATAGGATGCAATTACCTCCTAGCATTAGTGCAAATGACTGCTGCCAACTGCAGGTTGGTCTGCAATGCCGTCACTCTCTCCAGCTCCTGTGAACAAGGACCAATTTAGTGGTAAAAATTACAAAGTGGCACACTATACCTGGAACAGACTAAAACTGCTGAAAGTACATAAAGACTTGGAAATCTCACAGTTACAATCTGTATTGGGCAGCAAAACTTTGTATGAGCAGCACTAATAGCGTAGTCGTGACATCTTTGCATTGTATTTGCATTCTGCCTTGTATCAACCGGTTTCAGCCCCTTATCTGTTGTTTCTCTCCTACTCTGTGCTCACATTTCAATACAGCCAATAAGGGTGCTCTCATTAACATGCTTTTCTGTTTCTGTAGTCAGACAAAGGAACAAGTACTAAGTAGTGACTGAAATGTGGCCCATTATGATGACACATTAGCCAGCAGTCACTGCTAAGCAATTTCCAAGCTGCTCCTCTGCTGCTACTAAAATCATGATTTTATAACCAGGCAAGCACCATTTCATGGGGTCTTTAACAGCTGTTTAGACTATTATCAGAAGTTAATCACATGCACACAGATATTTTGAGTAAATGTGGCCCTCAGATGATCAGACATGGCTATTAGCACATAGTTGTGCTGGGCTTACAGTTATATCTGGCCAAGTTCTACTGAGCATGTTTTTTGACATAAGCTTGACTTCCAGAACAGAGCCTCTGTGATATGTATCCACTTGTGCACGACTGGTGGAGGCAGTGCAGTCATCAACCAAAGTTCTGCCGATTCCAGGGCGTCTTATAGGTCTGCCTGTATACTGTATACTTCTGGGACTGCTAGAAACAGTTCCAAAGGTGTACTGCATTATTGTCATATCCATAAGATAGCACAGTATTTTTGAACTTGTTCATTTATGGTGCATGTTTCACCATTTACAGAACAAATGACTTTCACCACTAAGCATCGCTCAGATATGAACAGCATTAGTTGCAGACACATATATCGGAGCACTCTTCTGTGAGATGCATCCTGCTGTGAGCCTTTTATAAAGACAGATATTATAGATGATGTTATTATACTTAGGTTAGTATCATCTGTGCCAATGTGTTCTATAGTTCAACAGAACAACTTCCAAAAGAGAAAATCTAAGAAAACCTTCCTTTCTTCAGAGCACTCTGCTCTCAGAGTTTAGTTATTATGCCACTTCAATGACCTCTTCAGAGAACAAACACACCCTTAGCCAAAGAAGGGCCAGGAGGCAAATTGCTCCGCTGTTATATTTTTGACTTTTCTTCTCATCTTTGTGTTTTCCTTTTCTTGATCTGCCAGATGACATGCCTGAGGTGGTAGATGCTTGTCCTTTGATTAAATTTTTTAAATTTTGTACCACCTCGCCTCTAAAAAAGGTCCAGTGTTCACAAAAGACACCTTCATAATATTGTCAGACATAAAACAACCTTTTACCAAGAGAATATAGTCTGGGGAAATTCATTTTAAACGGTAATAAAAATAAAAAAAACAACAACATCAACAAGTGGCACTTCATGGCTGGGGGCACGAGATCAATGGTCCCATTCAAACCAATCTGCCCTCATGATCTCGAGTGTTGACGAAGATCTTGACAAGAACAGTTTGCAAGGCTTGATTCAATAACCAAGATTTTCTCTGAGGGGACATGTACAATGTGAGTCTTATGCTTTTCTACTTGGGGCCAAACATTTAATGTTATTAAACATTTTTAGGAAGGTTATGTTCATGTCCAAGCAAACCGTTTATTATCAGAAACATCCTTTTGTAACCTTGAAATTGCTTTTCTGAATCATTTACTTTAAATGTATTAAAAGATTAGTTTTTTGAGAAATATGCATATTTTCAAATTAGATGAGAAGACGCCACTCTAATACCTCTATGCTAAATATAAAGCTACAGAAAGAAGACAGTTAGCTTAGCACAACTTTTGTTTTCTTTTTCAGTTACAGCTTTATGATTTGAACGGAGCCATGCTTGCTGTATCTCCTGTTAATGCTATGCTAAGCTAACCAGCTGCTGAAAACATGACCTTATAACACACTTGTGCCTCTACAACTCTACTACACAAACTAATCTATAAGTGATAGATTAGATTCAAAATGCTATTTATTTAGTTATACTTATAGTTAATTTGCATTGGTCTTAACAGTTTCTTAAAATGTATATGAAGGCAACATGGTGGCCCTTATACTCTCTGATGCACATTGAAATGTGTCATTAGAAAATGCCCTTGCTCACTAAGCAGCAACATCTGGCTGGAGCTGCGCTGATTCACCAGGTCCAGCTGAGGAATAATTTGGACTCTGAATCCAGGAGACTGATTCACATGCTGGCAACAGTGCAGCCACATATTTACTATCTGTACCATTAACATCGGTAAACTTCTAATATGTCTACTCCTGAAAATATCATGGAAGTGATGAAAAGTCAGAGGTGTGGAATTAATCAATTACTGGTAAAAGTTGGTTTAATTCACTTCAACAGTCAGTAATATTCAGCAGAGTAAAGAGGTGCACTTAGAGTAAACCTGGTCCACTCAGGATCACGTTCTCTACTGTGTCCACCAGAAATCCATCTGTCGCTTCAGTATCTACCCCTTGTTATGGCAGCCATTGTCAATACACATGTAATAGTGTACACAGCAGTTACACACTCCACGATGTAATGTGGACACCCACCCACATGCTGTTATGTGCATGAATCCATACAGACAAAAAACAGATAAAAAAAACAGCGTGAATGCACACATATGCAGCTTTCAAAAGGAAACACACAGTTACACACATGCTCAGCATGCTGAGATGTCAGTATGTAGCCTCTGGCTCCAATTTGTAGTTATATCACAGCTCTGAGCCATCTATCCTGTCAATAAGCTACAGTTAACCTAACAGACAACAGGCTCAATCAGCTTAGCTTGTGTAAGAGGAGCTACAGAGACTATGCGCATGGTGCAATTGGTCAGTCAGGGTTTGGTGGATAAAAAAGGACAGACAACAGATATGCATGAGTGAGATAAGCGGAAAAACACTGTTTATGGGGTAAAGTAGAGAAAGGCCAATTTCCTATATCTAACAACACACAAATATTGGTGTACTGCAGTTCTGTATTATCTGTACACATACAAGAAAGGTGAGCCTACTTGAGTACAATTTAACTACAAAACGTGACTCCTACAATGTCCACAAACACAACTCTGGTGTGGGAAGTGAAGGTCAAGGAGGACGAGATGTTAATTCACAAGGGAGATTTTTTCTTCCAGGCCTCTTTATTCATGTATTCATAGGAGGTCCTTCTTGCGACCCTCCGGCACATTGACTATGCACTAGGCCAATGTTACTCTTCCTGCCTACACATTCTAATTGTGCTGCTGTTTGGGACCTGCCCTGGTTGTTTTTTTCATACTGAGGTGAAAAGAAAATGAAGGTGATTGGTATTCAGGACAAACAAATGCAGAGGCTCACACTTGGGTTGACATTTTTTGCATACAGTGCATTTATGTCTCCACATTTACAAATATTTATCTGAGGAATGCATGAGCATACATCTCCACACATAATCACCCTGCCACATCCATTTATGATCACCAAGGTTGGACAAATTACCAATCTCTCTTAAAGGAGGAACTGGGGAACAAAAACAAAGTCACCAATAGTAACTGTGATGAATAAGTGTTTCCAGTGGGAAATAATTGAACACTAGTCCAAGTCTGTTATTTTGAGTGAGAGCTACCGGTTGGAAATTCATTACAACTTGGTCTCCACACAAGGTGATCTCTCTTTCCTAACACATCTCAGGGTCATGCAGTTTGGCCCCTGTCTTTTTAACTGAGTAGATAAGAGAAGTTATTTTAAATCACACCACTGCCTGTTTTATTGATCTGGCAGTTTACAAGGATAACACCTTCAACTCACAGAAAACAATTTTACATGTGTCAATTTGGAGGCAAATGTGTTGGCAGTCTACAATTACCACCCTGTGGTTGTATGCTTCCGCCTACTAGGCAAGTTGTAGGAACAATGGTCACAGTCTCCCTTAATCGGTTCTTCCTTGAGTCCAAGTGAATTTCTTTTGCCAAATCTGAAAAAAATCCTTGAGGTCGTGTTGAGCTATTGCATTCAAGAGGCCAAATGTGTATTGTGAGGTCACAGTGACCCTGACCTTTGACCACACAAATCACATTAGTTCATTCTTGAATTCAAGTGAATGTTTTATAAATTCCCTAAAACAAACCCCAACACAGAGTCAAACACTAAAGAAAAGGGGTACAAAATGTGGGCACCTATAAAATATAAACTGTTAATCCGCAAACATCACTTGTCAGTAACTCAATGATAATGACTTCCACATAACCATCCACAAAAGGAGGCCTGATCCTTTCCGTGCGCAACCGCTGACCTTGTGTTGCTCGAGGGCAACAACAGTGACCAACAGTTAGTCACTCCATAGCTATGAATCACATCAGACACTTAGCAGGCCCTCACGTCAAGATATGAGTGTATGTGTCTGCACAATTTATGTGGTCAGTGATGTGCTGTGCACAGCACAGGAGTAGTGAGGTGAAGTGACATGTGCGCCCTTTAGCTTTGTGTCTCTGCACCAGTTTCTGAGTGTACATGTTTGATAAAATATCACACTGAGGAGACATGGTAGAGACAGAAAGGAAAAACAGGTGAACCACTAAATAAAAAAGGTATATTGCTGAAATAACAGTAAGGGGAGCCTCAAAGATGTACTGTATGTCCCGGAAAAAAAATGAAACGAATCTGCAAATTGGGAAATAAATTCATCACTGACTTCTTTCAATGTCTAATTCTTTTTGAAAGACAGCAAATTATGTGGTAAAACTCTGTCTCCCTTCTCGCAGTGTGACATTAATTCAGTGGATGTAGAAACTGAAGTGCCCTCTGAACTCCGCAGGGCATTTGTAGAATGACTAAGATGGGCTAAGTTGGGTCAATGGAAATGCCCCTAAAATCTCTGGCAACTTCTACTAATAAGCCCTGCTGTTATTTGCCCTGCTTTCATTTGCAGAGTCACAGTGAAGGGTCATAGAAATAATGATCCATTTACTATTCAGAGACTGACCTTCGCATGGTTTAACAATGGCAGTAATATTGCTGCAAGTTCGCTACATACCAAATTTGTTGAAGCTGTCAGTCATCTGCTGTGTCACCAGGATCAAAGCACCATTGACAAAATACAAATTTGACGTACTTTCCTTTTCAAATAAATCAACAGATTGAGTCTTTCCATCCAGCCTAAAACACTTAACACTTAATGCAGCATCAAATCACACACAACGTGCACAGACATGTTTAGCTTGTCATCTAACTTGGAGAGATACTTATGCTGCTTCGGGTGTCGCACCAACTTCTGTCCTTAGTTTCGTTTATTAACAAGTGTGGATATCAGAGATTATTCAACCTATAAAAAGGAAGCAAGAGTAATTTCCCCTCCTTTCTATGCGACAGTGAATGAAGCAAATTACATGTTTTTAAGGTTTAAACAGTCAAAAAAGTTGCTCTTTCTGAAAGCTGAACTGCTAAACCCAATGAGATGAATGATATGAATGAGGTTAAATTGCTTCACTACTGTAAAATGAATCAGGTGAAAGAATCATTCTGACTCATCACCATATCAAATGTGTTCTCTTGTATCTGACCTAAAATAGACTGAATGATACTTACTTACTTAAAGACATTGCCACAGAGAGTGGTTCATTGCAACATCACAAAGCAATCAAAGAGGGGATTTTATCCACTGAGTTTGAATTCACAAGCTATGTTCTGAATTAAAAAAAAAGATTATTACCCCATTTTTCTTATCCGCAGATGTAATCAAAACTCAAAAATTACCATAGTGACAGAAATAAATCTGGCTGGTAGCTGGCAAATGACAAATCACATCCACTGAAACCATGACAGCACCAAAATAGTCTAATGCCTATTTTTCAGATCCCTTATGTAACTGCTGTGCATTGGAATAAAAAAGGCAAGTGTCTGGGCCAGGAAAAAATAGACATGGTTGTTTTATCTGGTTGGGAGTTTACCCTGGAAGCTTACCTTGACATAAGCAGGCTGTTTCTCCAGAATGAGATCTGCGACCTTTTTAGAAACCTGCGGAGAGAAAGAAAGTCTACTGTTAAGAAGATGAACGGAATATTAAAAAAAAAAAAAGTGAAAAGACATTTTGATGTTCTTCTAAAATGTCAGCCCACAAAAGCAGTTTGGCCAATGTAGTCTTGCTATTGAGGATGGAACAAGAATAACAATCACTGATGTCTGTATCCAAAGCACATATACAGCCAAAGCCCTTTAAGAGAGTTTTCTCTTTCTCAGTTTCATTTCATTCAATGTCATTCTCAATAGCTTTACTCTTATTTCTTTAAGAAAATCCTCTGTTCTCTCAGCTCCTATTTTGTTTTCTAATGTTCTCTCCTCTACTTTGTGCCTTTCACCAATTTGACTCTGAGGTGTAGTTGTAATTATTTAAAGAGCAAGTGCCCCGCTTATGACATGAAGCAGAGTATGAAGCATGGTCATGAGATCAGTATGACCCCCTGCTATTGGTGTTGCTTTTACTGGAGAGAAAAAAAAAATTGAATGAATCGTAGCCTCACCCACAGTGAAGGACATACAGCAAGGTGGGGCAGCTCTGCTTATCTCCCTCCGATGACCCTCATTCAATACTTACCAACTTTTCCAAATGTTAAAAGGATTTTTTGCAGGATTATTTTCTTTTCCTACTCTATCCTTAGATTATATATGTGTGTGAATTTTCATTAAGAACGTTGGAGTTTAGGATATTTTAATCATGTGTTATTGCACTTCTATCAAGCTGCAGAACCCAAAGGTCACAAAGATTAACTAAAAAAAAATGGATCCTACATTTTGATAATGCAAGTCGAGGCTTGCACTATGAAAAGGCAAGGCTTTCCATTATTCTTCATAGACACACTGAAGCAACCCTGGCAATATCATCAAAACATTGACAGGGTTGACAAAGCTCATCAAGATCCATACAAAAAATTATATATTTATACAATTATACATTAAGTTTTCTGTCTGAGTCACAACAGCTATGACGATTAAACCCATTTGAACATGTACAATTGGTTGCGTGCCCCTTTAAAACAGACCCACAGTGTTACAGAATGGCCTGTTTATTAAAAAAAAATAATAATACTACTAATTTAAGTTCAGCAAGGCCTCCTTTCTAGACAAATCAAGAAAAACAATTAATTTCAGTCTATGTTCAAACGCTCAAATGTTTCAGTTCTTACCAGAAATGACATGAGCTGCTCATTATTATAAAAAAGGGCAAACACTCATCCAAGAGTTGTAACGAACAAACTAACTCTATCCCATGCAGCGTGACCCATCTCGCTTCCATTTCCATTACAGTATGACTACCTACCAACACACACACACACACACACACACACACACACACACACACACACACACACACACACACACACACACACACACACACACACACACACACCAAGACAGGCTTTACAAAATGAATGTGAGTACATTCAAAGTTGCAAGTAGATGTTCATATCTGCTATTATGCAGCAGACGAGGCTAGGGGCAAGGTTGAGATTTCGACATGTGTTAAGAAGTTGCATGGTAGCCAACTGGAGACCTGAACAGATGTCGAATGCAGCTTTGCTGAAACTGTTCATTCCACAGGGTTTCAGTGTCTGTCTTAACATTCAAATGTTAAGATGGGCACAATGAAAAATTGTTCAGTACTTGGAAGAAGTGCAAGAAATTGGACATGGAAATGGTGAAAAAACAAACAGAAACCCATGAGAAGCAGTGAAGACAGCCAAAGATGGACCAACAACAAGTCACAGAACTGACTTAAAATAATGTTATAGCGCCACCTGTTGGCAACCTGCTGACTTTAACACATAACACTTAACATGTTTGGAGTGAAAGAATCTGAGCATATAATGAAATCCCAACTCTGAGTAACCAAAACCTCCTACCTGAGCCACAAGGCCAAAGTCATTAGTTCTCAGCTCTCACACTCACACAAATGGAGGCTAATTGTGCACTAACAGGGTTTGGAAAGCAGGCGCGGTGCATGTAATGTTTAGCAGATGGAGTACATGTTGTCCAAAACTATTAATCATCAATAATAATAATCAACAATCATCCACTCAAACACACAGAAAGACACTGAGAACAATTTTTCTGTAGGGACATCAAAGGAAAAGACAAAGACCTGATGCAGATAACACACTGCACATACTTATCCATTAGACAGAAAAAGATTGAATGGATTCAACACATTGAACATGTTTGTACAGTTTCTAATATTCACTCATTAGCAAGATGGTTATATGCTATAGCTATATGTGTCAGGCTTAGAATAAATGTGTCTGAATAATAACATGTTGGCTAGTTCTTGAAGGTGTTTACTGAGATGCATGAGGCAATTAGAGCTAAATGAGCTAGCACTAATTAGGAGAAGAGCATCAAGCAGCTAAGAAAGAGTGAAGGTCAGTCTTTCTGCGGAAGAAAGTCTAGCAGTAAGAGTCTCCACTGGAAATGCACTGCTCCTTCACTCCCACGGAGAGAAAATAGCATTTAAACAATTTATTTCAAAGATTTGATGTCTCTTATGTGGTGTCATATTTTGTCAGACTGACCACTAAATGGCCTTCAAAATACCACTGCACCACTGCTTTGAAGCCATTTGTACATGTCACAAGAATGTGATGTCTCATGCTCCATTTCCACTAGCACACAGACACTACCTTAAACTTTCTCTCCACAGCGGGGCATCGTTTCAGCCTGATTTGAACACAGGGAGGAATTTGGCATTAAGGCAGGATTTGGGGAAAGGTTGCATAATCATTTCTAACTTTTAAAAAAAACAGAGCAGAGGGAGAGAATTCATTACTGCTGCAGGAGGCACAGTCATCGCAAGCTTTCAAGTTTCATTAAAATTTGAATACGTTCATCCACATTATTAACATTTGCTTCCTCCTACATCTCTGCAGCCCACATTCATACAAGGAAAGTCACTTACAGACGGATGGAAAGTGAAATGTAAAATGCTCTTAAGCTGTTTCCAAAAAACACATATTTGCATGTACTTTATAAATCCCGTGCATAGGTAAATTAGTGGAGCTCACATCTTCAGGGGCTATTCTAAGATTTAAAGGTTAAATGTTAAATGATTAATGGTAACAGTTGTTCAGCTTTTGTATCAGATAATGAATACAGCTATATAAAAAAAAAAAAGCCCTCAGAATATGATACACGCCTGTGTGTCCACATTAATTAAGGCATCCTAGCATTTGTCCATTGACATGGGAATTATAACCACACACAACCAAACTGTCTCTGAACCCTGACATTTTTCGTACAGGCCGAAGTCTCACAGCGCAAAAAGGCAATTAGCCCAGAGACGAGACTCTGCCAGGCGTGTGTTAAAAATGCCAATTAAGCTTGGATACTGTGGCAGAGAAACAGGGCAGTTGTTCTCTTCCTCAATGCCACAGCAAGTCTGTTCCACCCTACACAGCAGAGGATTCAGGCAGTGAGGAGGGAAAGAAAAACAAGTCAAGCACCAGTTATCTTTCTCACACACACCTAAGTTAAAAAAAGTGATGAATAAGAGTAAGTACATACTGAACATATGGTATGGTACTGCATTGTTCTTGATGTCATCGCATATCCTCACACCCATGTTAGGACACATGCACACATATACCTATGTTGAGCTGTTTTACTGCCTTACGAATGGCGTCACGGATAAAGCGCGTGGAGACACCACATATCATCTGCCAGGGGGAAAGGCCATCACAGGACACCCTCATGGTGAGAAAGTGAAAACACTATTATCTCATCTTTAAAGGGCTACACACAGTTTCACACAGTGTGTGTGTATGTGTGTGCATCAGTAGATGAGTCAGAATGTGTGTAACTGCCCACCTGTAGAGAGGGACTTTCTATCAGAAGCAGCAAGAGATCAGCATTAGATTGGTGAACAGCAACATGGTGGTTCAACATGTACACAATGATATAGATGTATCATATTTTAAGAACTTTCAGGACTCAAAACAAAAATTCAGCAACCTCTTTAAAGTACACTCCATTAGCTTATTTCAAACTCTCTCCAGTTTCTCATTTGTGATGCATAAAGTAACTGGATATCAAACCTTACAACTCTCCACACTGAACCAAATCAAAGCAAAACTAGAATGAATTACTGCCCCATGGTTGTGCCTGGTCAAGAATTAATCTGCTAACTATGACTAAATACACCTAAAAATACCTTTTATTAAATTCCTTCAATGTCTTCACGACATATATTCTATGGTCTGGTTGTCTCATTATACTGTGTCTGGATAGACACAAATGCAAAAAAGCACATTCAATGGTTGACGGAGACGGCAGCAATTCTATTTTGTTTAACAATGAAAAAGTGTCACATTGTTTACCAGGTAAGGTGTTTGGCAGGAGGGTCCGTGTTTCCCAAATCAAATTATCCATCTACTGTGTCTTGGAGAGATAGGAGCAATCATGGTATAATATAGTGTGGTTAAAAAAAAAGAAAAAAAAAAGGAATTTAACTACATAGAAAATGAAAGGTGTAATCTCCATCCTGGTAATTAGTCTGAGAATGTCCAAGAGATGTTATGAGACATTTTGAGAGAAAGTAGAAAGTGGTTTATGGCCTTTTTCCTAATGGATGCACGTGTGTGTGTGTATACTTCTTACAGCTGTTGCATGTATAATTTTCTCTTCAAGTGTTGATGTGTTCATTTTTAAAAGTAATTTATACTGTATAGATTTTATCTATCATTACATTTAACTTTATTACATACTAATTTTAAAATCCCTTTTTAGCTTATTTTATATTGGATTCTGTTGTCTCTTTTTTAACTCTTGTGGTAATAGACCTATAGATTTTAATCTATAATATACAACTACAATTGCAGGGCATGGAGCTTACACAACCTAAATGATAAAATCATGATAACTAGAAAAAAGACCAGAAAATTTAGCTTGAAAAAATAAATATGAATGAGACACTTATGAAAGTTATTTCACCAAAGCCACATGGTGATGAGGTACAAACAGGTAGTGTTTGCTCATATAGACTCAGCCTTGCAGGCTTGCATTGATAAGCATGCTGAGAAACATGGCTGTGGATTTTCTGCCTCACAGCACACTCAACCAATTACCATGGCTATTCCCATGAGGTGCCTGCAGGCTCACAGCCAGACAGAGAAGAAGAGAGAGACAGAGAGAGGGTAAGTGCGAGAGCACATTTGCGTACTCCTAGGCTTCGTTAACTTGTGGGTCTCACCATGCCACAGGCCACAAAGTCTGGAGCATCCTCTCCATGCAGCAAACAGCTCTTGGGAAACCGCCAAAGAATGTATATTGAGCTAAAAAAAAAAAGAGGGATAAGAGGAGGTGTGGAGGGAATAGACGTGGCAAAGAGATGGGGCATTGGTGGAGACAAACAGGTGTGTGAGAGTACAGAAGCTTGTCAGAAGGAAGGGCAAGTGGGCGAAATCTCCAGCGGACTGTGGGGATTGAGGGAGTAGAGGGGGGGCCAGGGGCAAGAGCTGGTTTTCCCTCGCACCCACACCTTCTATTTATAGAATATGTTGGCATGCCGGCTCTCCAGTCTGAAACTCAGACTGTGGAAATGGTCCTTCTGTGGCCGCGAGAAGAAAACGTAGTCACTGACGTCACAAGAGTCTGCTATCATGCCATAAGGGTCCAGACACAAAGCACAAACCCTGAGCAGGTCTGACACAGTTTCAAGCAGTTCTCAGCAATGGACTTTTTACATTTTTAGTATTGAAACCACTCTGACCCTGACAAAATTAGATTCTTTTTAATTAGCAACTAGTAGGAAAATGGGTCAGGATGTATTTTGGAGCAGTGAGTCCAATTTTCAAAATAAAATGTCAAGGTGTAAAATGCTTAAGAAGAGAAAACAGTCAGTGATCATCATCAACTATGAAGACTCTAATCACAATAAATCACTATCATGATCAGCAGATAGTGATTTGGGTCATAAGAACCAGAATGAATGACGTCCAACGCTAATTACAAAGTGTTAATAGTTTAATTAATCACAGTTTGCATGTCAGCAGATCCATCTCCATGACAACTGAGCTAACTGCATGAAGACTGCATGATACGGTCACTGGATAAAGCTGCTAAGAGGACATTAAGCGTGAATTTTTTAGTCAAAAAATCTGTGTATCAGAAATTGACCATAAAATACACTGACCAGGTGTCTCAACTGATAGACCTGTGTGTATGTGTGTGTGTGTGTGTGTGTGTGTGTGTGTGTGTGTGTGTGCGCATGTGTGTGAGAGTGAGTAAATGCGAGAGCAAGAGAGAGATCAAGTGAAAGACAAGAGATAGATACGTACTGCTGACTGTTGTCTCTTCAGCTTGTCTCTGTAGTCCTCCAGCTCTTGCAGATTCAGCTCAGGTGGGAGTTTCTATAATCACACAAATGGAAAGACACAACCTTATTGTTTGTTTACAATACATCCTCCTACAGAGGTGAAAGCACCTGGGACTTTTGCAGATGCATACTGACAACACAGTTTGTAAGACAATGTTACTTCTATACAGCTGCGTGCTGCAGCTGTCAACCATTCAGCGTAGTAAATGTGCTTGTAAGTGTGTGTCAGACAGAAGACATATTCAAAGAACAACAACAGAATCCAAGTTCTGGCGCTCAGGGCCACAGTGGGGATTTCATTTATCTAAAGAGAGCTAATCTTCACTCCAGAGCATCTTAGGATATCTCACCGCACATTTGAAAGAGCGAGCTTAAACTGGTTTTACTGGTGTGACTGAAGATAGCTCTTCCTCTATTTGAAAAAAAAGCAAAACAAAAAGATTTTACTCAATAAATACACTTTGCCAGATCATAACTCAGATTAGACGAGAAGGAAAAGATTGTAAACAGCAAACAAACTCTGCTAGGAAAAGCAGATATTACAAATCCATGGCCCAAAGGATGATAGGTAATTACTTTCCCCTTGACTGAGAGTCTCATTTCAGACGGTGTAGCAATACCGAGATAAATCTAATGAGATTTCACACCCTTCTTCTGTTGAGCGGATGCAATCCATCAATCCAGATGTCAATGGTATGCATGCAGCTGAGCAGAAGTGTAAGAGACAGCAGCTCAGGTGAGACAGAGCTTTAACTCTGCCAGTCAGATGAGGTTCAAAGCACAGGGAGTTATATTCATTCACATTAGAAATGCAATATTGCTGTTATCAGAATTACTGAAAAGCGGTGGGTTTGCTGGAATTATTATTTCACTGGGGGGGTGTGTGAACTTGGGAGAGACTGTGTTGTCATCATTTTACAGGTGAGTGGTGCTCATTCAGTCAATAACACAAGTGATTGCTCATTCATACAGTGAGCGACTGACCTCCAGTTCGTGCTGCACCATGTCGAAGGAGTCATTTGAGAAGTAGACCTCCTCGATGCTGTCAATGATCTCCTGCTCTGCCTGGGGGTCAATGGGCTGCTCCCTCAGCTCCCGCAGCTCCTCCTGACAGGACGCAAGATGGACCGAGCGAGACAGACAGCAACAAAAAGAGAAAGTAAGAATTAAAAAAGTGAGTACTTTAGAAAGTTCCATACACACTAAGGCACAAACAGAAAACAGCAAAAACAGAGAATTTCATCATTTGCCAACTAATGAAAACAACAAACAAAAATGCTAATGAAACCTCAAGAAAAACACTTCAAAGCAGAGAAATCAAGAAATAGGATAAAGCAGAAAAAAGAAAAAAAAGATGCATAGGGGAATAACATTAAAGGAGGAGAATAGGATTAGAGGAAGAAGAGGTGCACAGGAGTTTAAGGGCAAGGTCAAGGGTGAAGGACAAAGTGAGGAAAGGACAGAATAAATGAGTTGGAGAAGAAAGGGCAAGAGGGGAGAAAGAAGGGTGTGTAGTGGGAAAAAAAGAAGAGGGGATAACATTAACCATGGGGTTTGAGAGAAGATTGCAGCTCGTTTCGTTGGACAGCTATCATGGGAGATAACAGGCATCCTTCAGAGGAAAGAGATTTTCCCTCAAAGCTTCTCTGAGAAACATTAGAGCATTATTGATTAAAATGCTGTGCATCCATCAAGGCTTATTGCTGCAATGAGTCTTTTAGATGAAGGGTTTTAAATTCATACCCCCTCCTGACCACTTTAATGTGTGGAGAGTGAAGAACAAAGTTGTGACCATTATCACAGCCCATCTCTAAGACTGTGACAACAAACTGAGACATGATGAGTTACTGAAAAATAAATTATTTACAAAGAAAATATAGGTCAACCAAGGTAACAAAAAATATCAATGTAACAGAAGTAAAGCCACAGCTGCCACTGGGACTGCCAGAGAGAGGACTGCCCCCCCAAGAGAGAAGGAGGAGATTTTATAAAGCAGAGCATGCTGGGCCCAGGTGCAGCCCATACAGCTGATGACCGTCCGCTCAGCGCCTTCAAAATACAAGCATCGGCTGAACATGGACCCCTTTTGCCCAGGTGTAGTCAGACTACGTTAGCAGTATACAAGTCAAAGTAGAACAAGGCAAAAAACTGTATCTGAAATCACTCCTTATGTACTATACTGTAGTGCACTGTATTTACGCCCCATTTTATTACTGCCCATTTTATTTGGGTGTGAAATTCAAGTTACAGTTGAATGAATTAAACACACAAGGAAATGTGTTATGTTTTAGAAATTACTGTTGTAGGACTCTACACATGTAGGTGATGATGCAAAATGTTGGCAGTTCATTAACGTCCAAAATCATAATTTACAGCTCCTGACAGATGCTATAGCCATGCGACCAGCTCTCTGTGGCAGTGCTTTAAGCTAAATGCTAACTTCAGCTGGCTAATATGCTCAGAATCACAATGTTACCACACTGATGTTCAGCCAGTATGGCCACGTTTACCACGCTCACCATTTTAGTTTAGCAGATCAGCATGCTAAAATTAGCTTATTAGCACTGAACAGAAAGTTCAGCTGAAGCTGGTGGCTTCACTTTAAGCTCTGAATGAGAACTCTCTTATGAAAGTTAATGCTGACTCCGACTTCTTGCTTGTGTGGGATCAATATATTGAGGCATCAGCACACTAAAGCATAATGGCACTAAAAATAGACCAGAGGGCTTGGGAAGCAGGTGAACTAAGATGGATGTGGAATTATGGGATAAATGCAATCTATACACCCCTATATATATATATATATATATCCATACTATTCAATGAAAATCTCTACACTTTAGCTCATAAAAACCTCAAGTGATGCAAAACAGTGTTTAAAAAAACCTTTCCACACCTGCCTAGGCACAAAAAATTCTTTAAGCCACTATCTGTGGGTGAGAGTGGGTCTTACTGAGTGACATTTATATGAGGCAACGCTGCTGTGAGTAATTTTTATGTCTGCAGTAAAATCAAACTTAATCTAATTCAATTACACAAACAGAATCCCCCTTTATGAAACATGTATAATTTATACACAGTAATAAGCATTAAAATGTGTTTAAATGTGTGCATCTGCAGTGCACAGACATTCAGGCAAGTGTGTGTGCTGCCATGTTAGAACCAGGTAAAGAAGTGAGCAGGAGCCCTGGGGATATGTGGGTGAGTGTGTGAGACTGGAAAGGAGGGGTAGAGGTAGGAGGAAGGAAATCACGCTCTGCTATCAAAAGGGTGGGTGGGAGATCAGCTCAAATGAGAAGGAAAGTGAAAAGGGAAGGGGGGATGAGGAGGATGACTCACTGCTAGCAAAAGTTGGAGCAGAAAGAAAAAGACAGAAGAATGAGCAAAGCAAAAGACAATGATGTCTCTCGTGTGAAGCTTCTCCGGTATGGTTAGAGCAATTCACCTCCCCTATGTCAGTCTGTCTCTTTTCCCACCCTCTGTCTCAGTCTCCCACCTGCAGTGATGTGCAAAAGTCTAAACTTCTTTAAGTGAATGACTCACTGATGGGCTACCTCAGGTTAAATAATTCCCTGTGCTGCCTGCTGGCAGAAAAAAACAAAACAAACAAACAAAAAAAAAAAAAAAAACCATATGCCCCTGTCCCACGCATGAAACCCAACATTGGCTGCTCTGAGGCTTTGATCAAATTTAACTTTGAAGGATGAGGGACAAACAAACCACCCATCATCCCCTTCCACAAATTAATCAAGTTCTCATCCCCTTGCGGAAGTTAAAAATCTATTTGCATCCAAAGTGCAGGATGTTTAACAAGCCTTATCAAAGAATCAAAGCACACATTCGTCTGGAGTTCTCATTGAATGTGGAAAATTGAGAGCAGGACAAAAAGGTTCTCAACAACATGGGACTCTGATAAAACAAAAGACTGAATAAACAAAAGGAGGTTCATGGAAAATCCTGCGAGACACAGAGAGAGAAAGTAGATAGGGTCAATTATTTCCACTATGCAATCATTCATTAGATGAACAAATCAAAACCACCTCACTGTAATCAGCGCTGAATATGTATGTGAACCAAACTCAGTGTATATCCCTGTCTTCTCCAAAACAAGGGTTTAACACAGTTGTCTTCTGGGACATCCAGATGAAATGACATCCAACAGCAATATGCATGCTTCAACACTTGCTGTCAGCTGCCAGGTTAACAGATGACAATATTGAATTTTCACTTGAAAGTCTGTGATTATTACTATTGTCTTTGAGTGAGACGAAAGCAAGGGTGTTCTGTATCTCTGCTGTTATATGCTGTTATTTTGGTATACAAGTGTATAACCAGCCCTTTGGAATGATATTATCTCACAAACAAAACTGACTGGATAAACTAAGGCCATGACACATGTAAACTGTCAAACTGGGAGACCACAGTGAGAACTGAAGACAGGTCATCAAACATGCCTCTCCCCCAGCTTTAGCTCCAGTCCCTATCATCAGATACATATTTCCCATTGGAGGCACTCAACCAATCACAATGAGTCCTAAACTTTTTAGGAAATAATACTATATTGAGCAGCTATGCACTCAGCCTGTGTAAAAGAATGTTTTAATGAAAAGGGTACTTCTACCTTAACATAAAAAAGTGTAATGAGTAAACTGATGGTGACCCCTGCTGGTGGCAAATGATGACTGCACATTTGCACTGCAGCACTAACTGCAGGGTGATAAGAGAAATCCTGTTTTCTTCAGATAAAATGAAGCCTCCAAAAGAAACCTACTGTTCCCAACATGTTCCCCAACAGCTTCAAAGACCATAAAAAATCTTAAATGTTTCACAGTATCACATATCTGCTTTTTTATACAAGGAAATATCGAAAAGCCCAAACATCTCAAATTTACAATAATGTACAGCAAAGAAAAGCAGTTAATCCAAAGCCAGAACCAAATAGGGTTTGAAACGTAACTCAGTCACATGAATAGTTCTGTTATTGTTCTGTTATTTTTCTACTAATCACCTATTTAACCTCATTTAAATTGGATTTAAATTTTGTTCATTTAAATATTGCTTTGACAAACAGTATGACCATTCCATACAATACTGTAATGATGTGAGCCATCAAAGGCTTCACAGGGTGTAAGAGGTTAAGAGAGCTGACGCACCAACACCCACACAGAAAATCCCTAAAAAAAAACAAACAGCTTTAAACATAGAACTGGAAAGGGGGAAAAGGTTTGTTGGTTTGTTTGCTTATAGAGTGAAGCCACAAAGCAGCTTATACCAACAGGAACCAAGAGAGATTAACAAAAGGACCAAAACATCAAAGTGGTCAAAAATAGCTCAAAGCCATTTGGAGTCATTTAAATAAAAAAGTTAATTAAATCAAATGTGCCAAGGCTGTGATTTATTTAAAGGTGGAAGCATGAATTAGCTTTAGTGTGATACATGAGACAATAAAAATTTCTTGCTGACTGACTTATAACTGACTCTCTTTTTTATCACAGTTTTGGGGATAATATTGCTCTGTAATCTTGAATAAGGTCAAACTTTTATGAAATTCAGGTCCCTGGCTCATTGTCCAGATTTACATGTAAATGTGTGGAGGGATTCACAAAGCAGCAGGTGAACAAGGGGGATCAGTGTTTTTTTGAGAGAATCGTTCCCCCTGAGGCTAAACTGTTACTAAAGCCAAGAGTCTGACCTCTTTTTGCACACATAACCAGCCTGACATCTGTGAAAGCGGCCAAATTAAAACACTGCACTTCAGCAGCAACACTTAATTCAAGTATTATGCAGTATTACGCATTTTGCATTACTCATCTAAAAGTTTATTAATTTATCCAAACAAGACAAAGAGGCAGAGCCGCTGGGAAAGTTGGCTTTACCTGTTTTGGTTAAACAACACAAAGAAAACTACACTGCTTGAAAGGCTGCAAAGCTTCATCTGTGACAGCAAAACTAGCAACATAACCAATTAGTCAACACTTGTGCTACTAGTTCCGTCCTTTAAATGATGAATATCTGCTATTTTGGTTGTATTGTATGATAGTAAATTGAATATTTCCTGGTTCTTGATAGTTGTCAGTGAAAACTAAATAACTACTCCATTAATTGAGGAAAAAGTAGATTAGATAAATCAATAATGCAATCAATAAAAACAGCTTTTTTTTTTCTTATCGCTCAAACTTTCAAACCCTCATTTCATGCCCACACAATAACACAACAGCATCATTTGTCAATCATTCCCCATACAAGTTCTTCCCCCTACAGTCAGCCAGATGTTGCAGTCTCCTAGAAGATAATGATTGATGGGGCTCAATGGTAAAATGGCTGGAAGCAAGTACCACTGAGTATAATAATAACACATGCATGAGGTCAAACACCCTGGATTTAAATAAATGTGATCTTATCTTCTCATCATGTATTCATCTAAGTATAGACACATAAACACATAAACCACTGAAATCTCTCATGTCTTTATTGAACATACCTACTGAACAGTCCCAGTGCTTTTAGGAAATGTAAGTGAACCCTTGGATTTAATAACTTCTCATACCTCCTTTAACATCAAAACCCGCAGCTACAGATCAGACCTACACAGAGTTCAGGGGGAGTTTTGGACCATTCTTCCTCCAGAGCTGCTTCAGCTCAGCCATATTCTTAGGATGTGAGGAGTGAGCAGCTCTCTACTGGATTAAGGTCTGGACTCTGACTAGGCCACTCCAACATGTGGATTTTCTTAGTTTGAAACAATGACCCTAAACATCAAAGAATGGCTCTTTGATGTTTAGGGTCATTGTCCTGCTGCATCATCTAGCTTCTACTGAGCCTCTGTAGGTAAACTACCACTCTCATATTATCCTGTAAAATACACTAAGAAGTTTGGGACTTCATTTTACTTTAATGATGATGAGCTGTCCAGATCAAGAGACAGCAAAGACCCCAATTATGACGCTGCCTCCACCCTACTTCACCTTTGTGATGGTGTTTTTAGGTTGGTTTGCAGGCCCTTTTTACACCATACTTTACACCATACTTTTCAAACAATTCAACCTTAATCTTGTGTGTCTATCATTAGTCAGTCAGTCAGTCAGCAGTATGCTAAACTTCTAACTAGCTCACATGATTCTTTGAAGCCTTTAGCTGTTACTGAGTTTTTTTTGTTGTTACATTACAGAGTGTCTGCGTTGTGCTTTTGGAGTCATCTTAGCTGAGCGACCACTTCTAGGGAGAGTAGCCACAGAATTAAATCATCTTGACTTTGTCTGACTGGGAACTAATGAATAACTAAACTCTTTGAGGTGACTGTAACCCTTTCAGCTTCATGTAAATCAACAATGCTTGATTGTAAGTTTTCTGAGATCTCTTAGTGATCTCTTCTTGTGAATATCAACGTCAAAATGTTTAAGTGTTAAATCTGTGTTTAAGTCTCAGTAGCTCTAACTCACATCTCCAATCTTGTTTCACAGAAGATAATCTAAATCCAAAGGGTCCACTTACTTTTTCTTGCCACTGTACATAAAGTCTGGCCTGTGTGGGTCCTATCTCATTTTCCTGAAAGCTGAAAAGCCCAGCGGCAAAGTAAATAAAGTGAAAGCATAACACCATCAAATAATAAGCCCTGTGTTTTGGTTCAAACCACAATAGACAAGTGTTTACAGTGCACACTTGAGTGAGAATACATGGGTGATCCAGAGCAGTAGGTGTTAAATGCATATAACACTCACATCCATACTAACTCCTGGCCAATGTTTCTGTCTCACTATACAATACTGGCTCATATCACATAAGCTAAACAAATCAGACATGATAAGAGGCATATTATTTCTTGTGGGTCATGATTCCAGAATAAACAAAGGTGAATATTTCAGGCCGAAAACATAAAAGGGTGTTTGATTACTGCATATCCAGTTTGGCCACATCAACTGATACCAGGCCCAAAGCCAGAGGGAGACGTGCATTTTTTGAAAAGAGGCAAATTTTTCCCAAGGCACTCCCATGTGCTTTCATTTAGGCTCTAATTACACTTGGAAGGTACATGACTGCTTATCTTATCTCAGCTTCATCTGTGTCTTTGAGCATCATTCTACAACAACAGGTCTACCAAGACAATGCAATATTGTCTAAAACGCATTACACCAATGATACCATCACCTCAAATTATTAGGTTATTATGTATTGTCACCATTAGCTATCGTGAGCTTGTATGTTCTTTGTGAGGATAACACCAAGCTCCAGCTCAACTTTTGACCAAAAAAAAAACATTGCTATATATGAGCTTTTCAAAAGAGACAACCCTGTGTTTATCACACACTGCTTTGCCTTTTTCTGTCCCCGTGAAAACAGGACTGTTGAAAAACAATGGATCAAACGATATTTATTAAAATTCTCAGCTTCATCTTTTGCAACTCCTGTGGATGAACTGGCAGAAATGTACTTCCTTTTCTTGTCTTCTTATCTTTTGCAGTATTCTTAAACTGGGCCAGCACACACTCAAATGGCCACAAAGAAGTTTTCACTTATATACAGTAAGAGTTCAGGCCAATCTATGGTGACAAGAGGACTTTGGAAAGAGAGAAATGAAACATTGGATTGAATCTACAATGATGATATCACCATGTACTGTGAATAAACACAGTCATCTTCCAGTCTACTACTCAGCCACATCAGAGGAAGGTCATCACTGTGAACCAAAGTCAAAGCAAAACAAGCGACCAGCAGTGCCATGAGGTGTAAGAAAGTAAGTGACAATAAATGATGTAGACCCACACTGCTGGTTAACTCTATCTAATCTTGACAAATTGAATTTATACAAGTGGATAATAACAAATTCTTCCAATGACTAAGCATGACGGATTACATTTTATGCCAAAAGTACTGTTACAGCAGACCATTTTTCACACTGTTGGTGCTTGGACTAATGTGAAGTGTGTCCTTAAGTGATATAAATGGGCACCGTCAATCTTTAAACACGACTGTCTGGGGAAACCAGTTGGTGTAATGGAACTAGCAGGAAGCAGTTCAAATTGTAATACAATGCATAGTGGACAAAACCCTGACATATGGTTTCTATAAAACAAGAACCGTTGTGTTGTTATGTTGTGACATAACTAACTATAGAGCTGCCACTGAATTTAATTGGACTTTATTGAGCTTCTTTAAATGGCATGTATTGTGAAGTTGTCCAGAATAGTTTCTTCATACACAAGGATCAGATCATTCATGAGTTTGATTTTGTTGACTTTCACTGCGATTGAAAAAGAACAAAGGAAAAACAGTTCAACGGTTACAGGAAGCGATCAGCAACTCTGACTTTGCTCCAGAATGAAAACAGATACATATAGGACAGGTAGCAGTCTACCATGAACAGCTTGGGACACATCATCAGTGCAGTCAAGTCAGGACTATGTAGTATTCATGCAACAGACAGCACAGTGAAGATGGCAGCCACAGTTTCAGTTTATCATGAAGTTTACCTTGCTCGGGATCCTCATGTTCTCCACAGGACTGAGGTCCGCCATGCTCTCCTGGGGGCTTTTCAGACCCTGTCAAAATAAGACTCACTGTCACACACTTCGGGGGGAAAAAAAAACCCAATACTCAAGTAACCTTTAGGTATTTTCCAGTTGTAACCTACTCTCGCTGTCACACGGCTCGCTATTCAGCAGCACAATACTGCATACTACAAAAAGTGGAACCGACAGACAGATTTCTGAAGGCGATATAATCTTGGTGTGTTTAGTGGTGAAGTCTAACATTACTGCAACGCAAACTGAGAACTTCCCTAACCGCCAAGCTTTTACACTGGTGAGCCCCGTTGTTGTGTTTGTCTAACACAAACCCCTACAACTAAGGTTTGGCTGCAACTGCCCATAAACACGACCTGTCTTTTTGTGAAGGAAAGAAGGGTCAGCTGTGCTGTGTCCGGTCAAAAAGTGGCCGCTAGTCGGACTTAACGTGTGCTTCAATGAGCCACACGACGAGCTGTCAAATTAGCCAGTAAGCTAAGCTAGCTTGTTATGCTAGCTGCCTGGAGCTGTCAGAGACCGACGGTCGGCGGCTCCGCCTGTGCGGGCCTGCCCTGCTCACCTGCCGGGCCATGAGAGACTTTATCTTCTGCATCGTTGATCCAACTTGTGTCAGAGCGCAAATAAATCAATTAAGTCAGAGTTTGGTTTTGTTGTCAACGATGTGCCTCCATCACTACGAGTGGGAAGCCATAGTTGGCCGTCACGTGACTGTTACGGCAGGGACGAGAAAACTCCAAAGCATCCTGGGAAATGTATTCCCAACCCCCTTTTTTTTCTTTTTTTTAAATTAATAGTCCTACACGTGGGAATCTTCTGTTGAAAATATAAAAAATATTTCCATTAATTAATGATTGATGATTGATTGAACATATGTTGTTCTCTATATATATATTTTAAAAATGTATATTCAAAAGATATTTAAAAGTGGTGCAAAGCATTTATACTGTGATACACATGCTACTATACACCACAGGATGGTGGTAATCTCACATCACAGAATAGAAATGGAATATAGGAGAATATTATACAGAAGTGGTTATTGCATTGAAAAATGTTCCACTTCCCTGTTCTCTGTACAACTGGGACATTTTGAAATACCACGGTGGGAAAGGCACAGTTGTCATAAATATTAATGATCAGTGATGTCTCACTTCCACTCGGGGCGCTGGGGATGTTCATCTTGGCTCATTCATGACAAACTCTGACATGTGAATAAAACACAACCATTGTTAATGTCTTTATTAACACCTGCACTTTTCCTGCTAGTTACACAGTGTCAGAATGTAAGTAGATTTAGCCAATGACTTTATGATTATGAATTAAACTTCCCACCAATACATAAAGTAATTCAAATTGACTTCATCTCTACCAGATACATAATTAAAACACTGATTACTTGTTCACGAATCAATAATATTAATAATCCAGTAATATAATGTGCAACATGAATAATAGAATACTGACATGAGCCAATTCTCTACCTACTTTTAGTTTTGATACTTAAAGTACATTTAGCTGATAATCCTTTGTACATTTAACATTGAACAGTTTTGTTATAATACGGTATGATTACTTTAACATTGGAGCGCTTCTTTTATCACGAATAGCTCTCTGTGTATTTGCATTATATGGAATCACCACTATCTCACTTCTTTCTACTACATTTTGTGCTGCTGCATCGTTGAGCAAGCTATATTTAGTTTCATGAGCAAAAATTATCATGTCATGCCATCCATTCATGCCTCAGTGCCATGTAGCAACATCTATACCAAACAATTAAAATTGTAAATTGTTATAATTATCACAATGGTGCAGAGAAACAAGGACCCATTCAGCGTGCTTTGCAATTGACCCCTTAGGTGTTATTTTGAGCAGCACTTGGTAAATAGTAGGTAGCATGCAGCAGACAGCAGGTACTGTGAGTTCTAGTTCCTGGTTAATGATGCCTCAGGCTATTTCCCAGTCAAATGAAGGTGAGGTCACTCTCCTTGGGTGAATTTACTCACCGCTGTTGTTTGTTAGGCAGTCATCTACAGTGCCGTGCCTCTCCCTTAAAGCATACACATAGACGGAACAGATGGCAACCTCTACCCGGAGATGCCACCACAAAGACACAGAGCACTCATTTGGTCAGTTCACAAACTATAAGTAAAGCTAGATTCAGCATCATAATAAGTAGCACTTTATGGCTTAATATGAGGGTCAGATCAAAACAATTTATTATCCTTACAGTGAACAGTGAACTAATAACATCATAATGCCACTGTCATAACTTGTCATGTTGATTTATACTGGAAATGTTGTAAAATATATCATATGATGATAATAATATTATTTATTTGTGACAATCCTTCAAACCTCACCAGTAAACAATATATAGTAGATTAACTAAATTTTGAATTTTGACTAGTTTTGTGCAGCAATATTTGTAATAAATCTGAATGGAGCTTTAAATATAGGGGTGACATAATGGGGACAATTCAATGTTGGGGTAATAACTGTATCACAGCAGAAAGCAGAGTTGCTTCTTCAAGTGATACACTGTTCAAAGTGAGACAAAATATCAGAAAACTAGCTGCAGTCACCAATAAATTTTGAACTTAAAACATAAAGCACCTTTATCTTTGTCTATATGACCAGCCTTCCTCCTCCTTCTGCCTCTTCTCTGTTTCTCACACACACAAACACGCACATTTTTATCTCCTCGTGACAAGGTGTCAGCAGGAGCAGGTGGAGGGCACGCTGCCACATGCTGAACCATCCGTCTGTTGCTGCCTGTCTCCATATCTCGCCAGGCACACAACAACCAGCGCAGCCAGGCTGGGGGAAGCAAGCACACTGCAGCAATGTCGATACACAAGTACAACTTATACATTTAAAAGAAGAGAGAGCACAGCCAGGACATCAGACAAAGGCTGACTGTGAAGCAGCACAACAACTGACATCTTTGCTGGCTTCAGCAAATATTTCTAGGACCTGTGATAGAGAGTATGTTTATTTTAAGCCCTCACTACATTTGCCATTTGACAAATATAAAGAAAAATACGGATATAACTGCAGAAATTATAAAATGAAATGAACCATCTTTGTCTGATTGTTTCTCAAAAATGATCCAGAAGAGTAAACAGTTATATATTTAATAAAGTACAAAACAAACATATGAATGCAAACTGTACAAAAACTTAGGAATTATTAATCATTTTCATTGTTTCAGCATATATCCATGTTGAGCAGAAAAAAATGCTACATTTGAGGAAACAGGGTTGAGAGTTTATAGGAATTTGAATAAATAGATTTCAGCAAAACATAGATATAGAATAATATGTATAAAGAATCTGAAGGGTAGTCGATGTACAATATATACATTTAACCTAAATATATGCAATACAAGAAAACCCATTCATTATAACACTTGTCTCACAAAACAGATACTCTTTGGGGGGAAATGTTAAATTAAAAATATATTATTGAATTTGCAAATAAAACTAGTCAAAATTAAACATATTTAAATAGTGATAATGGAGGAGTTTAGGTACCTTGTAAGCACCTTATAAAATATTCACAATAATGTAAGAAAAGTTACTACTGACTTTTTAGTTTAATATATCTTCATTTTTTGAATGGAAAAAGCTAAACTATTTTGAACTTCGGTTTCACGTAAATAATCAAGCCATTCATACAGACATTTTCATCTCTCAATAGTGTCAGCAAAAGACATATCTGTCCCAAACTCTGGACAATAACAGTGCACGATCAGGTTTTGTACTCACACTAGTCTCCTTCATTCCTTGTGCAAAAAAGTGTGCCACCAAAACAAGTGTTTCAGGCTTTATAGAGACTAAAATTAAAGCTACACAGAGTCTTCAAGTGAAATGATTGAAAGTTACATCTCAACTCTCTGGCTGAAAGTTACTTCAGCAAACTGTGACTGGGGGTTTCAGGGACATGTCTGATCACATCGTAGATGGTGGTGTGCATATCCTGAACGGACTCAAGGCGGGCCAGAGATCTGCATGACACCTGGGGGGAAGTTGCATAGGATAATCAAAACATAAAAGCACAAGTGCAAGTGAATCTACAGCTGTACAACATACAACATGTTCAATACCTGTGCAGACTCCATTTTCCCAGGTATGGAGACAAACTCATAAATACCAAAGTCTTCTGTTGCATCCTCGTGACCTGTTAAAGCCAAGTTTTTATATTAGACCAACTGTTAATATTGGACCGACATTAACATATATTCACTGTCAAACTAGCTTACCTGAACGATGAGGTTTTTTCTGCTCTGCAAGCGGTCTGCCAAAAACAGGCACGTCGAATAGTCAATTAAATTTTAATACAGTATTTAGTTTAAAGGCAGTTAGTGTAGATAGTGTCTGCATTTCTTTCAAATTCAAGGCTCTTACCTGTTGTAAATGTTCATAAGCACTGTTGGTAATGGAGAGAGTCAAGAAAAAAGAATTATTGACAAATACAGAAATATTTATCTTGACTCATTCAAATGCAGTAGTTACTTTACCCTGATTACCTTCAGTTTGACTAACATTTGCAAGTTATTTACATTTATGATAAACTTTGTCATGTAAGACCTTGGTGCAGCAAGCCGTTAGTGTTATCTTACACCGGGAAAAGCTGAAGATTTAACGGCCATAATATTCCACTCTCGGCTAATTAGATTTCAAGCTTGGAGCATGTTAAGCAGAGGTAAAATGTTACTTGACGTGAGAAAACCACTCATGTTAAAGCAGTATAAGAAGACATAATCTTACCTCTCTTAGGATGGCAGGTTTTCCTGAGAAAGACCAGCAGCATAAAGCCGATGATGAACAAAGAACAGACAGTAATGGCTGCCAATGGAGAAACAGAGTTGCCCTCCTGGGTGTGCTTCTCTTTCCCTGTAAACGAACACAGAAGGGACATTGATATTAACACTAATGTTAGCCAAGCTAGCAGCAGAATTTATTTATTTGTAGAAATTCAAGGTCCTCATAGGGATACGTTCTAATGAGTTTGGTTACTTTTTTGCTGCTAGAACCATTGTCAACTCATAATTTCAAGTTGTCAATTACTTTGGTTTATACAGTGCAAATTAGCAAATGTTGGCATGCTAACAGATTGAACTGAAATGAACAACCTGCTAAATATTACCTGCTCAAAATGAGCATGGTAGCATTGTCAATTTAAGCACGTCGCTGAGCTGACGTTAGCATTTAGCTTAAAGTACCAGTGCAAGTAAGGACAGCCTCATACAGCAGCTAACATGGCTGTTGACCCCTAGAAGGTTAGTCTTCTCTTTGTAAGGCTCAAATGTGATTCTGATGTCAATAAAAAAATGAATGCTGTCATGACTTCTGTTGACTCATTAAACAGCATTTTCAATCATGGCCAGTATCAGTAGTCGCCATCAGAGAGCCTTTCTCAGTATCACCACGACAACATGTCAATGTCTCATTTGGCACACAGAAATTTCACATGCTATAAAACTTAGTCAACAAATACGACAGCTGTCATCCTCTGTTTACTTTCCCAGCCACTGAACTATAATACAGGCTGCAGGCACTGGAGCCTAGCAACAGGGATAAAACCAGTTTCATAACAGCCATGTAAATTTCATGTTATAGCCATAACCTGGTTTCACTTCCCACCTGTTGTGCACACACTTATTGATCTACAGTATTTAATCTACCCAGCTGTTGCCAAAACTGGCAAGTGTAGCCTATGTCATTGTCAAGATACGGTATAGCTCTTATAGCTCATCAGCCTAATCTGCTTTTGGCACAACGCTCTGTTTACAGAGTGTTTATCTCAGAGGATTCCCATAACCTACCCACGCTCTGCTCCTTCTCGCCACGTTCCACCCTCTACCCACCTGTTCCTAAGCTGGCCACCACCAGCGTAAACTGGGCCTCGTCCTGCTTCTGTGTCACATTGTTGAAGGCACGGCACAGGTACTCTTCAGCCTGTGCCAATCTATAGGACAGCACCTCCAGCCGCGGGCCTTCGGTGATGACCTGGGTTGAATTGCGGCTCTTAGAAATCCAGACATAGCTGTTGGGTGGGTTGGAATCAGCCTGGCATTCAAAGAACGCCAACTCTCCTGGGTTGATGGTGAACACCTCCCCTGTCCGCAGGCCCTGGCCTGAGTTCACCTCCAGATTGTAGGGGCCATCTGCGGGGGCAAACAATGGGTTCCAGGAAACATGACAAGTTTGCTACTGAGATGGTTTCTTATTACACAGAATGGTTACTTTACCATCAATTGTCTCATTGTAATGCATGATGGGACAGCATTTGGCTTAAGGTCGGAGAAACTTTTGACTACAAGTTCCCAGGTCCCACAGCAGCATGTACTCCCCTGAAGTGGTGAGATGCCCTTGAACAAGACACTAAAGTCACCGCACAGCCCTCATGAAGATGTCGTTAAGTTGATGACTTTGGTTTAGTGCAATGAGACAATGTTTTTTTAACAATTCTGACCATCACAGATAGTCTTTGATACAAATCTTGAGCCTGCATCAAAGCTGTTTCCTCCAGATTATCAATTAGAAAATATGCTATACATAAAATGTCATATTAAGATTTTTCTCCTCTGTACATCCCCAAAGATATCCAATTTCAATTTGTTCACATGCTTAAGACAGTACCACCTACTGGTTTTGCTCAAACACAACTGAATTAGACTTCTACAAAGAGTAAAATATGAAGTAAAGTATCAAGATAATGTGTTCAAGATCAGTGTTAGTTCTCGGCATCAGTCATTTCAACATGAATGTCATATGTATGAGACTGGAAATAGACATTTACATTAGTATTAGTATACATATAGTATTTTCTCAATTGCAGATTAACATTAATAAAGACTGTGTGGAATAGAATCTGAACATGATAAACCTGAAGAAGGTATTTTAACTGTTACTGAATACAAAAGCAAACATGCTTTGTCTATGCAAACAGAACTGATGACAGAGCTAAATGTACTCAGTAGTGCAGTTCTCAGTGCCAAACTACTATATTAACACACCAACTGTTTGAACTAAAGACAAAAGTAACTAAAGAAAAAAATGACAATAATTTTAAAGTTACAAGCTTGTCCCAGAGATAAATATACATTGTTTATGTCACCTCTATATTGTTAGATAGATAGATAGATAGATAGATAGATAGATAGATAGATAGATAGATAGATAGATAGATTGATTTTTTGAGGTTCAACCAAAACCTGTACAACCAGGAGTGTATGAATGTAACTACACACTTTATGGTATAACAGAGGAGGTCTGTGAGATAAGTCTGCTCCAATGCAAATGTCAGCCCCTAACAGCCACATGTTTTCACCTGACAGTAAGTAGTCCAATTTCATGGAAATTTACATACAGGCTAATACTTCCAGGAGACCAGTGCAAAAGAGGAAATACAAAAGCAGATGTAGTCTATGTATTATTATTAATGCTGGATGTTTGTAGCAAATTAAATAAGAAATGCATCAAACAATTGCCAAATATTTTTAGGGGAAATAAAAAGAAAATAATTGGAGCTTAATTTCAACGGCTGGATTTTTCCAACCTCATAATGGTAATAGAGCTGCCAAATAAAAAGCGAGTGAAAACAATCACTTAGTTGACTTCCATTGTCTTAATTACATGGCATTCCTGTGTTTGGTTCACTTACTATAATACTAACAAGTCAGTTAGCAACAGCTTCTTCAAAAAAGTGTTCTGACCTGCCAAGAGATTACAGCAACCAGGGAGGTATGAGCTGTCAACATCCATCTCCTTACTCTAAACAATAAAACATGTTCTTGGTGAAGAGAAAAAGAAGGCAGAGGTGGAGGAGGGGTGGAAGAGGAGGAAGGAGAAAATATATGGATATGTCTACTCACAGTAAACGTTAAGTTCAACGGCCCTACTGTGTTGACCTGGGCTGACTGGGTTACTAGCCACACAGTGATAAATTCCCTTGTCCTCTTTCCTTACAGGACTAATCAAGAGTGTTGAGTTGTCTTGGGAGAAGTGATATCTGTCACTGGGACCCAGCGGGATGTTGTCCCTCAGCCACTGGAACGCAACTCTTGTTCCTCTCTCAACAGAACAAGTCCAGGTTACGTTTGCCTTGTCCTCAACAACTGCATAGGATGGGTACTTCTGAATGACTGGAGTGGACACAGGGGCTGAGGACAGAACAAGAAACGCAGGTAAATTTGGGACAGCATCCAATAAATGTCATCAAATAGGTCAGCATGACAGGGCAGGCCAGATCTGAAGGCAGTTTAAACACTCACCATCCACTGTCACATGAACAGTCCTCTCTTCCTTGATAACCAGTCCTGTCTTGTTATGAAACTCTATGTTGAGACTCAGATGATAATCCCCTTCATCGTCCAGACCTAATTTCCAGATTGTTAAGGAAACATTGGGTTTTTCAAAGTGGAGGTGGTTGCGATACATCATATCTGTGATTGTGGCCTCTTTGGTAAATGTCACCAACGTGGTCCTGCTGCCACTTGGCCTGGTGTGGGACCAAGTTCCCTGGATGTCAGCGTCATCAAGTGGAAAGTGAGTCTCCACAGACAGGAGCAGTGGCTTCCCTTCAATGCCATGATGGACTAATGAAGGGATGTGGATAAAATCTGAGCTGACCTCTGTGGTGGTGAAGGTTTTGGTAAAAAAAAAAAGGGGAGGGAGGAAAAGAAAGAGAGTTATTGCACAGTTGCTGTAAGGTAGTAGGCAGGAGGTTTCAGACAATGCACATAGTGATATAAAGCTCATTGGGTATATTCCTATAATGATCTAGATTAATTTGGACATTTAAGGGATGAAGACTCAAGATGCTTCACATTCATAATGTCTGCCAGATATTGTATTTTTGTTGATGGTTCCCTGTGACCCATAACAATATGGGGTTTGAGATTGACACCAGTACAGAACTGGGTAACCAATATACCATACCCAATATCTTCAAACTGAAATAAATGTATTTTGTAAATTCTGGGCAGGCAGAGTACAGTAACTAAAATATTTGCACAGTAACACAAAAACAGTGATCCAAAAGACACTAAAATAAGTTGGGGGAGACTGCTCTCTCCCTGTCTCTGTTGTTTGTTTGTCTGTTTTGGTTTTTGGTTTTATAGCATTATATATTATAGATTATATATTGGTCTGGTTAGTTATTGCTTTTATAAATTAATGAATATTATCATATTACACTATGAGAAACTTGGTTACAAACTAAAACTTATGTTGCATATTTTTTCTACATCATAAATTACATATGGTTATATATATTGGAAAAAAAAATCTGGGCTATTGATCGGATGCTGTGAGAGTGACAATTTAAAAGATGAATCCAGGTCTGTGTAGAGCATCTAATCTGTATCCTAGTCCTCAAATTGTTCAAGTCCTGAAACTGTAGTGAGTTAATATTGACCCAGCTCACCTGTCTCTTTGATGTGGACTTGTCGCAAAACAAACACTTGGTTCTCCCTGAAGTAAATAGATAACTGATGATTTATAGCACTTTGCAGTCTGTTTAAGTTATGGCTGGTGGCACAAGAGCTTATTCACTAAGTAAAAATACTTTTACTTAGTATACTGAAAAGATTAAGTTACCTGTACTGTCAGTATTTACATATTTATTTCACAGCTTACAGGTTATACTCCTATGTGCCTGATGAGAGCAATAGGTTCTATTTACATACTTAAAAATGTAAAATAATTATTTATGGATGGTAAGGGCTGGCGCCCCTTCATAGATAACACTGCAGTTTTTCAGGTTCTCTGTAATAAACTCACAAAGTTTGAAGTCAGTCAGATGAGCAACTGTCAAGAAAATTGAAGGACAGAAAAACAGAGCACTCTCGATTTATGAGTAGGATGTATAAGGAACAGCTCATCAATGTATAGAAAACTCAGGTACGTATTATTATTTAAAATATTATTCAAGTATTATTCAATTCCACCCTGAGTCAATTTGAATATTTAATAATTGAAGCATTAAATCAGGCAAAATTAGAGATTGTAGGTCCACACACCTGTCACTGCAGTCTGAAATGTCCAATGTGAAGTAAAGTACTTTATGTTATGTTTTCTACAAACAGTATTAGTTGACAGTGTTGGCAATAAATCAGACCATAATGTAGTCCAGTACAGAGTAGAGTTGTTTTGAAAATTCGGTGGGGATTTTCAGAATCCAGCAAAAAAAGGAGAAGGGAACAAAGGTAACCAAGGTTAATCATCACCTTGTTTACAGTAAGTGCTGAAATACAATGTCATAAGCTGCTATTGTGTTATTGGTGAATGTATACTGAACAATAAAAAGAAGTTCCAGTGAAATGTGGAAGTGGTAGCTAACAGAGAGCATTCTGACAGATGAAAGGCTCCTTTGAGGTGAAAAGTCAGTTGTTATCATTTCAAACATGTTTATATCTACTGCTAATGACTAAAAATAAAAGGTCATTGACTGAATTGCTTTAAAAGAGGAATTGATTGTTTGGAGTACTGAGGCAGCGGAGGTGAGGTGGTAAGGACAACAATTGCAGTGCAAAGTTAACGTGTTATGTGAGCATGAGAACTAATGGAGAAGGTGGCAAATTCCTTTTATGTATAATAAAACAACACTGTTCCAACTTTGAATCATTTCTAATGAGTTTTTACAGTTCAACATGGAACTAACTGTGTTGACTACTGCTTCATAAATGATCAATATAGTGAATCAATTCAACTCTGATTCACTCCTGAAATTTCAAAGGGACTGGATCACACCTTAGCCAGTCCTGCCAACACTCCCAGCTATAACAGCAAAACCGTGCTACTGACAAATCGTGCATACTAGAGCCAGGAGTTTGAAGCTCCAGTGATAAGGGGCGAGAGGCATTGAGAAAGCTTGTAAAACTCTTATTTTTTATTTATAATAGTGATTGGATTATTGTCTATTATGATTTGGAATCATTTGACTAAGGAAATAAACAATGTAGGAAAACACATTGTGATAAGTCAATTTGCAGATGATGCAACATTATTTTTAAAAGATGAAAAAGAAATGTTCCCTGTGCTGGACTCCTTTAATTAATTCTCTGAAGTAATTAAACCTGAATTAAAAATTAAATAATTTCCTTACATGATCAACTGTCACAGTGAATTTATAACAATTTAAAGCAGAAGTAAAATACAAAGGTATGACTGTAACCAGTAAGAAATAAGAGCTATATAATATTTGTGAAAAAACACATTTGAATTCTTGGTCAAATGATAACATTATGTTCTTCTGAAATCTTTTTTAAATACTTGATTAATGAAGAAAATACATATCAGTTTTATCTGTAAGAACAAGCATCATTTCAGTGAGAAAGGCTGATGTGATTACGACTATTGAGGAGGTTAGTCTGAATGTCAGAGATTTCTGTTATGCTAAAATTGAAATGGAGGAATTACTTTCTTTCTGCACAAACATTTGTTTCAATAATCCTGATGCTTTTTTTTTCAGAAAACAAGAGGGTCCAAAGTTCTTCTTTATAGGAGTTTATTACACAAGCATACATTTACACCACATATTACACCCCTGTCGAACAATATGCATCTGACTAATTGGAAATCATTGTTTTTTTCTTCAGATAGAAAAATCTATATGGGAATTAACCCCAAAGATGGACGAGTATCTATGGTCATATACAAGAAAATACAATAACATCCTCAAAACAATGATTCAACAGCTTTTGCGTTCTTACATTGTATTACACTCTGCGTTGAAGGTATCAACCTAACTAGCTAAAAAGAGAATATGTTCTTCAAGAATACTGTGAAGAACAGGCAAGGAAAATAAGGAAACTATATTTTTCCCATCCAATCCTCTCTAAAGCCAAACAAGTGTTTTCTCTGCCACTGAACGTGATTTCTGACTGGGAGCAGGTGGCTGTGATTGTTGCTTGATAAGAGCTTCAGCCATAACTGCTTTTACAAGACAAGGGGTTATGATATGCCTTCTGAGCAGCAGTACATCTTCAGGTTAGATTGGAGGCTACCTACCTACCTACAGTGAGTCGCTATTTGAAAACGACAAGTTGGGCCAAAGAAAAGACAAAACATTTACACTGGCATTGCTTTCTGGCCAAGCTCTTGTCAAGTAAAGCAGCAATGTTTGATGCTGAAGGTATTTTTACTACTAATTAAAACAGCTGCGAATGCTATGCAGCAATAGCAATGTAGTAATAGCAAAACCTACAAACAGACACATATTCACCTAATCACTTCTTACATGAAATATTCAACTGAGAGGGAACTGTAATTGACTGTAATATATTTTCTTCAAGTTTGAATCTGGACAGAAATTTTGACTTTTGTATCAGAGCTCTCTAAAGATATATTGCCACACCCTCTAAATGTGATGTTGATTAAAGCAGTTTGAGGTGAATTGGTGGACTGTGTTTGGATGCCAAGTTGAGTTAAGAAGCAGCATGTGAGTGGGAAGTGCTATTGTGAAGCAAACTCACTAAAACCAACCACTTTTGACCTTTGTAATCTCTTTTAATCTCTTCCCATTTCTCATGTGTCTCTTTGTCTCACTTCTGTCTGAGTATCTCCTGTTTCCTGTTTCAGCATTCAGGTAATTACTGTAAAATAGAAATGAAAGACTGTTGACTTGCTAGTTGATTTCAAAAAAAGAATCTTTATGCACAAAATAAAAAATGTTGATGTGAAAATAAGGGGAGAACTCAGAAAAGTGGGTTTTGTTTACTCTCTCTAATACATGCAGCATTGACGCCTGCATGGCACGTTCCACTCTTACAAGCCTGCAGGCTAGTTTGTGTGTGTGTGTGTGTGTGTGTGTGTGTGTGTGTGTGTGTGTGTGTGTGTGTGTGTGTGTGTGTGTCTGTGTGTGTGTCTGTGTGTGTGTGTCTGTGAGTGTGGCAGTAACAGCAGTGTGCCTGTGTTTACAACAGCTGAGATCCGGTGAAAAAGAATAATGAGGAGGAGTGTGCCGAGCCCGCTCCTCCACTGTTGTCCCCAAACAACACAGATATTGTTGCAGTGATGCAGAGGAGATTGCACAGACAATGGTCTTTAAGGTGAGTGGATAACTTCATGTGCTGTTTATGCACACAGACACACACATTCAAACAACTACATCAGGAGACCCACAAGCACCTGCCTCTTATCACCCTCACACACATCCAAGTTGTTTGGACTCTAAACAAAGTCACCTGGTGCGTGTCCGAACACCATCATCTTCTGTCCTCCTTCAGACAAGACAAATAGTGCTCTTCATAGAGGGTTGATGATACAAACATCAAAGTAAAAGAGTCTGGGTTCAAGGGACGTTTCTGTTAGATTTATCTGACTGATTTGTCATGTGAGAGAAGCCGGTAAGTGCATGTTATCACTGAGTCACAGAGCTGTGGCCTTTGTCACTTCTTCTTTCCACTGATCCTATCCTTCTGTCTTTACCCGACCTCCAACAATAGAAGAAAAGTTAATTCTGTAAAGTCACACGTTGATGACTATGGAAAGAACATGCAAAACAAACCAAGACAGACTCTAAAGAAGGTTCAAATCTGCTTTGAAAAAGGCTGCAGAGAAGTTTACAGACCTAAATGGAAGTGTAAAGAACTCGATTTTTGCCCCCAAAGTTGTAAGAAGAGCAAATTTAGCTTTCTATAAAATCCACTTCTTCTTGAAATTTTGCAACTCAGTTTCATTACTGCTTCCCTGACCTGAATGCTTTAAAGACAAATGATTTCACAAGGTTTGTGTGAACATTTTGTTACAGAGCACCACATAAAAATAAAAACTTCCTCATGAACTCACCCCAACCAAGCAAACACACAGTAACCACAGTAACTGCTCTAGCTGCCCCAACACAACACTGACAACTCAAGTATAACATCCCACCATGACCTTCACACACGAAGCTCACCTGTTAGGATGAACAGGGCAGAGCAGACATAGAGCGCTGTTCTTCCTGTGGCCTCCATGGCATCTTATCCTCTAGGGATGTCTGGGACTTCTGACAGGCAGGGAGTGAGAGATGGAGGAAGGAGGAGAGGACTGGAAGAGAAAGAGGTGGATGAGGAGGAGGAGAGAAATGTGACTGGTTGTGGTGACAACATTTGCCAGGGAAATAAGAGGAGCTAGCTTTAGCCTGCATGCGCCTAGGCCCCTCCCCATATGACACCAGGAGAAAGAAGAGGTCCACCTGGCAGAGAAAAAGGACAGTGTGGACCTCACACACACACTCACATAAACACACATACTTAGATAGCTGCCCTAAGGCAGAGGCTTTTACTTTGTCAAAGAGAAACTGAAACATAAAGCTGTAAAAGGATAGTCGACAGCAGAATGGAGAATGGAGTTTCTTTACATTATCATACACCAGCTGTCTGCTTCCTCAATCCCTCAGGCAGTGAAACAGAGACAGACAGACCGACAGACAGACAGCGGTTAACTGCCAACGGCACGTAGAGTCTTCAGAGACTAGCGTGGTTAGCAATCAGTTATTCTGTCTGTAGTGATTTTGTGATGAAGAAATGGGAGGACTAAAAGACAAAGAGACTGATACTGGGAAGAGGGGTTGGTTTCTGACACCAACAGTATTATTGACCTTTCAGATGCCTTCAGGATACAGACTCTCATCAAGGTCATTTTAATATTGTTTTTCAGCCCTCAAGGAGGCACTGTGGATGAAAAAATTATTCCATAAGGGAAATTTTTTAACAACTTCCTTGTTCTTCATGTCTTTTATTTTATTTTATTTTACTTAATCAATCATTTCATAGCAATTGAAAAATTGAAGTGTGTGTTTTACTCTGTACAGCCTTTAGAGAGGTTTTTCCAAATTCTTTTCTCTAAAGAAACTGTGATATGTTTGTTTCTGACAAGAATTTGTTGTTAATTTTTCTTGCTACTCAGAAAACAACAGACAATAGAAAATAGTCACATGTTAAAACACTTAAACACTCACTATGTCCCCTTAGTGACTTGTGCAAGAGTTTTTTTTTCTCCATGGCCATCCTCTGAAAGGATGTAGTGAAACTTAGGAGTGAATGAATTAGGCCATTGTAGGATGTGTAAATGGGTGCCTAGTTTGGTGATGGCACCATTAAATAAAGTCATTATTTTCTTTCTGCTCTCAAGAAGTCCATCATGGGACGCCCATTCACTGATAGAACTGAGGACAATCATTGTAGTTCATTGAAAGAAATTTTGGTCCACGTTTGACAAATTAAATGTCACATAAAACACAAAACAATCAGTGTTGCTTTCAGTTGGTTACTACACTTTTACAAAAAAAAAAAGTGTGAATATCAGTGTTGTATTTGCATTTGTAGTATTCATTTGTTTTTTCTTCACTTTCTCCACTGAGCCTGCAATTTTCCTTTTCACCTTTAGAGGGGGTGAGTGCATTATTTACTAGACAAAGTCAGTCATTCTCACAGCCTTTCTTACTTGGGAAAGTTTAAATTGATACAATGTAAACATTACACTCCTTTGACACAGGTTACATACAAGTGATGTTAGATTTTTTTTTTTTTATCCAGTCAAGGGATAAAATGATAATCGTATAATGATTTGGATAGCAGACTCATTTTTATTATCTGATTCCTTAGATATACCTGCAACCCCCTCAGGGGTCTAAGCTGTGCTACATTTGACTAGTTCAAATATGATTCATTAATGAACTAAGAAAATTTCTTACTCTTGAGCTAAATAAACAATTTAAAATTGAAAAATATGCAATGGCACAAAGCTGAAATTTGTTTGTAAGAGCTGGTGAGGTGACTTTTTAGAGATACACTATTTTCACAGGACCAGACAATATACTGTATTAACATCCTGTGATGGCTTGGACCATTGATGATTCAATTTTACATTATTCCTTTATGTTAGGGGCTCCATGTAAAAGCACAATCACCACAACACAGCATGTTAAATGTTGTGTGTTTTCATTCAGAACGGAACAACATATTGTCATCAGACTGAGGCATATTGAGAAACAAACTGAGCTTACCTAATTTCTGGTTCAGTATGTTTTGGCTTCCATCCTGACCTTTTGATTTGACACTATCCCTGGTGAGGGATGAGAAAGAAAAGTACATCTACCATTGACCTATAAGGTAAAGACCGTCTAAAAACAGCCAATATCTAATTCATGGACTTCATTCACAGCAGCGTGGAAGCTTAGCTGCAACAAAAAGTCTTTCAACAAGTTTGCTCAGTGAGTGGCTTTGGTCTGCAAAATTTTGCAATCCCCGGGCTCTGTCCTGTTCATGTTGTTTCTTCTTCTTACATTATTATGAATGAAACAATCCAAATTTGGTCTGGTCCAACATGCGACATTGCATCTAGTATCTTAAGGTATCTTAAGTATGGTATGGCCTGGTATGGCTTGGACCGCCCTTGCAAAACCAGAACACAGCAGCTGAGTGACACACCCACACCCTTACACACACACACAACCCCAAATGGGGGCCCCCTTGCTGTGTCAAAACCATGTTACATTTTCCATTTTCAACCTCCCAACCCATGTCTGTGACTGTTGCCACATTTTACCACAGCTCAACCCTCCTAGAGTCTTTGCTTTTGCCTCCTACTCTTCCACCTCATTGTCATCACATGTTATCTTGTGCTCCTTCTAAATCATTTTCAAAAAGTTGGATTTGATGAATTACACCCACCTAAACTCCTACTCAGTCTTTGTCACTTGTCACCATTGCCAAACTCATTTTCTCTCCTCCCAAGCCCCCTATCTGTCTTTCCCTATCTTCTTCTTCTTCTCCTACTTTTGATCCTTCCTTTCCTCCTCTTTCATTCTTCCTCTCCTCTAGCAGCCTTGGCCTCCAGCTGCAGACACTCAGAGTAGACACAGCACACCAGCCCACATCAAGGCCACACTATTGGCACATGTGTGTGTGCATGTGTGTGTGTGTGTGTGTGTCTGGAACAGTCGTTACAATGGGGCCACATAGGGTGTGAGTGGCCTACTGTGATATACTATAGGTGCTTCCATGCATATTTTTTTCTCTGTCAAAAAAATCAACTCTAGCTGTGTTGAAAGGCCTCTTGGTTTTGTCAACAAGGATGCTGAAGTGCAGGACGAACTCACATATGACGTTGGAAACTCTCTCTCATACAGAACACCAATTCAAGTCATATGGAAGAATCATTCACAGGAAAGGCCCACACTCACGCGCTCACACACACAATCAATTACTGTGCAACCAAAAGGAGAAGTACAGTACAGTTGCGCTTTTGAGGTTGTTGATAAGAGGATGTCACGCCTTGGATGATAACTTGAAATGCTTTTTGACTTTGTATATAGAAATGCCACAGTGAACAAGAGACACAGAGAGAGTGGGATTAAGTAGAGATGTGAAGGAGGAAAAAAAACAAAAAAGAGGGGGCTGGTATGTCTGCATGGCCTGTAAGTGATTTGATTGGATGAAGTTTGATTCACACAGAGATTTATAACAGTGGGAAACATAGACTGTTGGACACACATGCTGCAGTGTATGCATGCATGCATGTGTGGGTGGGTGTATGCAGACGCATGTTTTTCCTTTATGCTCGCATGTGAGCTAAAGTTTTTTACGGCTGCACCGTTGAACCCTTCTATCTCTCTATGGATCTGACTGTTGTTCCTTCTGTAGCACATTTAGTTCATGAGCTGTGTGTTTGATGCCTCAGCTTTCTCTTCCCTGAGCTGCCTTTGCCAGTCAAAGCAGTGTGTGTCTGTGACAGTGTGTTTCCTCTGCATTAAACATGCCTGATCTCTTTCTATACATGTCCCAAAGTTAATGCTTCTACAAGCTACACATTAGTATGCCTTCCTTTAGTACAGCATGTATCCAGTTGCAAGTACAGCTCTGTGTGTGTGTGTGTGTGTGTGTGTGTGTGTGTGTGTGTGTGTGTGTGTGTGTGTGTGTGTGTGTGTGTGTGTGACTGTATGACTGGTGGCAAGAGCCTAACCCCTTTAACGCATTCCACTATCTTGCGCCCACGCACTCGCCATGTGACCCGCAGTCAATGACAGGAAATAAGCTGCCGTCAAATCCTGCTGTGTGCAACCAAGATCCTCTTCTGCTTCCAGTCAACTACTCAGTTTTGTCTGCTCAAACTCTAACACACTTAAAGCAGAGTGTAATGTAAATCTATAGGAACAGATTTACATGGAGCATTTTTGTCCATTCTGTGTATGTGTATGTATGTGTGCATGTATGTGTGTATGCAAATTTTCCCCTCATACTGCCATTGCTTTGCCTCACTTGAGTAATTGCTCTTCATTCAAAAAGAAATGCTGTGAATGTGATTGAGCACATACTTACTTAAATACTCAGCGTGTACATTCACTGCAGTGCATGTGACACGGTGTCTGTCAATGGCAGGTGTAACACTGATAAAAAACTTTCCTCAGCAGTTGTGTTTACATAGTTGACACCCATATACACACACAGACATATTATCTTATTTCCTGGTCTCTAGTCTAATGTTTGCAGAAGAGATTAAAAATCAGAGATTCTTACTCAGACTTTTTGAGACATCTGTCACTCTGGGGGGGACAAAGAAATACTAAATTGAGTGTCTACTTGAGACATGACTAAGAAAAACATCCTGCAGTGAAAAGTGTGTATTTACTAAACTAGAGAAAAGTTATTCCATTGCAGCAATGACTTGTTCATTAATTCCAAGGTAGCTTCTCATCCAACAAACACACACAAACACACATCTATGAAATATAGGTGTTTACATTGCATATGCCACAAACCAAATTTGTGTCTGTGTGTGTTTCTGTGTGGTTGGGTGCACGTGCTTGCATACAAAGTTGAATGGACACAGTCACCTCTATGTTCTCTCCAGCAGTAAACTGTTGGCTGTTAAGACAGACCACGACTCCAAGCTGAAAGTAAGTACTCCCTGCGCTCAGGTCTGTGCTTGTCTCCTTTTTGCTTCACATGGTCATAAAAGCACAGGTTAAGGAAAAACAACACTTTGCTTGCATTAAATATCAATATATGTATGTACGTATTCACCTTGTTTGACCATCTTCACCGGCTCCAGTAACAGCCTCCAGTAACTGGAGAGGAAACAGTGACATGCTGGGACATAATGTCAGACACAAGCATTCAGTGTACTTTTAATTTCCTGAAAGCACAGTTTTGTATTTTGGAGTCAAAACCACCCTCCTCCCAGCAGACACACACACACACACATACACACACACACACGCACACACCTTTGGCAATTACAGAGACCACCTCATTCCCCCTCTGTCGTGTAAGGTGCTAATGTTTATCGTCACTCGACACAAACTAGCTGGTGGCTGCTAACGTGTACCAGTGAACATGCCCCCACCATTTATCAAAAATATTCAATGTAATGCTCCATGCCTTGAACCGCCTGGTGCGATGCCCAACATCAGGTGGTCACCCCCTCTGCCCCTCCCCAGAGGTATCATGGTGAAATGTTTCCCAGCAGACCATAGAAGACGTATGAGATTACATAGTTTCTGTCAAAAAAGAGAGATGTATGGCTAGGGGTAGCTGAACAGCTGGATGGGGCTTATCACACTCCAAGCATCTTAAATAGAGGCATTCTTTAGTTTGAAGGTATTTAGATGTTATACCCCTAACCACCCACAGTGGTGATGTAATCAGCTGGAGGTGTGAAGTAAAACAAGCCATGTTTTGCATCCATAAAGAGAAAGTTTTGTGGTCCAATGTGTCCAGAACATAAGATTGTGTAATGGGAATTGTTTTTATATGGATTATTTATTGTTTTCAAACTCCTATACATTCAGAGATGCAGTGTACACAAATGCACAAATGCCCAAACCATTTTTGTTTTAATATTATTGAATAAAATATATTTATTTGCAAACTTTAGAGTTGCTGCTTTCACTGCCTTTGGACTGGTTTCCCCCCTGTTTCCACGCCTAATATGAGATTTCAGGGTTTCAGTCTTTCCATCTACCTCTCCAACAGCAAACAAATAAATGTATTTTCTATTATATTCAATTACTCCTTTAATCAGGTTGTGCTAAATACTATCCTAAAGTTTTGTTCAGTCTGCCTGGGCTGCTGATTTTTGAGACAGTACTTTGACCTAAATTCTCATGGTTTTATCCAATGACATCTCTTTCAGTCAGAGTTAATTCTAGTCGAGAGAACGGTTTCTCATTGTTATGGTAAGTTGGCCATACATAAATTTGCTAGGTTTGAAACTGATGCGTCAGTAATTCATCCACTGACAAAAGTCACACATATAGGCAGATAGTCGAGTGAGTCATGCTGAGCCAATGAGCAGTTATAGTGTCAGCATTAACATAGCTCTGACATTCATCTGTAACTTCTTGAGGTTTCACGGGCGCACCAGTCATAAAACACTTCACAAGTGAGTAATATGGCAAGAGGAAAAGTCTCAAAGTTTGTGTTGACAACTAACAGGTTGAACAAAAACTCATTATTATAGGCCTTAAGCCACTGCCAACCACATGCAGTGAAACACAAGCTGGAATGTAAAGTATGTGTTTACTCATACAAAAACCATAAACAAAGACAAAAAGAGGTCTGCAAGACCCTTTAATTGAAGGCGATGTGAAAAACAACCATCATGTTACCAGTAATTAGATCCCACCTGTCTCCAAGGACTCTTGGTACAAATACAAGAAAACAGGACAGTAAATGCCCTTAAGTAGCACAGCCCTGTACTCCCACAGCAGATACACTCTGTATCTGTGACCACTCAACTGATTACAGGCAAGATGGCATAAGTGTTCCCAGGTGAAACAAGTTCTTACAATATAAGATGCTAGTGAAACACTAGCGGCACCTTTCAAGGTCTAATTAAAGTCCTCTCCCCTGGAAAGATGAAACAACTTTGATTAATCTATCACAGATGCAATAAAACAATACACTTCACTTTAAGATAAAGATTTGCCGTTACTGATATTATGAATTGCATTGTTCCTTTTGCAATGAATGAAGATCAAATATCCGACTCCAAAGGAAAGTTTGTGAGCAACAGGTTGTATGCATCTGTGTTGCATCATAGATAATTTACATTCTGTTTGCATTCTTCTTAACTTATCAAGGCAATTACAAACACTGTCTGCAGTGTTGCAGCTCATTACCCTTGTAACTAGATGATACATCTTTACCAAATTCCACTTTTCTTTATAATCACTTGTGAGGAACAGAAATAAATTAATTTTGACACAAGCTGTACCTTCAAAAGGGCCAGTAAAAAAATCATTTCCAGGTCAAATACACCAACATTACTTTCTTGATTACAGTCTGGTATAATAAGAAAATATCCCATGCTTCAGGATTGATAGATCAAATGTGTAGAATTACATCCTTATTGACAAAATATTTCTGTGCTCAGTAGCGCATTACTGTAAACTCAATTAGATTCTGCCACAACACTGACTACAGTTCTTGAATAAAGTTGCTGAGTTCATCTCCTGAGTGACTAAGCGCCAACACAGCAAACATTATCTGTACCCCCATCTTCCACTTCTTTAACTATTGTCACACAGGCTCAAAATAATCCTTCCGATCCACTCTTTCATCTCCAATCCACCCCTTTAAGAAAAAGACAAAAGAAATCTGTCAAATATTATTTATTTGCTCCCAGCTTGTTTTTCCGGTGTCTGTGGTTAATTTTCTATGGAATGTGAGGAGCAGCTGTCACTTTAGCACATGAATGGAGCCAGTTTAGTGGCCCAGAGGCATCGGAGTGGATCAACGGCGGAGGAGGGACAGCTGGGCCCGAGGGGACAATAGCACTCTCAGTTAATCATTAATACTCTTAATGAACAGCAGCCAGGCACCAGAGGTTCACTCGACAATCTCTCCAGAATATTCTGCCTGCAACAGGAGGACGCAGGCAGCCTCAGTTTGCAGGCTGACCCCAAACTGACACTTGTTGATTGGGGCCTTTAAAAGGACTGCAGGAGCTTTAAACTGCTATCTGTTTGATTAAGTTTCACCCAATGGCCTTGAGAAAAATGACATTAATTTGATTTAACGTTTTTTCTACTACAAAGTTGAAAAAAGAAATTTAACAAGTAGACAGACAATATTGTCAATAAGTAAGTCAATATTGACTTTGCTGTTAAAATTAGCACCTCAAGATAAAGTCCTGAATCACATATCCAAGAGAGACATCATGCTAACCTAACCATATTTGTATTTTATGTATTTTGTTGTTATGTGTCAAGTTAGAGGAGCTATCAATATTATTCCCATATCTGTCAGTTTAGCATTACGCTAAAGCAAAAGACAAGGCTCTGGGTAGTTACTGCACCCATCCAAGTGATAAGCCTCCTTTACACAGAGATCCTGCAATATTAGCGTTAAGAAAAACTTTCGTCATGCCACCTTTGCTTGTTTACAGTGAACTGAACAGAGGGAGCAAACTTGAGTGAATGAAGTGCAAAAATTGTCTAGATATCCTGCAAGTGATGTTATGTGATGATGTGATGGATAAAAGTGGAGGTGGTGGCATGTTTTTTTTTTTGTACCACTTCTGATTTCTTCCTTCAAAAACGAGTATACCTTAATAATCTAAGAGTCAAAATATGCTGAAATTGTTACATTTTGCAATTTGTACCTATTATTATTATTATCATGATTATTATTATTATTAATATATATTTTTATTGTGTCGTTAAATAGGGTGTAATAAACATCAATAATGGTTAACTGTCAGTTAAGCTCCTGTCAAAATAATATAACTATCTTCTTAGTAGCTAGCACATAGCTACTAGTCATGTTTAAATTCATAGATTTAAATATAAAACATGATATAGCCAAGTAAAAATTTTACTTATGCATGGAGCAGGTTAGGGGACATTCATTCAGAAACACTGAAACAACCTGACGTTCGCTCACTGACTCATCTGCATCACTTCCAGTTGGGAAGACAACAGCATCAGCATTAAGGCATAAAGGCAGAGCAATATTTCAATGAAATTTGGGACAAGCTGTATATGAGGTTAACGTGTAGGTAACAAGCAGTGAGGTTCAGGGCACTGTTGATATTGCACAGGGAGTAAGCTGGTCAGTGAGTAGAGGAGGTGGCCCCTTAAGAATAAGGGGCAATGTCATTACTTATCAGGAAAACCACTGGTTAAAAATACAGTTTCATAGACAAAATGAAAACATATTATTAATAATAACTTCTTTGTTTCCATTAACTTCTTTCCTTGGTTTTTGCCAGAACACGTGTTCAGAAAACCAGCAAACAACCTGAGATGTTATTGGAAGATAAATGAGCTTCTAAAGGGGAGCAGATGTTGGCTAGAGGTCTCATTTGAATGTTACACTGATCCCCTGTTTATATTTGTGTGGATGTGTGTGTGGGAGAGTGTGTGTGTGTGTGTGTGTGTGTATGTGTGTGTGTGTGTGTGTCTGCATTTGTGACACCATGAATTTGTATGGAAGTGTGTGTCTGCACGTGGCTGTGTGTCCAGCTCGGCCCCTCCCCATCAGCAGAGGTGGCAGGTGTTCCTGTGTCCCCTAAAAGAGCAGGTTTTTATGTCGCCTCCTCAAGTTAGTGGCTTGGTTGCCATGGCGATGCCCCAACAGAAAGAGGCTTGTGTCTGGGGGCCGGTGCCGGGGAGAAGAGGAGGACAAGGGAAGAGGAGAGAAGGGGCTTTGCTTGCACCACACACTATGGACTTAAGTCTGGCTCGACAAGAAAGAGGACAAGAGGAAATCAAGTCAGGGACACAAAACAGACTCGGTTTGTCTGCTGGCATCATGTCAGCCTCTGTCTTTAAACTCCAAATGTGGCTTAAATATTAAGCTGCTGATGGGTGGATAAGATCTAACTCGCATGACACACTGAGGTCTAAGTGATGCTTGTAAATCTTGACAATGGGATTGAGAACTTTAAAGGGAGTCCAATATCACACATCCTATCAGATTCCTCCCCAGGTGTGACAGCTGTCTGCCTAAAGATTTCTGCTTATTTCAACTGTACCCTATGCCTTGTGGCACAGACATCCCCCTCCATTTAGGTGGGACGTGGTAGGCAGACCCACAATCAATCTCTCCCTCTCTCTCTCTCTGTATGTTTGTGTGTGTAGGGGTGTAAGGAGATCTGGGAGAGACTGGGAGTCACCTGTCCCTTGTTGGCCTCTCTCATCACCCTTGGGAGGGCTGTAATTCTCTTTTGGCTGGGCTGATCAGCAGCTGCCACGCGCACACACATACACACATACAAATACAAGCATAAAGGCAGACACACAAACATCCTACATCTTCCCTTCACAGCTTTGAGTTGAATACTCAGCAGGCCATTTTTGGGCTGGTCAAAAGCAGCAGCACATAATGACTCAGATGAGATGAATTGGTAAATGCCTGACACCATGTTATCACATTTTTGGATCTGGTTCCAAGTTGATAAGATATTTTGAATTTGTTAAACTTTGAGTCTATTTTAAAATCCTTTAACTTCTCTCTCTAGTTTAATGTTGCAGAGCAGCAATATAAAAAAACACTCAGTCTTTTAACAAGCAATATCACATATAAGAAAAAAATTAAAGCTGCATTAATTAACATTTTTACATTAATCAAGGGTAAAGGATTAACAGGCAATTGATGGTTTCTCTCACCTCTAGAGAGAATTTTTGCATATTCTAGCTCATGGTTTTGGGTTTTCTGGAGCATAACTTTACTATCCAGCCGCAGCATCAAACAGCCTCCAGCGGGAAAAAAACTATGATAAGATTGTGATATGTTGAATGCCTAGAACCAGACAGCAGACAGTAAACGATAACAAGCTTGAGAACAGATATTTTCTGTAGTAAACACCAAAATCAGAATTCGAGGAGTATTTTGGTCTTCGGTTCATTAGGTGGCCAGAAACACTCAAAAAATAAATGAAGCTGTTTTAAGTTTTAATGTTATTTAAAAGGACTTTGTTTTGATTACTGGTCTCCATTTGATGAAAAGCAAATACAGCCTAATTATAATTGGGATTACAATTATAATTGCAATCCGCACAGGCACAATTTAAGCACCTGTTGATGTCTGAAAATCTACAGGTTGCTGAACTAGTTCATGGTGGCTGTTTCTTGATAGATAGAAAACAGAGTATAATTTTAATTAAATTAGTAAATAATAGGCTATCTATAAATTATAAATCATGTTATAAAAATCAATTATCAATTAAAAGATTATTTTCAAGTTTCAAAAATGTACAATTAAAGTATACTAAAATGACACCATCAGCTAAAATAAGTTATTGATGTTGGCTTAATAATTGTCAACACAGCTATATAGCTCATACATTTTTCATACTACAATTTACAACAATACAATAAGAAAAGCAAAGGATTAAACATTAAATTGTGTTCTGACCATGGTGTTCATAATTGGTTCATAATCATCCTGTTCATTGCATTTTTCTCTAAAATGACTCCCTTGCATGAGCACGAATAAGATAAAAACAACACATGCTGTGGAAACTTGAAAAAAAAAACCCTACACGTCTGATATTGACTAATCAATGGTTGTTGCAGGAGATTATATGGAACAACTACAGTATTTCAGAATGTGTTTGTGAATGTTTGAGGGGGTCGTTCTCATCTCTGTACCACACACAACAAATCTAATTTGTTTGTTCTTCAGCTAGATAAGAAGCACTCATGCTAATGTATTCAATCTAGGTAATGGCTCTCAGAGCTGATTTCACATGAACAATGATGATGAAAAAATGTAAATACCCACATTTACAGTAATTGGTCTTGGGCACATTGTCTGCATTGTATGTTTTGTGATGCAAATGGTTTAAATTTGAGGTTGCCTGTAAAGTTGGGCAGGGGAGATTGCCATACATACTTCCATGTCATTATCCCCCATAGTTTTACCTTTTCAATGGAAATCAGCGGATTCTACAAGTAGCATGCAAAACAGGTTTTCATGTAAACCATAGCAGCAGGGGAATGCCCTTCCTCTGTGCATTTCTAATACCCTCTTTTCCAATGGAGTTATGATAATGGGGACTGGTTACACGCCTGTAATTGACTATTCATTGGGATAATCTAACATCAAGTCTTGTCATGTCTGAACCGTGTCTGTTATGAAAGGAAGAAAATATGAAATACAAATTCAATCAGAGTTTGAAGAACTTTTTACAGATGTTTTAAATATTTACATCTGTCATAATTTGTAATGGTGTTTGAATTTAAAACCGAAACAACCAGAAATATATCAAAATAAAATTCCACATATAAAATTAAGTAGATAAAAGCCATGATGATGATTTTATTTTGTAGGCTAGAAGATAAGAAGTTTGAGGTTTTAAGCATTTAAATTAAAATGTATGTAATATTGCAATTATTGATAATAAATTTCCTATCATAATAAATTGGTATTTTTTTGCACAAGTTGCACATAAATTATATAAACTGAAATTGAACAATTTCCATTTCTAGAGTAATTTTGTATTTTTATTTTGAGTATTTCATTATTTTAACTTTCTCGTTATTATTTTAATTCTTATTATAGTTGCTCCCATGTTATTATTGCTGCTGTTGTTTATACGTTAGTAGCTGTCTTGCAGAATAATGGATTTTCCTATAGCCTATAAAAACAAAGTATGCAATCCAGTCGCCCACATGGCCATAATGTCTGTTGTGCCGTATGGAGCTTTTGCAAACGACCACCCCAGCAGAGGAGTCCTGCTACAGATCAAGCCACCGGGCCTTGAACCTGACCCCTCAGGACCATCTAGGGCGAGCTTGTCACATTGCATCCCCGCTGGCACTTTGTTGCCACTGGAGTTGCTCAATGGTTCGAGGGAGATAGATAGTGTGGCCGTCCATCCAATAAACCTCCCCTCTCCCCTCCCCGATCCCCGCGGTGCTCCCGGTTTTGACACAGGAGACAAAACCCTCGGAGAGGACTATGAATGGTAAAGCACCGAGGAGGCCGAGGGAGAGCAAAAAGGAGGCGGTGAGTCTTTGTAGTCGGGGAGGAATGCGGAAATGTCCCCGCTCCGTGTCAAAACTCTCTGAAGGGGGTCAGGCCACATTCAGCCGGCGTGGGAAAGCCAGGCAGAGACGGAGCTCACACAGGCGAGCGGGGCTGCAGTTGCATGGGCCTATCCGGGGATATATGGAAGAGAGAAAAAAAAGAAGAAAGAAAGGAGAAAATCCAAAGAAGAGCGTGGTTTCGGAGGGCTATATCACGCGTTTGCCTTTGTCCTATGACCCCCCTCCCATCCTACACCCGCTCCCCCCCACACCCCCTACACACTAAGTTGCAGTTAGAGTGTGTGTTGAGTTTTCCTTCAACCCTTCACCACCACCACCTCCCCCCCTTGTTTGAGTGGCTCTGCCTGGGCTGGTGCAGTCTGAGGGATGGGGGGTTAGAGCCTGCACCGTCCAACTACCTGTGTGGCCCCCGCATGGAGGACAGTGGACAGGGATGCGTTTGATTGCAGGACATCTTTTCCGGATGGCGAATGCCCGCTCAGCTTTTTATCGGACATGCCGACGTTACGACATTTTACTGACACCATAAAAAGAGGTAAACATCAAAAAAGAAAAGAGAAAAAAAATGGTGTTATTTGTGCAGAATTTGACACCATAAATGTCTTTATGAGGCTAGAAATGTTGCATTGCAATTCAATTATATTTTAAAACCCGAAATGGGCAATTCCTTTATTTGTTAGTATGGCTGTTTATTTTAATTTGGCTATTTGACTCCATGCCCAAATTAAATTAGTATAAATTAGAGGACGTGGTCTAAGCTAATGAAAACATCTAAAACTCCTGGGTTGTTTTATGCATTTACACCGATTTGAGGTAAGATGGGCGAGTTTTACAGGGTTTTAAATGGACTGTTGCTGTAGGAAGTTCAGACAATGCAATCAGTAGACAGCCACGTGCTCAGCAAGTTTTGGTCGCCTCAAACATAAACTTTGATAAAACAGGACAGGTTAAGCAGTTAGTTACACAGTTTACCGAGCTAAAACAGCTTTGTGGCTAATGTGTGTGCTCTCTTTTTGCGTGTTCTTTAAATTTTCTTGTTTAATTTCCTTTTACCAGAGTAAGACTGCCCACATGAGCTGAACTCCAGCAATACTACATGTGGAGTGAAATATTGAACACGCGAGACAGTTTATTAAACGCAGCGCTAACTTTAAAAGGTGGCTAATTTGAATTATTTTACATTACTTTGTGTTGGAGGCAGGAGGACATGAGGTGCTGTGCGTAATAGGAGGAGGAGTGGACGTTGGGACGCAACGCTGCTCTTGTGTTGTGATAGTCGGAATAAAAAATGACAGTCCTGTTATTGCCTACCTGGAACACAGTTTGACCATATCTGACAAAGATGGTGTCTTCCTCCATCTGTGTCTCCCTGTCATCTAGGCATTGCATGTGCCAACTTTTTTCTCTGAATATGCCTTTGTGAGAAACTCTGGCTCGTCACCCTCGTCGGGATTCCCCGCAATATTTTCAACAAGAGACGAGAAAAAAAAATCTGCAAGAATGGACAAAGAAAGTATTGGTACTCAATATGAGCCTGTGGCCGAGATTGGAGAAGGCGCGTATGGGAAAGTGTACAAGGCGAGAGATTTGAAGAACGGGGGACGCTTTGTAGCCCTAAAAAGAGTTCGCGTCCAGACGGAGGAAGAGGGGATGCCCCTCTCCACCATCCGGGAGGTGGCAGTACTGAGGCAGCTTGAAGCTTTTGAGCACCCCAATGTTGTCAGGTAAGTCAGGGGGAGAGGTGGGTCGCCCAGTGTGTAGCCTGTGTGTGTGTGTGTGTGTGTGTGCATCTATGTTTGTGTGCATGTTTGAGGAGGGAGGAGGGGGGTGCACAGAGTGAGAAAAATGAGAAATGCGTGAGAAAGAGATAATCCACTTCCTTTTTGATGGTCTCTGGTGGAAACAGTGCCACCTCATATGACCTTTAAGGGTAAGCCCAAACTCATACTTGTCCACTGGTTTTTGTAGCAGAAGTCCTTCTCTTAGACAGCTTTCTGCTGACAATATGAAAATGTTGGTTGCACAACAACTAGCTGGTCACTGCTACTGTTGTGGCACACACCTGTCACATCACAGCCGTTGCCATTGTTATTGACTTTGTTGGTCTCTAATCTAGTTTGAAACCCTGCCCTTTACATGATTATTGGTCTGAACCAATCACCCACCTCATGCACATATCTGTGTCTGCTGATCTAACAAGACATGGCATCATTTCATGCTGACAGGTGTCTATCTCCCTTTTCCCTGTCTGAATATAGAATAAAATATTTTTTGATAAGCTAGTTTTTTTAGGTGTTCTGTCAGTGTCTTTCTCAAGAGCATGCTGACAGGGCAAATAATTGATCACTAACTAGCTTTCTACACACTTTCGGAAAATCAATTTGCTTAGGTGTCATCACATGACTCCAAGAAGAGGACTTGGAGAGGCAACAATGACTTTCATTATTGATTATTCTTGATTGGTCATATTGTTCTTAAAATGTCTTGTAACTTCTTACAGTTATCAAGTTATGGTTGTTTTGCTTGCTGCAAAAAACCATCCATGTTCTATCAGAAATTAGTTCACCAAGATCAGCATTTAGTCTCCATGCTCAACGACAACAATGGCCACAAGAGCATTTTTCATATACATATACTCTACACTAGTGTGCACCCCTCAATCCCAGTTGCTGTCAAAGTGTCCATGAGAAGGACGAGCTCTCCCCCCTCCGTTACTGAAAGTCAGTCTGGATTTAATGAATATAACTCTTTTACAGACATGTTGCATATAGCCCAGTTTTTATAGTTCCCTTCCTCTCTACTCTGCACACAGAGGCCATTTTCTTTCACTTTTAATGAATTGTTCACTCAGAGGTCAGTTGTCAGATACTGCGTCATATGTTGGCACTCGTCAAGGTCTGACCTTGGTTCTTGTTTTATTATGGAATATTGAGTGCTTTGGGATTGAAGGGGAAGTTCTAAATGGATGTTTCAGAAGCATGGCTAGTGCCCTTATGCCTCTAACAATAATTCTCTAGTGTATAAATGAATAATGGAGGATAATGGTTATGGTTTTCTCTTAAAGTGATCACAATGGGTTTTTTCAGACTTGAAGACAAATACATCAGTGGGAACTGGTTGTCTTAGGCCAGTTTCATTTAGTTGTTTAATTGAGTGTGTGCCATTCTGTGAAAGCATGTGTTTAAAGATCATGCAGTAGCATTTCTTGCAATAAATTGGTGTAAGAGTGCAAACTGTCAAATTCATTGAACCATCAGAAGAACCTCACTGTCCTCTAGTTTATCCATGCAGCATTGCCAAGCAGCTCAAGCCAGGAAGAGTGCATTGTGGGCCTTCTGTGTGACTCCCATTATTCATTCCATATGTTCAGTGTCTGCTGAGAGCCTCCATTGTAGCCCAACAATCGAGCGGTGAAGGGCGTTTAACCCCAGCGCTTCAAGAGGAGGATGCCCTCTATCCTGTGATGTCATGCACAGGCCTAATACCTTGAATGAATCACCCCTCTATCACCATTCTGTCTCCAGCATTTCCAAGTTCAATGATTACAAGGGTGTTGGCATGGACACACAATGCCTCGTTGGATAGGAATCAAAGAGTTTCCGGAGAGATTTAGTCATTTCTTTCCATGCTTCAATTTCAAACAGCTTATGTTGATTAGCTAGTTTGAATTGTAGCCGCACATGCATTGAAAGTAATCATGTGGCATTAAGTAGGTTCACTATGAATTCAGAGTTGCAGCAATAATCCTGGAGTTAGTCTCTTAGGTGTCATTATTTTTGCTGATTTCATCACTCTTTGAATTGAAGGTTGTAAATTACGGCATCCAATGGTACCTTGGGTGGGAAAGCCAATTTTGGTTTTACAACCTAGAAAGGCCTGTCTGAATTGAGTCTAAGTAATGAGGGACACAATCAACTTGTTTATGGTTTGAAGGCTACAGATTTGAACGTACTTAACAAAACATTTACCATTTCATTGGTTTATTCACATTTCACTGTAATTGCAGCTCAACATGTGTCTGACGAAGATCCATCACAGATCCCTTCTCTGTTATCATGATGAAAGATGCTGCATATGCTCCCGTTGACATCCCATACAGCATCAGGAGTTGTCATAGTGTTGGTTGAGGAATGCTGCTTGTGATCCCCAGCTCTTTGAAGAGGACATACTGGATAGGGTTTTTTTCTAGCTTTTCACTAAAGCCTGCCTTGGCAGTTCTGCCGACATAATCTGGATTCTTGGCCTTAGTTCGTTGCCTAGTGAAACACAACCATAAACACTGGGATTTGGAGCCTGATGGTCTTGAATCTTCAAAAGCTGAGCATGAAACTAGGGTATTTTTTACAGAGTATTCTAAAAGCATGATATTAGTATAACCTGCAGGTACCTATAACTCTGGTCTCTAAGTGTATCTTTTGTCAGGAGCCCAGACTCAGGTCAAAACCCTGATTTGTGATTTGTGAAAATGAGAAACGTGAGATAGTGTGTCCTTTGCGTCCTGTTATGTTTGACACATCAAGATCCTGGACCTTTCTCTTAAACATTCTTAAGACATTTTGACTTGTCAGGTGTAAATACTAACATTAATCATTACACTTTGTTGTCCACATGTCCTGTTGTTTGTCTAAAATTATTCACTGTTTTCTAGATACATAAATAAACACAGTATTTCTGAAATCTCAATTAACTGGTTAGTGTTTTTAATAAGGGGGGATTTGAATGAGTGAATGAGAAAGTGATTTCAAAAGGTTATTTTTATTTTAGTAATTTAATGTTATTATCTTTTGGATCAAAGACTAGACCACCAATGAAGAGAAAGAAGACATGGTCCTGTAGTCAGAAGCTTTACTGCAGCATGTTGAAATCACTAAATCAATTGTATTGATCCTCTCCTCCTGGTCCTCTTATTCCAGGTTGTTTGATGTGTGCACAGTGTCTCGAACTGACAGAGAAACCAAACTCACTCTGGTTTTTGAGCACGTGGATCAGGACCTGACCACCTATTTGGAGAAGGCCCCTGACCCCGGAGTCCCACCCGAGACCATCAAGGTAATCGTTACCATTGTTTTCTAGGGGTACTTGAAAGACAAATACTGTTAACTGTGTCTTTAATGGGCCTCTGAAGCAGGAACATTGCATGATCACAGTTGTGTCTGTATGGTACTGAGTGAGGTTTCTTGGCCAGAGACGTGGAGGGCAGAGTGCAGCTCCCTCCAACATCAGAGTTACCAGGGCGTTTTGAAGGGCAGCACATGTGGCAGATGGGCTCCAAATTAAAGACTCCATGCCGTCTCTATTTTCACTTTAGCCTCTTTCTCCAGATTTACAATGTATTACAGATGGAGAAGAAACGTGTGTGTGTGTGTGTGTGTGTGTGTGTGTGTGTGTGTGTGTGTGTGTGNGTGTGTGTGTGTGTGTGTGTGTGTGTGTGTGTGTGTGTGTGTGTGTGTGTGTGTGGGTGGTAGGGGGCTGTACTGGATTTAGAGCTTCCCTTTGTGAACTCAATTTAATGCCAACAATTGTCTTTGATAATCATCCTCTATGTCAGCCATTCTATTGAAGGTACAACACATTCAAACTCACCACCACTATCGGTTTCTTCAATTTATTAAATAAATCCATGAAGTATCCGCTTACACTTTTCCAAGAGGTCGGAAGTGGATGTGTTGCCAGCTCCTTTCCTCTGTAAATGTCTTCTTTTATTTTTTTCTTTCCCACCCAAATCTCTTTTAAAAAATCTCTATCATGTTTCACCCCAAGGTCTATAGATATATTGTAGATAGTATTGGAGTGGTATATCTCTATATTTGGACAGAGGCCCCTCTGAGTTTAAAGTGTCATATTTGAAACAGAGAAGTCATGGAAGCTAGAGTAACCGTTGGTTTTAACCTGAGGGCTGGGTTTATGCCTAAAAGTTTTGTGTCAGGCTGTAATGTTGGCGGGATGCTGTGCAAACGTAGACGAGTCAGGTAGATCACACCTGAGGCTTTCCCAGGGTTTTTTTTTTTTTTTTTGCTGAAGCCAATACATTATGTTGTATTGTAGTTTCTGTATGTGATTTGTTAGACCTCACATATTCAACTTCTACTGAAATACTGATGAAATTACTGAAATTACTGATTTATATCATTAAATGTATGTTATTGTTCATTTATTTTCTCTTTGAGTGTTGAATATTCATTTACTGATGAGTTTATGTCATTTTCAGTTGAGCTGAAAAAAGCTAATTAATAGATATTGGAATTAATCATTAGTTGCAGCCCTGGTGGTTTTAACTTTTTTATTGTTCATTGTTATCAATAGTCTTTGGTGTCTTTGATGAGATGGTTGAAAAATGTGTCAATCAACAGAAAATGAATAGTTGTTTCGCATTTTGCTTGATAAATGGCTAGTTCACTATCTAAATCTACTGATTAGCAATTAACTAGTGGATTAGTGATAATTGATGGGTTGATGGATGGAAGGAAGTAGTCAATAGTTGAAGTCTTGAATTACCAATACACCTTGGGTTTGAATACTAGGCATTTGGTCAAGCCACTTTTTGTGGTGGTGTAAAGGCAGTGGTTTGCTTGAAACAAACTAGTTCATATGGCAGGTTGTCTGACCACATCTGCTGGCAAAAGTGTTTACAGCTGTTCAAAATGGCTACACTGAAGTGTCTACTAAAAAGCCTTCAATCAAAGTAAAAGTAGACTATGCAGTATTAAGACTCTATATTTATTAACTTGGGGATACCGTTGCACTTTTGGACTGTCTCTCCTCAAGGGCAACTGTGGTGTTGCACTTGATTTTCCTAAAGGAAGTAGTTTGTGAATAAGAAAAAAAAGAGCTTAATATAGTTCAAACCAAGAAGACTTGGATTTTTGCATATAAAATTGTTGGCCATAACCCAAACCACCCCCACACACCATTACAGTTCTGACATTGGAAATGTTTGGGAGGTTTCTGATGCTTTTGAACAATCCAATAAGGACTTTGTTTGAAGCATGCTGAACCCTCAAGGCAGACCTCCTTCCTTTGCTTTCTCCCAACATCCATACAGCTGGAGCCTTGAGGGGACAAAAGGACAATGAAGGAGTGACTAGATGACCCAGGCACCATCCCCTGTTATTTCTAAGACAGTGGATACTGCACAGTAACCCCCCAACGTGCCCCCCACCCCCACGTTCCTCAATAACTTTATCTGGCCTTGAATATACCAGATGACACCATCTTATGGATCCTTGTCCAACAACCCCCCCTACCCATTTGATTAAATGCTCAACTCTTCAGTGTTACCTCGAATGCCCTAAACCCAAGTAAAACATTCACCCCTCGCCAAAGACCCTAAACCAAAAAGAACAGACATACTTTTCTCCAAAATCTATCTATCCCCAGCACCAGACACCCCACCCTGGCCCAGCCTGTCCACTTCAGCCCCCCACGCTCCACCACCCACTCAGCCTTACTCAGACTCAAGACCCACCACATGGTCATTGATGAAAGAGGCCCTCCTCCAGGAATCAAATGAGCTGGAAGGACATCAAGCAGCCAGGCTGCCCCAGCCTCAGTGCTCCTCAGCCGGGCCAGCGCTTGGGTCTCACCCACCCTTCTCTGTCGCCATCGTCCAAGCCTCCACAGCACCATTCTGTGGGCCCATAAAGGGGGAGGTTAATGAAGCATGGGGAGGGAATTACACTAACGCTAACCGGCAGATGTCCCATATTGTGCCTAGCTACAATAAACAATATGGCTGCCTCTGGTACATTTGCATTAGAAAGGGAGGCGCACTCAGAAAGGCATGTTTTGACTGCATCTTGCAGAGGGCTGACTACTTTTTTCTGGTCCTCCTGCTTTTTCAGGGTCAGATCTGTTGCCTTTTTGTGCAATTTTGTTTCTTCCTGGCCAACTTGTTTGTGGGGTTTTTGGTTGTTGTGTTGCCAGTTAAAGACAGTTGTGCGTTGAGCAACTCTTGAAAGTTTCTTTGCTGCTGGAATCAACTTTGTGTTAGGCTGTGAGGTGGATCACTTTTACACTCTGTTACATATGTCATGTCTCTCTTCTAAAAGGTAGTGTTTGACTCACTATTTTAATTTCCAATTTTTTGATTTCCCACAGGCTGTTCTTCAGGTTACCCTGATTAACATAGTTGCGATATTTTTGCATTCTCAGCTGTGAAGGTAATTGATACAGTGGAGAAGATGGCACTCAGTTCGGGGGCCAAGATTGTTTGTGGATTTGTCCAAGAGTCACACTTCTGAGATAATTAGTGTTTACTAGGAAATGCTGCTGAAAGGAAGCACAGAAATGGCTATTTAAAGCAGAGAGGAACTGATGGAGGAGGGGGGGCATGCTATTGTGTCAGCCACCCTCAACACACACACAAAATAACCAACTGCCGGCCTCTGTCGTATGGCCCTGTCTGTCTGCTGCCCCACTCGCTAGGTCATGGCTGGATGGAGATGTAGAAAGAAAGGTCTGTTTATGCATCTTGCCTGCCCTTGGTCAGAGGGCACCCACACATGTGCATGTTACACACACATACACACACATTAACACAACCCAGGCGGACATTCAGTTTGTGTATGTGTATACAAGCGCACAGATACACACTCTCATCACTCCCCGTCTCAACAGTACTGTGTTGGGCACCCCCATCCTCCACTATGGCCTGCACAGCAGCCTGCACAGCAGCCAGCCCCGCGCCGTTTGCTAATGTTTTCTGCTTGAGTGTGCAGACCCCTTTGACTCACTCACCAGCTGGTCGGCAAGTGAATAGAGCTGTGGGCTCAGGTCCATGTCACTTGTGAGGTCTTGGCGGAGGGGTTTGGGGGTGTGTGTAAGGGGCATGTGTGTGTGTATAAGAGAGAGTGTGTGTGTATTTTGGAAGGGATGCAACACATCCAGCATCATGGTATTTCACTTCACTAACATCTCTTTTCACTTTCACCTCCACATTGTTCCTTTTGGTTGGTTTCCAAACCACAAATCAGAGACGTAAAGTTTTTAGTTAGTTTTATCTATCATAAAATAATCGTTAGGTGTTATTTGATCGAATAATGTAAGTCATTGCTCTGCCTAAACCACCTGGCCACAATTCCTTGTGATAACTTGTTATTTGTTTACAGGTGCAAGACCTGTTTGAGAGATTTTCAGTTTGAAAAGAACAAGTCCAAGCTGGTTGCGACATAGTTCACTCCTGTTTGCGCCAGTTTACTTTTGTTAGTGTGTCAGGATGCAGTGCCTATGGCCATTTCTAAGGTCAACTTTTGGGCATAAAAAAAGAGCCAGCGCCAATTAACTCGAGCAGGACAGCTGCTGAGAAACAGAGATCCATGCTTGTACAGAGCAGGGCCTCTCTCTGCCTCTACCATTTGTGCGTGTGTGTGTGTGTGTCAGTTATCAAACATCTGCCACAGTCAACAAGAAAAGACACAGGCCTCGTCTAGTTAACTCCCTACTTACCACTGCAGGTCTCATTCAGGCCTTTTGTCGCCTGGTTTGACGGAGGAAATAATTCAAATTCAAATGTTGCTGTAGAGGTGCAAGGTCACGAGGCCATCTGTCTTTGACATTCTGCAAGGACAGATATGAAAAATCTGATCAAACATAAACCATCTGGTCTGTGCTGCTCTCACACTCATTAGTGTCATCTTGTCATGACCTTTAACTTTGAACCTAATCTTTTCAAAATAAGATCATCTTGATTTTTTTATTACACTGTAATAACTTGTCTCTGTCCACCCATTTCTCTGCTCCTTTCATTTTGTTCTTCCACAGGATATGATGTACCAGCTGCTCCAGGGGTTGGACTTCCTGCACTCACACCGCGTGGTCCACCGTGACCTGAAGCCCCAGAACATCCTGGTTACCAGCGGAGGACAGATCAAACTGGCCGATTTTGGCCTGGCCCGCATCTACAGCTTCCAGATGGCGCTCACCTCCGTGGTGAGTTATGTTGTTCATCCATCTGAACACAGTGGGATTCATTCAATAGTTTCTTGCAACAGAGCACTCAAAACAAACACTACCAAATACCGTGAGCCCATGGTTTCCCAAAAGATGGACCAAAAGTGGGTCGCAGGATGTTTTAATTGGGTCATAGACACAAATAGACTTGGACAGGGGGATATTACATGATCTAGTAAACAGATGGTAATGACGTTATATTAAGTTTGGAGCTGATACCACACCTGTCTACTTTACTGAATATTACATGCACTCCTGCATGTTTGTCACTTTAAATTTCATATTCTAAGTCTTTGTGTCAGCATAACCAGCATACCTCTTGCTTAAGAGTTTTTAATACGACAGTGGGCACCAGATAATGGAGAAATCAAGGCGCTTTTTTAAGATGTAAGCACTTTTTGAGGTTTTTGATTCTATTCCCTTTTGCTTTTAGTGAAGCATAGCTGATCTGGAAAATGTTTTGTGCAAATGTTTTTGTGCTTTTACATTTTTACATTACTAATATACATCATTCTCTTGAAACACTGTTTTAAGAGAATGATGCTTACAGAGAAAATGATTATCTCTCTCTCTCTCTCTCTCGCTCTCTCACACACACACACACACACACACACACAGAAACACATTGCCTTGAATGGGAAGGTAGCTCCCATCTCCAGAGAGTTAGATGAAAAGGGTCTAATGTGATGTAGCGGGCACTTAAAGGGCATCAGTGGGTAGCTATGCAGCACTGGGCCAAATGATAGGGTTTCTCTGTGTAAAGTGAGAGCCAAGGGCCCCTGCAGCCTGTCTCAGGAATCCCTCAGTGGTTGTCGCAGACAGGGATGGAACAGACAAGGAGAGACAGACACCCCTCCCTTCATGCTGTCGGTACTTTGATGTTCAACTGTTCAGCTCTGGGCTCTGATGACCAGATAATATACAGAGAGACTGAAAGGAGTCTTTGGAAGAGCTTGAAATAAGGAGAGATGAGACCTTTAAGATTAAGATAGCCAGATCAGTAGCTCCATAACTTTTTTTTTTTTTTTTTTTTTTTTTTAAATAAGCCTTTATTTGCAAAAAGAGGGTTATGTGATATGTTCCACATTCACACAGGCACATGCATGTATACCTATTAACTCCTTCACTGATTTACCTGATCAGTCCCAACCTGTCAGGATAATTTACTTGTTTTGCTTAATAATGCATGCTCTGTGTTTGTTTCACCTTGGAGGTGTCTGAGTGTGATATTAGAAAAAGCAGAAGTGTAATCAAGCTGACAAAAGAGTAGTAGATATTAATGACTTGATGTTAACTTGAAGTGACTGACCAATAGAGAGCTCAATACAACATAAATGCAATACACAGTGTAAAATATAGATAGTTTGATGTTATTTACTCAATCAGCTGATGAGGCATCAGAAAAACTGCAGAGTTCAGATAGATCAGATCAGGGTTGGGGCTGATGGCCATGCAGTTGACATTCAACCAACTTTGCAGCACTCAGGAGAACGTAGTCTGTCATCCAGCTGTGCAGCTTTTGTCCAGCAAGTAAATATAAACATCCTGTGGGAAAGAATGCAAACTTTTATTCTGCTCTCAGCAACAGGATAGACTGGCACACGTATCCATTTTGTTGTCACTGTACAACAAGAGATGAGAAGCTGGGCTAGTGGACACAAGCAGTTGCTCAAACAGAGCTGACACATACATATGCTACATAACTCAATACATAAGGCTCTGTGATAAATTCTATAAATATAATGCACATTTTTTCTTTTCTTTTTATTTGTATCACAAAAAACTATTTAAGTCATTGTAAATGTGGTTCATTGAAAGTTAAAAACCTATTACACTGCACACAGCAGCTGGGGAAAGCATGAAACCTAGCAGCAATGAAACTCTTGCCAAGTTATTTACTTCAGATTTCTTTATTGCACCAACTAAAGATAAATGAAGTAAACATTTTGTTCTGGAGCTTCATCTTAGCTCTATTTTTGCATTTTAGCAGCATTTTACCACAGTAGCGCACTCAGCCTTTAACTGTTTTTTCTTAATAGTCATAATTTTAATATTTATCATACCTTTATTATGCTTATTATTTCAGGCATTACATGAACAATGGATGACTTGTAGCTCTCAGGACGCCAAGCCAAACAACACATCTCAGTTTATTTAGGCTCTAAATGGAATGGAATTAGTAATTAATTAATTAATTTTAAATGGAATTTATAGATTTTTGATTAGTGATGATGTGAAGATGCAGTTACTGATAAAGTATCAAAAGTAGTGATAAATATCTATGTGGTAAATGTCAAGACTAGATTTTTCAGGATTATTGAGAGTTTTTTTCTGTTTGAGAAATATGTGATTGTCGTCCAGGCCCCAACCACTAGTTTCTCGGTATCATTATCAAGGGTAATTTTGATGATTAAGATAAGTATTTTCTCAGTTAATGTCTATAATTTATCATGCTGATGATAATAGACTCACTCTCAGAGGAAGTCATACCAAACTATAAAAATGATATAGCAGTTCACACAATATTGTGTGAACTGCTATATCAAGTGTGGCTTAACTGGAGGTTATGCTGATACTTTTCATTTATGACTAGATGGGGACACTTTTGTAGAGGGAAGAATACTTAGGGGAATTCACCTTAAGTTATTGGTGACACATACATAAGTCCCTGAAACTACTCTCGCACTCAGAGGTACTTAACATGTGAATCTGTTAGCACACATACTCACACTTATTTCCTTCCTTGGTTACTTAGATTGAGCCACAAAAAATGAAATGGAGGTGTGTGTGTGTGTGTGTGTGTGTGTGTGTGTGTGTGTGTGTGTGTGTTGCATGCATGCGCAGCAGCAAAGTGCTGCAACGTGAGCACGGGATCTTTGGTTCCAGATGAATGTTCCTGTGTCTGGAATCCCCCTATCAGTCCAGCACACACACATACATAAACACACACACAGTCTCCATTCATCCATTTAGTGTTTCCTGTTGCTAATAAAAGCAGATAATCTACACTGTATTGCAGTGTACATGTACACAAATACACACAGTTTAAGAGGATCTTCCCCTTTGCCCAACAGACCAGCAGTTACTTATTTAGTCACCTAATGCCACCGTTACTGGCAAACAGATGGGCTTTGGAGAACTGCTGTTGCTTAAGCGAAGACTTCTCTCTCACTTTCAAAGTGATTCATTTAACACTTCTAGAATGACAAGATAGGTTTTTGCATAAAGTTGTCAAAAACAGTCCCTAGCTCCTCTTTTTTCCCAATATCATGGACTGAAAGTAGCAGTCTTGTACTTTCTGCTGATGATTTACCAACATTGTTGAACTTCTCTTTTTGTGATGGATTTGCTTTTTCACCAAGCAACATGTTGCCTGTTAATAAGGCATAGACAAAAAATGTGGTCTTGGTGTGTGTATATTAAAAAAAAAAAAAAAAAAAAATGTGGAGTCTGGGTGCATTTGCATATACATGGTTGTGTGTGACTGATGGTCCCATGGACATCACTCACCTAACGAGAGAGAGAGAGAGAGAGAGAGAGAGAGACCACCCATTGGGTTGGTACAGAGGTCCAGATTAGGCTGCCCTAGGGGTCTGTTGCTTTGTTGATGGTTTTTTAATGACCCCTGTCTGGCTGCAGATTCATTGTGCTGCCATGAGTGACAGGCAGATGGGAAAAGCTGATGGGTTAATCTGACATACCAGAAAAAGAGAGCAGAGGGGGATCTTTTCGAGGTCCATCCCTCTGAGATTGCATTTCTGCTAAAACACTTTAGGGAAAGCCATTTTTTTTCATGTTGTTTGATTTTGGAATAAAAGCTACAGCAATTTTTTATACAAAATACCTAAAAGTCTGCAGTGTTACAAAAATCCCTTTGTGTACTGTGGTGTTAAAACATGACTTATTAACACTGGGCAGGTTTGATCAAGGACCATGATAAATATTTGAAGTTAGAAGGAAACCTTCCATCATCTAACTGGGACTCAGCTAAATCAAAGTTGAGGGACATTAAAATCAAAACATCCTAAGGCTAAAAATAGCTTGAGTGTGAGCTTCAGTTATGTGAGTTTCTGGTCTAAGAAAAATTACTGGTTTCTAAATTGGTGAGAATTCCTAATTGTGACTTCTGGTGTTGCACTTTGTCACATCACTGCATTACATCTGTGAATAAAGTCTGCATCGCCTCCTTATAGTGTAGGAGTTCCTGAGTTAAAGTTGTTCTCTGCTGCTTTTTTAACAGCTCTCAAGAACAATTTCTTAGCAAGAAACTTTTAGCTCCATTTAGAAGGACTTAATATGGTCCTTGATTTGGACTTGAGATAACCCCAAGGAACCTTACCATGATACCACCCCATCCTTGCCATCCACATATTGTCAACCATTGTAACACAAGGCTAACTGGATGGTCCCATGAAACCCATTAGTCTCCACTCTCATGCATGTCATGCGCATGTCTTTGCTTGTCAAATTGGATTTGAAAAACTCAAGGGGAATACCACCAGACCTTAATATTAGCAGATTCAAAACAAACTGCCAGTTTGCCATAATTTACATCGAAATAAAGTATATTATTTTAATTAACTTTAGTTACATGATAGTCAAAGGGAATTTTACGATTCTTTCAAGCCTTTTTCAGTGAAATAATTTTCTATTTGTTCGTATGTATGGCCAAATTAACCAAATATTATTAATATTATTTATTTACTTTTTAAATAGTATCTTCTGAGACACTGTCATTTTCCAGTAAACGTTTGGTGACATGCGGAGGAGTGAAATTGTCACATGATCAAAGGTGTTTTCCCAATTCTTTCCCTAGTTCCCTTTACTTATAGGCCTCCCACTACGTTTACCAGAATAAGACACCCATATCTCAGACGACATTAAACAAATTGAAACCAGATTTCCTGCCCGCGCTCAAACAGCAGACAGACTTTTACAATACAAAGCTTTCAAGAGCAGTCAGACGCTATTGAGTCTGGATTTGTATTTGCACTGTGAAGGTGTTTCCCATTTCTGAACACCAGTTAAATCTGAGTGTGGGTTCAGGGAAAGTGTGGATTGGTGTGTTTTCACTTGTGGCGCATTATGATGGTGATGATACTGTAAATAAGATGTCTTCAGGCAAACATTCTTGCTTGTTGATGATGGTTTTTCAGTGTTTTGAGTCTTATCAATTAAAATAGAGCTTTAAGACTGATTTGAAGAAAAACCTCTTTTCAAATCATCATCTCTCAGGACTATTGCAATCTGACTCTTGTAAAGCTGGTGTTCGTGGCACACTGTTCCTAGTTGTGCAGAGGTCAGAAACAAACTGGACAGTCATGTCTGAATCTGTTCTTTTGATAGACAACGTGTTTCTACTCTGGACCAACTGAAAGGCAGGCAGGCAGCGGTGGGGAGAGGTAGAGGGAGGGAGGAGGGGTGTGTGTGTGTGTGGGGGGGTTGCACTGCACGCAGGAGAGCACGTGCAGCACTCTCTGGGAATGTTTAGATATCTCCTCAAACGGCTCCGCATGGGAAAAAAAAGGAAAAGTCATCCTCTATGCTTTGACTGCGGCCGGCTGGAGCAAAGGGGCTGGCCCCAATTTGACATAAGCAAGCGTGCGCGCGCACACACACGCACAAATGAACAGGCATATACTGTACATACACACATTCAAGCATAGACACCACATTGTTAGAAATCTTTGTACATATACACACCCTCATGTGCACTTTGCTGTTTTGTGATTTCCCCGTACACACACACACTCCTCTGCAATTCACCACATTAATTGTCGACTGTCTCTTGGCAACGATCCTGGTTGAGGAAAGTAGGCACTGATTGGTGTGTGTATGGTGCATGTACACACACACACACACACACACACACCGGCATCTGGATATTAAAGCTGTGTCTGTACCAGCAACGGCAAGAGGAAGAGGAGAAAAAAAAAAAAGAAAAAATTACGGCATATATCAGGAATTTTCCAGCTAATGATGTGCGGATGTGGTAGCACTGGAGAGAGAGAGAGCCACTGACTGTGCTGTCTTTGTTTCGCTCGCCGAGGGCCCCATGCTGCATTCCTGTACGCTGTGCATACTTTGGCAACAGTTGTGGTGCCCCTTTTTTCTGTCTCACTGTATACAGTTTGTGTGCTGCTCTTGCACTTTTCTTTTTGGCCCTGTAGCTCCGTCTCTCCCTACCTACCATGTCTCAATCTACCCCCCACACCCCCATCTCTCTCTTTTTCTCTCTCTTCTTTTCTCTTTCCTTATTTCCTTTCTTGGCCTGGTACAGCAGTATTGTTGCAACTGTAAATTGTCCTTTTTGTAGAACGAGAGAGAGAAAGAGGGAAAGTGAGGGAGGAGTGAAATAATGGTGTTTACAACATGGCTGACTGCTGGAGCTTCGAATGGGGCCTCTCTGGAGACACAACATCACAGCCTCAGTTCCACTGTACTCTCTGAGTGCATAGTTTTACTCATATTATTATTATTATAACATCCGCTGCTTTTCCCATATGTGGCCTGCCTATACAATATCTAGCCTTTATCCTCTTTCCTCTGAGATTCACTTAGGAAGACTTTAATTTGTTGTGGGTTGCTTTCAGGAATGTAATCAAATTCTGTCTTAAGTCTCAAAGCACAAAACAGTTGAGCCATTTACCTGAGAATGAACTGCGGTGCAGGTTTATTCCATTTTAAGCAGTACTGATGAAAGTTAAAATGTGCAATCACGCTCATATTGATTCAGTTACAACAGTTATATGGCCTCTGGTGCAACTGAAGTACTTGTCTGTGAGTGTGCATGTGTGTGTAGACAGTATGTGTCTGTGTGTGCAGTGGTGCTCTTTCATCCTGAGCTTCCTCAGTGAGAGGGAATGTAAACATGGGCCCCTGGCCAAGCTCCATCAGCCCCAGTGCCTCCGGTGCTACAGCCCTAAGCCCCGGCCTCAGTCATCCTCATGGCATCAGGTCACTGTAAAGGTCCACTTGGAGTGTGACAGGAAAACACTTGTGTCACGGCAGTGGTGATGAGAGGAAGAGGGGGGAAAAAAGGACAGAAGTGAGGATTGGATGAATGTGGCTCCTAATACCTCCATGAGCTGAAGAATAATTTTGGCTTATTACAGCATGTTTCTTATTTTTATAGTTTTGTTTATAATGTCTTGAGGGTATTAGAGCTTTGTACTCCACAGATTCATAACAATTAGTCAAATAAGCAGACAGGTTGTAAACAAATCACCAGTTGAAATGAAAAGTTGAATACAATATTTATTTGCTTTGCTGTGGTGAATTGGATCCGAAGAATAATATTACTCATGTCTGTACACTAAATTTGTAGCATCAGTGTAACATGTGGCCTAGCTAAGCATTATTTCTGAAAGCAGAAGGAAGCAGCCAGTTTATTTCTGTCCGGAATTTAAAGAGTTCTGGTTTTACTGGTTCAAACAAATAAAATGTACAATCAGTCTTTATGCTAAGCTAAGCTAACTGTATTGGTGTCAGTAGCCGATGGACAGACGAGAGAACAGTATCAATCCTCTTAAAATCTCAGCAAGGAAATGAATAAGTGTTTGCCTTTACTTAACCATATTATATAAACCACTTAAATCAATTCACTGGAGGTGAACTCAAAAGCATTCACAATGGAAAATCAAGTGCCAGCAAGTACAGTAGGTCAAAGTCAATGTCAGTCTTGAAACAGGATACATATGGTAATCATATTTCCATTCACCTTTGTTTTCCTTGAAGTTTGGTGAACATGGAGGTTGTTTAACATGTGCATTATTAAGTGGTAACTTGTGTTTCTTGACCTGATGAAGAAACTGGGCAAAGAAACCGAAGCTGCCACGATTTCAGAGCTCAGCAGTTTGGTAAAGCTGGTTTCTAACTGGGAATAGGAAGGATAACTATATGTATAAAGATTAGTCCCAACTTATATAGTGTATATAGCATAGTTATATAGAAATAATCATCCTTTAAACATCAAACGCATGCTTAGGATAGCTTGCATATATTTGCAGACACTCAAAGACAAAAGCATTTGTTATCCAAGTGCATTTGTCCAGGCAAAAGCAGGTGCTCTCATAGTCACGTGCAAGTGCTCACACATTACACAAACCAAACGCCCCTGTGTTCACATGCATGCACTCCATTGTCATGCTCCTCTGCTGTGCATGCGCAGTGTGCTGATGGCGCAAGTCCGGATGTTGCATGTCAGTTCAGGCTCGGAGGTCCAGCCCAGGAGGTCTGGAGGTCCTCTGGGGCAGGAGAAGCCATTTCCTCCCCAAAAGCGGAGCAGGGAGGAGAGAACAGCAGTTGGGGGGTGGTGGGGGTGGTGAAGGGGTGGTGAGGGGGAGGATGCTCTCAGCAGAAAAGAATTCCCAGAATGTTGTCCTTTAATCTGGAGTCAGCCTCTCACACTCTCTCTGTCTCTTAGTCTAACTCTCTCTCCTCTCCCTTGGCTTTATCTGACCACCTCCAGCTTTTCTGTTACCATGAGGAGGGGAAGAAGGGTGTCGGACAAGCAGAGAGACAGATTGAAAATACAAAGAAGCTGACCTAAAAGCGAAACACTGTGTTGCATGGCTTTAAGGCTGACTCACTGTCTCTGTCTTGACTGTCCAACACACTCTGTCTGTATCTCCGTTTTCATTCAGCCTGCACAGAGGAGGGGAGAGCAGGAGAGAGTAATGAAAAGGGATATGTGAAGCAGAACACAGAATGAGAGGGGTGAGAAAGAGAGGCCAAAGAAGAAGGAATGCAAACGTGGTTAAGAAGAAGAGGAACGGAAAGGACAGAAAAAAAGCAACATTGCAATTGGCGCATGTCATTTTTCTTTTTAGAACTATGACTATGTGTTATCATCTCCCTGTAAACAGTTATGAAATTGTGTGTTTCGGCCACTCTGAGCATGTTCTTTTGTCAGGGTAATGGTTTTGAGAAATTCAATATAACAGAGTTGAGCCTTTAGTATTTATGGAGAGCGTAAAGCTATGTGTATTTGATCAAAGTGCATTCATAGACATTACAGGCTCTCCAACTGTCACATGTAGACTTTACTGCATCTCAGACATATGTGTTTTACAGACTCAAAAGCTTAGAGAAGGAACAAGAGATTGCAGGAGAGAGGGAGGAGGTAGGGAGAAAAGGGTGAGGAGGATCACTAACTGGAAAGCAGTGCTAACTGTAGACTGTTTGGAAATGAAAATGAGCAACCTCAAGCACTAAATCTAAGGTTTGAGATGAACCATTTGAGGATACAATATTTTGATAGTAATAAGCATTAGGTAAACCAGAGAATAGCAGGATGCTTTTTCAGTTTAAAAACTAAAAATTCTGCTGAAGTAAGCCTTTATTTTTAGAAATCTCATTGTACTAAAAAGTATAGCCTGTCTAGCCATAGCCTGAAACAGTTTATTAAAAATAATGAAGGTGCCACACTCTTGCAGTGGGTGGCATCTTCTTTTATTTTGAAGAGTAGGTTACGTTGAGTCAGTGCTACATACATCATCCTGGTACTGTAAATACTAACTAGTGAAAACACCATTATATAAGTTACTGTACCCAAAAGCTTAGGAGTATAGGATTTTTTTAAGATGTAGGAACAAATGGGCTTCAGTTTGAAATAATGAAGTATTCACAGATGGATTAATGCAATGTTGGTTTGGGTTTGGTTCAAGTAGTCAGGGTGTATTTTCAGATTGCAATAAACCTTAACACATCTATCTTCCGGTGTGTCTGTGAGTGCATGCATGTGTGATTATATATGCCTTAATCTGCAGTTGTGGCCAGGTTTTCGAATAACTCTGTGTTGCACTGAGGCGGATATACCCCGAGCTCTAGATCTGTGGTTCTTCCTAGAAGGACCTAGATGAGTGTAGATTCATCAGAGCCCCTGCCTTTTGACTCTGCAGGGTTGCAAACTCTATGCAGTAAACTGTATTTGGGGCTGCAACTACAAGAGTTGCAGGAAGGTGTTGATCGGGTCACTTATGCAGTCATCCCCATTTTAGAACATGTATTTGAATTTTTGATGTTTTTAACAAAGGTATGTCTTGTTGGTAGAAGAGAAATTGTAATTTTTTTGTGCTCCGGCCTAATATTATAAAATGGATACTTGCAGAGAACTTGCAGTTAAAATTACAGACAGAAATCAAATCCTGCAAAAATGAAAGCAATGCAGTTTTGAATTTTCCTATGTTTAAAAAAAAAAAAAAAAAAAACCTCAATGAAATTTTGTTGCCTGGGCAGCTTTACAACTTCCATTCATGTTTTTCTTTGAGGTTTCACTTTTCTAAAAATCTTCGGTGACCTTAACAGTCAGCCTGTTCATTCTCAGTGTGAGTCTCATTTCTGGTCACGTGGTTGATTTAGACACATCTCAGCCAACCAGCCTCAACTTCCTCCCCATTTCCACTGAAGCAGGAAGCAGGAGATGAGAAAGTGTCACACATCTGCAAATACAGTCCCCAGCTCTATTAATAGTGTCATTCAGTTAAGAAGAAAGAAATGTGACTGAATTTCTGATTCCTCTTATCAGAATCAGCATTGATTACCTTGCATCAGAATTCCAGCTTGGTTTACTGTTGGGTCAGATTGAAGATTTTCCTTAGATATCAACGAGTCCCCCCTCTGCTACAATTATAAATAAATCACTAAAGTCATTAACATTTATTCACCAGCGATTGTGAATCTGGGAAATTTCATGGTAATACATCCAAACGTGGTCAAGATATTTCACTCTGAACCACAAATGTCAGCCTCTCTCTGGTGCTGCAGAAAAATCAGAGGACAAACAAAGTCAGTTGGATTTATCCTCCAGGGACAATGAATATTGTTAGTGAGAAATTTAATACATGAGAGATTTCACTATGAAACAAAGCAGAGCATCAGCCAACTGACATTGAGCCATGCATAGAGCCATACCGCTCACATAGCTAAAACACAGTGGGAAATAAACAGGACCAACAAGTGTGCTTATTGAAGTATGGAGAATAAAAGCACACAAGTTCCTTGGACATGAAAATCACTGATCAATGCGAGTAATGCTGAAATCATTCGACCTCCCCCAGTGAAAGAAATCTTCTCCAGAAGGCCATGAACCATAGAGTTACGTGAGTTCTTACTCCATGAAGACTCTCAAGAGGCTCTTGAGCCCATAAGCAAGGACCCGCTTCTTTATTAGTTCATATTTGGCCATTACATCCTCTGAAGATCATTGCTTGCATATTACCTTTACACGCATGTGAATAACGTCTAATCAGGGTATCATTTCCTCATACTCCTGCAGCCAGCCCAAGCCAGCTGATAAAGATATCTAGGTGACACTGCACTCTTTTTGCTTACAAACATTCGCCTCCGACTCTAAGATCCCGATAAGAACTCAGCAGTGCCTGAAGGGGGGATTGCAGCCAAAAGCTGTTGGAAAAATCTGGAGTTTAGGAAAGCACCTGGAACCAGTCCACTCTCTTACTAGGGGTCACTGAGTTTTGTCTGGAGGCTTTCCCTACTGTAGCTGTTAACAATGCTGCTGCTTTCCTGCAGGCTATGGCTACACACACACACACACTCAGAGCTCCCCATAGAGTTACAGAGACAAATTTGGAAACCATGCTGTGTGAAGTGGTATAAAATGGCTGCCATTATACCTCAGGTGGGTGCAAGGTTGCTTGATGCAAGACAGGAAGTGTTGGGTAGTTTTTCTATTTTGACAGGAAGAAACAGTAAGGTGGGGTGGTTGATATTAGTTAAAGTCAACCCATTATCACTGAACAGAGATATGGCATCTGCCAGGTTTAATCCAGTTGAACACTGTATTGTTCATCCTAGCATTGGGTAACATACCATGTAAATGTACATATAATATATATGTAGGTACATATTGTGTGTCCCTGGTGCATTTCTGTGGAAAGACTGTGTGATGTGGGTACACCAAAACGGGAGTAGGGAGTTGTGTCCTGCCAGATATGATTTCATGTCTTACATAAGCCTAAGATGGGGGCAGAGAAGTATTAACCCTGTGCTTGTAAGTCTGTGTTTGAGCCCCCTAGACAGTGACATTTACCTAGTGCTGCTAGCAGGTAAAACTAAAGTGAAAGATAGCATTTCTATCAATTTCTGTTTGTGTGTGTTGTAGGTGGTGACACTGTGGTACAGAGCCCCAGAAGTGCTGCTCCAGTCCAGTTACGCTACACCAGTGGACCTGTGGAGTGTCGGCTGCATCTTCGCTGAGATGTTCAGGAGAAGGTGAGAGCTACAGAGAACACCAAGCCAAATTCAGATATTTGACTGAAATGTTGTTGTCATTTCTCAATCTTAAGAGTGAACTGGCACAATGTTTTAGTCCTTTGTCTTTGTGTATTTAGGACTGATTTCTTGGGAAGGAAGAGATAGGACCATAGAAAAAAGCTCAGATTGGCTTGATTTTCTTTTTGCTCATTGAGCACAACATCAGACCTATTTAAAACTGGGAGGTAAAAAAGCTGAGAAGTTTGAAGATATGGTCTGCGAGGTAGAGGCCTGAGACCAAGCTACCACTCTTCGCAGGCCATTATTTTCAAATTATCCCTTCAGTCACCCATTGTTCTGCTTTTACAATGAAATTGGACTAAATTTACACCTCAGTAACTAACAACTACCATCTACCATTTTAACACAGAAATAGTTTCACACACTCACTAATCAGCAACATCCTCACTTTTCATCCTCACCTTTTTTTTCCCTTTTTTTTTTTTTTACGGGGGGGGGGGGTTATCTTACCTTTATTTAGATATATACATAGTAAGAGACAGACAGGAAAGTTAATAGAGAGAATAACATGCAGTAAAGGGCCATTGGATGAACTCAAACATGGGCCACTGTGGGACTAAACTTTAATGGTATGTCACTCTTTACCCGCCAAAATGCAGACTGTTTTTGTTCATTAATTAAAGCTAATTTTCATACATAGTCTTTATTTTCAGCTCGACATGAATTGAAGCACAAATCTATATTGTACTATGTTTACCAGAACCATTTTCATGTTTAAGTGGTTTGAAGTAGGTAAACCAAAACCTCTTAAACTTATTTTAGTAGCATAAGCAGGACATAGTCTCAATCATATACACCACTTGAATGTAAATGTAAAAGTGTGGTTCGGCATCTGAAATTAGAACCAATTTAATCACACTATGGTTAAATTTAACCTTGTGTTATTACCACTATGTTATGCTGTCACTGGTCTGGACATCAGCATTATTCTACCACATGGAACAGACTCTTGCCTCTCCTCACTTTGGGAATCATGTACTTCTTTTTCACTGCAGATAGTACCTCCTCAGTGCAGCATCAATACTATAGCGACATTGCCTGAACCTGTTTTGATATCATCCTTAATCCAACACGTTGGATCCGACAAAGGATATCGAAGGGACACTAAACAGAGAAATGTCAGCCCCATGTCACTTCACAGCGTAGTTTTCTGGGTTGCCAAACTCAAAGTGAACAACGATTCCCTCATTAGAAACCTGTAGTGTTTTCACATCACATTTTGGCCTCAATTTGCTTTGAATCTTGGGGGACGCGATACCATCTACAGCTTTTGCCTGATAGAAAATCAGAAAAGGCTAGTAGATTTGAGTTGACCCAATACTGCAGTGTCTCACAGTGTAAAGGGCTATTTTACATGGATTACTGGAATCATGGAGTCAGGCAGTGCTTCCTTTGTTGATGGGTTTACCACATTTGCTGTTAAAACAACAGATTATGATCAGTGATGGGATGTGTACACATATTCACATGCTCCATGTCTTTGTGACTAGTTCACCATATGGAGGGAGTATCATTGGAAGCCAGCTGCCTTCTTGTCTTTCCATTAAGTATTTTCACTGTTTACATTACTGCTGATACAAATTATTTAGAAGAGATGTTCTAGATCTGATATTGATAAATTTTATTCACCTGGTATTTTTCTTTACCAAAAGAATTTTCTATTTTTTCAAATTATTTTAGCTAATATTCTTTGTCACATTGTTAGAATAACCAACTGCTGTCGTTACAGAATCAGTTATTTGGGTGTTACTTAAAACTTGTCATCTTTTCCTGAAATGACACCTGTCAGATGCGTTGTGAGCATTGAGGAATTACATTTCAGTTGGCTTATCAAAGCATTACAGTAATGACAGACTGCCTGTATTTGTCAGTTTGTGGTCTAACGAATTTCACACACTAGAGAACCAGGCTAATAACGGATAATTTTTCAAAAAAAAAAAAAAAAGGTTCAACTGCCGCTTATGCAAGGAAAAAAGACTTTTCCAGGCAAATGGACAAATTTTGCCATTATAACATTAATCATATGTTGACATTTATGAGCCATAGTCTGTTCAGAAATGTGTCTTGTAATCAACAGAGAGCTGGGGTCTAGCTGGTTCATAGTGGTGTGCTTTGGAGTAGATAAGAACAGTGTCTCTGAGGTAGGGCTCAGTGCCAGGAGGAGCAGCCCTGCCTGTAATTCTTCCTTCCTTCCCCAACCGTCTTCACACCCCAACATGTACAGCCACACACAGCACCCCACAGTTTGTATGTGGGCCTCTGTGGAAATGTATCGGCTCTAATGGCAAAGGGTGACAAGGGGTGAAGAAATTGTGTAGTTGTGTGGTTTAGAGAGGGGTGACAAATAAATGAGTGTTGAAATATAATGACAGAATGGTTTTATTGGCATTGGCAGCCATTACATGTCTAATTAAACACCTATGGCACCATGGTTCTGCTGTGTTTGGATCTGAAGCTTATTTTGTGCTCTAAAAAAATACTTTTGTGTTTGTTCATGGCCATATCGGACTTGTTTTCCACTTTCACTCCTTTGGTACCAGGGAGTGTTTGGTACGATGTCCAGACAAAATACATTCCACTGAAAACCACGTAATGTTGTTGTGTCCTCCCCCACTCATTACAGCAATATTGGTGCATATGTGCATGAGGTCATGTGTTAAACATGTTGTCAACGATGTGACAAGATGTCACACTAGACCACCAGCATTTCGGATCAAAACAAATGTTTTGTCAGCCACAAACAAGTGATCGATTGCAATGGTTAGTATTGCCATGACATGCACCAGAGCTAACAGTTAGCTAGCATTAGCCACATTTTATGAACAAATTTCATTCATGGGTAACAGCAAATCAGCCAGAATTATCATGTCAGTTACTAATGAAAACAGACATTTACTGACGCATCAAAACTTTTGGATGATTTGATGGTCCAATGGTTGACCCGTATTTGAGACGCTAGTCCCCGTGGCCTGTTCACTTTTGCACTGGTCTTATTTCTTTCTTTATCAAAGGCTTTTTTAGCAGAAAGTGTTTTCTTCAAGTGGAAGAAATTCTGGAAGGCCGCATTCACCTGAACATTTCTGACCGAGCCAACTCGCAATCCCTGCGTTACCTGTGTTATTAACAAAAAAACACACAGAAGGGATGTGACTTAGTTCTCTACCCGAGACACTACTCCAATATAGTTACATCCAAAATTGTTTTTTGTTGCTATATTATTGTAACCTTACCATCACATTTAACACATACAATATGTAAGTTTAACATTTTGGTATCTCCATCGTTTTTTTAATGACAAGGTGGTGTCAGTCAGTATTGCAGTATGGTTTCACTGTTGCCGAATGCCTCCTGTTCATCTTTACCTTTTTTGGATTTTTATTTTCTCTCTGCATCTTTGGATCAGAGCTGAAAAGGTTAGTTTATTAGTTAATTGGTTTATGGACAGAAGAATGATTTGGCCATATTCTCTGACTCCCACTACTCAGTTGAGAGCAATGGCTGTTAGCTGAACCTAAAACAAGCAATTTAGTGGCCTTATCGCAAGCTTCTAGGAAATCTGATTGGCATTATCCATAGTATTCTGACAATTAATACACAGAACAATTAATAAATAGAATAATTTGTCATTTGTCAGTCACTAAAATAATCATTAGTTGCAGCTTTATGATGAATGTAAATCCACACTCAAAGATACACCAAGATTTAGTTTTCAGGGTCTGAGACAAGGTTGGCATGAGTGTTTTTGAAGCTACCTGTGAAAAGATGTATCTAATAGTGGCATGCTGAAACAATCCATTTCCTTTAGATTTGCAGTTGTGAGTCTACTGCCAATAAGGAACTGACATAAACCAACAGTAACATGTTGTTTCATACACTGTTCCTTTAAAGGCTCAGGCACAATCTGAATCTGCTGGCAATCCTGCCTTGTCTGATAGCAGTGAGTTGGCTCTGCATGTGTGCTCACTTGCATGTGTGTTTGTCTGTTGTCTGGGTTAGTGTCCTTCTTCTCTCACCCTGGCACAATAGGCTGTAAAAAGCTTTGGTGTGTGTATATATGTGTGGGTTTTCATTCTGGCACCTGTCCAACCTTGCCTCAAGGTGGAAACAAGTCAGATATGGCCAAACACAACTCTTTCTCATACACTCACTCTCTTGCTCTCTCTCACTCTCTGCAGGTGATTAAGATGGCTTTTTAAAAGGCCACCTGTTAGCGATTAAAGGGCACCTGGGAGAAGCAGTGAAAGAAAGCACAAGAAAGAGTGATTGAGGGAAAGTGCAGAACAAGAGGGGATGAGAAAACATGGTTTATTGGTCTGCAGTTTTGTTGAAGTGGAGATTACAATTGTTGACAGCTCATATACAACAAACCAGACAAACGTCACTGGTGGTTTAATTTCCTTTCAGATTAACTGGTACCTAAATGAATGCCTTTTCTGGGAATGTGTGAATACTTAGAAATCTCATCTGCACAATTGTAAGTATATGTACAGTATGTATAAAAAAAAAAAAAAAAAAAATTTGCGTCCTCCTCCTCCGACTCACTGCTTTAGTTTATTTTCATATTATTTTATGTTGATTGTATTTTGTTTCTGGAAGGTTGGACACATGTATGTGTGTGTGTGTGTGTGTGTGTGTGTGTGTTTGTGTATATATATATATATATATAAAATAGCGAGTAAGCGTTGGTTTCAGCCCCCTGACGGAGCCCCTCATAACAGTGACAGCCTTAGTTCACCCTGTTACCTGATGTTGCAGGTCAGAAAAGTACACGTCTAACCTCAAAACATTTTATGTATGACTCACAAAACTTCAAAGGTTTTCCCCCAAGCACCTTCTTCTCTACTTTCATCGTCAAACATGCCATTGTAAAGAAAACTCTTTTAATGACTATGTACTGTAGCAAGAATAGTTGGGAGCTTGTTGTCAAAGGAATTTGAGCAAATATCATACAAGTCTGCATCTGCATGACTGGGATAGTGTCGGGGTGAGTCATGGTTTGAGTGAATGGGGGAGAGAGAGAGCGTCCGCTTATTGACATTCCCTCAATCAAAAAAGCTGAACGTCTTGTGTTGATGGTCTGGGAAAAGCCCCACATCAGTGTAGTTTGGTGCTCAATTGATGAATCCACAACAATGCAAAGTTTCATGCACGTGTGTACATGTTTTAGAAGCAAGCACTGCTCATTTGTGTAGTACATCTGAAGTAAGCACAGATTTGCAGTTCGCAGTTCTCACTGACTCAGACTTGAACACATTGAGAAGACACATTCAAACACACATTTCTCTCTCTTTTTCCATTTCCCACCCGACGGATTGACGCTCTCACAGGCGCACACACACCCACCCACACACACACACACACACAGACACACACACACACACACACACACACAGACACACACACACACACACACACACACACACACACACACACAGACACACACATTCCAGAGGTTGTCTCAGTGGAATGCGGGACAGAGCCGTGCTGGCACTAAAGGAAGCGTGACTCAGCTGCCTATCCCAACCCAGTCTCAGTTGTCCTTTCACTGCCATCCGTCTGTGCGTGTATGTACATACGTAAACACATACACGTATGTGCACATGCAAATCTATGAGTGACAAACAATGCCTTTTGTGCACGAATATGTACTCTTTCGTGTCCATTTCCTTGAGTGCAAGTGTGCAAATGAATGTTTGCACTCAACTGTGTAAATGTGCATTTGCACTCAACTGTGTGTGCATGCCAGTGGCCAGCTCTATGTGAATCCAGTTATCCCCCTCCAGCAAACCAACAAACCACTCCAGGTTTAAAAATGGACCTCTTGGAATTATCAGCCCTACTTGTTTTGGCAAGATGACTTTGCTTTAGGTGATTTTTTTTTCTTCTATTGCAACAGTCAGAACTGGTTTGGTCTGATCTTAAATGGCTTTCAAACCTCAGTAAAGTGCTTTACCCCAAAAGACCTGCACATGTGGTGTAGTCCTGTTTAAATGTCAGACATTTAAAGCAATCGTGCAAGAACAAAAAAAAAAAAAAAAAAAAAAACACTGGGACATCCATTAGCTATGGATACTATTTCTGAAAAAGCAAAACAAACTCTGTATTACAATTCCACTTCCGAATTGAAGCATGTGATAGAGAGTTTGCCGTCACTGTAAAAATGTTCAAAATTACCCGTGTGACTAATATCCATGTGTCTGAGCTGTAGGAAAGTGTGGGTGTTCAGCTATGCAAAGCTTCCTGCAAGTGGCAAAACACAGGGAGCACATGGTGGCTAGCCAATCTATGTTGACTCCAGTTAAGTGGGGAGCACTTGAACTGTATTGAGGGTTGGATACAGAATGGATATACACATGCATACAAGCACACCTATGAGTCAGTATCCTGCATTACATTGACATCTGCTGGTGACTGATCATCTCAAACAAATAGAATATAACAAATAGGATTAAAACCTGACTCTGACCCTTCTAGACCTGCATTACATACTGTTATTTTGAACGGTAAAATATTTGAAAAATTACTTAAAAAGTAAGAACATTTAGCCTAAAAGTCATGGCACCTTTGGTGTTCAAAGAAAGTCTTGTCTTTAACAGCAGCACCGCCTCAAATTCTCTCAGAACTACAGCAGGAAGGTCTCGTTCCCATACCTCTTTCTCTGTTAGAATAATCCAAGTCTTCTTTCACACGCCTCTCCCTCCCACTTTCCTACACACATTCACACAGAGAGAGCAAAAGCAGACACACACACGAAGGATAAATAGGCTTTTTCTGTCCCGTGCGGCGGCCGGCAGGCTTGTGCTGATGATGACTACTGGAATTTGTGCGGGTGCCAACGTAGGCATGGCCGCCCACGGGCATCCAAAGACGGCCCCAAGCCGCAGGAACCACCAGCAGCCCTGCTGTCGTTCTCCTCCCTCTTTTCATCCATCCCTCCCTCCCCTCTTCAATGGTACTAAACACTGCTTCGCAATCCTGACTACATGAGATGGAGCTGCGAGTGTGCGGCAACTTCAAATGTTCACATCAGAGTTGTACATTCCTCTTTTCCTTGAGCCAATAGCTTATATCTTAAGGCTGTTTGTCCACTGTGGTCTGTAGAATAGCAGGCATAAACATCCATATTAAAATTAGGTTTTGCAATTTGCAGTTTTTTGCAGTAAATTATACTGTATACAGACACTGACTTGACCAATGTTTCAGCAGCAGCATTCAAACAAAACCAGTTTTATTTTCTCTTTTCCAGACCACTATTTCGAGGAAACTCAGATGTTGATCAGCTGGGAAAGATTTTTGAGTAAGTATTATAAACTCTATTGTCTGTTAATGCTTAGTTATGGGAACAACCTGGATTTAAGCCTTCCAAAAGTTTTTTACTTAAAAATCTGTCAAAATTATTTTCATGTTCTGTAACTGAATGTGTAATATGGGCTATGATGTGCACACAAGGAAGAGTAAATTGTACTCCTCTGCTAGAGTGAATATTATTAGCACCATTTTGCATCTCTCCAAAGGCACGCAGGAAAACTGCCAGTTGTTTCACAAACCTACATCATCATTTTAGCAAAGATCTAAAATTGAGAGGTACTGATGACCGTTATTATCCCACAGTGTTGTTGGGGTACCTTCAGCAGAGGATTGGCCCCAGGAGGTGGCCCTACCACAGAGTGCCTTCACCCCGCGACCCCCTAAGCCAATTGAGGACTTGGTTCCAGACATGGACGAACAAGGACGGGCCCTCTTAATGGTGGATGCCCTTTTTCAGAGTTTCAAATATTCTCAAAGTCTTTCATATGAAACCATACATCCATTATATCATTATACTGGATCTTCTTCTAGGAGTTTCTTTTGGTAAATTATACATGAACCAATCATATCTCTAATTTTCATCAATATCCCTTCTCATTCAGCTTTCTCGTTCTCTTCTCTCTCTGCAGCAATTCCTCGCATTCAACCCCTCCAGGAGGATATCGGCCTTCGCCGCACTGAGTCACCCCTATTTTCAAAGTGTGGACAGCCACAGTAGAAGTGTGTATGCGGCCCAGCCTATCCCCAGTAACAAGCCCACTATGGAGGAGAGGACTGCTTGACAGTCCTCCTTTACCCTTAATCATCCCATACAGTGTCTATAAAAAGCATTCAGCTCACTGCTTCACAGTCTGCTTCATGTTTTATTGTTTTTACAGCGTTAAATCAATGTGTGTTAATTAACATTTTTTGATGCTGATCAACATATAATTCTTAAATGTCAAAATGAAAACATCTGCAGAAATGGATGAAATTTAAATACAATATAGAACACAAAGTTAGTATTCAGTAGAGGTGCCTTGGGTAACAATAACAGCTGTGAGTCTTTGCGGTTTGATCTGTATCAGTGCTATACATTTGAATAGGGCAAGGTTTTTGGTTTTGTTTTGTAAAAGTGCTTTAGTTTTTTCAAAGTGCATGTCGAGTGTGACTGAAAGCAGCTTTAACTCTAGTACCATGTTGTTGTTAAGGACTGACCTTACTGTGCTCCATTGTCACTGCCTTCATGTTTCCTCCCACTGATTAATCCTTCTTGATAACCCTGTTATAATTTGGTTTTATGTTTGTTTCCCTAGTGTAGTTGATGTCGACTGCTTGACCTCACAAGAGCTCCATTTACCTAAAAAACATCTTGATTACTCACAGGGGCTCCCTGTCACTGCCTCTTACTCAACAGTTGGCAGCATTAGTCATAAATGATTTAATATTTACAGTTATAAGTTATAGTTAAGAGGGGTGAAACTTATACTGTCATTCAGATTCATTTGTAGAGATTTGTTTTCTTTTTGACATTAAGGAGATTTCTTTCTGATCAGTGTCAAAAAAGCTTAATCAACTGTGATTCCATGTTGTATATAAACTCAAAGGCAAAACATGAAAAAGACCAAGGGTTCAAATACTTTTTATAGTCAATGTACAACGCTCTGGGAAAGTACTCAGAAAAAGAGGGTTTCGATAGTGTCAAGAACAATGAAACCTACGCCCCCCCTCCCCTGAACAATGCACAAAGCTATCCTCCTTCCATGAACTGATGGATTGTAATTGCTGCTTTTAGGTTGTTAAATGTTGATGATCGACTGTGTTAACAATGCAAAGAGACTTGCATCTCAGACTGACTGGTAGTGGTGGATGGATGGCCTGTGGAGGCCATGAAGCAGAGGCCCTCTTTATGACCAGTGTTCAGCTTTGCAAGAGTCCTCTTGACCTAGAGGGACCAGACCATACGGGAGCCCATGTGGACAGCGCCGGCTCTCACCCGCAACTTTATGCTTAATTGTGGGTGTGTGCTGTGAGCAGACATGTACACAACATTTGGTGTGTGCACTACCACTGACATAAGCACACTCATGTACGCACCTACTTACTATTGAAACATTACTGGGCATCACAAGCCAACCACTCACTGCCATGTCGTGACTTATCATTCCAATTATGTATGTATTATATCACTGCCACCTTGAGGATGTCCTGAGTAACTGCAGACCAGTAGCAGGATTCTAATGGTTTCTGCGCTCTTTAGGGGACTCATCATAATGGGTTGATTTCGGTGCTGAGACAATGATGAAAGAACCAAGAAGTTCCTGCCACTCGTTTGATCTTTGTGAGTTGCTTTTAGTCTGCCATCATGGGCTTTTATCATTATGAATTACAATTATTATTTACTATTCGAATGATACAGCAATGCACAGTTGCAACAGGTGGAGAGAGTCCCACCAGCACTACTCAACATGAAAACATTTGGCATAGTATTGCCACCAATATTCTGTATTTAATTTTAATTTTATTGACAAGTCTTATATGCTTGTTTTCATCAAGTTGTTTCTTGATATATATTTTTTTTTTAAAGATGCTGGGGCATATAATATTCTTACACCAATTACACCAACTCTGGATTATAGAATTTGTGTAAGAATAGTTTGACAGTGTAAGGAATGTATAAAGGATAGGCATTGGTACTATACAGTATGTAGTGCTAAATACAAGCTGTAATGATAGAAAACTTTTGATACGTGCATCGTCAGCCCATAGATATGTTGAAAAAAGGATAGAAGTAGAGTAGTGAGGGTCAGTGGAATGTTGTACGGCAAGAATATTTTTGTCTAAAGAAAATGTTGGGTGGGTTCTGTGGGTGCTTGTTGAATTTCATTTACTTTGGATTGAGAGTGACAACCAACTTTACAGGGGTTTTTATCATGAAATGCACAAATATTTTGTGTACAGTTTTTTTTTTTGCTTTATTTTACAGTACAGTTTTTAAAAGCAAGGAAAAGAGCAAGTTATGCAGATTTGTATTTTTGTATTTAGTAGTTCTTGCAGAACAGTAACATTTTAACACTGGTTTACGTTTTCCTAACAGGTAGTGCTGCTAGCACACACACAGACACACTCTCTAACTTTCTCAGGTTCTCGTTATGGACGTCCGGATCTTTTGGGCACAGTTTGCACATCCTTGGGCTACTAACTGACCACAATACATCTTCTTCAGGTTTTCTTTCAAGCTGTTCCACGATCATGCCATTGATCGTAGTCTACTGTCATTCCTGTTTATCAGCTATATGTTACTGTAGTCATTACTGTCTGAAGATAACTGCCTGTATGAACTGTTTTTGCCAGCAACCTTTAACTGTTAGATGGCGAACACAATGTAGATCAATGTATAATTTTCTGCTTGAACTAAGCACTGTGTGAATTTTCTATTTGATAAAGACTCTTATCTGGTGTCAGTGGTGCATACAATGCAATGGAAGCTCCAAATACTTTAGGCATAGAGGTTTACAACTAAAATAATGACTGCTTTAGTCTAAATACACTTGATACAATCACTGTAAGCTTTTATTATGAATTAATCAGTTTCTAGTACATTTCAGTCTTGTATCATAAACCTGAAGTCCACTGTTGAGCTTTGAGAACTCTCACTGTTGAAACCAATGCAGCTTGATCCATCATATAAACTTAGATTACACATAGGTTCCTGTGTCACATTTGTTTTAACATTAAATGGAGACCAGGGACATCACAATCATGGCGTTAAACTTATGTATGAATGCAGGCATTGGTGTCTTATTATTGTGTTGCGCACCAGCTGAATAAAAAGCAGCTTTTTATGAATTTGTTTTGGACTAATTTGTAAGTGTGATGTGTCCATTTTGTTTTTGGAATGATTGGACTGTCACACATTCTTCTATGTCTATTTCTTGAGATCACAAAAAACATTTTTAAAGCCAAGACTTTTATATGATTTAATTTGTGTTCAGTGATGATTATGGTCAGATTGTTTCATGATAAACAACATGGCTTCTGAGCCACTACAATCAAGGGCTCCAGTGCAAGCCAATAAATGCGCTTGAAAAAGTGTTTGTTTTAATAATCATTGAAGATTTTTTTTATTTATCTAATGATATAAAATTGGTTAGGGATGATATCTAGTAGCGTGGTGCAGTAGGTGGCGGTTTTTACCTTAGAAGCAATGTTTGCAACCCGCCATGAAGAAGAACAACAAGAGCAACAACAACCACCACCACACACACACACACACACACACACACACACACACACACACACACACACACACACACACACACACACAACGATGGTAGTAATGCAACATCCGGTTTGCTAAACCTCCAAGAAAGAGAAGAAGAAGAAGACGGAGGAGGAGAGAAGCAGTAAGAGCAGCAGCCGAAGAAGAAGAGATGTAGCGCTTCCATTTACTGAGACTGATGTGGCTAAGTCAATGTTAGCAAGGTAACACTAATGGTTGTTCTCCCTCTTGGACATTTCTCCTCATTATTAATTCGCCATGGGCAAAAGAGACAATCGAGTGGTGAGTGATGTTACATAACTAATTCATTTTTAACTAATAGTTAAAAATAGACAAACTGTTGATGCGTTGTTACGTTTGGTAAGCGAGCTAGGCTAAACATAAACAGCGTTAGCACAGCAGCTAGCTCCTGGCTAGCTAAGGCATTCCTCCGCCAGGTATTATGAGGCTAGGCCCAGACAGTGGTCATTCAAGCCACGCTGTAGCATAGCTATTCTAGGAAACACATTGAAATGTCTTTAGATTGATGCAAAACTGTAGGTCTGAACTGTCGGTGCACGTATTAGCCAATGTAAGAAGGCGAGTTTAAGGCTCACAAAGTGCTGCTGGACCCGCGCAAGCATCAAATGCTAACTTTAGCTCAGCGTTTTGAACCAGTGTTTTGACGTGGTGATGTTGTGCAGTGTTTGTCAGTGCTGTTCGGGGCTACACGCAGCCCTTAACACTAATATATACCAAAATTGAACTGCCAAACAAAAAGGTAAACAAATGTTACCTAGTTTATTATATAATATCAAATACATCACCCTGCATTAAGTCATATCTTCAGTGATGATGTTGGCATCAGTTTTCGTTGAAACTGTTTCAGAGACGTGTTGATCCAATTGATATCGGTATGTTGAAATATATGTGGTGCTATAAAACTGAATCACATTATACTGTTTAATTTTAGAGCCTATATATATAAATATATTAAAATATGTGTATATGTATCTATATATCATAGTGCCTAACATCTATCGGCACCCAGCAAGAGCAAACAGAGTAACAAACAAAAAAGTGTGTATCTCAATAACTTCCATGAGAGGTGTGTGAAATATTTATTCTGTTTGGTGTGTCAGGCTTACATTAATCCCATTGCTGCTGCACGGGCCAGGGGGCCAGTACAGAACTCTGGACCAACCATACAGGATTATTTAAGCAGACCTCGACCTACATGGTGAGTAAATGACAGACCTTCAGTGGCAAACGCTGTTGAAAATATTTGCTATTTTGTAATTAAAGGTCAAATCTGACAGTTTTCTCATAACAGCATCCCCCTGTCATTGCATTCTCTCGTCTGTCTATTACCACGGTGAAGTGCAGCCCTTTCAAAATACTGGTCTCATTACACATTGCCAGAATCAGATCTCATCTAATGGGCTAAAAAAAGCATTAAAGAGAAAATAAAACTAACCTGAGCTTTTTGGTGTAGGCTGTACTTGGTGAGCGTGTGTTTTCTGTAATGTTGTCAGTGGCCTAAGCCTGCACTGAGGAATCTATCAGCAAAACAACTGTAATTAGAAGGGCATCAAAAGCTTCCTGCTGCTGTTGTCTACTTTAAGGCAGCATTGTGGCATTCTTGTTAGGTCCAAAGTCTGTACAGGATGTTGCATAGGAAAACAGTTTTAGGACAATGAAAGTTATGACAGACAAAATGGCTTTCAGCTTCTCCTGACTAAACACTGCAAAGATGGCATAATCTTTGCAATGTTCCTACTCAGAGAATTGGAGTGACATTGGCTCGTTTAAAATTCAGTGCCATAGTATTAAGAATGTGACAGTTAATTTTGTATTGCAATGATTTGAGGCCAACTTAGCTGCAGCATCATGATAATTCAAGGACTGGGTGCTCTCTCAACAGGGGTGAATATCATTTAGGTGGCTGCATACAACAGCCAACATTGTCTTCCAGCAATTTCATGTGTCTTTTGTTTATTGCTTTCTGCAGTTGTTTGACAGAGAGTAATGAGCTTTTCTTCATGACTTTCTCCACTGCAAAGGATACCTCAAATCGTCTCAAATGTTAAAATGTAAAATGTCAAAATGTTAAACATAATATATTTCTGTTGTGGTGTTCTCAAATTAACCCCCAAATTTAGCCACAAGGGGGCACCTTTAATTCATTAATTACCACACTCCACTGCAAGCCAGAAAGTTTAGTCCGCATTAAGCGATGACCAACATGCTTTAAACACTATTAAAAAGTAAAGTGGTCTGGGACCACAGTATTAGTTAAAGGGCTTTAATACATTTTAGTTTATTACAGAAACACTTTGGAAAACACAAGAATCTTTACTTATTTAACTCACCAAAACCAAATCTCTTAAATATTTCAAATCAATTGCATTGTGTGCATTGTTGTGCGTTGTTCCTGTACATGAATATGTGGCAGGTCAGGTTTAAACATTACATGGTGAAGGTCTTGAATTTGAGAAGCTATAATTCCCCCAAATGCCTTCAAAAATAACTTGTATTACAGCTGATTTACTGCCTTTTCTGTAGGGAAGAGTTAAAGGAGCAGTTGGAGAAGAAGAAGAAGGGCTCTCGATCCCTGGCCGACTTTGAGGATAAAATGAACGAGGTGTGTTTGTAGCATGTAGACATGACATGTTGACTTTTTAATGTTCATATTTCCTCACATTATTCAATGAATGTCAAAAAGTTTTTGTCCCATTTTAACTATACTACAAAATTGCACATAGAGGAAAATTGGAAATATAGTAGATAAAAAATATAGTAAATACTTTTTTTCAAGTATTTACTTTTTCTTTCAGAAATGGAAGAAAGAACTGGCAAAACACAGAGAAAAGTTGTTAGGTGACAAGGAAAAAGAGAGAGACAAAAAGACATCAGACAAGGAAAAAGAAGACAAGAAAGAGAAAAAAGAGGTATGGTATACACGTCACCTGAAATTTGAATGATCTCACCCTTAAAACCTACCTTTACTCACTTGAGCTTTTCATTTGTGTTTAGAAAAAGAAGAAAGACAAGAAGAAATCCAACAGGGTGAGGAGAGACCTTCAGTATTTTGATAGCCACAGAACTGTCGCTCTCTCTCGCTCTCTTTCACTCATGCACATACATAAACCTGTTTCACTATCCCTATTGTTGACTTGATGCATTCACACCGGTCCCCAACTGTACCCTTATTGAACAATAACCTTAAAACCAGACCATAAACCCCAGAGGGCACTCTCTACTCGAAGGGACCTCACCTTTGTCCTCAGGGGTCACTGTGTATTCTGGTTGAAATCACCACTTGGGATTTTAGATGAAGCCCACACAGACACCCACACAACTTGCTCTCTGAGATGGTCTTTAAAGCAAGAAAATAACCTCAAGTCTAATGAACCCTGCTTTCATTGTGTTTTGGTCAAGCATTCTTCATCTTCCTCCTCTTCATCGAGTTCTGATTCCTCCAGCAGCTCCTCCTCAGAATCTGAAGATGAGGTAAGTTCAACCAAACTGAAGTTTGTGATAATAGAAGTTTTCAAATCACTTATGATGGGGGGGGGGGGGGGTTGGGATAGGATGGGAGCCACCTTTTCATCCCCAGCTTTTTCACAGTACTGATCATTCAGTTTCAATCCAGCAGCTGATTTAGAGGCACAGTGTTTTTAAATAAAGACAAAAGGCTGCTCTGCTTGATGATGCACAACACAGATTGATTTATTAAACTGCTCTGTTGTTTCATTGCAAGAATAGTTCCCAGTGTTTTAATAAAGAGCAAGAAGGGGTTTGTGATAGTTACCATATCTGGAGAAAATAGGTTGACGTTTAAAACTGATCTGAAACAAAGTGGACTTCATACAGCTCAAAGTGAGGAATTTTTAAAAAGGCTGCTTTGTTTCCTTAAGAATCCTGTGAAGTGGCTCAGTTTCGCAACATAGTTTCACACTACGTTGTTTGATTGCATTTCTGTTTGTGTGTACAGGATGAAAAGAAGAGTGTGAAGAAGAAAAGGAAGAGAAAGAAGTCATCGGCCAAAAGAGCATCAGACAGCTCAGATGAAGAATCCGATGCCGAACTCAAGGTTTTACTATCTTTTAGCAGCACAATTGGCTTCTCTTATTTGAGTGCACTCAAGTAGAAATAGGTGATGTTAATAAAAATGTGCAGTTAAGCAGTTGTCCCAAAATGACTTGTTACTTTTAATGATAGCGTTTAGCCTAAATTTTGTTTTTCCCCAAGAAGAAAAAGAAGAGGATCAAGGAAGAAGTGGACAAAGATAAGGTAGTTTGCAGTTGTTTAGTAACCAAATAATGTTTATTTCCACAGATGTGATGCTTTGAAGTATTAAGTTATTGCATTTCTCTCTTCTTTGCAAATATTGTCTCTCTCAGGATGACAAGAGCCGCAGAAGAAAAAGGAAGGCTGAGCGAAGTCAGAAAGACTCCTCTTCAGAGTCCTCTGTAGACTCCGAAGGGGAAGAGGTAGTAAGTATAATTCACATATTGGTTGTTGGACGGGCGACAGTCAGCTGTTTTGGCAAAAATAATAATGATAATTACGGGAACATTTAACACAGCATTTCTTTCACCTTATTTCACATGTCACTCTTGTGACATGTATATTGATCACAAGTTTGATAAAAGTTTTACTTGCTATGAATAAATCAGTAAACAGAAAATCCCCTTTTGCAATCACAAATTTTCCCATCATTTGCTATTTCCCTCTTTATTCCTCTTTTTATTCAAATTTCAGTTGGAGGATTTTATCTTAATTGCCACAGAAAGTCAACTGCACCCTTTAAATATTTAGACAGATTTCATTCCAATTTTATTAAACATGACATTTGATAATTTAGTTGTTTTTAAATGAATATTATCATTGATCGTTTCAGCCTTTGGGTCTATCAAGCATATCCATGGTAAGCAGGAACACCCTATTGTTATTCCAAACCTATTGGAATTAGACTGTATTAGACTTAGAGTCATTTTTGGTTGTTACTGATATAATAGCGTACTTCTTTTTTTACAGAAGTGCTAAACCATAGACGGAACAAAAAAGTTTCAGTTATATTTCTTAGACTTACCCTTTTCACTTGTCCAGATGTTCTATGAATCCTCAGAGGGAATCGGTTAAATATATTCAAATGATATTACAATTTTATTAAGTTTCCATATCTAGTGAAAACTGCTGTTTACCAAAGACTGGCGATGTGTAACACAAGCTAAGGCTAGAGCCCAATGACCTCAGGTTGACCCATTCAGATCCTCAGCACCACGAGTGAATGAGAGTGAGGTTGTGAGTGATAAGTAAGGAAAGTGGTGTGATATGAACCACCGTCATCCAAAATGTAGCCTTTGTCTCATGAAGGTGACCAAGCCACCTAAAAGCTAAACCCAAAATAATATAAGTGAAGTGGCTCCAAATATCAGCCACTTTTCCTACTAAGCCCATCATCCATTTTATCTGCCACCACCTCATGTTTGCCAAGCACTGAAAATGTACACTGTAAATGTAGATGCTTGTGAACCTGTCTGTTGTCATCACTTTGGCTTGTTTTTTATGTCTCAGTGCATAGACATTTAATTACATTTCATCCACAATAATAATAGAGATTTCAAATTCTGCTTTAATGTATTTCAAATTCTGCTTTAATGTCAAGAGAAGACATTTCATAACTTTTGTCAATATCAGTTTTGTTTCATCAGTGTTGATTGTAGAAAAACAGATTGCTGATGTTTTTGAAAGTGCAGTGGTTGTCAAAATTAAATTATCATACCTTGGGCACGCTCAACAATTTAGAAGAAAACTATTTGGTCCAGAAACAAATTACAATATGAATTTTGCTCGGTGTAGAAATGTGTTGATCTGCCCAGTTTTGCCGTTGCAGATTCTTGTAGAAAAACCATTGTTGTGACACACTGTTGCATTAAATGGGTGTTTGAGAATTGAGTATGGCTTTCCTCTTCCTGTGGTCTCATTTCAACTTTTTCCACCCACAGGGCAAAGCCAAGAAGAAAAAGCGAAGTAGTGAGGAAAAGGAGAAAATCACAGTGAGCAATTTACTTCCTTTTATTAACTAGATTTTGATTTGATCTATACAACCAGGAACGCTGATTGGTCAGAATACAAACTATCGTTAAAACAATTTAATGCAAAAGAAAAGACGTCATGCTGAATATAAATTGATATATGTTCTCAGGACAAATCCAAGAAGAAGAGGAAAAGGAAGCATAAGAAACACGGTAGAAAAAAGAAAAAGAAGGCTGCATCTCAGTCGGACTCAGAGCTCGACTAACAACCGTAGATGTACGGTTCTCTCTGCCACCTGGCAAGTTCACTAGTGTTATTTTTTTGCCTTTGAACACCAAAAACTTCTCCCATCTTCGGTCATCACATTCGATCGAGGAGACCTACAGACTTTAATGCTCGGGTGAAAATGAGGGAAGCGCTCATCCCTTCAAGTGGCAACTACCAGTACATATCTTTTGTTGAAGTTTATTGCCATGCTTTTTGTAGGGGATTGTTTTTTGAGTTACAGTCAATGACAGAAGGTGAATTCCACATCTTTATTTTTCCCCTCATCTTGGAGATTTCTGGGAGACTGGCACTTGCTTTTGCCTTCAGTATGCTGGCCCACTAGAGAGTTACTCCCTCTGCTTCGTACCAGACATCTTGCGTTTCTAGTAGCTAGATGAGGCTAATATGCTAGTGCCCGTGTCATGCATGCATGTAGACCTGATCACCTGATGTCTTGCCAGCCTCATATTGAAGTTGGACTTGTGATAAGAAATGTGAGCTGCACCATCGACATTTATACAAGGGATAATTGTTCAGTAAGATCAATTGTTACACTGCAGTGTAAATGTATAAACAATGGGAATTCACTAATAAAGTATTGTTTTAGCCTTTATTGCTGTTATGTTTATGTGCATGCACATGCATCCTACTTACCCAAATCCAGTCATAATTGCTTTTACTGTTACCCTGTCCCCCTTTCCTGTCATATCCAGTTCAGTACTTCCTTAAAACTGAGGTCAGAAGCTTGGTAAGAAATGTAGTATATATGTGGTTCCTACAAATCTATTTTCTATTCTCTCATAACTGTAGTACTAGTGACTTATCAAGTGAAGCAATGTACTTAACTGAAATGCAGGGTACTACATGCAAAGAATGTTCTCTTGCAATTTAAGCTTTAGGTCTTGTGTTTAAAACTGAAATTTTGGAATATCCCTAGAGTATTAAAATTTTAAGTCACTCATTACACAGAATTGCCCTTTTCAGATCAGTGTACATTGTTGACTCATTGTTACCAGTCTAAGCAGCAATAAATGTATCAGGTTGAAATGAAGCCAAGTTTAACTACATAATGTCAGTTACTGTGATCTACAGCAATATAAGCAACTGTATTTTATGTAAAGTAAGTTGGAACTAAATGTTATTTAGTAATAAAGAAGCAGGAAATTTAAAACAAGTTAAAAAAAAAAAAAAAAAAAGATTATAAAGTGCTGGAGTTAATGTGCAAACCTAGAGGCTGTTACTGATGAGACTACAAAAAATAAATAAATTTGTCATGTCTTATCAATTATATACCTAATTTCATTTTGTTTTAAAATGAAATGAGTCAAGTGTTTTTGAATGAGGCTTTGCAGGAAGGTCTTGTGATTGAAGCCGTGTAATGATACCAAAGGTTAATGTGAGCTTGTAAGAACTTTGTTTAATCTTTAACATGAGTGCTTGTGTGTTTGGATACAATGACTACTCAAACCCTCCTTTAAAATTCAATCTATCGTCAGTGGGTGTGAACTGGTTCCAGCAACCTTGGACTGTCACTGGATACAGGGATGTGATGTGTTTGGCTTCCAGATTTTACTCAGTGGGAGGGTCTAACCCTAACAATAAAAAGAGTGATGTGCCTGTTGTTGAGGGGAAGTGTGAGACGTAGGACAGGAAGCTGTTGAATCTTTTTGATTGAAGGTAAGTGATAAACATCAATGAATCTGGATCAAGTTCTTTTGTAGTATAAAAGTCACTAGAATAGTGCTTTGAGTCCTACTGATTCAGTGAGGCTGTAACAGGAAGCTCACATTACAGACTTAAGTGAAACGGTTACAAGTCAACAAAATGACAGCAATTCAGATCCAAGTAACAAAATCTTACAAAAGAAGTGAAAAGATCATTCTTTTCACTTTTTTTTTTACAGATTTCCTCCTGAAACTGCACATAATTAATCACATTTAACTAAACTGAATAACTTAATGTGCGTCCGTTGTTTAGTTTAGGGAAGTTTGAGACACATGACAGGAAGCTGTTCACTGAACCAACTCACTGAAAGTCATAAAAACGAATTTGCTCTTTTGTTATATAAGAGTCACCAGCGTACTTGTTCTTCCACAAGAAGCTTTCAGGACAGGCTTAAAAAAAAAACTTACAAGTTTTAATACCATGATGGATAATTGACTGACTTCTGCAGTTTTTAAGGAGATTTTTCTGAAAACACTGCGCATCACTAATCCTATTAATCGAATCAAACTTCATATTAATACCTTCTTCTGCAGATGATGATAGTCACTCTGTGGATGTTAGTGGTGATGTTTGCATGGGACTTTGGGTCCTGCTCCATCATATGCCCTGATGGGAATATCTGCTCTGATCACTCGACCTGCTGCTTGACTCTCCATGGATATAGCTGCTGTCCATATCCAAAGGTAAGTCAGATAAATCCACACATTAAGCAGATTGATGTGTCTGGAAAACCAATACCAATAATTAATTCTCTGCCTGTCTGTATTCATGTTTGTCTCCAGGCTGTGTGCTGCTCTGACCGGGCCCACTGCTGCCCTTTAGGGTTTCGTTGTAATATGGTGACCCAGATGTGTGAGAAAGAAAACCAGGCATGGATGAACATACCCATGGTGAAGAAGGAGGCTGCAGTGGAACCAAACCCTCCAGTTTCCATGACAGAGCTTAAAAACAATTATGTCCCAGACCAAGAAAAGGTTTCAGTTGTCCACTGTGACAACTATTACATTTGTCCTGATGGCACCACCTGCTGCAGACACCCAAAAGGCGCCTGGTTCTGTTGCCCATACTCTCCTGTGAGTTTACTTATATACTCTTGTGTAATAAGACACAGGACTGTTATTACATTCCTCATAGAAATTATATTTTTAACTTGGCTTTTAGGGGTATTGGTGCTATTTTGTATTGATTTCTGCATAAATTGTGTGGTTTGTAGGGCCGGTGCTGTCTGGATGGCTATCACTGTTGCCCATATGGCTACGACTGTGACCTCACTTACACACACTGTGTGAGGGAAAGCCTGAGATATCCTTTCACCCGCAAACAAGCTCTAGCGTCAATCCCTGCCTCTCTCATTTCACCTTCGGAAGACAAAGCCAGCTTTCAGGAGGTAGGACATATCACACTTTCTACACGTAGTTTATCCTGGGATTATTTCTCTGAATGAACACCCATTGAGAGAAAGTTTTAAAGGCCCTGACACCTATTTTCTCCATCAGCTTCTAATCATAAGCAGAGTTAATTCATTTTTTTAGGGTTTAACATGTGATAAATTACATTAAAGAAATTTTAGATTGCCGTAATCAATGTTTTTGTATAACAATTTGAAAAATATGATCCTCAGGAGTAGAGTGGAGTTAAAAACAGACAGAAGATAAAGCTAATATTGGACTTAGTTTAGTCAGGTGACCAGAAACACTTGTCTAAATGACTGCTAATGTATCCTCTGTTATTGCTGTATGTGTAAAAAAGGAAGTGTTTGACAACAAGTTATCAGTTAAATTAAGGGATAATAATATTTCAGTTCAGATATTCAGTTACTGCCCTCTGACCAAAGAAATATTAATGCAGCTACAACTTTTTTGGTGCCTAGCTAGTCGTGAAAATTTAACATTATCACTAAATAATTGAAATTAGAGAAGGTTTTTAAGATCTATTATTTACAAATGAAGTTGTAGTTATTTAGTAAATATAAATATTTAAAGTATAAACAAAATTATGTAATTATCAATATAATAAATATATAATAATGATTTTTTAAAACATGTGATTAAATGTTTAGATAATAGAATGTAAGAGTTTGTATTTAATTTTCAGACACCTATCACAGCTCTAACAGAGGCCAGTAGTACTGCCTCCAAGGCTGGAGTCATCCGCTGTGATTCAAAGTTTTACTGCTCACAAGGGACAACCTGCTGCAAGGGACCCACAGGCAGGTGGAGCTGCTGCCCCTATCCACTGGTATGGACTGTGAATTTACACTTTTATAATTTTGGATCTGGCATGATATTGGTTATCAAATGTTAAGGAAAGAGATATTAAGCACAGAGATCTGACGGTAAGCGGGTTGGTAAATGTGTTCAGAAATGGGACATACAGAGGGTTTAAAGCACAAAAATGCTGAATGATCAGCATCTTTAAATGTGTGATTTTTATAGTGTGTTATCCATTCAAACTAAACTACAAAGATGCAACTGACTTAGATTTAAATGTCTATATTCAGCAATTTGTAATTTCCCTGTCAGTATTTTGTTCTTACACCAAGACATGTACCAATTTCAGGGCCAGTGTTGTGCAGATGGCCAGCACTGCTGCCAGTATGGATATAACTGCGAGCCCACCTCCTTGTCATGCAGAAGATTCTACTCCCAGGTTGCCTCAGGAACACAGGAAGATGCCAAAACAGACTGAAGACATGTTACAGTACACTGTGACAATTTTGTAATAATCTTGGTGCATTCTTTTGGTACATATCACAGACAAAATCTAATCTAACACTTTGTCATCTCAGAAAAATACATCAAAAGAAATTAATTTGAAATTTTAATTTGCTGATAAGATTGTTTCTCTGGTTTAAATAAATGGTACTGTATGTATGTCGGCATTGTTGATTCCGCTTTGGATGATTGGAACTGTATGTTTTGCGTTTACAAATGATGAGATATTAGCATTAATTTTCAGTCTTTATTTTTGACTGATGTCCTGCAGCTATTTCCAAATGATTTCCATTCAACAGCTCCATTGTTATTTTGTAATCTAACAATGTGGATAATGTGTTATTTTATACAGCCAACATACTGCCAAGTTTAGATGTAGATTGGCAAGAAGATTGCTGTTATTTAAAAAAAAAAATTAAAAAGACATACGAGAGAAATGTTTTTTTTTTTATCTTCTCTGATGTCTCGTGTTGCAGAATTTCTGCACTCAGCAATAAAAAAAAACTGTCCTCTTCAGAAGGATTTTATTTTGAAAGTAACAAACGGAAGTTTCGTTTTCATTCCGACTGACTCAATAACACTGGTCCCACACGTAAATGGTTCCGGGTGAAGGAGGCGTGTACCAATGGTGGAAAAATGGGTCAAATCGAGGATTTAAAAGTGTTTGTGTCCGAGCGTTTGCACACTGTTACCTCTGAAATATTAGGTGCCATTGAAAAAACAATAACGGATTACGAGGAGCAGGCTTCCCGTTTGAAGGAAGAAAACGACCGCCACCGCTCTTTGCTGGACATTATCCTCAAATCAAAGTTATCACACAAAGAAGGTCTGTGCACCCGCAAGACACGCATGATATTTGTGCCACTTCAAACCAATTAGAAACTGAGTTGTTTTTTGTTTTTTTTTTAATGTCATATCGCTGGATCGTACAATTCACAATTCTCAGTCCGCTGTAGTCGTAGTACCCTCTCCCCGCTAGCAGTGAATAACACTGCTAAAGCTCTGCTACATCGCCTCTTTCTTTCTGTCTGTGTCTGATCTAAACACGACTTAAACTAGTCTCAAACACTGCTGTAAGGTGGTTAAGTTGTAACCGATTTCCTGGCAACTTTGACGATACGATTAAATCTCTCATGTTATTATTTCCCTGTTTACTTGCCAGCTAAAACTGTTCAAGTGCTGGAAGTGGTGGGTTGACGCCACAGAAAATCAACAAAACTCGCTGAAGTACAGTTTCAGAGAAGTTATAATATTACGCTTGTTACTGAGGTCGTTTACATTCATGTGTTCGTGTGAACCAGTTAATACATATGAGATACAAACAGAGGCGATTAGCGAGGTAACAGGTTTAACAGTCCTACGACAGTGGGTCACTTGTTACCAAGGAGAATCACCATGGTAACTTATGTTAAACCCGTCATGGACATACCTGGAAAAACTGGCAAGAGAAAGAACAAAGAACAGGGGTTTACAATGGAGTGATGAATAATAACGAGAAGTAGAAGTAGATTAGTCGAATCGGGTTTTTTTGTTAGAAGCAGAGCCTCTAAACAAACACTTCATCACACTTTAGTTGCATTTCCGGAGGGAACTTCCTGGAATGATGTTCTTGATTTAGAAAAATTATCCTGAACAGTTCAATAGTTCCATTAATATAAATGAAGATTTCAGTCCGATTGACCTCATCAGACATGAACACAGAAACGGTCAGAAACATATTAATAATTCATAAAGTTATCCTTAGACTGAGGGGTGGCAATAGTTTTGAATCAAGCCAATCCCACGGGAAAACGGGAATGATTTTTATTTGTTCTATTTTTCTTGGTTATCTCTCTTAATATATTCATATTCATTTTGTCAGCAGAAGGTCCTGCCAACAAAAGTACCCCTGCTGCTGCCAGCTCAGGTGCATCAGATTCAAGCTCTACCTTCAAAGCTAGAGAGACATCCTGCCTTTCCAGAGGTAAGACTTGTGTGTACCAATAGGCTCTCCTCCACAGTGAAATCAAGTCATGAAGTTCCTCTGTGAATCTTAGAGGTATTGTACAGAATGCTTGTGCAGTTGTCCCTTTCAACATGGACACCAGGAGCCACTATTAGTCACTCCAGTGTGATGTGCCAATTCAGTCATTTTATTGTAAAAGCATGATACTGTTGACTTTGAGAGAGAGCTTGTGTTTGTCACTATCTGTGATGTTGTTAAGCCCAGTGCCTCAACAAATCATAAACATTTTTATGGTGTTTACTTCAATTAGAATTTACTCTGTCCATCCATTTAATATGTATGTATCAGTGAAAAATGTAACCCCTAAAGATTTAGAAATATGACAAAGATGTCTCACCTTTCCATAGGCCCTTTTCATAGAGGACAGTTTGACATGTCACAGGAGTAATATTCCATTTAGCTGCTTGATTGAATAAATGAATAGATTCAGGGTGCTGGTATTATGTCACTCCAACACTGTCTTGGTTTACTGGGTTACTGGGAACACCTGTACTTTTCCTGCTATGACAAGTCAAAATGACATCTGAAAAATGTCTGTTGATGTTCTTCATGTTTGTTAAAATAACATTATGCCACTCATTGTCATTAATGTGAATGTTTTGAATGCATGTTTTCCCAAATCAGAGAAGGACAGTAGTTGCTATCTTCAAAGTAATGCTTTCAGCAGCTGCCAATGTGGCATACAGACTTGTCACCCACAACAATGTGTCACAGAGGTGGCAGGTGCCAGCTGCAGTCAGTATCCAGTTGCTATGCCAGGACTATGCCTGTGTCTTCGTATCATGGTTACTATCACTGGCTTACCAATGTCAGCACCAGCATTAGCATTGCCAAAACTTTGTCTGTTTTTGCAGTGCCATGGCTTTACTCATCATGAGGAAAATGGGATTAATATTGTTTATAATAATAGTAATTGTTATTTCTCTTAATATATTCATCCTCTCAGCCCTTAGTTCAAACCTGTTGTCTTCTTTTCTATTCTCTGCGGCAGGTAACGCCAAAAAACATAGCCCAGGTGCTGCTCGACCAGGCACATCAGCTTCAGGTTCCAATCGCAAAGCTAGAGAAACATACTGCCTTTCCAGAGGTAGGACTTTCATTTAACAATAGTTTATCCTCTAAGTAAACTTTTCAAAACTTGTAAAATTAATCTCTGTTGAGCTCAACAAAATGATATTAAATTGTTAAAACAAAACACTAATAAGGGTCTTTCCCAGAATGATTGTGAAGTTGCTTCACCTGTGTGACTGCACTGTGATGTACTAAGTTAGTCATATCATTGTACAAACATGATACTATTGACTTGTTTACTAAATGAAATTTCTCCAGATTTGCAGGTTGTCTTCACCTCGCACACCGACTTTTTGAAGTTTGCAGCCACTGACAACTGTCCCTACTGCTTTAAAAGAACTGATGCCACTGAGACACATTTGATGAAAAGACATTATCTCTTTGCTGTTCGTTTTACTGATGGTGGAACTGGTAAGTTTTATTTGCATCACATTCAAAACATAAACCTGAGCCATTAACCAGAACCAGGGATTAAAACTCTGTACCAGAGAGGTTTGCTTTCACTTTTGACTTGTTTAGTTTTGCTTAGATTTTTCTTGGCTTATCAAACCAGCAACAACTTAGTCAAATTACCAAAAACGTGTACACATCCAGGGTTCTCATGGGTCATTGAAATCCCTATAACTCTTTGTAAAATCCTTGAAATATAAGAAATTGAGCACAGAAAGTCCCTGAAAAGTCCTTCAATTTTATTTGAAGGTGTGGGAACCCTGAACATCACAAATGCCAAAATATACCATAGGTTTTTCAATTGATGAATGCATTTTCTTTCCAGGTCATTGGTTCCTGTTGCTGATTTCAGATTGTTGTGATTAATTGCTGATGTTTAGATTATGTTTTATATGTGGTTTCATTTGCTTAAAAAAAACTTTTTACCTTCTTAGATGTCAGATGTCCTAGCCACATTATGCTGGAAACCTTTCAAAACCGAACCCTGATTTTGTAACATTTAAAGATAAAAGTCAATTTATTGTCTATTATTATAATCAATAAACTTAGTTGAATAGTTTTCAAGTATTCTTGCTGGTTTCCTTTGCATGAAAATGTGCTAAGACAATGTTCTTGTAAGATGTCCATCCATGAGTTGGTTTCTTGTAGTTAGTAGACTATAATTTCTCTCCTCAGAAAAGTTTGTGGTACCATGTATGTGCAAAGACAGAATCCAAGGAAGAAGTCACTGGCACTGCCCATATTGCAAAAAAATCATTCATCGGAAATGTAACTTTGAGGGGCACTTATCAAAACTACATGGTATGTACAACTTCTCCCAACCATCAACATTCGTGTTTTTTTTTTTTATTACTAATACCGTTTTTGTTTTTAAAAGCACATTTTCAGTGCAGCTCTTAGTAACTGTTGTGTCATAGCACCACCACTAATAATATTGGTATTATTGTAATTATTGACCTCTGTGTCCTTTAACTTTACAGGTTTTGCAATACTGCATCAAAGCCAAGATACAGGTTAGTTTACAATATTTATGATTAGAAAATCCACTTAAACCCCACAAGAATTTTTCTTCAGTGAAAATCTGGAAAAACAAAACCAACATGCTCTGTTGATAGGCACTAAAGGTGGTAACTGCCACAGACATGCATCTACGGAGACTGAATAAATGGTTTGAAGAATTAACTGCAGAAAGTATTTGGCAGTCTGTCAGTATAATAGAATACAGTGTTCTGTCCTCCCACCTAGAGATGGATCAGCCCTCTGTTGCTGTCTTTGAGGAGGAGGTCCCCCTGAGTCCTGAACCCTGGAGTCAGGAGCTTGGCAGTCTGCAACAGAAGCACCAACAGGCTTCACTGCTTGTTCATTTCAAAGTAGAACAGGAAGAGGAAATGGGGAGACAAGATCTTTCGGAAGAGCCTGGTAAACTCAAACTTAACCTTTACTGCAATTAATTAGTATAAGTAGTTAGTAAGTAAGTAAAAGATTGTGCCAACAACTGAATATTTTTTACTTTCACACTCAGTGAGTCATCCAGAGCAACTACAGATCAAAAGTGAGTTGATGCATAAAGATAACAATCAAGTGGGAGAACAAAGTCTGGAGGCTGATCATGCCCAAGAGTCTGCCCTCAATGTCATCTGTGTGGACAGTTTCATCCAAGATATTGGTGAAATCAACAATGTGCCAAGCAGCAAGGGATATCCTCTTTCTGATTCTTCAACTCGACCTCTGGAAACTCAAACTGATAGTGGGGTTGCTGAAATATTTCAGCCAGCTGGGGACTCTCAGCACACCACTGGAGGCAGTGCTGTTGCTGAGAATGGGACCGGCAGTATGACAGAGGAGTTGAACAGGACTCATACACCTTGTTCACGTTTGAAGGCTCTTGATGCAAAGAAGAAAAAGCATGTGAAAAGATTTTTACCCTGGAGCTTAAATATAAAGAAATCAACACAGTTATCTGCCAGTCACAATCCCACAGGTCCTCATTGTTGTAAAGCATGTGGAAAGATTTTCCATTACCTGTACACACTGAGGACGCATGCACAAACACACACGGTGGACAAAACCTGTATTTGTGGAATTTGTGGGAGACTTTTAGAGTCTAAAAAGAGTTTACTCCATCACCTACAAAGCCACACAAAGAGAAACAAATGTGGAATATGTGGAAAACAATTTTCAAATAATTCCCGTCTCAAACGGCACAGGAGATTTCACCGACCAAAGGGTCTAAATGTTATGTAATCAGCTTAAAAACCACAGATGGATAAAATCCTACAGATGCCATAAATGCATGGAAACCTGCTGTGGTTACTGTAATCTGAATCACTACAGTAAAACCTACCAAGTGGGAGATGCCTAGAGATGTCCAGTGTTGGGATTCAGTCAGTGTATTAATATTTATTGTTTTAAATCATTGCATTCATATCATAGTTTTTAGATTTCCAATAAAAAATCTGATTAATTCCCTGTGTATATTTAGTCATTTATTAATTACTATGTAAAATTTTTTTAATAAACCATCAAAAAGGGTTAGGTGGATAGAACAATAAATAGATTTTGCAGTTTATTGATGTAGGTGCAGTGCGGTAAATATTAGCCCCTGGACCTAATGAATGTTTATTTCTCTGCAACTGCAGCTAAATATTCAGTTTTGAGAGGCTGTTGCCTCAATACAAAGTTATCAGATGCTTGTGTCCCTACTCAGTGTTTCTGGATGGGTTTTTTTGTCATTGTTTTATAAAAGCTGAAAATACATCTGATCTGTCGCACTGGGATGTTCCTCCTTTTTCCCATATTATAGGATCAAGATTTACAGAAAACCGTATAAATACAAGAAAATGTAAAATAATTGTTAGAGATATATGATGCTGAAATGTGTGTCCAATCAGATACTTAAAAGTGAATCCTTTTTTTCCCAGTGCAAACCCTTAAAGGGCAATTTTGTTGTTTATTATGGGGAATAAAATTATAATGAAATGAATGTAAACTACGACGGAGTCATTTTAAGTCCATGTAAGCGCATTATAGGCCTACAGGTCAAATGTCAATGAAAGTGCTGTGAACTTAGAGGCTTATCATCACTGCTGTTGAATGAACTGTCCCCTCCAGCGCGTCAGGACGTGTGTGAGCCACCGGCAGCTTTAGCCGGGGATTATGCTGAGTGCTGTTCGTTTGACTGCTGTGTGCTTTTTGTCCCAACTTCACCGTTTTGTCATGTCTGTCCCCCGATGTGGTGAGTTCGTCCCTGGCAGGAAGGAAGGAAGAGGGGGAAGCAGCACCGTTTGACTCCGCTCCGGAGAATCTGCCCCCTTCCCACCCCCCTGGTTAATTTACAGTAACTCCCGGGCGAGTTACTGTCTCCTTTTGGCTTTACACCGGGAACATGGCTGTGTTGAAGATACAAGACCAGGTAACTACATTCATCTCTTTAGCTAGCTAACATTTAACGTTAACTTAACTCGCTGCTGTCACTTCTCATTACGGATTCATGCTAGTCTGCGCGTTCACATGTAACTAGTGATCGCTTAACTTTACCGACAGAAAACCGCCAAGTTTATTTTGTGACTTAAATCACCCTGGTAGCTGAGTGAAAAATAGAAAAAACATATAAAGCTCTTATGGGGAGATTTGTGTTGTTAGGAGTTTCTGTCGTTCTCTCTGTTAGTCAACTGACATCTGACATGTTAGCTAAACCTAGCTAGCGGTAACCTGTAAACAGAAAGACAGTTAACGTTAACAACCATGCTAGTGTCACGTCACCTGTTACCTACGTTAACTTAACACTGTTAAAACGTCCATTTTCATGTCAGACCAATGGTAACAGGCTGTTTGTCGGTTTTCTTGAGTCTTTTCTGACTTGAGGTGTTTGTCTGTTTCTGGTGGTGATGGACGGGCGAACACAGCTGGATAGCTCCGAGGGTAACAGGGTGGCTAACTCTCCTGCTCTGCTAATGTTAGACAAGTATGATGCCACACCATGGTAAGGTTGTTATTGTAAAGTTAGTGAACCGCAATGTCTTGAATTGGACTGCACATTTACGAATTTAGTGGCTGCAGGCCGATGATTTTCTACCTTGGCAGCCTATTTTGTCAGCTGTCTATTTCAGCCCCCTGCACAGTCTCTCCAGGGCAGCTGTGGACGGTCACCTGTTGCTGTAGATAAAAAAGACTGGACTAAAATAGCAGGTGGTGCTGGCCCCGGCGTCTCCAGCTCAGTTCATGAATCAAACACTATACAGAGGCTCAAATCATCTCTTGTGAACTCCGTGGGCAACTAAACACAGCCTGCCTGGGTTTCATCATTGTAGTTTTCGTCCCACCAGTTATTTTGTTAGATTGACCTCTTTTGGCCCACTTTAAGTGTAGCTTGTCACATTGAAATTAGTTTGTGTTGCATGACATTTAAAAGGAAGACAACAAAATCCTTTGATATTCGTAGTTAACATTAACATCCTTAGATAGTTAACCTGTGTATATATGTGCTTCAATCAACAGAAATGTGACATAAATTGAATTATTGATCATTGAAATTATCAGGTCTTGTTCTTCTGTGGCTGTTAATGAGACCAAACTTGCAATTTAAGACTATCATGGTCGTTTGACTTTATGTATTACATTTTATACATTAGTATCAGCAATTGAAGACAATAATAAGGAACAAATTAAGTTATTATGGCTGGTGAGTGTTGAGAAATCCTATTTTGCATTGTCTCAGAATTGGCCTAATTGTTCATAATAATATACTGTTTTGTAGCTGTGGGGTTTGGTAAAACTTGGGGTATAATTGTGTATCATTGTGCAGTGCTGTGTCCTGTCCTGGACTGACCAGTTGCCTGGGCAGTCGACAGAAATGCAACAAGCGGAAGAGTGTATGTGATTAGATCCCCCTTTCTATTCTCAGTTGTCCTTTGTAGTGTTTGCTGAGAGAAATGGACAAAGGGACAAAAATAGTTATACTGAGGGGGTCAGTTCTGGAGACATAAGTGTCACTTTTTGCAAAGGCCTCTATTTGCCCTCTAGAGGGCGGCCTGTTGCTTAGGTTGGTCGAGGTTATGGTCCTGCCTGTGGAGAGAAATGGAAAAGGCATTTAAGAAAACACAAACAATAAAAACAGAGGCATACAGGAGAGAGTGCTGTAGTTTTGTGTGTGTTTATTTGCCCAGGGCTCTATAGATGTTTCCATGATGCATACATCAGCAGCATGTTGTTAATGGATGGTATCCAAAGAGCCTCTAAGCACCATATAACATGTTTGTGTTTGTGCAAAAGTGTAATGTGTACAGTATACAAACAGAGAATACATACTGCACTTGGTGATTAGATATTTCTGAATTTCAAAATGTCTTTTCTGTTTTTCTCAATATGGAAAAATCCATAATGCAATTATTTTGCCCGCTATTGAGATTGCGATTTGTGAAGCAATGTCAGTTGGAGTGATAATTCTTCTTATGTCATTTTTACTGAGAACATGCAATTTTTGTCCAGCCTTGTACCAAACAAGCATTTCCTCTTATGTCTGGAGAATATTTATATATAGTTGTAGAATAGTTGTAGCCTGGGATGTCTCAGCTCCTGCAATGTTTTTGCAGCTTCTGTGATATGGATATTACATATTGCAATTTTGATTAATTGTACAACCCTACTAGAATGTAGTAAATACATAGTTTGGATAGGACTAACAATGATTGAAAACTAGCAAAAGAGTCAACATGGCATTGAATCTGCATTTTTGAATTTTATATCATGATGTACATTACTTATATCACTTTAGATCCATGTAATGTCAATGACTCATTCTCACTTTGCCAGACAGATCATTTAACGGATAGCACATTGTGGTGGTCAAAGTGTGCATACCATACATGTAGTGTCATGACAGCATTACTACATCACCATGCATCACCATGGTCCTTAAAAGCTTTAAAATCCCTGGATATCAGCATCTTCATTGCTGCTCACTGTGTGACTATGTGTACCAGCACACACACACACCCACACGTGCTGGCCTTTGTGTTTCTGCACTGGGATTACATTACACACAGTGCATCCTGCTGCAGGGTCAAAGCAGAGGTTAGTGCTAGCCTGCATACTTTCACTCACACATGTGCAGTCATGTTGGGTCTCTTTCATGAAGTGAAGCAGGTCCAACTGTGATTTTGTTTGTGGATGTTTGTGATAATATTGTGCCTGCGTCCTTGTGTTGTGCTGAGATCAGGTTCGCCTTCTGTGTTTTTCCTGGGTCTCATTACTATGTCAGAACCAGCTCAGCATTAATTGAGCTGGTATTTGATCTCTGCCCACCTTAAAACATGTTCAACATATTACATTAGATTTTTGTTTTTGTTGTCAGACGTCCGTTGTTATGCTCATCCTTGTTTGCTTCTCTAATGTATGTAAACTTTTCCAGTCTTTATGCTTTCTTAGCTTGGCTTTGCTCTTGAGTTGTGATTACATCTTTAAACCCACATAAATACACAGAAAGACTCAATCCTGTTTGGCAAAATTTTCTCTGTAAACATCTCTGGGCTACGCTGCTCAGTATACCCCCAGTGCTAAGCCAGTGGGACAGAGAAAACTTTGGTGGTTTGTTTGTATACTTTGCTTCCCAGACATCATTCTTTATTTGTGTCTTTGATGCAAATCTGTAATCTCGTGCAGTAGGAACAGAAAGATTGTAGCTGTGTTTCATATTAAGTTTATAAATGGTAAATCCATTAGACTCAGAATTTAGGCCTGCAGAAATGCTCCATCCCAATGAATCTGCCTCTCTCATTCGTCCTCCCTTGCTCCGTCCCTCCCTCTGAGTTAATGGGGTTGTGTGGCTTGGCAAGATTGCTCTTTTTAGGATCTGTGTTGAATATGAAGGAGACTGAAGCACACACACAGACATTCACGTACAGACTGGTCTTGTTAGCTACCCTCACATTCTCTGGCAAAGCCAGTTTGTTCCAGTTTCATAACGAGGAGATGAGGACTTTTGAAGCTATGCCACAGATACACTAAAGGGGAAACTAGAACGCACACACACTTATCTGGTATCCATTTTCTTTTATTCTCTCAGAAGGAATGGCCACTTCTGTTTTAGTACCTTTTAGTAACTTTATAAAGATGCAGACCACTAAAATCCTATTTGGCAAATTCTAAAAACAACACAACATTATAGTGCATGTGGTTTCATTTGTACTGTGCGATGTGGATTACAGGTTTTTTTTTTGTCGCAGGCTTGGTCATTTAATAGAATATAAGGAGATTTTCCTTGCTTTTCAATGACAGTTTCACGTCATTGATTTAATGTACAGTACCAAACAGCAGAGCTTTATTAAGTAGATTAACACTGAAAACCAGGATCAGAGTATTATGATATGGTTGTGCAGACATTCTGTCTGAATTTGTCAACATTCAACATGGCATTGGTTTGATGATTGTGTATTGTGACCAACTTTCTCTAACCAGCTGACACCCATTGCTGTCCTCTGCCCCCTCTTTGTCCTTTGCTCCATTCATCTTCAGTTTTCTTTTGTGTGTTGTAGTGCTCTAGGTACCTGCCTACAATTACACTCCCCCTTCTTTCTCTTTCTCTCTCCCTCCCCCTCCACTCTCTCTCCCTTTGAAAGAGCTGGCTTCAGCAGTCTGTCTGAAACGGCCGATGCATACTCACACATACACTGGGTGCCACGGGCTCTGTCCACACTAATCACAGGGTGTGTGTGTGTGTGTTTGCATCTGACGCTTGTGTATGTGTGTGTTCCTGGCTGCAGCACAGCAGTGAGGATATGTAGCTTCCTGTGTGCTGCTGCTAGGCAGCCCAAGCTCATTCTGCCGCATGCCGCTTACCGCCACCATTACGCAGAGGAATTCCCTGCTGTCTCCGCTACTGCTGCTCACAGAGAGTGTGGGTTAAAGAGAGGATAGAGGAAGAGAGGAGACATGCAGCAAAGCAACACTGACAGATAGAGGACAGAGCTGGATTTCTCATTGGATTTTACACGAAGATGTGCAATTTGTGTTTACGAGGAAGTCACTCTGTCTATGGGATTTATCGCTGACCCTTGTGCTCCTGAATTGTGCACATATGTAAGAAGGAACACTGTGTATTTGTGTGTGTGTGTGTGAGAGAGTGTGTGAGTGATTGTGTTGGTTTGTGTGAGTGTTTGTTCCCGATGCGGTCAGAGAGAGCTAGCCGTGTGTGTATCGTGGTGCTGGAGGAGGTGGAGGAGGATGAATCCTCTTCTTCACCCCCACCTCCTCGGCCCAAATCATCCCCCAGACCGCAGACTCGTCATGCCTCTCGAAAAGCTGCTGCTCAGGAGGACAAGGTGAGATGTTTGGTTCTCTATTGTTTCTTGAGGTCTGCTTCAGCATAGGTTTTTCCACGTTTAAGGTTCAAATACAGTTTCCTGTGTAAATGACAGCATTAACTGGGATTTTAAATAGGCCACTGCACTTCTCATACCTGTTTTAAAGTTTAACCCTATGCTGACTTACACGTTAATGTTCCATTGCATTGAAATACAATGTACTACTAACACATGTCCCCCACTACTAAATATAGCACCAATATACCTCTGCCATATGAGATGACTGTTAGTTTGTATAGATTATTAGCAAAGCCTAGGCCTTTGTTGTCTCCAATGTTGTGTTGATAAAGGGTAAGCCTACCGCTGACACATGGAAATAACTCTTCTCATTCCATGAAGGCTGCTCTTTGAAGTGCACACTGAGAAGAGGAAAAGCCAGAGAAGATGTGCTGGCTGTAATGACAGGGTTTGTCCTCTCAGTCCATGTCTACCTTCTCCGATCTTTGACATAGTGTCAGTGTTTATCAGTGCAATGGGAATGATAACAGATGCCGACATGCCTGTGAGCCCCACTTATTTTTAGTAGGGACGAAATGAGAGAGGGATGGGGAACAGAGAGAGGCTGAGAGTAACTAGCTGGTTCACATCATAGTGCTTATATAGTACTGAATGGCATAACTTCATTCTCACTTTACCTTGGCAGTCCTTGCTGGGGTAAAGGGTGAATATGTGAAAAAAGTTTGTCAGTGAGACAGACAGTATTTCAGTGGACTTCATATACTTGTTATACTTCAAAATAACAAAAAGTAGTTTAGGATCTCCCCTAAATCTGCATCATCATGCCAATGTATGTTTAGTTTGTTTATGATCATCATATTCCCTAGTTGAAATCCTTACACTAAACATATTGAAACAAAATAACAGCTATCTATAAATGTGTAAAATCACTGTTACTAAGTTAGTAAGTGACAACGAATGATTTATAATAATGGTCACAGTAACTAGCACGTCATGATAGTGCAGTTTGTATTGTAAACCCAAATATCAGCTGTGTAATAAATGTTTACATACTTTGCTGCAGCTGATGTGTTCTATAAGATGACATAAGAAAAATACTAAATGCAGGGCAAAGCTCTGTTGTAGATTAATCTGTTTCACCTTTTCACTTGAATTAGTTTCCCTTTTTTATTTTATTTATCCCAAATACAATTAATTAAGAAAGAGGAAAGTATATGAACGTAATCGAGAACTGTATTTTGAACCCAGTATTCAGAATTGAACCCTGAGCTTGAGACAGTGTAATTTCCTTGAACCTTTCATTTGAAGGGGCTCATGCTCTTCTGTTGCACAGCAATACCTCTTGAAGATTTATGGTGACTGTTGAGCAACACTGTTTACAAATCCCAAACAGTGTCAGGTAACACCATGCGCTCGTGCCAGTTGTTGTACATTAATGTACACAGATGTTTGTTGATGAAACTAAAGTGAGAAACAGAAAAGAGGTGTACCTGGGGTGTTTGACATGTTTTGTGCATTTGCAGCAAATGAAGCTCTTCTTCTAAAGAACATGCGCACCTTCTGTAACTTGTTTGAGTTGTCCTAATAAATAGTTGTGGAGAACAGGAAATGTTTTGGTATTTATAGATGACCTGCCATTTTTTTCACCTTCAACTTGTCTTTTACATTCATATCAAGCGGCCTTGCACCATGTAGCAACAGAACACAGCTTCATGCCTCCACAGACAGACAGAAACATTTACGTACCGGCATGTGCGTGCATGTGTGTGTTTATGTGCTATATGCTGCAGCTGCTACTGTAAAATATCCAGCCATTTGTGACCTATGGCTCCTAGCTTGGGATTATAGTGTCTGTGTGTCAGACTCTTTCATTTGTAAATCTCATAACGTGGTTTTCAACATAGCAAATGACTGCCTTGCAAATTATGATGTGGTTGTGTGATTAAGCTTTTACTGTCTTTTTTTTTCTTCTCTACAGCCGTCTCTATTAAAAGCGATCTTTAATGTGGACCCAGATGAAGTTCGCGCCCTCATATTCAAGAAAGAGGATGTCAACATTCAGGTAAGTCGTATTCTTCTTGTTTTTTATCCCCAACACACACACACAAACATATAAACAACACCAAGGAGAGCAGCAGTCAGCCAACAGGCTACAATTGATCCGCGTAGCTATCGATCAATTAACTCACTGAGAGTGCCTTCTGGCAGCTTCATACCTTCCCTTTTTTTTATATACTGTCAACCAGTATACTATATACTTTATATACTATAACAGTCTGTCCTCTCCAGTGGTTTAAGGAGACAACCTTCTTTCTTATATGTCCTCAGTTTACATCCTATTGTTTTGTATTATTTGTTTTCTCTCTGTGCTTCAGTCTTTCTGTGGGTCTATAGTGCTGGGGTCATCACACTCTAGTCTTCCTAGAGTCAGCAACAATGGCCCAGGCCCATTGCACTCACATGACATTTGTTTATAGCCCCACTCTGCTGATTGCTCTCTACTGCACCGGAAGAGAGAGAGAGAGGTGGGGTTCAGTTGCAGGGTGTATCGGCGTGATGGAGCAGAGTGAGGAGTACAACTGAGCGAATGATGGACATTCTTCCCCTTGTGATTCTAGTCTTGTGTTTCTTGTGGTTTGCAATAGTGTGAGGTCTATGGATTTTGATTGTGGCATATGATGTATGCTTTCAACCATTCATGATGTGTGTTTCAAGGTCCATCTTTATGTAAAAAAGAGAAACAATGCCCTGGTTTAAATAGTGTTTTCTTTGGTTTGGGATCTCCTGTCAGGACAATGAGAAGCGGACACCTCTGCATGCCGCAGCCTATCTGGGAGATGCTGAGATCGTTGAGTTGCTCATCCTCTCAGGTAGCTTCAATCTATCTATCTGTCTGTTCAGCCTTTCTTTCAGTTTCATTTCCACCAAATTTCCATCTACCTCTATCCTGTATCAGTCCTACTCGTTACCTCCTCTAAATTTGTTAAAATGTATTATTACTCAATGCTTTTAAACATTTTTGTTTACAATTCATTCTTCATTCTTTTATCATTTTGAGTGAAATTATCTTGAAACAATTTCATTTGTTTCCAAAGCAAATCAGTTTCAAGAAATAATTATTTTAGTTCGAAACTAAAGTAATGTTTTTTGAGTAATGAGTTTATACATCTCATTTCAAGAAGCTGTCAGCTGTGTCAGAAACAGCTTTTGAATCAAGAAACTAGAATGTAAACATTAGTTATCTATCTTTTGTTGTATTAGTTTATCCTCTTTCCATCCAACTCTTTTCTAAACTCTTCAAAGCCACTGCCCATTCTTCATTTCTCTCATCCTCGCATGTTTTTCCCTCAGTAGTTTCGGTCACTGGTGACATTTCTTGTGATTTATCAATCATCTGATACAGTCTGTGACGGCTTGGCTTTCTGTAAAGTCATATGAGCATGTCAGGAGGTGGAGTCTACTCAGTAGTAACACAAGAGTAGAGTGGAAGAGTGTGTGTGTGTGTATGTATGTGTTCAGTGTTTCTCAATAACTTGAAGAGCTAGCAACAGGTGCAGCTTTGGGACTATTTTAACCCCCAAGCTGTGCCAAAGAAGATCATAGGAGATTTATATCTTTCAGGCACTGTTGGCTCACAAGACCCCCTTTCCATAAGTCATGTAAAATCACTTTTAATTTTAAACTTTTATCCTGGTTTTAATCTTTGCACTTCCATTTAGGTATGTCAATCCCTCAGTATCTTTTTCAGTCACTAGTCATTTTCTATATATCTGCCGTTGTTTACTCAGACATTGTTATGTTGTGTGTTATGTTCCCTCTCTCTCTTACACTCACTCTCCGTCTCTCAACCAAGGAGCCAGAGTTAATGCCAAAGATAACAAGTGGTTGACTCCTCTTCACCGAGCTGTCGCCTCTTGTAGTGAGGTAACATTGCACAAACACACACACCAACACTTGATGAAATGAAATTTGTTGCTGTTCTGATAAATGCTATATATTTGAACAAATCAAACAATGTAAAAGTAAATCTTTTGGTGTTTCACTGGCCTAGACTTTGTCAGAGCACTAAGACTTATTAGACAATAGACCCTCTGTCTGCACACTCTGACCTAGACTTCCTCTCCATCCAGGATGTAGTGGCAGTGTTGCTGAAGCACAGTGCAGATGTTAACGCTCGGGACAAGAACTGGCAGACGCCACTCCATGTAGCAGCCAGCAACAAGGCCGTACGCTGTGCTGAGGCTCTGGTGCCACTGCTAAGCAATGTCAATGTGTCTGACCGGGCAGGACGAACTGCCCTGCATCACGCTGCTTTCAGTGGACATGTAGAGGTTGGTTTCTTTTCATTGTATATGTACACACAGAAACATACATCAGCACCTATTTACTTTGCTTTTGTATGTCAGATGGTGAAGTTGCTGCTGTCCAGAGGAGCCAACCTTAACGCATTTGACAAGAAGGACAGGAGAGCCATCCACTGGGCTGCCTACATGGGTGAGACTGCAATAATGGGCTCCTAATTGTCAGTTTAATAAACAGGCCAGGGGGATTCCCTTGGAACTGGGGTGAATTTGATTCATCTCTTCTGCTTCAGGGCACCTGGAGGTGGTGAAGTTATTGGTGGCCAGTGGAGCTGAGGTCGACTGTAAGGACAAGAAGGCCTACACCCCGCTCCATGCAGCTGCCTCCAGTGGCATGAGCAGCACAGTTCATTACCTGCTGGGCCTGGGCATCCATGTAAGTACACATACACCAGCAATGTTCTTGATAGTATATGGTGTGCCACGACCTTTGAACCTTGCTAAATCTTTGATGCTCTAATATTCTTTAGTCAATAAATTGGAAACCCTGCAACTTACACCATGTTCCTGAAAAGACATTCATAAAGATAAATTCTTTCTTTGCATAGGTGAATGAGGTCAATGCCTATGGCAACACCCCGCTCCATTTGGCCTGTTACAATGGACAGGATGTGGTGGTCAGTGAGCTCATCGAGGCAGGGGCTAATGTCAACCAGGTGCGTGCACATCTCTCTGTGCAGGACAGTACTTCGTTGTCACTGTTTGTGTTTAATTGTGTTAATTTTGTACCTTGCTTCAGGTAAATGAGAGGGGGTTTTCTCCACTCCATTTTGCCTCTTCATCACGCCAGGGGGCGCTGTGCCAGGAACTGCTGTTAGCCCACGGAGCTTACATCAACATGCGGGTGTGTCCAAATGCATGTTTCACACAAACACAGACATTGAGCTAAGAAATAGCTTTTGCTTCTTTATTGATACAGCAGATGCGAGTGTGGTACATATAGTATAGTATAGTATAGTATATACATCACCAGTTATGTGTGTTATCACACATTTTAACACAATGGGAAAAAAAAGCCTGTGTCCTCACCTCTTTTCAGTGTTTTTTTTGTGGGAAAGTTGAAATGACAGTGTTTTTAACAGTTTGGTAGCAGTGATGGAAACTGATATTTGGTCCCCACAGCCTCAAGATGTAAGGACATATGGAAGATGGAGGGGGATGGGGTGGCTCCCTGAGGCTGCAAGCTGCTCAGGGAATATGTGTGTGTGTTTGTGTGGTCCACAAAGAGTTTAAGATGGCTTCTGTTCATTCTAAGCTCACAATTGAGTGAACAACCGACTCTCTGCTGCAGCACTGATATATTGTACACACTTTATTCAGAAATCCCTAATCATCATCTTTGTCTGTTCATGTCTCTCCCTTTATCTGTCCAGAGTAAGGATGGTAAGTCTCCCCTCCATATGGCAGCTACCCATGGAAGGTTCTCCTGCTCTCAGGCCCTCATTCAGAATGGTGAGAGCCCCTACAGTGCGCTGCCTCCTACATGCCTGAATTCAAATTGGTTTGCATGTCTGTAAATTTAGTATGTCTTTAGACATACTGTATGTTAAATAATATGCAAAATTATCTGGATTTATTTTGATTTGCTGATTGTCTTATGTTGTTCTAATATAAATGTTTAATTCATGTTTGTCTAGGAGCTGAGATTGATTGTGAGGACAAGAGCAGAAACACTGCCCTTCACATTGCTGCCCGCTATGGCCATGAGCTCATCATCACAGCACTCATCAAACACGGAGCGAGCACCACCAAGTTAGTAACAACTCACATTCACCCATCTGTTGATCTTCCCACTGAATCAAATCTGAATCTGAATAAAAGAACAATTTGATGACTTAAGATGTATCAACATTCTTTCAACCTCTTTCTTTTCTTTCTGTCATCAAAAATGCACCTACACTCTCACACCTTATTCCTTGTGTCCTGTAATGACTTCTTCTTCTATGCCTTTCATCATTTCAGGAGAGGCATTCACGGGATGTTCCCCCTACACCTGGCAGCTCTTAGCGGCTTCTCAGATTGCTGCAGGAAGCTGCTGTCCTCAGGTACATTCATGCTGACATCGCTCTGCCATTGGGATCATCTACTTGACATCAAATTGATACTGATTGTATATTTGCACAGGGTTTGACATAGACACCCCTGATGACTTTGGAAGGACCTGTCTACATGCTGCTGCAGCTGGAGGGTGAGGCGCTGACCCTCAATATTGTTTCATTTCTGGTGTTCTTTTTATGTCTTATATGACACCATTCACAAACAGAGAGCTCATACTTTCGTTCTATCTGTGCACATCATTACAATACATTGGTGTTGAACAAAACACTGCAGTTAACGCCATCTTTCCAACCAGGAACCTGGAGTGTCTGAACCTCCTGTTGAACATAGGAGCAGACTTTAACAGAAAAGACAACTTTGGAAGGTGAGCCAAGCATGTAGTTTAATTCTAGGTCCGCTAGGACTGGAAATAACTAAGTGTTGAAGACAATGTTAAACCTTTAAGAGCATGATGTCATCACTGGCATAAATGATGTTGTGGCTCTGACCATCCCAGGACTCCATTACACTATGCATCAGCCAACTGTAACTACCAGTGTGTGTTTGCCTTGGTGGGCTCTGGGGCAAGCATTAATGAGCTGGACCAGAGAGGCTGTAGCCCCCTGCACTATGCTGCTGCTGCTGACACTGATGGAAAGTAAGTTCTTCTTTTTGTTTCATTTATGCAATTTATTGTTGAGCATCAAAGAGTCCCTCGGTGTCAGACAGACGATTCTCTCTCACCTTCTCTTTTGTCTTTTTCAGGTGTGTGGAGTACCTGTTGAGGAACGACGCTGATCCAGCATTGAGAGACAAACAGGGTTACAGCGCTGTGCATTATGCCTCAGCCTATGGGCGCACACTCTGCCTGGAATTGGTGTGTACAGCTACCACGCTGAGTGAAAATCTGCTGCATATCCTACACAGGGTCATGACAAATCATGCAAACGAAAATAGATCACTTTCATATGTTGAACTGGAGGGAAATCTCTGGAGAAGTACTTGCTTGCAAATCATCATAGTATCCCAACCAATCTTTTTCTCTTTCTTTTAGATGGCCAGTGAGACACCTCTTGATGTGGTAAGAAAGGAAATTCATTCACCCCCATTTACACAATGAGCCTTTACAGTGATTCTTTGTAAGTAGCTCCCTCTGTTGGGCAAATGGAGCTACTGCATAATCCTCCTTGTTATTAGTTAGATAACAATTGGCAGGTCAAGGTTGTATTAATCTCTACTTCTTACCTTAAACTCCTTGTGATCATAGCCTAATTTCTGATGAGCTGTAATGAGACAGTGAGTTGTTATATGTGCTAGACTGGATCTAAATAATCTGTGAACCAATCTCTATTTCAGTTAATGGAGACATCAGGAGCAGACATCCTGAGTGACTCAGAGAGTCAGGCTCCCGTCAGTCCTTTGCATTTGGCGGTCAGTTCAAGAATTTGTCAATGTCTCTGACACCAAAAGATTTCACTGCCTCCATCTTCAATGGTACAATTCCATTGCTTTTAAAATTGTGAATTTTGAAATCGATTGTGTTGCTGTGTGTCTCCTTCATTCATCCAGGCTTACCATGGACACTGTGGAGCATTAGAGGCCCTCTTGTCATCCCTGCTGGATGTTGATGTTCGCAGCCCAGAGGGACAGACACCCCTCAGCTTAGCCTGCTCCAAGGGTCATCATGAGTGTGTCTCCCTGCTGCTGCACCACGGCGCCTCACCAATGACCCATGACTACACACACAAAAAGACAGCCATACATGCTGCAGGTATACATACAGAAATCTCCTTTGGTCACAGTAGTGTTAAATGACATGAATGAGGTTTATGTTCTGTGCCGTTGCTTTAAGACAGTAAGCTATGGCCCAACATATGTGTGTGTCTCTGCCATAGCCATGAATGGCCACCCAGAGTGCCTGCGTCTGCTCATGAGCAACAACGATCAACACATAAATGTGGACGTACAAGACACCAACGGACAGTGAGTGTGTATGTGTGTGCATAGGCAAAATGTCTTAGGCTTGGTTTATTGTTGTTTTGTTTCAGTAGGCTACTTTAACTAGTTTCACCTGAATGCTAAATAAAAAAGTTGTTTTATGTCATATTTCCACACTGTGCACAGGACTCCTCTGATGCTGGCAGTGTTGAACGGACACACAGAATGTGTGTACTCTCTGCTCAGTCAAGGAGCCAGTGTAGAGAATCGGGACCGTTGGGGGCGGACTGCACTACACCGAGGGGTGAGACAATTACACACACCAACTAACATTACACATTTTTAAAAGAATTATATTTTATTATCATATACTTTACTTATTTAATTATTTCAAATTCACACAGGCAGTGACAGGCCAGGAGGAGTGTGTGGAGGCCCTTCTTCAGCGGGGGGCCAGTGTCTGTGTGAGGGACATCCGAGGTCGCTCTCCTCTTCACTTGGCATCGGCTTGCGGCCGTGTGGGTGCACTGGGTGCCCTGCTTCAGGCCACCAGCACCTCACACACTGATGCACACCTCACTGACAACCAGGGCTACACACCACTACACTGGGCCTGCTACAACGGTACAGGGAAACACTTGAGAGACCTGCCAACATCTGTGTCTGTGTTCTGCCACAGCAAAGTAGTACTAACATCTATTTCTCCCTTTTGACTTCTGCCATCTCTCTCTGTCTCTAGGATATGACGCGTGTGTGGAGGTGTTGTTAGACCAGGAAGCATTCAGGAAGATTAAGGGCAACTCATTCAGTCCTCTGCACTGTGCTGTGTAAGGCCATGTCTCTACCCATGATGTTTTCATGTCGATGGACATTGATCTAAGGGTATGTGACAGTGTACGTTGTGTGTTTCAGTATGAGTGATAACGAGGGAGTTGCTGAGATGTTAATTGACTCCTTGGGTTCAACTATTGTCAATACCACTGACCCTAAGGGCAGGTAAGAGTTGCAAATTACATCATGTTTCTCGAAACAGGATGAGCTGTAAGCATAATGTCATTGTATTTGTGTTAATACAGGACCCCCCTTCATGCTGCAGCTTATTCTGACCATGTGGAGTGTGTTTCCCTTCTTCTGAGCCATGGAGCTCAGGCAAACATAGTTGACACAAACGCATGCAGGACCCCACTGATGATGGCAGCTTTAAATGGACAGACCAATGCTGTGGGTCAGTATACAAACTAATACACAGGTATACTGTTGGCCTTTGATTTCCAAACTTCTGACATATAACTAACATCGGACCATCTCCATTCATATGTTACAGAGGTGTTGGTGAGTAGTGCGAAGGCAAACTTGGCACTACAGGATAGAAACAGGGACACAGCATTACATTTGGCTTGCAGCAAGGTAACAACCATTCTTAGATATTTTTTCAGTCAATGGGTAATTGCACGTCAAAATAATAGTGATTTTCCTGTGTTATTGTTAATCTCATAAAATTATATATATGTTGGAATAAAAAAACAGGTACAATGGGATCACATATGAGAATTGTACAACAGAAGTAATAAATTAGGGACTTCTGACATATGAACAAGTTTTTCTGTCTTATCCATGTACAGATCTGTAAGTAGTTACAATTTTGTACTGTTTCTCTCAGGGTCATGAGACGAGTGCCTTGTTGATTCTGGAGAAGATCAGCGACAGGAACCTCATCAATTGCACGAATGCTGCTCTACAGACGTACGTAATCCTCTAAGGGTGCAGGCAGATGCTCAGCGGGCCAGTGGTATAACCTGCTAAATTCACACTGGATCGGTTTTAACAGTGTATCTCTACTCTCTCTACCCTTCTGCAGGCCCTTGCATGTAGCAGCCAGGAATGGCTTGACAGTGGTGGTCCAGGAGCTGCTGGGTAAAGGAGCCAGTGTGTTAGCAGTAGATGAGAATGGTCAGCTTTCACATCACTGTAAACATTTAGCACTCATACTCACTTTTCATGCATTTAGTTTAAGAGTGAAATTAAAACTTTTTTTTCTTTCTTTCTAGGTTATACTCCAGCTTTGGCCTGTGCTCCCAACCGTGATGTCGCCGACTGCCTGGCCCTCATCCTCAACTCCATGATGCCCACCTCCCCCATGGTCACCATAGCAGCTTTACCTGCACTTTCTCTCACTCAGACAGTTATCAACCACCACCCCGCCTCCAACCACATCTCCAAAGGTGTGGCCTTTGATACCCCACCCCCTCTTAGGCCTGACCATGCCTCTTACTGCAGGCTGGAGCGCCCGCTGTCCTCTGCAGATGATGAACTGAATGACTCAGATTCCGAGACATACTGAGAACTATTGGACAGAGCCCAACCATTCAAGTAGGCTATTCAGCCACTCAGGAGCCTTAATAGTTCACTGACAAGGGTCAAAAACAGAGGGAAGAGGAAGAAAATAGAGCCAGATTATTTCATAGGTAAGCCTGTTCAAATGTAATAATAATTGTATTAGACCACATGTTGGTTTCCTTTAGGTGCATACCCATGGTGGAAAATAACATACTAAAATATAGAATAAGGTGGATACACACTACATTTCTCTCAGACAATATCACTGTATGGTCAGTAACATGGCCTTTTTAAATTTAAAGCAATTTATTTTTCTCTTTAAATGCAGCTCCTTCTCTTTGCTGATTCTTCCTGGAGTGGTTTTATGCCTTTTCACAGTTTTTCCTTCAACTATTACTAGAGGAGCATCTACTGAAGAAAAGCTCAAAGGACAGCTTTGTTTTTGCCATGATTGTCCCAGAAAAAGAATAGAGGACAATCTTATGGGACCATTAATAAGCTGTTTTCCCTAGTTTTTCTCCAAACCGTCGTGGCAGACACTGACGGCTCTCTCTCATGTACATGAGTAACGCTGCGTCATTGATTTTGAACCACTTTTTGATTCCTTGGAGAGGAAGTCATAATTGAATCCTATGAATTTATTCAGAGTGGAGGCTGAATCCTTGGGAGTCGATTCTGACAGCAGGTGGATGTAAGACCAATTTACTGTACGATTGGTTCAGGAGTCAGCTGATTGGCGGTGCGAAGGAGCATCCTGAGAAACTTTTAACTTGCAATGCTGTAAACTACTTAATGTCTGTGTACTGTACTGGAGACAGGAGAAAGTGGCTGACACTGTGCATATGTGTGTAAGAGATATTGTGTTTGTGTGCGACAGAGAAAAAGAGAAATTAATAAATATTGCCTTTTTAGGAACAAGCAACTTTCTGGCAGAGGATGAACACTACTTGGTGCAATGTTTGTAAAGATAAAGTAACGAATGAATAAAGATATTTGTTTTTGATTTATTGCAGTTTTTTTATGACAGAGCACAAGTGTTTTACATCCGAGGTCTTGGTCAGAGCTTTTTGTTTTTTTAAGATCATTTAACTGTCTTAACGGTTGCTCAATTATTTAAATAGTAGGTCATTAATTTTCTGCACAGCCAACTAATCAATTAATCACTAATACTTGGAGCTCAAGTTCATACATTGTCCAGGTGGTACATTCGTCCGAACAGAGAGGCAACGAGAAGGCCGTCCGTCATGTTTGAATGTTTCATGGTCACTCTTCCATCAACAGTCTTGTCCAGATGCTCTGGCTGCTCCAGGATGAAGTGGCTAGCCAAAATTGATGGGTACACATATTTAGTCACAAACTTCCCCTCCAACAGGAAGTCAATTTTAGTGTCAGCCTCTTTCACTTCCCGTCCACAAGAATATTCCTCCAGTTCTGCACAGCGGACTAATGCACACACCTGTAGACAGAGATGGGATAAATATGTGTTTTCATTATAAGTTTTGAATTTCAAAAAGTTTCTTTTCATTCATACCTGCATGGCGTAGCGTTTGTATCCGTTGTGAGTTCCAGCAAATGCTCCCAGTGCATAGAGCTCTTCACTGCGGTCCTGAGGTAATATTCTGTACTCTAGGTAACAGCAGAAAGTGCCATCACACACCTTAAGTTTGCCCTCTGTCTCATTCAGGATGGCAAATGTGAATGGATCATTCATCATCTTTGACACAAAGGTGTCAGAGGAGGGAGAGATTGCTGAATCATTGTCAGGTTGAGAGGTTGTGGATGATGTGGACTCAGTCCTAATTACTTCCTCTCCTGTGGCCCCGCTCTTCCCCACCCAGTCTAAGACTGGGACTCTAGCCACCAGCAGCTTGCCCTCCTCTGGATCTCCTTTCTGAGCATGGTGGTAGGTGGCAGAAAAAGGGGTGTAGATACCACTTCCTGTCATTCTCCATTGGTCATGGCGAGTATTGGCCGCTAGTAGGGTGACATTTGCACCTAGGCTTATCGACCGCTGGACAAGGATTGAGTCCATCAGGGGGAGCTTGTTCATCCAGGCTGTTGGGAAGATCAGCTGACGCACACCCTGAAAGAAGCACAAAAAAAGAGAGAGCATAAGAAAAGATGAAAACCAAATCACAGCAAAGTGTAGCTGAACACACGTTTCTGTTGTTGTGTGCAAATGTTTACAACCTTCTCCACCAGGTTGATTAGGGGCTTGTGGAACAGGATGTCATAACAGGTGATGAGGCCAAACTTCCCAGCAAAGGGTGTATCAAATGTTATGATCTCAGGTTGTGGTGGTGTGTCAATGGCCTCCTCAAAGTACAAGTTTTGTTTATGGTAGCGTGCCACCAGCTGACCATCAGACCTGGATGAAAGAAGATGCTGTTAACACTTCACAAAGACTAGGAAACTGTATATTTCTGCACTTGCTGGACTTCAGCATAACTGTTTCCATTTCAATGTTACACAGCACCTGAAAACCACATCGGTGTTGAACTGCCAGTGTGCATCAGAGGGACACGTGGAGGAGGGGCTCGACTTCAGGGGGCAAGGCTGCAGGTCACCCATGTTGGCCACCAGATAGAGGTTGTGGCGACGTGCCATACAGCTCAAACTCCGGAGAACCTATGAGACAAACACATTCAGGTAAAGAGGGAAATCTCTGGTCACAACAGTGCATCAGGCCAGGCTTCCTGTGCAATAACAACATAAAATGTAAATGTATGACTGTGCACCTCAGTGTTGTTGTATCTTTCTGGCTCTGTGCAGGGATTCCAGCTCTCCTGCTGGGGGTCTGGGATAGTTTCTAGGTAGCCAGAGATGGATGATCGGCTGAAGTTGAAACCTTGCAGACCATCCTCTGGAAACACCAGGATGTGGGCCCCCTGACCAGGAGAAAATAAGGGCAGGGCATCACAATAACACAGGTAACTGATTTTCAAGAATAATAACAGGAGCTGTAAAATTTAGTTAATACTTATGACCTCGGTTTAGGGAATTATTTATAGTCTACAATTTATAGCAAATGGCAGCTATGGGATTTCTCTTTATGGGTCCAAGGACCAGTGCAGGTTGAGTTAAAAATAAACAAAATAAGTTTAACTGCGCAGAAAATATGGACAGGACACGATGAAGATGTGTTTCAGTTGTTTTTGTTTCTTATGATGTAAAAGCTCTGTTATCTGTCCATACCTGTTGGGCCGCCCGGGCAGCCTGCTCCTCATAGATGTCCAGGTTCTCCTGCACATGCAGCAGGGCGGCGGGGCGAGACAGCGGCACGTGCGGCTCCGGGTTCAGGACCAAGCGGTGCTCGTAAACAGCAGCGACGTACGAGGCGTCCGCCACCGGCTCAGTCTGACCGGCGGCCAGTAGCACAGAAAAACCGAGAAAAACGGCAGCTAACAAACACATTGTTTTTTTTTTTTTCCTCCCTCCAACGGAGCCTGCAGAGAGAGACTGGGAGTCCGGGCGAACCGTCTGAAGTCCGTGGAGATAAGAAGCTTCCGTTGCGAAACAGTGTTTAATGTATAAGTGTGGTGGAAACAAGTGGTGCATAACTTCGTGTGATGCATCTGACTACGCTGCAAAGAGCCCCTTCACAGTACTATTGTGGCAATCTGGCATTAAATGTCAACAAAAACCTTTATTTTGAAAAAACTCCACAGGAAATTTCAGGCTCACAACTCGGAAGCGCTTTGAAAGTTTGACCCTTTTCTCACAACTGGCACGAGCAGGACCTGCAGTCAACACCGACAGTTAATGCGTCTGTTCATGGGGACGAATTGTTTGAACATTTGAGGACAATTACTAAAAAGCGGAGGGGACGTTTTATCTTGTTTGTCTGCCCGCCATTTTTAACCAGGGGGTGGTGGCGTTAGCATTAGCATTAGCACCAGCACCCACCCTGCAGTACAATGTCAGCAGCACCACAGGCACCAACAGGTGGACCACATGCCCCCGCGGCTAAACCCATCCAGACGTCGCAGGGCTGCTGGAGTTGTCGGGTCATCTCCGGTTGTGGTTTGATCTTCTCTGGGATTTTTGTTGGCATGGGAGCCCGGGAAACAATGAAACGATGCGCAGGCGTCTCCTTTGGCACAGTGGGTCAGATTACTTTCGCTGCAAGTGAGTAACGCAACAAACTCTGGACTATGAAGGCCGAGCAATACTTTGTTGTCTTTTCAAAGAAGTAATACGCCTGTGTTCATCTCTTAGGTTTGGCTGCCTGGGGAGTCATTATCATGGCCCACCCGCTAGGAAAATCGCCTAAGAAAATATGAGGACTGTTCAGAAACACATATTTTTGTTTAAATGGCGCAGACGTGGACTGAGGAGACTAATGTGACAACAATGACACCGTCCCAAAGTGGCTGTTCCAGAAAAACCTGCAGGATTATGTGTTAGTCTCACGTTCAAGCATGATTTTTGTTGACATTGTGTGGATGAAACAAGCGCCAACGGTGTGGAAAGTGACTGAATGCTTAAATTAAAAATGGAAAGAGGTCATGTATTTGACTAGAAATATTTTAATCTCTTTGTCGTCATTGAAATGTGCATCTAAAAACTGAAGAGTAATAATAGATCCTTTCCAGGACCAGCAGTTAGATTATATTGACAGTAGCCCAGTTCATTCAAGTTATGAAAAAGTCTGCATTAACATTATCATGGAGAATAACTAAGCGCATCCAGCAATCATTGATCAACCTGTGCTTTTCCTACTCCCATCCATCCATCCATCCATTGTCATTGTCTGCTCATCTCTGCAGGTTGGGGGGGGTAGACAGGCCCATGCAGCAGATGGTTCCGCTGTGACCATTATGAATTATTGCTGTATCTTTATACTGAAATGTGCACATCCCTTCATTCACAAATTCTTCCTTCCCTTGTGGTTTCTTGAACAACATGAACTAAAATGATTTTTAATGACAAAACAATTTCAGTCACAAATTTGTACCTAAGTTGTATTTTACTGATCCATGCCAGTTGTTACTTTGCACTTTCAGTCTGCTGATGACAATGACATGAAATATTAGAGAACTTATTTTAAGGAAATAAAGCAAAGTGGAGCTCTACATCATTAAATGAAGAGAATGTACTCTTAAATGAGTCAACCTTATTCATAAGAAGACAAAGTTTCTTCTGGGTTACAAGCTTAAGAAATACTTATTCCATCTCATGAAACATCTTTTGTAGCAGGTCTGCAGTGTCTCAGAAATGTTGGCATATGAAATAACTGCTTAATTAAAGAGACCATTTTCTGTAGAAGCTTCCACACATTAGCTGTTTTTTATCAATATTGTTTACTGGCTCTGCAAAAAAAGATCTATCATTTGTACGAAATTAAATTATTTCTTCTACATGACAAACTGAAATAAGCTTTTGCTTTTTAAATTTGTGATTTTGTGGTTCTAAACAAATGTATTTTAGATGTCTAATGATCAATATTCATTCAGTTAAGTATTCATTGTGGCATCAGGCAAAGACAAAAGGTACCAGCTGAAAATCTGCAGGCAGATACACTCGAGGATGTATCTGTACTGTTGATACATAAAAAAAATAATAATGTAGCATGAAGCACAGCAATGATCTTTCTATAACGTATGTGGTATAATATGTGGGCACCAGGCACCACCTTCTATGTTTTCAAACTTCAGTCATAGTAGTGAATTTTCTGAATAAACACAGTAGCTACACACCTGATCCACAGGAACTGCAAATACACTGAAGGCACCATACACACTGGGTCAATTAGTCTGAGTTACCTTTTATTAGTGTTATACTGATCTGAGCACAATTGCTCATAAGGAAGAGTTTGATAAGCATGATGCAAAAAAAACACCCTAAAGTCATTTTCAGTCGCGTAAAATGATCATGACATTCTGATTGATTTTTTTTTTTTTAGGTTAAAGAAAAATATGAAAATAGAGTTGACAGTACATTTAGGCACACTATTAACACATACTGTACACAGATATGCACAATTTTCATTATCATAGATTCATATATACTGGGGTTAAAAAAAAAAACAAAAAAAAAAAACAACAAGCCTTCCTGTATGGAGAGGTGTGCAGAAAGTTAAAGGTGACATCTCCTCCACCATGGGGACAAAATATCTCCCTCCCAGAAAGAGAGGCTCAAGTTCATATCCTCCTGCTCAGCCAATCAGAGTCCACCACGGCTGCTCAGTGTAAGCGAATCACAGCAGACGAAGGAGTTCCATCCAATGACTGCAGCAGAATGGGGCTCCATCAGGCCAATGGGAGAGGCCCTCCCACAGGTGCTACTAAGTGCTCATTAGCAGTGATTCCATTGGTCACAGGACGCAGCTCCCCTGTGAGCATATTGGACAGGAAGAGGAGGTTGGGGGCAGCCCCCCCCCCCTTCCTGCCCATTTGTCAGTTCATAACAACAACGATCTGATCACAGGCAACACAAAAAAGAAGCTTGAATGCATAAAATGCCACTTATGAGTTAAAAAGAAGCAGTTGTTTGAGGCCGCCTCTGAGCTAGCTATAGCCCAATGAGCTAATTATCGGGCTGTGACACACAACCACCAAACACCACCCAGTCAATACCCAGAATGCAGATTCTGCATGAGTGGATGAGGGATAAGTGGAAAATACCCCCCACACATCCAAAACAAAACAAAAAACTCAGACTTATAAAACAAGTCTGTAAAATAAACATTGTACTTTTACAACAACGGAATGTTAAGTTGTTGGGATAAGAAGACATTTCTGGGGACACTTCTTTCATGTTTTCTACTATTAAAACAATATGAATAACTTTTTCAGTATACAATGATTCAAAATGCACATGCATTAAAGAAAAAAAATATTGCACAAAATTAAAGACATTTTTTCTGAATAAAAGTGATATAGGGATATATCTCCATATCTTTATCTGATTTCCTCCTAACGTTCAGTCGTGTGAAGGAGAGCTACCTCTAGCGTGTGTCTCTTGGTCAGTATATACTGTATGTAGTTTAAGGCTGGTTCACTAGCTCACACTGGCACAGTTTCTGACTGAAGACGGTTGCTTCGTTGTGCTACACACACGCACACACACTCACAAAATTCTACACAAGCCGAATACAGACTAGACCAGAGAGTACATTCTTTGATACTGGGCTTGGACAGCCAGAGCTGAGCTTTCCACGACTGCAACACACTTCAGTGTTTCCTCACAGCCTCACCTTTTAGGTTACTAAAGGTCAACATTGTGTTCTCTTTCTTCACATGATTATCATAATGAAGCACAGTAATGTTCAGAGTAATCCCAACATCAAACCAGTACACGCACGCACACACACACACGCACACGTATGAACAGCATGAGCTTTGGTCATCACAGGTTATGACAGTAGCATTAAAGGGGATGTGGCCTATTCTTTGAGGATCATGGGCGGCACAGACGATTTAACACTTTGGAAAGCAAAAAAATATACATGTACATTATTGTGATTCAACAGAAGCATTGAGGGAAAAAATGCTGACAAGGAAAATAAAAATCATCCTTTCGACCCACATGCAGTCACATTTTAAAAACAGCGCCTCTTTAACCCAGTGCTATTGACATATTTGGTTGCTATGAAAAATATTGTTGCATGTTTACAAGTGTGCAGCTTTTGCAGATCAAATGTCTACAGCATGAGGGTAATTCTGACTACAGCTAAGGGGCCAGTTCAAAGATGGCAGACTGAGCTGGCCAAAGGACAGAAGCGGGACGGTAAGGCAAGGTGTGGGTCTATGCTATCTACTCCTGCAGTTTAAAAACAATACAGTATCTGCTGTCTGCTCTCTGGACCACATGAAAGCAGCACTGACTGGCCCAGGAGAAGGCTAAACACTACTAAAAAGTCCAAAAAGGAGGAGGGGAAATGTAGAAAGTAAAAGAAAAGACTGACATGTTCAGCCTTGGTGCAAATTACTTGCGCACCTGTGTGTCAGAGTGAAAGGTGGGCTGAGTGTGTGTTGTTTATCCTTCAGTTCTGCTTTGACAGAAATTATCAGCTGGATAATTGGAGTGTTTTCATCAAAAAGAGTGTGAGGGAGGTGGAAGAAATGGCAGAAATCACACACACACACACACACACACACACACACACACACACACACACACACACACACACACACACACACACACACCATCATGTTCACGTCAAGCCCCCCGCTCTCACTCTTAGCTCTCAAGTCTGTGTGTGTCTAGTCGGTCCTGTTGCTTCTGTCCTTTCCTGTCACCTCTTAAGAGAGGAGGATTTGAGTTTCTGACTGTATCTGTGGATGCGTGGCGAGCGGGAGTGCAGCTTGACAAAGAGCTCAGGGAATTTGTACTGGGGGAACATTGTCTCAAGGAAGCCTTCCAGGAAAACGTAGACCAGCCGACGATTCATGGGCTGGTACTGAAACATGTCAAAGACACGTAGGATGCCCTTTCTCGTAGTGTCCGCTCCAATTATGTGCTTCAGCTCATCTGGGTAAGGAAAAGAAATACAGTGGATTTGTCAGCAATGAAAAACAAGAACCTCATCAAAGCCACCAGTAAAACACTTATGCCATGCCCATAGATCTCTTATCTGTTCGACAGTCCAAGATGCCTTTAATAAAAAAAAAAGCTTAGGAGAGCAGCTGTGCATTGCACTTTATCGGAGCAGTGAAAATGTGTATTCATGAAATCAACAAATCAGACTTTCCTTTTGTAGAAGTGCAAAGATTAGTGTCAATGAACTTCTGATACTTTAAGTAAATTCCCCATTGTGTTTTTCTCACCTTACTCTGGTACAAATGGACACATTACTGCCCCATGAGGCAGCAGTCATAGTGGGTTTTTTTCCTCCTAATGGCCTCTAGGGGCAGCAGTAAGCAAATTCAAAAGCTTACTTGAACAAACCACACAGAAACCAAACTTTAGTGCGAGTGTTTTTAACACGTTTGTTATGGTGGAAGACAGAAGGCCTTAATAATGGGGAGTAAGAGGCTGTACAAAACAGGTGATAACAGGGTGATGGGCGTGTGCATGTGTTCACCTGGCATGATACCCAGCAGGCTGGTCTTAGCAGCTACTCGTGTCCTCATGCGGATGCTCTTGTCCCGACGGGGAGGCGTCTCAGCCAGTATACCGTTGGGCCAGTAGGAATCCCTATATGGGAGCAGAACCACATGGTTACTCCCATCTCCTCTGACCAATTAGATTTATTTGAAAGAAAAGTGAAAGGGTTACCTGAACTTCTTGACATAGTCTGCCACCTGCTCTGGTGAGGTCAAATAGTCCACATGATCCACAATTTTCCTACAGAAAGAAAGGGAAGATTATTCAGGTTGTGCTCTGAGTCAAATTAATTCGATTCAGATTTTCTGATGCTTGGCATTAGTGATTGTTTTTTTTTCACAACCTATTAGTATTAGTGTTAGAATATTAGTACTAGTTATTAGTTTAGTTAGTTTAGTTATTATTATAGTCCTCCCGATAACCTTATTTTGTGTTTAAATCTACCAAATTAGGAGTCTGTTAGCATGTTTGAGATGATTATGATATAATGAACAGAATATATCTTTTCTGGGAGAAGAAACACAACACGTAGTCTCTACATCTCTGACCTGTTGATGGTGTCTCCATATGTGGCTCTGATGAGTTGCTGCAGCAGGTTCTTAATGTTCCTGCGCAGCCACTGGTTTTTCTCCTTAAGGTCAAATACTTCATCCATCAGCAGCAGCATTACCCTCAGTGGGATGTTATCATCCACCTGGACACACATGTTCATTTTCATGTTCACCATTATTATGCTTTTGGTAAAGCATAATAAAAGAAATAAACACAGAGTAACCAAACCAACTGACTGACTCACATTGTCATCAAGCTGGGCGGAGACTCGACAGTGTTCAGGGTCGATCTCAGACTTGGGGAGAAGTGGAGGCACCTAGGAGAGCAGAGGGAAAAAAATGGTCAGAGGTTGGATGAACAAGGACTGCATTTATTCAGATGCAAAATACATACACTATTTGACAGTCTTACCTTCAATATGGACTGTTTAATGTCCTGGCCAAGTCTCTCTGACATGCGGCCCATGTTGTCAGACACCTTGGTCATCCCTTCAGCCAGACTGTCTGGCAGGGCTTTCACTGCATTGGACACGTTCCTCATGGAGCTCCTCAAAGGATTTACAAATGTGTCTATCTGATGGAGGAAAAGCAGAACATTTATTTTACAAAACCTCTAATCCTCTATAATGCTCTGTTCTGAGTCACAACCACTTAACCTTTAACTAAGTAACTAACTGCTAATTAAAGATTAAAGCTCAGATCTTTTAACATGTTCTGCAAACTACAGCAAAATGGTGGAGAGATTTGTTATTGAAAATAAAAGTAACAAGTCATATTATTTGCATTTTACTTAATTTGAAAGTAAAATGTCAATATTTCTCAGAAGAATCGAGGGGAAAGTATCTCCAACTTTCTTGTAGTTATTATACCCATAAGCAAAGATGCAATGACCATGAAAAACATTTTAGCTTTAATTCATTTGACTGAATATCAATACTCATGCCTGTGGAGCAACACTGCTTAGGATAAGAACAAAACTCAGCCCAAGAAGGCACACAGCTAAGAGTTAAAGGTCAACTACATGTACACAGTTACACATTAAATATGTGCTATCTTAAGATAGCTTTGCTTAATCTAAACATTACACAATGTTTTGAAGTCATTCATTGGTAAATAATGATGAAATGTTGATTTTAGTTTAAAAACATTAAGTGACCTTTCGTGCAAACTCTCCTTTGCCCTTGCTGTAGGCCTTGTTTTCTAGGAAGTCATAGACATAAGGAATCAGAGTTGGGCAGGCCTTCACCATCTCTGGGTTCAGCAGCAACTGGAACACACACACACAAGTTATTGATATCTCTCAACAAAATCCAAAGTACAACAATAAAATGTTTAATCCAATATAGAAAAGCCTTACCTGTAGGTAAGCATTGAGGTCTTTTTTTCTCTTCTCCAAGAAATCTCTGTCCATGTTGTTGAATGTCTTTTTTCCTGGCAGCTTGAGGATCGAAGCCAGGTTCTCAAACTAAAATATATTAAATTAAATATATTAAGACAAAAATTTGCACAATTGTTGCCTCATGTTTTTACACTAATCGTCACTTTCTTCTGGAACAGAAAGAAATGTTGCTGTCTTAATCATCCTGACTCACACAAACCTGTTCAGTGATCCTCATATGGAAATCATGAAAGTCAGAGTAGCGGCGGTAGGTCTTCCAGCAGTCCTCACTGCCATCCTGGTTGCGTCTGAACACAGTGATGGCGTACAGGGCGTAGGTCTTACCATGGTCATTGCAAACCCCTGCAGCACCCCAGAATCCGGGGAGACAAGCATCAGCTACTCCGCGTGGATATACATCCAACATGGGAACCGAGAATGAGGGGGGCGGGGTAGGGGTGAAAGCAGAAGAAAGACAGGAGAATATGCACGAATGCAAAGTATGGGGGAAGATGTGCAAGCAAAAGAAAGTATGCAGAGCAGAGGGTGTGAAAATTTGATAAAAGGGAGGAAAGTATGACAGAATGACAGAAAAGGTAAAGGAGGGAGGAAGGAAAAGGGAAAAACAAAAAGATTGAAGGTGATGGAATGAAAGAAATAAAGAATACAGGAACAGGATGAAAGTGACACAGCAGACACATGCAGATAAATGGAGGTAGGGGGGTGAAAAGTTGAAAGAAAAAACATGCAGGGAGGGGCCAGTAGGGACTCACAGATGCCCAAAATGCATGACAATATCACACTGTCGACATAAACAGTAACAACACAACAACACCCAAATCCTACACCAAGTAAAAGTCAAATGAAACCTGACGTACAGTCACAAGCTTCCAGGCACAAAAGCTTAAAGCTTTCTTCATAACCCCTCATCTAATCCTGACACTTGAACACAATACACAATAAGGTGTGCACTTAGACTCTGTATGTGTGTCTGTACCTGTGTCAGAGATGAAGGCATGTAGGTGCATAGATTCATCATGGCAGGAGTTGGACAAGTCATCCAAAGACTGAAATCACAAGAAAGAAAGTTGTCATAAACTAGAATTTTCACACAAATAACAACGGGAGGATGAACTACAAAGCATCGGGATTTTTCTAAGTTGACTTACTAGGTTTATGCTTCCTGTGGGAGAACCATTAAAAGATTCTCCATCGCCATCATCAGATCCCCGGTAGCTTGGCTCTTTCAACATGTCCAGCTCTGCTAGCATGCGGACGTAGAGAGGGCTCTGCTTGAAGGAGGGATAGTAACGCTCATCGCGTAGCATCATGTCATACACCTGTGGTAAAATATGTGTGAAAATATGAGACAGAGCATTAAAAAAAAAACAAAAAACAAAATAATATAGCATAAAGAGGAAAATTGCTGCAGAAAATTAGAGGCTCTAAAACCTATGAATATAATAATAATCACTAACATACAGAGTAAACACTAAAAAGATTTTGTACCTTTCTCTGGATTTCATCAAATATCTCGGGCGTGGGATCATCTTTCTGCAGCTTCTCCCCCAGTTTTGTCACACACAACTCGTCCACTTGCACCCTGGGAGATGCCTATTGGAGAAAAATCAAAAGCAGACAGACGTAACCAGATAATTTCGTACAATAGTTTCAAACAATTAGAAACAGACTGGAGGAGGGAGTACATTAAAGGCAGGCACGTTTATATGTAATCTACCAGAGCTGAACTTCTGAGGTAAGAAAACATTTTTGCCTCAGTGTTAATCTCCTTTATTGTTAAAATGACTTTTGACTTGTGTGTGTGTCCTAACATGTCTTCTACCTTGTCGGAGAGATATTGTTCGTAGACACCCAGTGCTGCAGCCTTCAGCAGTCCCTTAGTGGCGCTGGGCTGCTTCTTGCCATCTTTCTGCCAGCCCTGCATGGCCTCCAGCTGCTGCTGTGCTGTGACCCTGTAACCCTCCACAGTCAGCCAGAAAAACAGCTCCGCCTGGGCCCCCACTGCCTGCATGAAGTCTGGATCAACAGACACACACCAGTTGGCCCTAAAGGAGTCTGTCTGCTGTTGCAGCTTTTGGTTACATATATATAAAATAAATATATATTACACAGATACTTTGGACTACTGTGCCATTTGAATGTCTATTGTAATCTGATTTGTAACATGAAGTGACCCATTAAAATCTCTGACAGGGCCACGTGAGACTGAAAAGGAGAGTGCCAAACAAGACAGGTTGGAGTTGTAAATTGTGGAGACGTGGAATAAATTTATGGATTATAAAAATGATTGAGAAATGTTCTGGATTAACGTTTCGGGATGACTACAGTGACGTTTGGCAACCGTTGTATATGTGATGATACATTTCCAGAATTACCCATGAAGAATTGCAGAGCTATGTTGTGGACGAGGATGTGATCCAGTGGGATAACGCACAGCTTGCCAAAATTGGCTGCCAGCTTCAAGGCATCCACCTCCTACACAACACAGACACAGGATAAGAAACGTCTGGCACATACAAAACAGAGAAAACTGTTTTCTTAGCTTAGTCAACTCAAGCTAAAACGTCACAAATAAACTGACTTGAGCAAATGCTATTTATCTATAATAAATAATAAAATTAAATCAATAATAAACTTAATCAAAATTTATGACAATAAATTAAATGTTTTTATTGGATCCTCCAGTGTCAGTACTATATAGGTTGTAATGTAGTTTCTCACCTTGCCAGACTGCAGCCTCTGGATCCTGGTCTCACACACCTTCTTCACAAACAGAAGACTGTTAATCTGGTTCTTGATTACATTGATGTCTAAAGGACAAATAAACAAAAAGATACCAGAGGAGGAGATGAATGCGGTGCGGTTATTTACAACATTTTTTCAGACGTCCTTTGTGCTTCACGTGATTTGCATATGAGTGTGTATGTGTACCTACCATCCCCAGCAGTGTCCAAGGATCGAAGGTACTGCAGCTCCTCCAGCACCTTGTCCTTGACGGCCTCCAGCTCAGCAGGCTTATCTGTCAGTTTGAGGATGTTCATGAAGGCTTCATAGTTACAGCTGGAGTCCCGTATCTACACACACACGACAAACACACACAGCTTTGCACATATACCACTACAAAATGCTGTTATGTCCCATTTCATTAAATTTCTGGGTTGTTTCTTGGCTGGTGAGGTAAATTATAGGTGCGTGCTATGGGCAGGTGTGAGTGTCAAATCTCACCATCCAGATGACAAACTGGTTGATGTAATCTGGGTCACTCAGCTGGTTGATCAGAGGAAGAAGCACACCACGCGCCAACACCTCCTAGGAAAAAAAGAAACAAAAAAATACATCCCAATGCTTTTCCGGGTAAAATCATAACAGTTTACATGACAAAAACCATCTCAAGTTCTCTGTTACAACAATGTGACCAAATCAGGAGACTGTTGATGAAAATAATACTCAAGGCTGTATGTACTTGTGGCTGTATGACACTTTGTGGATTAGTCAATCAGACCTATCAAGTAACACATGTTGAGACTGAATGATTTTGTGTTTGTATATCATATGTTTACTTACCCTTAGGAAGTATCTCATGTTCTTGTTGTGGAAATCTCCAGGAGGTAGTAACAGATACAGAAGCAATTCACACAAGTCTCGAAGGAAACCTGACACACACACAGTTTATGAACAGTTTTTACTCGCTACAACATCAAACAGTATCACATTTGTGGGAAGACTTTTGCATAATGATGTCAAATGTAAAACAAGAGACTGCAAACGTGTTTACCTTCTTCGTCTTTGTGTGAAGTGCACACAACATCTCGACAAATCTTCCTTTCCATCTCAACTTCAGCCTCGAAGAACGAGTCCACCAGCTCCTCCGTTATGTCTCCTGTTCAGACATAACACTTTATTGTCAATATCTGTGCTTAACTCCATGAAACTATTTTTCTACAACACAACTGTAATCAAATCTTATAGTGTAAGTCTATCAAAAGAAGCAAAATTCATGAATGTGTATGCATACTTTGTTTGTCCTCTCTGTCGCCGAGGCGATCCTGGGCTTTTCTAAAGACACGCAAATGGGTGGCAAAGTCATCCACCAGGCGAGTAGTGAAGTAAGGCTGCCAGTCCACCTCTTTGGACCTAGACACAAACACGCAAAACAGTTGAGAAATACACAACAGATTTGGCCTGTATAAAATATCAAGGCAGAAAAAAAGAAATGTCAGTCAGCGTAAGTGCGTGCTTGTTTTGTACCGTGTGGAGAACTGGACTAGGGCATTCTGCAAAGTCTGTCTGATCTCCAGTAAGAAGGACTCATCCTCGCTCAGAGTGTAGTACCAGTACTGGATATAGTCTCTCAGAGCAAACTGAATCACCTAAAGTCAAAGAAATGCAGAGGAAGAAATTAAAAATCTGAGAAAATCTCTAAGATGGTCTGAGGGGAATGAAAAGTAGAAAGAGGGAGAGTTAATTAAATGCTACACCACAGTGGAGAGTGAGATGGGTAAATAACTCTTCTTGGAAATGAAAGCTGTTGATCTCCACAGTCTAGTACAGACACCCAGGGAACAGATAACTGGGCGGCTATGTCCAAGGAAACTGGGATAAATGAATCATTTAACTGTAGCCTGTTAAACAGAATAGTGATTGCAGCTGCATAGTGTGATTCAATCAAAACAACACATGAATCACTTTAACTTTTAGTATCTGCTGCTACTGTATGAGCTGCAGTGCGAGGGAGGACTTGGTCATGAAAAGATTTTTTTAATGTAAGAAAAATGTCTGAAAGAAAAGTCTTTTGGAGAGCATGTACACAATTACATAAGTTTACATGATGTCACATTTAGATCTTGAGGTTCACATGCTGCTGAAATGATTAGTGTGCATTCCCAGAGAGGAAGGGAGAACAGAGCCTCCACAGTAGAGCAGTTAATGTCATCTGACCATGTCAAACTGCTGAGTCTGCACTTATCTGTGCTGGCCACGCTGCTTTACTGAGGAAAAAATTTCAACAAACTCGATTTCTACTCTAAGTGTTGTAACCAAAGGATAGGGTGGAAAAAAAGTACAAAAACCACTGACCGCTAGACTACAGCCACTAGGATCATGTTTCATGTCAGTAATACTGACAGGCAACTTAACCATCATTTACAGGATCTGTTTTACAAATGTGTTAAGATCAGTAAATCACCAGCAGACACAGATTCATATCAGTCATGCTACAGTTTTTTTGTTACTTAAGCCACAGGATGGTGCACTAGTGGTAATGTGGCAGTGTAACAGCAGAGAAACTTTTGGTTGAACTTTCAAGTTTTTTTTCCTGCATAGTAAGATTCTGGTAAGATTTCAGAATTCATTTGTTTTGCCAGAAAAAAAAGCTAACAGACATCCTGGTCCAGACTAATCTGATGACACACAAAACACTGGGAACAAACTTCCTGTGAACAAGCGGCACAGAGGCTTTAGGAGGTCATGCTGTGCTTGACAGTGATGGGTACTTTATGGCTTGAGGCCACTAAGTTGCCGACCTAGGCCAGCTGATGGGTCAGACAGTGACCCAAGTGGGGCAGAGTCCAAAAAGTCTGGATTGTTATTATGTGTCGCTGTTAGCTCGCCTTCTCAGCTGTTTCATCAGTGCAGTGTCTTTTCCACTACCCTAAACCAGACAGCACTTCAAAACAAGTGGACAGGCCTTGTTATACAGTCAGTGCTGTACACTTCATAACATTTGTACTTTAAACAGCCGTCAAATGCACAGGAAGTCACAATTCAGAACACAAAGACATGCACACAAAACACACACACCTGTTGTAGTGGTTCATCGATGAAACTGGAGCCAGTCAGTCTCCTGTCAATCTTTATCGGCTTGATCTCCAGCTTCATTTCATCCAATGTCTGAAAGGGAAATACAGAATGATGAGAGATGTGGTGAAATCAAATCAGTAAATCTTTAGATCTGATGCCAGGTATCTGACTGTGTTGATCAACAAAGAACTTGATAACAACTAATTCATATATTTGTGTGGGTGAAGTCAAAATGAGTGGGTTTATGTGTTGTTACCTTTAGTATACCAATCTGTGTGGACGGCAGGTAGGAATGTTCGCATTTTTCCAGGTGTTTTTCTGAGTTGATCTTTCCATAGAGCAGAGTGACCGCAAAGCCCCTAGAAAACAGAAGTGAGAAGAAGATAAGTTAAAAACTGATCTGGCAGGCAGCCGTACTCATGTGGAAGTGCAGGCTTATAGACAGACGTGATTTGTGGTTTATAGGTCTTAACACTCACCCTCCAATGAAGCAGAAGATATAAAAAGCCAGGTAGAATATTGCAAAGGGTCCAAAGGTGACAAGGAACAGCACGACTCCAAGACCCCCCCATCCCCAGATGGATAGACTGGCCTAAAACACACATAAAAACAAAAAGACTCAGTGCTCATTCTTTAACCAGCACAGGCTTCTCTGCCAACATTTGAGTTAGTCCGAAGATCATTTAAGTTGGTCAGAAGAAAGTTTCCTGCCGAGAGTCTCATCAAGGTATTTAGAGCTTCTATCACGACAAACAGGACTTTTAATTTACTGTCATGACAACATCTTAAATTACATTATTCATGTTTTAATGCACTTATTAAGATTTGTTTGTTTGTTTCTAACTGTTGTCACCATTTACCATGTGGTTTAATGTATGCTGAAGCAGCCTATGTCTTTGTTTTGATTCAAACTCTTTGGTTATAAATGTGAATAAACTTTGTATGACCAATTAATTTGTCAATTACCATTTTAGTTACAATCTAGAAATGGCTAATTTCTTCCCCCCAGGCCCATCTTTAATCCCCCACATAAAACTGTGAGGTTGACTGCTGACTCCATTGTGAAGGAAAAATAATACATCAGCAGCCCTACATTTGCTGTAAAATTTCATCATCCACAGGCCAGAAAAACTATTCTACAATTCAGATGTCAGCACAGAAAAAAGATTATTATATATAAACTGTGGTGTGCTATATTGTTAGACTGTATCAGATGAAGACTGATGAGATGAAGGAGTGGCCATGTGCATACGTCTGAGTCACATCCTATGGTTTTCCTGTAATTGTCAGTGCAGGAAACTCTTCTTTCCAGCTAGCACCTCTCTGTCCCAGTTTTCCATATAAGTTAGTCTAGATGCTCTATTTTCAGTTACATATTGTGTCAATGTTGCAGATGTAAACACTGCAATGATAAAATACCAGAAAATGAAACTGTTTTGGCTGCCAAATACAGGGAAGAAGAAGCCAGGCTGGCTGAATGACGCTACTGTCACTCTGTTAGTGGTGCTGGCAAAAACAGCAGAGCCAATATTCACTCAGTTCAGTTCAATTCAGGCTGAGGGTTTTTAAACTGGAAGTGACCTCCATCATGACTACTGATGCCATAACATCTCAAGATGGACAAATGAAGCCAAGTCATGCAAAGCTTAAGTAAAGTACTATATTATAGGCAGTGTCATGTGGTTTATCTGAAAAATGCACTTATCAATATAATGGTAGTGACATGTGAACAACTCTCAAACTGTATAATGCCACACTCTAACCCTGGAGCCATCACAGCAGAGTCACTGACGGACATTGTGATGATCAACAGTGATGATCTTTGGCTGCCCTATATTCATACTAGAGTTCCTTAGATAAGCAGATCCACTGATGGAGCCAGATAGGAACGGACAGATCTTCTTCGGGACACTGACACATTGTTCTCACTCCCATAGCCCGCTATGGAAAATCGGATGACACACATTAGACTGGTTGCCAAGTGTGTCGCATTCAGTCCAGACCTGGATTACTACGTATAGCATGATCACTCACTCACACGATTACTTGGTTAGGATTGGACCAAAATAGTCATGTGACACATGCAGGTGGAAGATGATGATGATTATGTACAGGAGCTACATATCCCTGAATTAAGTACAGCAGTTTTTGTTCAACATCAATTTTAACCTGAGCTGCTGCCAAAGTGCACACGCATGTCTCATGACTAGGACTTCTTGATAAAGTTTTGTTTCCACTCTGCGCCATTTAACATGGAGTTTCTGCTGATACCAAGTATCGGCGCCAAAAAGATTAGTGGTTGGGATACCATCTGCTCAGAGTATGCCAGCGGGCTCGTTGAGCAGCACTGCACAGGCAAGTATCTTGACATCTGCATATGAGGGGCAAAATTCAAACTGATCAGTATTGTCTGACAAGTGCATAATAGGTTACAATAAACAAAGGACCTCTTCTTCTTCATGAAACTGATAACAGTCAATTTTTAAAAATTTGACAGGCTACAGTCGTGATCAAAGCAGATCAGCTTGTGACATCCATCATTAACACACCAGCTGAAGACCACTGATTACACAGCACAATGAAAAAACTAAAGCCTGATTCTGATGGCTGTCAGTAGGGCCTGCTGACCCTGAGTGTAGGCTGAGACAAGACAGCAGAACTGGTTTTAAACATATAGGTTATTACACTAACAGAACAACAGCATCTATGAGCACGCCCTGGAATATATGGTGTGTAGCAGATAGTCTCTTCATTTAGAAACCTGCTTAGAGAGAAATCAGGTTAGGGCAGGAAATATTAGTACATGCTATTCCACTGCAATAACCTCATTACTTTAAACCCCAACATTTACATGTATCAGTTCTCTCCCCTAAACCCTTGCATATTTCGAGTCAAGGCTGATGTATGTAATTGTATTAGTTACGCAAGATGTTCAGTTGAGAGTTTTTTCTTTTTCATTAAGAGAGCACACATTTTTTCTTAACAGTAGAAACCAGCTTGTTTAGACTTTTTCCTTTCAACTGCATTCTTACAATTGTCTTGAAAGTTGTCTTGACTGCATGTGTACACACTCGTGTCCGGGCTGCAGAATGTGTCCAAACTGGCTAGACTACCCCCTCTTTCACATGTCATAACTGGCTGAAACCAGGTCACCAATAACAGGCTTATGAATAAAGAAAGAGAAGAAGATGAGTGCTAGTACAGGGAGTGGCAGAGATACAAAGGCACTTTGACTATCTTAAATGAACAGCAATGTCCTGACACCTTGATGGCAACTATAACACAGTAATCAGCCACAATGTTGTCACCATTTAAATGAAAACCAAATTTTACTCTAGGTACTAACCTCCACAAACGGTTTGACCTTTAGAAACATATCTACTCTGTTTAATTTTTACCACACAGTAATCATAGAGAGGCCGTTGGCAGTGCTCAGAAGATTTTAGCAGTACACTGCAGCTATGACTGACATTTATTTCTACTAGGCCTAAGCTACGTACTAACAAGAGACTCTAATATAAACACACAAGATAACAATGTGATAAAGTTTCATTACTGTCTGAAATGCACCTGTAGCAGCAGCTACTCACTAAACTACTCTATTTGACAACATGGACCCTGGTAACAGCTCACAGGCAGTGCTTGCATGTGGGGTGGCTTTATATTGCCAGTACTAACTGCAATCAATGTTTCCTTCAAGTATTTTTGTAAATAATAGGGCTGGGATAGTTTATGTTCTGACACCCAGGTTTGGTAAGCAAAAACTGCATTTTTAGGATGTTTGCTAAATTCACATGTAACTTGCCATTTATAAAGGGATAGTGTAAGGAAATCCTGTTCAAGTCCCACATACTCAGCCCAATCAATCCCTGAGAAAGTATTTGAATGCAGTTCAAATGGGTAATGTAAGTCTGGTCTGACGTCAGTGGTGCCAGTGAGCAGCAGTAGGGAATGTGGAGGCTATCAGTAGAGCTGTGTGATGAGATGATGAGGCTGTGGAGGCTTGGCTCTGTAGGAGAGATGATAACCAACACTCTTGAGTCATTACAGCTTATACAGGGTTTTAAACATGAACCATCTGTTCCAGCGATTAACACCAAAGCCCATCGGACACACACACACACACACACACACACACACCCCTAAACATCTAGGCAATTCCTTACGCAACCCACACTGAATAGATGCACATACACATGAACATAACAATACTTACAGCCTCTAAAAAAGATGTGTGCATATACAAAGTACGTACTTTCACTGGACAGCCAAAGCCTGTAGGCTGATAACACAATTTAGAATTAAATCTTAGCATTTATAAAAAATACATTTTTTATTAATTAATATTTTTTTACACCAGTTTGTCACTAATGTGACTTAAATGTACCAAATGAATTCAAATTTGCCCCAGTGATATAACAAACTATACTAACTATGGAAAATGATTAGTTGTGTGAATATATTGGCCTAGGATCAAGTACAGAAATATTCACTGTTCATTTGACTTAACTGCAAAATTAATAACTAATAACCTCAGAAATCTATCTTAAAAAATCTAAATCTTAACTATTTCTCAATTTAAAGATAATCTAAATCCCAGATATGGTCATATTGATATCATGATATTAATATATCGATTAATGTCTGAGATCTCTCTCTCTAATACATACACACTTACAATGACTGGTAACAAGTTGAACTGTGTGTAATCTAAATTCATAAAAGCACTAACATATTTTTTGAGAAGTAAGAGGTTTTTGAGGAGTGTTCTGCTTTGGATGTCCTTGACTCCAGGCACAGTCAGACATGTACAGCAGCTTCTTATCAGTGTCTTGGAGATGATCATTTCCCAGGTTTGCTGGCACAACTTAAAATGACTCCACGCATGACAATGCACATACTGCACTGTCCAAACCCAGACACACGTGTGTGAGAAGAACTGCTCAAGGGTAAATATTTCTATTTTTGGGACCCACGCACAAGTCTGCAAGCGCTTAGCTGCAACTCTGATCAGTGCGGTCTTACGGCGAGAGGTTACCTCAGCCCATTAAAGCACTCCTGTGGGAGAGCCATTGTTAATGCTTGAGAAGGGGAGAAGTGAATATGGCTGACTGGTCATGCTGGCTTAATCCACCAAAACAACCATATTAGAAACCGGTACCACATTAACCTTGAGATAAAAGCTATATACTTTTTTGTATAGTATATTAGTAGTATAGTATTAGTATATAATCTCAACCTCAATAATAATAAAATTCCAACAGTTGTGATGGTTAATTTCCAGAGAGGAAAAGAAAATTTATGATGAGGTTAAGTTTCTCAGGGTTTTAATAATCATGAACTATAATCCAAATCTATCTAAACAAACCTTTTACACCTTTTACAGAAAGTATTATAAAGTAAAGTAAATAAAGCACTTGCTTGTTCAGTCTGGGCATCACAAGACCTGTCAATAAGTTGGGAGTGACATCAGGGTCCGATGCTGAGTATTATTTTTGAGACTGGGGTTAACTTTGTTCGCATTGAAAAAATGGTGGTAACACGTTAATGAATATTAAAAACAGATTACTGACTATGAAAATGTGAGGTTGAGGTACTTTTAACTAAACAGTTTTGCCAGTAATATGTTATCTTGTCTGCAGGGTGGCTTAAATCCTACTTACCAGCATGTCTAACCTATTCTGTCATCTGAAGGCGGTCAGCTATCCACTGTCTTCAGTGACAGCCCACACTGACAAACAACAGTCAGTAGATCAGATACTGGCAAAATCTAGCTATTCACTAAATCAAAACCTATGCTGTGCAATCTTCTACTAAAAGGCCTTTAGCTATCATTAACTCAACAATATTAACATTAGGTAATGTAACACAAGCACAGCTGGAGACTGAACAGACGAGGCCACAATGATCCACTCAACAATCTCATAATGAACGCAGCACTTCTCACCTTAAGTAAACTGCTCTTCTTTTGTAATCACTGTAAAGCCTTAAGTGTTTGATCAACTGAGTAGTTAACCTTCAATATATTTGAAAATATAACAAGTGCAGTATGTGTGCGTTTATTCACCCATTTAGTACAAATATTAATTTGCAGTAGGTTTACGGCGTGGACAAACTGCCAGAGGGAAAATGCAAAGTTTTATGATCTGCATCTTAAAAATATTGTTAACTTTGGCTCTGCTGACACAATAATAATAAAAAATGTGAATTGCATTCTGTGTCTCAGCATGACCTAGACTCATTGTGGATGTACCTGGATACAAGACACACAACACAGAACTGAATGGGCCTTAATTCTTGAAAGGTGTCCGTTTGACAGTGCAACCACCACTATTTACAGAAGGAAGGAGGAAGAGGTTCACTAGATGACAAGCAGGCCTGATGTGACAGCATGCTGGCCTTAATGTCCACCGAGCTTTGATTAAGACACCTTAATGAGATTAAGTCAGTGGTGAAAAGCACTGAGATAGCTTTGTGTTCCCATGGATGAACACACAATGCATTCACATCTCCTTACAACAAACTAACTCAGTGTACAAAAGTGTATTCATCAAGCTATGTGAGTATGTCATTCGCTCACAGGAGTAAATCACAACCAGAGAAGAAAAAGTTCATGCCAATCTATCTACAGTTTAATGTGAGCATACAATTCAATGAGCAACAAAACTACAAAACACAAGAGCAACAGTTGAGCAACAACTTAATGTGCAAATATGCATATGCATGAGAAATAATGCAATCCCTTGGAGAAAGCAAATAACTGACTAAATGAAACATATTGGTCACCAAAGTCTGAGAGGTTGGTTTATGATGACAAGTGTATTGACTGAAAGGGCCACGTGCGTGTTATAGCAGTTAGGGCATCTCCGTTTGACCTCTCCTCACATCTTATATCAATAACAAAGATGACACTACAAAGCTGATGTCATTCACAAGATAGCCTGACACAAGTACGTCATTCACCTCGGACTAAAGGTTAGCAGAGAGCAACGATTTACAAAGAGCTACTGTCAAGTTGAAGTGAAACACCTGACTGCACTTTACATAGAAATCAGTACTGCCTGGCAGGCATGCACAATTGTACAGTGACAGCTGATGCCCCATTACTAAGGCTAAACCTGTACTTAAACTGCTGGAGGAATGCCGAGATGTGGTTAGGTCACCTGCCACTCAGGTGAGGTGGACACTGTAGTCTGTTTTCTTGTCAGCAGATGTCACAGCCGGCAGTCTACCTATTTAGTGCCAGGGATCCCAGTGTGCATTGAGAAACAGCATCACGTGAGAACTGTAGCAAAACTACAATGTCATGCAAGTCACACTGAAAACGGCTTGTCACAAATCATCACAAAGCCGAAACTAATCCCTACAACCACTGACCAGCAACAATGAACTCAAGGCAGCCTATTAATATTTCAAGACAGGCCTGTGTCAGGCCAATTGTTTATGTCTGACAAGCGAAGGGAGTCACTCTGACTGAGAGTACTGAATGCAACTGGGAACGTCTCCAGCGGACAGCTGTGTATAAACGTCTCGGACTCTCTCTGAAACTAAAACTATATGAGAGGGAAATGCCAGAACATAATACATCAGTCCAACAAATAGTTGTCATCGGCTAACATGCTTGTTACCTACGTGCACGCTAGCTAACCATAGAGAAATTAGTGGGATAATCAACAGTTCACAACTATGCTGTTAATCAATCTTGCTGATACTAAATTGATAAGTTTGTTTTGCCTTCTGCGTATTAATTTTAGTCCTACTAGCCGTGCAGACAGTTAACACCCAGCTCACCCGTGTTTGTTGTGATGTGGAAATTCGTTGCTGAGGGACGTTACTCATAATCTAAACGCATACTACCGACATTACCTATGTCGAGCTAATTTCCAGCACGGTGTTGACAGTGCGGATATCCTCAGATCATTGTATTAACTTGGCGTTAACCGTGTAATCCCGGGATGACTGCCACTTATAGAAGACTGGCTTTCGGAAACGCCGAGGCTCTGTGTCGTCCTCTCCCCTGTCAGGCTGTGTGTTTACCTGCGGGGCTAACGTCAAGGCGCTAGCTGCTACAAGCTAACTAGCCATGTCTGTCACTGGGAAACAAACTACTATAACGATAAACGCGTCAATTTTCACCAGCGCTAACTTACCTCTGCAAACATCGTCTAAAAGGCTTGTGCGTGCGCAGGCTCTGGCTAACCCCGCCACATTGTAAAATGCGAAGAGGAGGTTATTTTCTCGGTTAAAAACGATCGTATTTCCAATCTCCGTACTCTCTTCGGAGCGTCGCCATGTTTGCCAGGTTTACGTCCTGGGCGCCCCGTTTCTGGACGTCGTCGTGCGATTGGCTGGGAAGTGATGACGCAGAACACACCCGTTACGATTGGCGGACGCAAATGCAGTGATAATAGACTGACCTAAATACGACCATATTTCACTAATTTCTAACTTTTCTCTAGTCAGACAAACTTTGATTCAATTAAATGTCAAACAATCTTAATGTTGATCTAACAAGTATGTACCGAGCATACATGCGTGTGTTTCTGTAACCGCGAGCATTTTAAAAATTTGACCCATGATAGTAGAAATATATATATATAGAGAGTGTAACGTTTTTATCCTAGGTGATTGCTGCATTAATAAATGTCTTTACATATCAGATAATTATCAAAAAATGTAATTTAATACAATTTTGACAAATCTTGACGGTAGGTACAGGCTATCGCTTTTATTTATGTTCCAAAAATGTGGTCTCCATATTAAGATACATGAAATTAGAGTTAATTTATCAATGATTTCAAATTAAAAACAGATATCACATTACGTCTTACTAAAATTATTTTTTATTACCAATTTTTAATCTAATTGCACCTGTTCAAGAACAGCTATTTTCTAAGTAAACAAAAGTTAGCACCCACACGAGTCATGCACGACACTGTAAGACCGGACCTCCGACCTCTAGGGGCCTCCAAACTCCCACCAACTGGGGCCTCATCCTTGTTTTGCTTTTTAAAATATATATATATAATTATCAAATTAAATAAACTAATTGTGTGTCTATTGTGTTGCTTTATTTGCAAATAAAAATATTTTGATTGGTATTATGATGATGACGTCAGGTCAGGTGGGACCGTGGGGATTTCGCGGCAAAGCTGAGCGGCCTGGTGGTGAAGACCCTTCTTAAAACACTGATGTAAAATAAGCTGTAGAGCAGTGGCGAAGCTAAAGCAAGATTGAGGGGGGGGGTATCTAAGAAAAGGAAATGCGGAAAAAAAGCGTCAGGAGTGGACTATGCTAATGTAGAAGAAGAAGAGACGCGGCAGCCATTACTGTTTGTTCGGCTGAGCATCAGATTATTCATCCTCGACCACAGCCGAGCGACACCCACCTGTTCAACTGCCCCACATTCATCTCCACTTGAGCCCAACCCACATGCGGTTCTTGGAGGTAAGTTTCCTGGTAAGTAGCAGCCCCACAATTTATCTAGTACTACTTTTTTTTAACTAAGCCAGAAGTTACTTTTACCCAGTCCTTTCAACAATTCAGGCTAGGTACTGCAATGAAGTGATAAATGGGACAGTTAAAAAATGATTGGGGTATTTTTAATCAAATAAAATTTTTGCATGGCTAAATAACAAAAACATTATGTCCATATAGGGGTTTTATTTGGCAGAAAAAACTTGGTTGTTGTTGCATCTGTTTCATGATGTATGATGGAAATCCTGTATTATAATTTACTACTACCTACTACCACAAAGAATTACTGTACTGTAAATACTTTTCTGGGCCTGATGCTGCAGGAAATCATGTAGTGTAAATCCTGTAGAATATATTTACAGGTGTTGACATTGTCCATCAGATTGTGATCATAAGCTGTAGCCTGTCAGTGTAAATCCTGTATATTCCTCCATCAGATGGCAGCCTCCGATGAGAAGCTATAATTCAAACTCTAGATCGGGTGTTTGTGGAGAGCAGAGGGGGCCTTCCAAGATTTTGTACCCAGGGACCTCCGCATTCTACTTTCACAAAATGTTTCAGTTTTTCTTGATGATTTCGGTCATAGTAGTGTTGTACTGGAGTGCATTATATTGCCTTTCTTAGGTAATTATATTAGGCAATCTTATATAAGGAAATATAACAGGAAAATATTAGGAACACCTCTCAATGCTGTCCAGTCACTAAAAATAACCTCAATAATAAGGTTGTAATACAATGACAATTAAAACTGAACATTTTTTTTGTTATGGCAAGACTTGTGGAAAACCTCTTGTATTGTATCCTATTAGATAGAAGAAGTAGGAAGTGTGAGTATACAGCTACATTTTATTGCAAATATTGTAAATTAACATAAATATGTCATATGAGATGGTAGTGTTGCTTGTGCTTAGTGTATTAGTATTAATGTTCATGCCACTTCATGAATGTTAATATGTTCAATATTGCGTGCAGCAATATTTTAATTGAATTATTGTTATGTTCTTTATTTGCAAAACACTTGTGCTTGGGTTGATTTTGTCACGATTAATAAGTAAATGATCTGAATGCCATTACTGAATATACACATGAACACACACACACACACACACACACACACACACACACACACACACACACACACACACACACACACACATATATATATATATATAAAATATGGTGACTCATTGCATTATTAGAAGACAGAGCAAGAGAGACTAAAGTGCAGCTACTCACATGATTGACCAGCGGTTATCTGCATGCTTGGTGATAATGCATAATGCATTTCCCCACTGGCACTTTTATTAACCTGAGCTATACCTTACACTGCCTGGCAAAGAGAGAGAAAGTGGTGGGTGCGTTTTTTATTCCTTGTCAGTCTATCACTCCCTCTCTCTGTCACACACCCCACTGAAACACACTGGCAAATTATGACAGTAGACTTTATACCCTCACTTTAAGTTACTGTACAAACCTGATATGAGCAAAACACGTGACCAGCTAAATGGTATTTTTTCCTCCAGTTTTGTACATACATCATTTTGTAGTGTGTAAGTGTAAGGCATTTCTTTTCTACGGGGACTTAGATAATAATGGTTTGTTGATCAACCTGTTTTGCAGATGTGTCCATCTTATAAGTATTTACTTCCTTTTTGAAAAAGTCCACAGTACCTGCAGCTGAAGACTGCGCTAGGTGGCTTCTAACCTGCAGGGTTGGATCTGTATCACTAGAGGTCACTGCCAATCCATCTGAAACTCCTGCTGGAGTACAGGGGTAGTTTAAAAAGAACTGTTAGAAGTTTTTCTCAAATAAATCACTTTGTGTGTGTCATAGATTGACAAACCACAATGAAACACACAAAACTGTAAAACACAAATACGCTTAATTATCTTGCAGAAAAGTTGAGTAGGTCTGAAGCAATGTTTGGTTAAAACATAATACAGGCACCACCCAAGATGAAAACATATATATAATAAAATTAGTTTAACATGAATATCTGTTCGGTAAGATAGACATCAGGGCATAATATTTATATTTGTTGGATGACCATATGCTGCATTAGTTGCTTATCAACTCAGAATTTACTTGTCATTCAAAGGAGTCATTGACTTATTTCCAGGGGTAACACACTCTGCTGCTGTGTTTAAGCCAATGAGTGACCTGAGGCAGGGCATCCATGATGGTCTGGCCTGGAGGAGAAGGAGGACCGGTGTGTCATAGTTCAGAGGTCATGAGGTGGAATGTGGCAGCAACTTGTAAATTGATGACGAAGTGTTATAGGTATATATTTTTGTCGTTGGCTGGAAAACCTGCATTTCCTAAAGTTCCTTCTTAAACTACTAGACTACTAAACTTACTAGGAAAAAAAGAGCTTTACTTTCTGTCTGATGCATTGCAGATTTGGATTTTGTGAGGACTTAACTAAAGCAGAGAGCATGGAATCGCACTGCTGAAACTTAAGTTACACTTAAAATGCACTTTTTGATAACCAATGGTTTATTCCAGAAAGCATACTCAACAAACTCTAGTCCTAACCAAAGTCAAGTAACTCAAAGTGAGGGTATAAAGTCCACTGTCCCTGAGATGTGAAATCAGTGGAGCTCCGATTCAATGATTCACCATGGCAATTGCTTAATAAAAAGCAGAGCCTCCATTTTAATTGAGTGGAGCTAGAAAGATTAATGCAATGTTATCTTAAAAAACAGCAGCATTAACAGAGTCTGGGTTGGAGAAAATAGTCAATAAGTTAAAACTATTACACTTTATTTAGCATAGTCCACTAGACCACATTATTTATCAGAGGCTTAATTGATGATAAAATGCTTGAATCTACTATTTCTTAGATTAATTTATTTATTTAGCTAAAACCTGACAAGAACAAGGTTCTGCAGTAGCAGAAGATGGAAATAATGCTGGAACAGTGAGTTAAAACTGGGTTGAAATTTTCAAATGTCTACCTTTGTGCTGTTTCAGAAGATTCCTCAATTGCAACATGAGGTACAGAGGAGGTGCAGAGACAGACAGAGGGTTTGTAGAAGAAAAACTTCCAGTAAGTTAGTTACTGTGGTAACTGGTTAAAGTGAACTCTGGAACAAAAAACCCAGTTTTCCTAATCTCAGAATAAAGAAACCTAGAGTTTTCTCAGAGTGAGTTTCTGCCCCCTTGTGGGCTACAATGGTATTGCAAGTGGGCTGTCAAATTTTAACAATACAATTTTGGTGAAAAAATGCATAAAAATGAAACTAAATTAATAGAAATAATACTTTTTAAAAATTAAAACATTGTCATAAGTTGTCTGTGTTGATTTCTCGCTCTCTCAAACCTGACAGAAGTAAAACGTGACAAACTAAAATATATTTTTGCCTCCAGTTCTGTGCATATATTGAGTTTAAGTGTGAGGCACTTCTTTTATACAGGAAATTAGATATTAGTCCCTAGTACTGGCAGCTTAATACTTAACTTGCAGGGTTGGATCTGTAACACAAAGTTTACAAATGTTTAAAAACTCTTTTCATTGCTTTGTTTTGCTTTTATTAAGGCCTATCACTGTGATAAGCCACTGTGAAGCTTCCTACATGTTCTTCATGCTTTCGGTTCAGTTGGTTCAGTTGTTATTATCAAAATAAAAATTGGTCTGCGAACACATTATTTGGCATCTGTATGGCTGTGGGGTCACATGTGGGCCAAAAAGAGATTTGAGATAGAGATTTTCAAGTGGGCCGTGGGCAGGAAAATGTTGGGAAATGTTGTTATAGATAATTATTGAAAATATGAGTGGGCTTAACAAACTACCTCTATGCTGACCTCAGCCACTGTTTTCTGTCAATGAGGAAACTATAAACTTTTTACAGCCACTTTGGATGTTTGTTTGATATTCAAAAGACTTTAGGTAGAGTATCACGTTCAGTCATAAAAGTGATAAAATGTGAGTTTTTTTTCCTGTCAGCAGGACTCCTGAGTTGCATGTTGCTTCAAGGTCCGTGGTGGCAGGGTGACACGAGGTAGATTAGGGGTGACACTGGCTAAATGTTTGCAGATGAGGACTCCAAATATCTAATCACCACGGTAACAAGGGTCATCAGGGTGGGCCAGTGGGCCAACTAGCCCAAAGCACTGTGGGTACCGATGGGGCAAGATGTTTACTTCTGAATCAACCGTTTTTGTGCATGTGTGTGTGTGTGTGTATGTATGTGCGCGCGCGTGCATGTGCCCTCATTTGTCCCTTTACCTCTTGCCTAAGGGGAAAGTGTGTTTGGCGGCTGCTCCTCCAAACTCCACTTAACACAACCTTCTCCCCCCCTGACCTCGGCCTAATCCACACGGCCCTGGCATAAGGAAGAGAGTGGACATTTCCTGGTGCACAACAACAGTGTCATTCTAGTGCTGTGTGTGCATTCCTGTGGTCCGATGTTAACCGCTGTCACACAAAATAAGTTGGATAATTTACAGTCTTTGTGGGGAACATATTTGTCAATGAATGATGTATGGTGACACTGCAAAAAACAAAATAACAAGTCACATTATGAGCACAGATGGCCAGGGGCCCCAATACTCCTGCAATTAATGGCAACGTGAGACAAAGAAATAATGAAAACAAAACTTTAGCCAGGTAGGCGAAAAATAATTTAACTGTCAAGTAACCTAAATGCTGCTACTATGGTTGGTTATTTTAGGCTGAATGACATATTTTCTGCCATGACAGGGGTCTGGCTATCATCACTCTGACATGTGAGTTTTCAAAGCAACAAAGGGTAAGTTAACTGCATTTATGTAGCACTTTTCAATTGTGCTACAATGACAGGAGTTATAAGTTGGTACTAACAGGAATATGTCTACAGGGGACTTAAAAATACTGCTGAGATACATTAACCCAAACATGACCCATACAGCTTTGTAGCAGTTTTTGCAATGAGAATTTAGTTCTTTAAATGCCTTTTCATTGGATTTTTACATTGTTATTTATAGCCCATTGGATTTATTAAAAAGTCTGCTTGACAAGGCTAGAACAATGGAAAACAATTCAATATGAGTGAGTCCATTCCTGGTTAAAAGTGTGTTTTGCAGGTTGTGAACAGTTTCTTTTGTGCATCTGTCGTGTCACAGTTTGATGTGATGAAGATATACTGCGGATCCAATCATCATGTTCTCTGTTTAAATCTCTCTCTAAATGAAGACTATAGACTTCGGGTGCATAGGCTAATTCACCCCAAATCCACTGTCAAAGTTCATATTGATGAAGTCTGAAAGGGTTAAAACAGTATGGTAAAACAGATAGCTTCTTCAGTTTGTGGGCAAGAAAAAGCAAATCAATTTACGTATATACTATATACTACATCTATGTACTGTATACTATGCAAACAAATATATATGTATGATCCCATAAATATGTATTGTTCTACCTATTTGTTTATTATGGGTTCGCATACTCAAAGTAAATCTGCTGGTGAGGTCACAGGGAGAAGGTTTTACAGTGTTAATCGCCCACATTAAATGTTAAACTGGTGGTTTTATTGTTTGTTCATTCTTCTTTTCATAAAATCAGCACAAAATTGCTCTTTCTTTTCTCTCCCTCAGCCTGTTCACAGTTGGGTTTACACTGTAAAATAATACAGCCATGTAGAGATAAGGAAGATCTATGTTACACTTTTCAAAAGAGTTCAAATAAACCTGCTTTTCATCCATTTAGGAAATTCCACAAAAGCGTGGTGGGGATACTGTGGGCAGGAATACCACAAGTCTTCAGGGAACACCGCAGGAGAATATTTCCCAGAATTCTGGGGCCTGTGCAACCACAGCAGCTCGGTTCAAGTCTGAATGCAGCTCATTTTGAGATAACACAGGTAGCTGAGCTTTTTGTCTCCTTTACTGCTCCTCTCTGGAGGACCTGAAATGAAAACAATAAACGCAGAGAAGAAGGCAAGGAGGGAGTCGGAAGGAAGAGGAAAATATAGGAGGAGAAAAAAGGTGCATTTTTCAAATGGTGAATAATTTGTCTACCCTGACATGCAGGACCACTTCCTGTGGCTCAGGTTTCAGTGTGTGCGAGTGTAAATGTGCTATTGGAGGGGGAGGGTTCACTTCCTTCACCAACTCCTGATTTTGGGGGCCTTAGATTTAAGGCAAACTTGGAAAGAAGATGCAATGAAAGCAGGACTTCCTATAAGCTTTGAAAGACAGCTATTTTGAGATTTTTATGAGAGAGTAGTGACTGTAAATATTCACTTTTTGCAGTTACAGTTGCACTTAGGAGTTGAAAGTCCCCATTTGTTACCAACCCTTCTTAAACAAATACAGGTAATACAGCTATATAGATGACCTGAAGAATAAGGTTTTAAATTATGATGGTTAGAAAGGTTTTACAGCTAAACTTTGTTACTCACTTTGGGGATATGAAGCTTGTATTAATTAAGTGCACAAGCTTTCACACATATTTGTACCCATGTGTGAGACAGACTAAGGATTTGTACTTTAGTGTATGCAGGTGCAGTTCATGTGTGTGGCCTTGGGAAGTGGTGTATGGTCAGTTCAAAGCAAAACAACCTTGTTCAGACATTATGTTTCCCCTTCATTTAAATTCATGTCAAGCCCACCATTTAATAGCAGAGTTGCTATCCCTCTGGTGCCTTTGCTAATAATCCTTGTTTGTCTTAAAGCTGTGGAGCGCCGCAAATTACAACAGCTAGGTTGTGTTATTGTGTGCGGTACTTCCTCCCAGACGCCCAACCTGTCTGCTCGTTCAGTGATTTGTTGTAGCTTAGTTTAATTTTGCTGAAACTGCTTTGCCTTTATTAATTGATTTTCTCTCTCTGTAAGCTTTGCTGTGTGTGTGTGTGTCTTTGTGTCTGTGTGTGTTTGTCCAGCTTGGGGCTTGGCAGTGTCTGTTCTGAGGTTTCTGTGGCTGTAGGTAGCGGACCTGTTCACTTAAACACTGTAACTCTAATGTGCTCCAGATGATCCAACTATTTATAACTCTCCCACATGCATGTACACACACGCACACACATGCACACACACACACTCTCTAATGCCCAGTTGTAATCCTGGTGCCTGGCTTTTTACTGTGCTATTAATTCTTGAGACACACAAGCTCTCTCTCCCTCTCACTCTCTCTCTCACCATCTCTGTTAATGCATCCTTCCTTGCATTTATATGTGCTTTTGGTCTCCACAAGACCTTTTGCCTCTTTTTTTTTTTTTTTTTTTTAAATAGGTGGTGTTACTTTATACTTCTAACCCTCTTCACCATGACTCCAGTTTGTGTGTGTGTGTGATTGCATTTGTGAGTTTGAAAGTTGGCGCTAACCCTAACCAGGCAGCAAGGGGAAGAGAATTATGGGGCATTTAGGCCTGTTTTACAGGACCTGAAAAAAACATGCAATGGTTCGTATGACACCAAACGGCAGGCTTATAAAATCACAACACCTTCTGAAAGAGGGAAGAAAGTGAGACGCAGGCAGAAAAACAACAGTCAGGAAAGGAAATATAATGTTCTAATATTAAACTCTTTGCAAAGTAAAACACACACACACACACACACACACACACAGCAAAACTGGCTAGAAAACTGCTGGCCAGCGATAATCATTGCATCAGCAAGAGTTTGTTTTCTTACAGTCCCAGCATCTTTCTCTTTGTCTCGCTATGGTTTTCTTTCTTCCTTAAGAGTACACTCTTACTCTCCAGCACGCACACTCATGGCAATTGGCACTAAGCAATCTGTGAGGCATGATGAGTGCTTTTTCTATGTGCATGTCGAGGTAAACAAAAAAAGGGCAAAATGGAGGCAGAAGAAAAGGAGGAAATGAGACAGGGGAAAATATTAAACAGCGAGGGAGATTATAAGACGGATAAAAGGAGGGACTATGATGAAGATGAGAGGGAGAAGAGATTTGGGATGGGAAAGAGGGAGAGAGAGCGAGGTGGAAAGACAGAAACGGACCACCTCAAAGGAATGAGGTAAGGACTGAGGAGGGAGAAAGAAAGAAGGGGAGACCACCCCACAGTGAACACCAGGGGGAAGGCTGCAGATTTCAGCGTCTATTTCTCTCCCAGCATAGTTCCCCTGAGACCAACTCTGAGGCTGGAGTTGCTCTTACTGCCAAGTCATCCCTCACTTTACCCTTGTGTATGTGTGCACACTCGCCTATGACAGGGGCCCTCAGAGTGCCAGTAAACTATGGCTGTGTTCTGGTTATTGCTTTCTACTAAGAAAAGCTCAAAACTTTATATAATACAGGATGATGCAACACTGTGTGTGTTTTTTCATTTATGTCTGTGTCAGAAAAATCTCAGTTACTATGAACAGAATCAAGACAATCCTCTCTCCTGTTAACACAACAAGGAAACATACATTTCCTCATTGTGAATGCTCCTATGTTGAGTTAAACAATGCCTTCTCTCTGTGGACATAAAACACTCAGTGTTCTACATGACCCAGGGCTTTTCCATACTGATAGTCCACAGACGTATCCATGATAAGAGGCCAGTGTGGTTTCATAAGGTAAACATGACAAAACCCCTTTAAGATTCATCAATAGACCCCCTAAAATTCCCCATTTTCAGCCAGAATTAGAAATTTAAACAGCTTAAATCTAATAAAGGAACTTTGTATAGGGTGCAGTAAATTAAGTTAGGAGAAAGAGCCTATGTGTTTGAATGAACTGTGCCGGTCTTTGATAAAGTGCCTATGTTTATATTCGTAAAGCAGGGCCACTGTGATATTGTCTGGTATGTGGAGAGTTATAAGAGGCTTGTGCTTAACTCAATCTGCAAGATAAACAGCCCAGGGCAGCAGTGCTGAGAGGATTCATATAAGTTTGTTCCCTTTTTCTTGCCTCCTTCTCTTGAGTTCTCGTCTTCTTTCTCTCACTACTATCTCAGCTCGTTCATTTTCAAACACTACAAACCTTTTCTTGTCCTCCACAATCCAAACCCCATATGTCTTCATGCTGCTCTGCCCATGCATCTGAGAGGTGTTAGTGAACTGAGTGGTCATTCTGTGGAGGCAAACATGGTGGCTCTTGGTCCAGCTGGGGGTCGCTGCCATCAGTGGGACAGGGTCAGCGTGAGAGGTCACAGGTTAAGAATGATGGGTGCAGTTGGCACCGACCTCAGGGAATGTGTTTGTGTGTGTGCGTGTGTTTGTGTGTTCATTATGTTACTAGACTGCAGTTATATTTCACTCTGTTCCTGCTTGCTTTTATAGAGACCTGACTTTATAAACCATTACTACCCCTCACACCAAACAGGTGTTTCTCCAGGTATATAAATATAGATTTCCATGAAGTTGGGCACCACAGTTTCTATAATGCAACTCAACTCAGCTCAACTTTCACTAGACCCCGCTGCCTCCCAAGTGCTTAATTCTTTCAAACCCGTCTCCACAGTTATTAATGAGACAACTGTGAACATGGTTAATTTTCTGGATGTATGGATAGTATGGATAGCTCCCTCCACTCCCACACAAGACGTTATACAGTGAGTTATATGGACCAACTTGCTTCAAGGTGTTGTAACTGTTTCTGATAAACATACTCTTCAGTATGTATGATATGATATCAGAAGCTATTTTGCACTAACTGCTTCAATTCAGCATCACATCAAACTGATCAGGTGGACCCACCCTGACTTCTCACCCTGTACGGTTTTCAAAGACATTCAAGACGATGTGGGATAATATAAATAAAATGAAAACATAAACATTTATGTTTATCCCAATGTTGTTGCCATAGGCCAATATGAGATCAGTGTCTACACTATGTATGGCATGTTCACTAATAAAGTTTAATCCAGTGATGGGTGTAGGCAGTGCGGGTCTAAGTGCAGTTTTTAGAGCAGATTTCAGCTCAGAGTATGTTCTCAGGTGTGGTGGTCTTGATCAACACACATAAACATGCTTGCACATATACACAATCACTAACTGCTTCAGGTTTAGATGAAACACAGATAATTAGCACTAATGAAAAGCAGACCAGTAAATCTAGTCTTTCCCCACCTGTGTGTATGTGTGTGTGTGCGTGCACGCGTGTGTGTCTGTGTCTCAGCCTGACTTCCTCTCCCCCCTTGTCTTTTTGTGGTGTTGAGGGTTAATATAAACCAGGGCCTGTTAGCTTGTAATGGGGAACTTCAGACAGAGATGGAAGTGAAGGAGACACAAAGCTGAAAGAAGTGCAAAAAAAGATACAGGCCGACCTTTGCTAGAGTGTTTCAAACAACCAGTAAACTACAACTTGGGCCTGCTGCTGATGGAGAGGAATGAGAAATCCATTTTTACAAAGATTTGCATGTCCTGGCATCATTAAAACACACACAGGCCTGCTCCTTTGACATTTAGATTTGTTGAAGGACTCTACAAGCCCACAGCAGGCAGATAGAAATTGTGATTAATGAGCAGGAGAGAGTTTGACTGTGAGCAGCAGTCATCAAAGAGTCTATAAATCATAGCACACTTATATCCAAAGAGCCAGATGCCCTCACACTGATAACAAGCGACCATCCCATTACCTTTAAACATCAAAGCAGGGTAGGAGCTGAGTTGCAGGAGCCCTCTTCCCCCTCTCTCTTCTCTTTCTCTCTCTGTGGAATGTATTTCACTGTTTGGTAGGCGTGAGAAATCTCCCTCTGTCTGTGTGTGTGTGTGTGTGTGTGTGTGTGTTTCGGAGCCTCAGAGGTGACATTCCTCTGTGTCAGAGCAACAGCCTCAAGTTTAAGATAACACGGCCACGGTGATCTAAGGGTGGGAATCAATTCCCCCCAGTGGCTGGTGAAGGGCCTCGAGGTCAGAGCTGATGGCTTTACCTTCCGCACGCAACCTGTGATGCAAAAACATGTTAATGCTCCCATAATCATCCCTCAACAAGTCTATGGAGAGCACTGCGCATTACGGTGAATTTGTGTTAACTCAGTATACTTCATCTCTGATTATCCAGCTAATATTACTGTAGTGATACAGCAATAACCTGCACCTCCGGGATGTTTATACCAATTCAACAACATTTACTAACATTTAAGAAAAGGGGTCAAGTAAGTAAAGGCTATCTAGGTCCTACCAGTTTTGGTGTAATCTGGTCTAACTTGTGCCTCTCTAATGCTATATTTTAACACACTTTGATGTTTGTGTTTCGTATATCTATTAAGATATTGTCAGCAGGTTAATCTACAGTCCTCTAATAAACAGAGTATTGAACCATTCATGTCTGTAATGAAGATATAATTTTAATTTTCTAATTTTAATCAGTATTTCATAGTGTCTCACAGAGTATGTGAGTTTTTGGGAAACAATTTAAATGTGTCTTCATTTAACTGAAACAGTTTGAAATCCAAACTGTTAAATAACTATTTTTAAAGTTTTGTCTAACAGTTGCATTAAAATCCCACTGTGCAGATCCAGTTCAGATAGTTTAGATTCAGTTAAGATTATTTAACTTTTCTTGTTGTGCTGCATTTCTAAGTTCATATTATATGATGTTTATATGTGGATAACTGACTCTTTTTATTAGAATTACTGCTGTGTATGTAATCACACAATCTAACCTGCACTATGACCCATATTCACCACTTTTAGCTGTCAAAGCTCTTGAGGTAGCTGTTGTAGCACCTGCAGGAGACTCCCATGCTGAACTGTGGCTCGGAGGACATCTGGGAATATCATGCATGCCTACCACAGCTCCATATTCACCCTGTTCAAACAGACCACCAACTAATTATGGCTTTCCCAGATCCCTGAGCTCTAGAAATCACTACAGAATGAGCTGCGGGTATGAGATGTTTTCTTTTGTCCCCCTCCACTGTGGTTTAGTTGACTGGGGATTCAGCAACAACAAATGAAAATAAACTCTCTGCATAGACTTAAAGCACTGAGACTATGGGAAGAGAGTGTTTCAAAAAATATCAGGTATTAAAAACAATTCTACCCTCATGCCTTCAGTTAAAGTTGAATGATCCACACAATTGAGAGAAATGAAAGATACTTTCTTTTTTAATTCAATATATTGCCAAATATTTACAACATTCAAAATGCGCAGACTCCAGATCCATTCAGCATTCTGTGATATCCCAAAAATAAATAACTTTTATTTGAGAGGGGGAAAGGAATTTTGAACCTGTGTATAAAAATAAATACAAAATATGTCATTTTCTGTGAAACACTGTCACAGGAAATGTGGAATGAATTGTCTTTTTCACTCATATTTCAAAACAGAGCAGTTCCTCAGAGCTCAATCTCGTTTTTACAACATTCATAGTCGCAGTGGTCTCACTTTCTTCATATCTGTCCTGTCTGTCCTAAGTGCTCCCTTGCAAACATTACAGTCCATGCAAAGGGAAGAGGGAAATATGAAAAGCCCGCTCTCCTCTCGACTGTGCCAGGGCCTCAGCTGTGTTTGGCCTGTGTCAGTCTATTTGAAGGGTTGGCCTGATCCACTGGTTCCTCTGTCTGGATAACCTGTGAAAGAAAATATTAATTTGATTAAGAAAAATTCAGTGTCAGGAAATAAGTCCACTGTAGAACTGTCTCTGAAAGCATTGGTGTAAGTGCAACATTGTTATTTAGTTGTGACCTATGGGGCAAGCAATATAAACATAGGCTAAATCAGTTTTTTGTTTGTTTGTTTTTTCAGAAAAACAGCATATTTCCTCTACAACACCCCCACATTACATCTCAGTTGTAAATAACAGCTACTTAGCGTGATATATGAACTTCACGTTTTAAGGTAAACTGGATCTTGCGGCTTTTTTACCAATAATGTGCGAAATTTGCCTCACGGTATGCTACTTTCTGCCGGAACCTTAACAAATTTAAGAACAAAAATAAAACGGGCTTCATGAATTGTGTAGTTTGGGGTGGATGTCCTACAAATATTGCAGGCAAAGTAGGCTAAACCTATTGCAACATTAGACCTAGATTACTTTGATTTTTCATCTCGGTGCGATGCGTAAAATGTGCCTAGAACCACTTTTGGCACAGCTTGTGTCCCCGCAGGATGGAAAGTGAAGGAGCTCAGCTTACCGTGCTGTCTCATCCGCAGCAGCTCTGCTAGTGGGACGTGGTAGACAGGGACCACGCACCCCCCATCCTCCAGACCGAGAACGCGTAGCTCAGGCGCTCGTGCGCCACGTAGCTGCAGCTGGTTCCTCGCGCGTCCAGCTCGTCGCTCTGCAGAACTTGGCACAGGAAGTCGATGTACCGGGCCGCCAGCTTCAGCGTCTGGATCTTACTGAGTTTGTCCGACGGGAGAGTAGGAATGATCTTGCGTAATGACGTGAATGCCTCGTTAAGAGACTGTGTCCGTTGCCGCTCGCGGATGTTAGCCATCACGCGCTGCGTCTGTAGGTCATCGAAGGAGCGCGCGGGGCTGCTGCTGGCCTCGCTGCCGCCGCTGCCGGCGCTGCCGCCTCCACCATCGCTGCTCTTTCTGCATTTTTTCTTTCCGGGGCTCGGACTCTCCACATCCCCCTCCTCCTCTTCGACGTCCATGCTCCTCCGTGCCGCCCGGCGCTTCCTTGCGCCTCTGCGCGGCAACTGACGGTCGGTCTCCTCCTCACTGTTCCCCGCACTGTCCATTGGGGAGGAGTCCTCTTCCCGCATCGTCTTCTCCAAAACTTTTCTGTGGTCTGGAGGACCGTTATAACCCCTGACCCGAATCCCCTGAACTGGTTACATCAACAAACAGGACAGGTAATGAGGAGTGTGGCCTGCTGTGGGGTGTGGGCTGCTATTACGGTAAATCTCGTGCGCCACGGAGAGGGAGAGGTGGCTGCCAGACTGGGACGACCGGGGCTCTTATAGGAGCAGGCAGGAGGATTTTGGGGAGCGATGTGATTGGGTGAGGAGGGGTGTAACATAATACTGCAGGAGAAGGAGAGGACTAGCTATAATATTAGGAATAGAGTTTAAGACGTGCAGGCTTCTTCTTTTTTTTTTTTTTTTAAACAAGATTGTGAAAGGGGGTGTAGTGTAGGGGCGGTGTTATTGAATCATAGGTGTACATTTATGCAAGGGCTCACAGGCCTACTTTTAGGGATTAATTCTTTCCCTCCACCCCAATTTATTTCTATTTCTATGTTTTTTTTCTTCTTCTGGTAACTCTCTTGCTTTTACTGTAAATTAAACAGGGGATCTCTTTTGCAAGTCCACAAAATGAACCGTGTTACACCATGACCATGTTCAGGCTCCTTTCGTGCGGTGTTTAAGTTGCTATAATATACACAAACGGCTACATGGACCTTTAATTGCTTTATATTGAAGACAAATCAAATACACTAACACAAGCCTGTTGTCTGTTGTAGGCCTCATGTCTCCTCCTTCAGGCCTGGACACTGCCTGAGATGGGAGCAGTGGTGGCGGTGAAAAATATCAAACCTACTGAAACACAGGAGGTTGTCACGGCAGGAGGTCCTCTGCCCTTATAAGCAGAGAGAGGTGTTTATTTTCCTCAGCGGCCCCGCGTTGAGGTATGCGCTTAAATGGGTCTGACTCCCGCAGGGATCTCGACACTGCGGCTCAGGTTTAAAAGACGAGCCGTCCCAGGGAGCTCTCAGGGCGGATCCGTGCTCACAGCGGGTCGCTGAAGGCGGTGTTCGACCGGAGCGCACAAGGCAAACACTGGAGGTGATGAAGATGGACTGGGAGGGGGGGTGTCAGAGTGCTCAGAGCCTAAACATGCACGCATGACCACCCAGCTCTGGGGCATACACCACAATATAGTCCCAATATCGAAATCCAGCAGAAATAGTAAACCTCTGTGGCTGAAACTAGATCAGAACTTATGGAGGTGGTTTGCGGTGTGAATTACACAACTGGAGGCTTCACATCTGATTAGTGAGGATGGCACGAGGTGGGCCACAGCATGCCCGACCTGGTGCCTTTTAGTTTAGGAGACACTGGAACAAGCACTCCCCGGGGTCTTTATCTCTAAATGTCTCTGTCTTTGGGGATCTGTTTCTTTCGGTCCCGAGTCACTCATCATATCTCTGAGCCGATTTACACCTCAGTGCCAAAGATAACAGCCTGCGCAGCGGACCGGCGTGAGCCCAGGCTTTGCTTTTCAAGTCATTTTAAGACTTTCAAGGTCCAATAAATCCCGCGTATTCACTGTCCCGTTCTGCTTGAGACAAGCCACCTGTTTCACCTGTTTCGCCGAGAGACACGGGCCAGGTGAGGCCAGCGGCTGAGTCGCTGTCCAAGGTGCTGAAAACACACCTGTGCATTCACGCCTGTAAATATGGTTAAAATGAGTCTGAATTATATTTTATGTTCAATAAGTTTATCACGGTATCAGAGCGCAAAGAACACATACATTACCACAGGCCGCAAGTTTATTTTTTAAGACACATTAAATCACATAAATTAAATAGAAAGTGTTCTCGGTTTGTTTAGGTCTGTCTAATAATTTAATAGCGTTGTGATGCCACTATAATTTACTTCCCAGAGAAGCTCTTTGGAAATGTTGCAATAAACATCTGATGGCTATACTTTAAAGATTGATGTGGTTATAGGATTAATAAAGATTGGTGATCAGGTCTAGTCCAGTGTCCGTGGCATAATATTTTTCTGTTCTGTCTCAGGTGTTCTCCAGCAGGTCCCTCATGAAGGAGATATAGACGATGGCGAGGCGGAGTGTCTCGATACGGGACAGCCTCTTCTCGTAGGCGAATGTCGGAACTTTCCTCCTCAGTTCATCAAACGCCTCATTCAGGCTAAACATCCGCTTTCTTTCCCGCACGTTGGCGGCCTGTCGCTGGACCACGGTGATGATCCTCCTCCGTTTGGACTTGGTGTGGCCGTGGGCCCCACGGGCATAGTACCGTGGCGCGCCCATCACCAGACGCTCGGCGCGCAGCTCGACAGTGCGCACGCTGTTTTCCAGGCCTCTGCTCCAAGATGAATCGTTCAGTCGCGCCTGGTTGCTCGGACTGGGTGGGCTATTATCCACCTGCTGTTTCGGTGCCAGGGCGTACTTTTGCGGAAACTCCATCAGGTTCATGTCATTGACAAAATTTATTAAGGTGGAGTCCACTAAGCGGCCTTGCAGCTCCATATTCAGTCCACAACTGCAGTCTCATAGGGAACAGTCAATGTCACTTTTATGGGTCTGCTGTTCAGTCGGGCGGAACAACTGACGCCAATCAAAGCTTTCAGGACAGTCTAAAATCATTCACCAGACATGGAGACTAAAGCAGGAGAGCATCTCAAATAGTGAACCCAAACTTCCCCAAATCCGGTCAGAGTCCGACAGGGTGAGATCCTATTTGGCTCAAATCCAAGGCCTTGTCCTGCTGTTTTAATAAGTCGCTTATGCCACTTCACAGCGCGACATCTTTCCTTTCATGTCCCCTCTGGCTCTAAACTGAGTCCATTTCTGTCGTTAGTCGGCCAAAAAGTGGGTTGAATCCGAGGAGAGAGGCTTAAAAAGGGCAGAGGAAAACGGAGGGCCCCGCCAATTGATGTGCTGTCCTGGAGGCCCTTAATGAGCTTCTGAAGAACGGAGGCTCTTGACAGAGGGTCATACAGTCTTATTTGCACTGTCCCCTTTGCTTCAGAGGCTAAATAATGACACTTTTATCACTTAAACAGGCCAGGGGAAGACCAAATAGAACATTCCCTAACAGTCACTATACACCACAAGCTTTTCTGTTGCAAATTAAAGCAAATAGCCTAACTGTCCGTTCCCATGGAAAGCCAGTGTCCACACTGCGAGGACTGCTGAGAGGGCTACTGCGGTAACTGTGGGCTTCAATGCACTGAGAGTGATTGGTCATTATAAAGTTCTCTGCATCTGTAACACAGTTTTTTTTTATTGTTGCTGCTGATGGTGATCATTTAAAAGGGTTTAGGTAAAAGTTTGAATGAGACTTTATGAACGCACTGATCCTCATTGTTCATTCTTTTTTGAAAACCCACAATGACAAAAATTGAAACACAATTTTCCCCAAGACTTCACAAGCTTTGTTTGTGCAAGGGTCATTTTAGGTAAAGTTTTGTCCATCTCAGATGATATGTATGAGCAGTATCCTGCATATTTTTCGTAACCTAACCTGCACCAATTGACTCATACTGATCACTGTACATATCTGAACAATGTATAAGCACATGCAAATCTATTCAGTCTAGGGCTGTGTCCAAACACACTGAGAGGTCTACAGTTTGGCCAATCATCTTGATTACAAAGGTTATTTGAAATGTTCCTTCTCTTGTTGAGGTTATGTTGACAGACAATAATTCCACATTTGACTTGAATAGAATTTCCTTTTTCTACTTCTACGTTTTACAGGTTTAATCTAATAATACTTTAATCAAGCAGTTTGACTATGAACACAAACACTGATTTTGACCTCTTAATGATTGAGTAGGAAGCAGAAAGATAATATTTCATACACAGGAAATGACCAGAGCAGAGCAGAATTTTTCATCTGAGTTTTAGGTGCTGTCAGGTTAAACAGTTTACTCAAGGGCAACTGTGGTTAAAGGAGGAGAAAGTGTTCTGCTTTAAAACTTGCTGAGCCAGAGTAGTGCTGGTGGTTTTAAAGCCCACTCATGATGACACATTGTTCCAAATGCAATGGAAATGTCAAACTTACAGCTTAACTGAAGTAAAACTAGGCACAGTAAGTGACTGATCCCAGAGGATCAGTTCTCCTTTGATTTTTCCACCCTGAGAGGTCAGAGGTTATGTTCAATCCCAGAACAGTCCTCCAGAGTTTTACTGTTTTTGCAATAATTAAAGAAACTGCAGAGGAAATATTAATAGATAACAAACTGCCATTGTATTTGTTACAACACTGTAGTGTGTTAAACCATTAATCATTTGCTTTCTGCTTATGAATGCAAAATAGGGACTTTTGAAATAAATAGTTACAACAAGTTTAAATTAGTCATCATGCATGGAAAGTACATAGAAACTCAGCAAAACAACATCAGATCTGGGAATTAGTATTTAAAAGATGTTACTCCTGCTGCCATTACTCAGCTTCTTGACAGATGCCTAGTAGAGGTGTTGATCATCCCTCTGTTGATTATACTTCCATCTGTGTGACCACATCAGTAACCAACATTGAGCCTCTGTCTTTTTTACACTATAGAAGTCCCTTTTGCATTCCTGTGTGATTATTCCATATACACAAGAGTGTGAGTGTCAATCCCCTACACACACTCTAACTGAAGTGTATCTTCTCCATCTCCCTCCATGGCGTCCTCTTCCTCTCCTCTCTGTTTCCCTGGCGGGCAGATAAACATGATGGGACATTCCGCCGGTTGTCATGGAAACATTGAGAAAGCACAGCTGGGCGGGAGAATATGAGGTAATCTCACCCTGGGGCTGCTGGGTAAATATTGGTCTTAAATAAGGAGTAAAACCCCAAAAGAGGCACACACACACACACACACACACACACACACACACACACACACACACACCTACAGGGGTTTATCCCAGTTTTATCTGCATGGAAATACACGGGACAGACCTTCATACAGACACTCATAATGGCACATTTCCTGCTCTGCTCTGTCATTAGTGGTTACACAAAGTGAAATTAATGGTAGCTTGTGGTGTGACTAAATATCTATGGAAGTAAACAATGAATGTCTGACAGATACAACCTCAGTGTTAAACCCATACCTCATCAACAAGTCTGGATGTTCCTCTCAGTCAAGTGGATTTTTGTCCTTTTGTGATCAAGACCTGTGAGGCCCAACAGAGCTTTTTGCTAAATGCTGACATAACCTTGCAAATGTGTTGATGTTCAGTGGGCAGAATGTTTACCATGATCACCATCTTAAGCTTAGAGTAGTGGCATGCTAACATTTGCTAATTAGCCTAAACACCACGTACAACTGAAGCTTATTGGATTGTTATTAGTTTTACAGGTATTTGATCTTATGCCTATAGTATTGGGCAGATTAAAACCTAATGGTAGTATTGAAGTAAAAGTCAGTGGATCACCAAAGTCAGAGATAGTCATCCTCTTAGAACCATGAATTTCAGTATAAATTTTTGTGCAAATCCAATGTTGTCACTCATCAGCTTTTTCCCTGGGAAAGTAAAAATTGTGACCTTTCAGAAAAGTTGGAGGATCACCCAGTTTTATCAGAATTAGGCCAGTCATAGACCAAGATCCCTGGAGTCATGCAGCCAACGTGGCCAATAAAAGTCTAGATTTTGGCCAAGAGGGGTTGCAATTTTAATTTTTAATGATGTTATTGATAACAGAGACTCAAAAAGTATGAAAACTGAGCTTCAGTTAATAATTATCTACCTGAAATACCCAAATGCAGCCTGGCAGTTCAGTTAATCATTTTTATGTTGCAGCACACAAAACAAAGACATTCAAGCTCTTTTGGATATTGGGTCCAATACCACGGTAAAACTTAGCCTGGGAAGAACAGACCTTGACTTGTGTGTTTTAGGTATGATGACTTCATTAATTTCACATGAGGATTGAAAAAAGTGTGAAAAAAGTAAAAAGGAAAAAGTTTGTGTTGTTACACTGAAGCAGTTTTTTAATATAGAGATCACTGGAGAACAGTATGTGTCTAATGCGCTGCTCCAGAGCAGCCAGAGCTGTTCTCACCATGTAAATCTGTCTTCCTACTCCTCCTCTGGCTCTGTCCTCAGTGTGCTATAAGAACACAGCCAAATCTCTCCCACTACCATTGTAAATCTGAAACTGGACACTTCTCTCTCATTCTGTTTCTTTCTCAGCTTTTTTCTCTCTCCTTGAATCTGTCTCCACCTCCTCACCTCCCTCATTTTCTATTGCTTGTTTTCTCCACTCTGATGATACATGATGTATCCTCCACTTCCTCTCTGTTTTGCAAATTATGGAAAAAAAGCTCTCTTTACTTCACCCTGCTCCAAGAAGAGACATAGAATTAATGTCATTGCAAACTGACTGCACAGACAGAGAATATGCATTAGTGAAATGTTCTGTATTTTAACCTGTATACAAATATTACATGATGTTAGAATTTGAAAGTTTGAGAGATAGAGGGAGACACAGACAAAGAGTAGGAGACAGTGGGAGTGAAGGAGATGAGTTTAACTCCTGACCTATCTGCCTCTTCTTCATTGTGTCATTCTGACTGTGTTTCTCTCCACACCCAGAAGCTGACTCATTGGTTCACTTGCCCCACCTCCCTCTACATCCCACCCTCTGATTGGCTTGGCATTTTAGCCTACACTCAGTCATGGGGTGTTTACACAGCTGGGTGGCCAGTAAAAGGTAGGGTTCATGCATGTGTGCATGCGCGTGCATGCACAGGTTGGATAAACCCCAATACCACATCATATATATTCCCCCTCTCTCTTCCTCTAAACCTACACCCCCACCTCCCACTGGCTAAACCGCTGCATGCCCTCAGATTCTTCTTCTTCTTCTTTACGAATTACCCTCCTTCTCTTAATCCTACATCTTAGCTCCCACTCTCCACCACCAGACTAAAAATCTCATTGCATGGCATGGGTCCCCCACCCAGCCTTACCCGCATGTCAGCACCTTGCCTCAACCCACATCTACCCACCCTCCCCCATTCTGTCTGAGTAATGTCTGCGTTTATCTTTTGAAAGGTCACCCACTCTTTACTGTGTATTTTAAAGGTGGCGTATTTCATTTGTTTAAAGTTTCATATTCTCAACTGTGGTGTATGTTGAGATGCCCGATTTTCTTGGGAAAACAACCCTTTGATGATGATGATGATAATTTTGATGAAGACAGGAGTGGCAAACTTTGATTGCTTAGACACTCTAGACTAATCCACATGCCCTTTGAATGCAAGTATGTTTGTCTCAGTTTGTTTGGGTAAGTCATAATCTATTACGTTAGTGCTTTTTCCTCTTTACACTGAGATAATTTGTGTGAAATATGTCTACACATGACCAAAGAGATCATCTTATTTCTTCTCACCACAGTGCTGGTTAGAAATAAAGTTGGAAAATTTGGACAGTCCTGAAGAAAAATTTTGCTAATATCATAAAAACAATAACACAAAACTTTGAATGATTGATAGCTCTTCACAGCTATGTGTAGAATCCAGTAAACAGAAACAGGACTTGATGATTTCCAGGGCTTTCCAAATTTTTTGCAAGGTCTTGGAAAAGACTTAGCATATCATCTTTAAAGAATGTGCTTACATCTAACATTCAGCTTCAAAATGAAAGTGAAGCAAATGTTACAGAGGTGGTGTTTTGGAAAATTGCAAGACTTGGAAAAACTCCACTACATCACATGACCCTGACATGTACAATTTCTATATCATTTATTAGTGCTTTATAGTTCACTTATTACCTCAAAAGTGTCCATAATTTCAAAATTCTCAACTCCAGAAATTTGATTCTTGACAAGTGTAGCATCTTTCTGACTCTAAGTCAAGATGAAGATGTTCTTTTCATGTTAAACATATTTGTCATACGTAGTCTTTGCTAATCAAAATAAGCCTGCTTGCCCGACTCCGTGGATGGTTCACTGATCAGGGGAATTTCTTTCATCTTCTTGTCAATTACTTTATAAGTGCCTTTCCAGCAATCATCTCTAACACACATCATCACCAGTACTGGCCACCCAGGTTTCACTTTCTTTTCATCTCTCCCTCCCCTTTCTCTCTCTATCTTGCCCTCTTTCCAACACAGATACCTTCAGCCCCGTGCTGCAGTTTGACAAGTTTGTCATAAAATTATAATAATAAAATATTTAGTTGTGTCCTGGGTATTGTCCTGTAAAGCTTCAAGACTAAACATGAGATCATTTTTTCCAGACCCAGAAGGTTTTTTTTCCCCCTCTTGGCTTATTTATTTTTCTGTGGTTTTGGGAGGTTGTGGCTGAAAGCCTGATGATATGCTGTGTGTGTTCCTCTCCTTACCCCACCCCTCAACACTCCTCTCCATATTTCTACTTTTCTCTCGATTTATATGCAGAAGGTATAGGGAGTGATAAAAATACATTCTTTACACTCGCTTGTTGTTCCACAGTAAATCATGTTGCTCACTTTTACATTCACATCTATGTTCAAATAATTCAGCCTCATTCTTCATTAGCATTGTGACTGTAGATGATGTTACTATCATAATAACAGCATACAGTTAAGATTAAAACTAAATAACTTTTTTTCATGTTACCTTTTGTCCTTTCTCTGCTATAATTCCCCAGTGTTTTGGGTGTAGGAGTTATGGTTTGGTCTGAACACTGTCTAGACGCCTATGAGCCTCCCATTACCTCCTGATTACACTGAGCCCTATTAATCTCACTGGGCTGGCTGACCAGAGCAGAACACACACACACACACACACACACACAAACTGCAAATGAAATTTTGTGGAAAAAGAGTTGCAATGTTATTTGGCAATAATGGAGAAATACACATAATGAACACTAGATTTGATTGTTTTGATGTTGATGTAAATGTGAATATACAGAAAATATCATAATGTGATGTGTTAATCTGCATCACATTCAGAAAAGTCAGAAAAAAACTGAATTTGAATTTGAAAACATGGTATTAGTGGTCCAGTAGCTACTTTTTAGACTAGATATCAATATTGTCAAATAAATAATTGTCGATACAAATGTATGAGGTTTACTTGCGGGATTCCTCAAGGCTCTTTGTTTGGCATCATATTTTTTTATTTGTAAATAAATGATAGAATGATAGATATTGTGTCTGAACATTTGATTTTTTCACAGCTGATGCTAAATTATTACTTCAGTCCACACATAGAATGTGACACTCAGAGAAGGTCAGATATTCAAATCTATTGGTGATCACTGGACCTAGTTTGAGGTAACATGATCTGCTATCACCTGATCTTATTCATTCAGATGTTTAACATGTTCACTGTGGAATCCACAGAATGAGCATGTGAATTGGAGACACACATTTAGACCCGAACACAACTCTCTCGAGCAAAATGGTGTCACAGGAAACACCCATCTGTCGTCGCCAGGACTACTGAGGACAGGACAGTGGGTGTTGGGTGCCAAGGAAACAAACTAACTCTGGGAATCCAGCTCACCAACCAAAAGCAATGTTTACATTTGGGGTTAATAGTGTGTGTGCATGTGCGCTTGTATATGTGTGAGTGCAGACATTGTTCCCTTGGGAAAGAGTTTAACACTTCAGTCAGTCTGTCTCTGTGTGCGCACCGGCTATTTGCCTACCTGAGGGAGCATAAAAAACAGAGATGCAAAGCTGAAGTGCCAAAAATCTCTCACAAATGCCTTTGAAAATACCATAAAGGGATTTCATGGATGTCAGTAGGCCTGTGAGAGATGGGCTTTGATACAACTCAGTCTAACCTGGACTCTGTTGGAGGATATATGGCCACAGTTGCACAGCTCTGACTGGTGGAACACTTAAGGTTTTATGACCTGCTGCCATTTGGGGCTCTGGGATAGAGCAGAGTGCCGACCACATAACTAATTAGACCTAGCCAACGGGGGTGTGCAAGGATGGGGATTTGGGGATTGTGGGTTGTGGATGCGGTGTGTCTGAACGAGTGAATGAGTAAGCGGGCCAGTGAGTGTGTGGCATGGGTTGTTGTGTGTGTGTCCTGAACCTTCGGCATTGCATCAGGGCGCCGTTTGTTCTCCATAAAGACTCCATGGGTTCTTTCATGTCGGAGCCGCCAGGCCTGGAAACTTTAACACAGGAGATAGGAACTCCACAGCCACAGCCTACACTCTTTAACACACACACACACACACACACACACACACACACACACACACACACACACACACACACACACACACACACACACACACGCTTAAAAGACCACTCCTATTGCAACAAAAGGCAGACAGAGGTGTATGAAAAAATTGTCTGGCCCACTCTACATAAACAACACTCCTATTGTCTCATCTCTCTAACCCTCCCTCTTCTTCTCTCCATCAGAGGATCACGAAGATAAATGACCATGCCTAGATATGAGAGTCCAGTGGCAGGAGGTGGGGGGTGTTGTCAGAGGTGGAATGTGTGAACTGCACACCGCCTCCTATAAATCAGTGAGACAAGTAGGAGGAGGAGGAGAGGGAAAGCAGGATGGGTGGAAGAGGAGGAGTCAGTGATAGGAGGAATGACAAGATAAATGAGTGGTGATGGTGGGAGGGGGTACAGGTGCAAGAGAGGTGCACGAGGGCTGGGGATGAATCCAAGAAAATCAGTGATGGAGGCAGATGGAGGTCATGGCAGGACAAGTTACATTGAACGTCACGTCAAACTTTTCAAATCATTGTTTCTAAATCTCTTTATCGAAAGATCACAAGTGTTAAGTGTTTTGCGTTGTGGGTATTTGCATAGTTCAAACAGTGGATGTTGCACAATTTAAGGTCATTCGGAGCAGTCTGGCAACACTGGGAGCCATTTGTAATGACTGTTTACATTGGACTGTAAAAAAAGTTTTAAATGGAGCTAATGTTGCTCTGCTGAAGGCTTTAGTATGTGTAACATGAGCTTTTATGTTTATTTTTGTGTGTGCGTATGTGTGTGTGTGCAATTTCTTTCAGTGTGTAGTTCCCTTGGAAGCAGATTTAGCCCAGTTATATTTCAGAGACCCAGTTTATCATTTAGAACTTTTAACTAATGTCATCATCAGTGCTTCATAAATCTTAATAAATCATGCACTAATGCTGTAAATGCTGGTTATAAGACATTAAGAACAAACATCAGGTTGTCAAGTCGTAAAAATAATCCCTTGGTAATATAGTTTTTGTTGGTTAATCATCAAAGGAATAGTTCAACATTTTGGAAAATCTGCATATTTTCTCCTTACAGAGATGAGACTGATATCACTCTCATTTCTTAATGTTTTATAGTTGTATCAGTTTGTTGGCAGCCAGCAGATACTCCAATTACTGGTCTGGCCCGAGAAATACTTCATACTCAATACTTGTGTTAAAATCTGTTCATAATAAATGGATTTAGGTTCAGCTCCTCATCACTTGCCAAACAGTCCAACCTGTCAGATGGATTTTTGACAACATGGCAATCTAAAAATCTTAGAAAATGTTTTTAACTGTAACAAAGTATTAGCAAATGATTCATTAATACCTGATGAAGCTGAAACTTGCGACAGGTGCCTTATTAGAATGGGCTGCTCTTTTTTCTAAACAGACACTGGCTGGTTTAGCTGCAGCCTCTTCTGGACAACAGCAAGTGTAGTTTGATATAAATACCACAAATGATTACTTTTCAGAGTGGCCTGCCAACAGTAATTAAAATGCTCTTAAAAGCTGAGAGATGGGAATTAAAAAAAAACAGAAAAAGAGATGTCGGTGGGGCAGCTCGTGCAGATGACAGAAATATAGGACCAGGTGTGACAGATGAGGATGAGCCAAATTAATTGCAGCTTCTTATCTGTCCTCTTTAGGCAGCTCCTGATAAGCTCTCCAACTCCAACACTTAGCACCTCACAGCTAATTAGACACCCCTCTGAAAAGCAAGGGGGATTTGTGTGTCTGTGTGGAGGTGGGGGTAAAGAAAACAAAGATCTTTAAGCTGTCTCTCCGCACTTTATCACTTCACACCCACTAGAGTGTTGTTGTGGGAAGGAATCTGTCATGAAAAACAAGAAGTCTTGTTGTGAATAATCTGTATAAAAGTTGAATCTGCGCTGTTACTGATGAGCATTTCAAATCATTGAATTAAGAAGTTGAGGCACACATATCAAAATATAGGGATCTTTAATTTGGATCAGTTTTATATTTCAATTCCATTTCCTTTGGATTACGGTCAAGAAAATGACAACACATCTTCATTAAACTGTCTGTGCGACACTAAAGGAAGATAGTACAACACTGAAAACAAGTCATCATTCCAGTGTATGATGTGCACTGTGAATCTGCTTGAATACTGTAAAAATTAATAGACGATTCCCTGTTCTTGCAGCTTTTATGTAGAAAGTCCTTACAAAGACTTCACAAAGGCACAAGAGGCAAAAGAACATATCTTGAGTTAAGTCCGGTGGTCTCAGTCATCCTGCAAGTTTCTTGTCCCTTTTGACCCCATAACCTCAAGGTGCCTGCCCCTGTTACACTCATGGTCATGTTAACAGATTAAGCTGACAAGGTGTCACTCCTGTACTTTTGTGTCCCAAACTAGATCTATGAAGCGGTTTTGCGCCCCCATCAGGCACAGAAGGGGAACGGCAATCCGATCAGGACCGATCCCTCAAGTCTGCATCTGTCCTCATGTAAATGAGACGCAATGAATGAGAGGCTCCTACTGCATCCCTGAACCCAGTGTTATAAATGATTTTAGGCGCTCAGAAGAACCTAACACAGGGCAGAAATCTTCCTACGAATTGTGTTTAAACGTTAAGGCACATCAGTATATTCCACTGTCATTGACACAGTTGGTATCACCTCACTTATTCCACACAATTAACCTGATTTCCAAACAGAAAACAATCTGTTTTTCATGCAAATTGTTCAATATTGCTTTTCTTTTTCTTCTTGGGTTTTTGTGATTCAGGAGCTTCACTAAAACCAGATGTGACATCACTATCAGTTTCACGTTTCCTCTTTTTGCTTGGCTTGTCGCTGACGTAACCGCTGGAATCGCTCCCGTGGACTTCCTTGGGAGAGAGCTCAACCCCCTCGTCTTCTTCTTTCGGATGTTTCTCCTTCTTCTTCTTCTTTTTTTTCTCACCAACTTCGTTGCCGTTTGCCTCCACCATTGTTCCGTTTAGCTCTGGTGTTACCACCTCTTCTCTTTCCTCCTCTTTGATTTTGTCTTTCTTCTTTTTCTTCTTTTTCTTAGGGGTGTTGTCAGGAAACTCCTCCGTGGTTTCTGGGTTTGGTTCTGTGTCTGCTGTGTCTGGCTGCTCTGCAGGAATACTCAACTCTGAGCTCTCACCCATAGCCATCAACTCTTGGACCCTGAGACACACAAAGACAACAACAGGAAAATCAGCTGAAACTGGGTAAACGTTGTAATACCCCCCCACACCATTGCTGCCAATGCAGCAGACTTGCCTGGTCCTGTCCAGCCGTCCTCTGATCAGCAGCACCCCTGCAGTGTCAGCATCGAGAGCAGTCACCTCAAACTCTAGCTCTGCTCCGACCCTTGGCCCAGCGTCTCTCCAGGTTTCCATGGAGACCAGGTTTGGTTTGGGGATGCTGGCATTGAAACAGCCGTGCACGAGGCAGCCTACATGGCTTACTCCTAGTTTATTCACTTTACCCTGACAAGGGGAACACACAGAAATAAATCATGTTACACACAGGTAAAGTGTGTTGCTCCTGTTTTTGTGGGGCAGGTGTCTTTTACCAGGCCTACCTGTTAAAATGTTTCACATGCCCTTTCCATAATAAGCTCCAATAACTCATACAGTCTATTACTGTAATTGCAGAATCTAAGAATATTTTACATGAACATTTTGGTTTCCAAGTCTTTCCCCCAAGGCCTGTTTATTTGAGCATAAATCAAATACAGTACAGTACTTTGCATTTCTCTGGATGACAACATCAGCCAAATGCTCTAAGTGTAACTCTCACCAGCAGTTTCTGTCCTTTCTTGGGCTGAAACACAATAAAGTTGGCCTCTACGTCCATGTGGATGTAGCCATTGTCATCATAGATATCTCCGTGCTGGCCCACTATCCAGATGTTGTCATATGCTAACGGTACTCCTTTCAGACTGCAAGAGACAAATATGACAGTTGGTAATGGACATTAACAGTTTGACAACATGATATAACACAGTTTAATTATTATAAGGAAGATTTGAAGCAGGCTGTGCTGCACTGCTCCTGACACCAACAGCCAGTGAAATGAACAACCACATTTTTTTCCTACAAATAAGTACAAGTGAGTGCATGTCTGTCATCTGGTACCGACCCAGTCCGTCCTGAATGAACATGGCAGGAAGTGAACACAAAAGCTTTGTGTATCGATCAATGATCATTTATTCAGGAAAAATATCAAAAACTTTCTGATTCCAACATTTTCAACCTCTTCTCTTTAAGTTTTGTAAATTTGATCAAACAAAACAAGCCATTTCACAACATCTGGTCTCCTGGGAAATGTTATGAGCCAATTGGTGTAGACAGCCACAAATCACAACAATCATCTGTCACAACAGTCGGAAAAGTTTTGGTTCATTATGAACCTGTGGGCAAATTTAAATCTAAATTAAAGGTGAAACACTGTCAGTGACTTCAGACCAGGTCTTTGTTGGTCAATCACACAGTTGTTTTCTGCTGAGCGCAATGTCTCAATAATGCACCTGACCACCTCATTTTAAGTCCAATTAAAATGTGTTGTGTTATTTCAGCATAATGGGAACTGAGCGCCAATAAGACAGCTGCATTGTTCTGGGTTTGCTTGTCAGAGGGCGTAACATATGGCCCGTGAAGTCATCTTCACCTCCTGCTGTACCGAAGCTCCTGCATCTCTCCTGCTCAAACCAAGACGGCTCAGCTAAACCAGGATTTATTCATCAATCAGGTCACAGGTCTGAAACCAGCAGACGGCTCTGACTGTGTCCCACTGATGCTGGGGGAAAGCAACATTTGAGCACTACAGTTAAATGCTTCCTGGAGAGACTTGTACTTCACTAGAGGATGAATATTTTTGGCCATTTTTTTCCTATACTTTCACTCACCACCTCTTGGTTTAGCAGTGTGGTTACATGTCAGTTTGAAGATCAAAGTTTTACATAGAAATATATTCAGTTAAGGTACATAAATAACACTATAGAAGAAAATAGAATAAAATAGAAGAAAGACAATCGTATAGGAGGAAGCAGCAGTGGGGCGCCTTAATACCTGTCCGATAATAGATCTACCCGGGCGTTAAGTGCCACATTACATGATTATAGACATTGTCCCTCCACCTGCAGGATTAAATCATTTACATAGTGTTTATGCGCTTTAATGGTGGATGCGGGACAGATGGAGGCTGTTTACTTGAAGGGTTGTTTCATATGAAAGAAAAGCGAGTTGTGTCCACCAGCGATGTGTTTGTACCTCGGGGAGAACTTGAGCAGCTCGGCCTCCAGTTCCCCCTGTATACCCGTCCTCTTCTTGTTCAGGTACACGGGCGGTAAGGCGACGTGTCTCCGGTGCGTGTTCATCACCAGGCACGAGTACGGCGCCGACAGCAGCTCGGTGGCGGCGGCGAACGACGGGATCGAACACGGGACCGCGCCCGCATCTCCGCCCGGTACGGAGGGCGGCTCGGTCGGCTGGACTTGGGCGCAGGCGACGGAGATTTCACCAGACATTTTCACATGTTTTGGGTCGTCTTCAGCATGCTTCAAGTTCGCCATGCTGCTGAGGAAGACCGGAAGACCGACAACTGGTGACTTCCGCTTTGAGGAGGTTGAACAGCGGAGAGCGTTTGTTTATGTCGACGCCTGCTGGTCCGGAGGTGGAATTACAGTCTAATAAAACACTACAAATTGATTTTTTTTCTGTATTAATAAGACAATAATACACTTAATTGTTTAGTCATGCAGAAAAGTATTGATCTACATTAACCAGAGGTAAAGTAAATGATTTACTCAGTGGAGTCCAAAGACCCAAGACCATAAATGGAGAACATGATCTCAGACTTTTGGATACTGTATATGAGGGTTAATGTTTTTTTTTTTTCACAGGTTACACAACCGCTCTTCCCTCATAAATGGGTTATCAACACAGGGCCTTTAAGGATGGTACTGCTTCATCATCTGATTTTAGGTCCCATCTCTAAAAAGGGTCCAGTGATTAGATCTAGATTTAAGGCCAAAAGTTCTGGTGATGCAAATTCCTCAATTTAGCTTTAATCACATGTAATACAGTTGGGGACATGTAATAGCCCAATATTCCTTTAAATATCAAACATTGCATACAGTCTGGGAGAAATGGGGAGATAATACTAGCTCATTTTAGCCTCAAGACCAGTTACTGTGGTTATTAGCCTATCCCTCACAGTCTTTTACTTCTGTAAAACACCACATTGGCCAACAAAAGCCCCTAACGTTTCTCAAGTTTTACCAATTTAGTTCAAAATGATTTTAAAATAAAATGTTGTGTCAGTATTTTAATAACCTATATGAATCTTTTCAGTTATTTAAACAAATCTAAATTATGCATTGCCCTTTGTTATGTAAAGTGCAAATTGTACACTGACTAACTTGGCAAGAATGCTGTGAAGCTATTCATCTGATAAGAGACAACATTGATTCTGTATCTGGTTCTTACCTGCAATGGCACATTAAGATCACTAAGGTGACCTGAGGTGTCAATTAGTGCAACTACAGGCTGCACATGCATAGAAAAATATACTCACATACACACTGTGGCTAATCTAGTGTTACTGTTTTCTGACAGGGCAGCCACAGGAGGTCACATGATTCAGCATTTCTCTCACACACACACACACACACTGGCAGTGCTGCTCTGGTGCTCTCATGGTGATAAATAGTGACATGGCTTCTTAGTCAGCAAGAACTCCCAATGGCTTCTGCTGCTGTGAGTCTTAGTTACCACACACATGAATTTTTGAGACCTTGACTAAACTGTCCTTTTTGGGAAAATACATTTTTCTATTCTTACAATTTCTCTTTAGGCACACACACACACACACACATACTTACTGCTGATTCCTCACATTATTTTTTGTTTCTAAAACCTAAAAATTGGTTGATCAAATCTTTGTTTTGCATGTTTAACATACTGACACAAGTTTGAGGCAGTAAATATAGCCAGTCATGCAAACCACCAGTCTGGTCATTCAAGGCAAACAAGGCACAGCTTCCTGCAACCCTATGTGTGTTTGTGTGTGTGCTTTATAGTGATGGATAATGCATGAATAGCTGTTTAAAATTTAAGGGTGACAGTGTAACCATGACAAAACAATCACCTTACTGACAGGTAACATCAGGTCACATCAGGAGAGAGTGAACGAGAAAGAGCTGTATAAAAGCCATACAGGCATACACACAAAGAGACAGATAGACTGACTGAATGACATGCTAATAGAAAGGCAGGTGTGGGGTTGTTTTTACTTCATGTAGATAAACAGCATATTAATATTGTTCTCTCTCTCTCTCTCTCTCTCTCTCTCTCTCTCTCTCTCTCTCTTTTTACTAATTTCTGAAACATTCAAATTATGTCAAAATACTTTACTTAAAATACTTTTACTTTTAGCTTTATCTGACTGCAGCGACTGCACTGAAACATGGAGTGCTGTCGGAAGAGTATCGACCACAGCAGAACGCCCACAAACAGCAGCTGCATCATTAAGACTCCACCTTTGACTTTTTAACACACATTTGACTGCTAACAAGCATCTTTTCTCTCTAACTAATGACCTTAATAAGTGAGACAGCACAATGATGAAAGACACTGCATTGATTTCTGCTGTAATGACCACGTCATGCCTCTGTGGGTTGTTAGCTGCTTGTGTGTGTATCCACAAGGAGGAAAGATGTTATTATTCAATTTCCATTGTCTGTGAGTCAACACACAGACAAACACTCATATATAGCATATATCAACAAAAACAAGACCCCAAAAGTGGATGTTTGGACACAGATCGTATCTTCGTCTCCATGCTCTCTGGATCTAGCTCTAGGGACCAACTTCACACAACACTGGTACCACTCTCACATCAATTTTCTCTTCTAAGTTTTGGCAAGAAAATGTAAAATGTATATGAAAATATTTCTTTAAATGGTAAGAAACACTTGTAGGCTTGCAGGATTTTTGAACTGTGGAGAGAGCCAGGTTAGCTGTGTCCACTGCTTCCAGCCTTTATGCTAAGCTAACCACCTCTTGGCTACAGCAGCATAGTCAACACACAGATGTAAAACAAGCCTCTCCTCTAATTCTTTGTAAGAAAGTGAAAATGTGTATTTCTCAAAAAGGAGAACAATTCTGCTTGACCATCAACTCTTTTTTACTTTCTAATATATATCCTTTTTAATCGTTGTATATATTAGATCTGAATAATAATAATAGGAGCAAACAACTATATTCTCTGTAAAGATTTTGTGTAGTGGCATCCTGAGCATAGATAGAAGCTGCACCTCTTTATCTGTGTTGTAATCTGAGCTTCTATGTTCTTCATCTTGGTATCCGATATAGCTGCATGTGTGTGTTAGTGGGTGTTTGTGGAAGAAACAATGTTCTTTGGCTAAAAATTCCTCTGAAAAAGAAAAGGATACGAGCAGAGCACAGGTGGAGTGGCCATAGCGACTACCAGTTCAAATCCTGGTCAAAACATCTATAACGTTTTTATGGGTTTTGACAGTCTGTTTACTGGCACTCTCCATGTGTGCCTATCCTTTATGCAGGAAAGTCCCAGCAGAAGAGATCCAAGGCTGAATTTCTTTCTCAGTCTGACAATAGACTAGAGTAAATACTGGGCTGGCTTTTCTGCGCTGGACAACCCTACAAACCCGACAGGAACAGACTTTTCTTCTCTTTGATGCATATGATAATGATAAGGTCATTGTGCCTCAGTAGGTAGAGTGGGTCATGCACTAGTCAAAAAATTTGATGTGTCTTTGGGTAAGGCACCAAGCCCCCAAATGTTTAGTGTATGAGTGCATGTGTATTGGTGAATGTGGCATGTGTTGTAAAGCACTTTCATTGCTCCCTAAGATTATAAGAAACTGTTTGTGACAGTGACAGGGTTAAGTAGGCATGATAACGTTAGCTAACTTGCTGTTACCCATATGATGAATTTATTTTGAAATTTATCATTAGCTGTCTAACTGCCAGCATTGCTGTGGAGCCAATCGCAGCATTGCCGACTTTATTTAGTTTAGTTCGATAGTTTCATATTTCTTGATGAGAGCAGGAGATGAGGCTGGAAGTATAGCTAAGGAAGCATTTGCTGTGGTCTGGCCTCGTGCTACATCTAGTGGCAGTGATGATTGTTTACAGAACCCTTAACTTTTTGAGGCTTTTCTGGTGTCATTTTGTTGAAGATCCTTCTTTGACCCCAGGCTTTGTTGTTTCCGTCATGTTCATGCTTCATTTCACTATTTCACTCTGCCCAGTGTTTGGTCTCTAACAGGAAACAAGCAGCAAAAGTTCTTAAGCTACAACAACAAAAATCTCATTTGAGAGTGAATGTTGAGTGGCATGAAGAGGCTTTCTCCCTCTTTTATATTTTTTGACTTTTTTTTTTTTTTCTTGTGTTTTAGTGTGTGTGTGATGTTTGTGTCCTGAGTTGAAGGACATTCCCCCACCAGTCTCCTGGCACTGACTATTGCAACATGTGCAGAGGTTGGAAGAAATGTACATTACGCACACATGCATGTACAAACACTCACACAAAAAGCATGAGAAAGGGCTTTGCTTGTATTGTCACACAAAACAAAATGACTGCTCTGTTTCTTGACAAACGTGACAGGTGATGAAAACCTCACGTCACACCGCATTCAAAGTGAAGGGATCACAAGCGTGACTTCTCCAGCTTGTGGTCTCTTCACTGCACTCATATGTGCTAATTGGTCGTTCTATGCATAGGGTGGCATCACCTTCTACCAAGCAAATAGATCCTTTGTTTTGACCTTTCTCTCATCAAAGGCATTAATTAAGCAAGCCAGCCATGTAACCTTTTGCCTTCGGTGACTAAAGCTGTCTCTTTGTTCAGTGTCCTGTCAGGAGCTGACAGAGTCCATGTTGGGTACAGCTTTGAGTCAAGAGGTGAAAGAAGACCAGGGCAGAGAATCAAGCTGGAGTTTGTGCTACCACCAAGTATAGTTTAAAGAAGAATCAGAGGAAGAGCAAAACAGAGAGAGACAGATGGAGAAAGAAGTGCCTGCTTCCTGTGAGTCCCTGAGGGTGAATTGATTTTGGAAATATTTGTCTTTGTCAGAGCATACCCAGTAAGAATCTATATATAATGCAATCAGCAATCTCCCTCCTCTTTCATGCCTAAACTCCTCTCTCCTTTATTCCATTGTAACCAGTGAAAGAACCAATGTGAGCTGCCATGTATGTGTACTGCAAGTCCATTTTTTAAAATCAAAAAATGGCCCAGTACAGGGAACCACCCCTTCAATAGATAGATCTTGTCAAGCTAACCCACACCCCCAACATCCTCATGCCCCAAGCAATGTCGGTGGGTAGAGTTGACTGACGGGTGCTGCAGTAACTTTCCAATCAATCAATCAATCACGATGTTCAAGCATGATATAACATGATGGCTCTCCAAAGCAAAAATATGCCCCCCCCACGCTGCCAAAGGAAATATTAAGAAAACAAAGACTGGGAGCAGAGCATGGGATTCAGGTACTTGTCATGGTGTCCTTCACTGCATATGATGGAATTGACACAGACATTGTTTGGCAGTTCATAAGTGAATATTAGCCACATCTGTTCAGGGACAATAAAGCTGCTAAGCTAACTGGTTTGTTTAGAATGTAAATTAAGAATGGCTAAAGTCTGAGGTGAGGAAGCCTGCATGCGTACTGGTGGTTTTAGTAGATGGCTGAGTGATCTTTGGAGGAGACAATGGGAGACGGAGAAACATTTGAGTGAGTTTTGGTCCAGCATGAACCACAGCGTCCAGGCTTGTGGAGAAAAAAAGAGGAAATTCAGGAGGCGAACAATGATCGGGGCGAAGCAGGCGGACCAGTGAGGCAGGAGGCGAAACAGGATTAGCCAGAGCACAGAAAAAGAACAAGCAAACAGAACTAATGGGGCTGGCCAGTTGTACTACCATTGTGCTAAGTGGAGCAGACTGAGAAGACCTTTTGAGTTGACGGAGGAGGGATTTATCAGCAGCTTTGCAGGTGAGTTGACATGAACAGGAGAACTATGTTGCCACTCCCTGATGACATGCACACACAAATAGAAGATAGACAGGACAAACACTGACAAAACAATGGGTCTGAAATCTCTCAATAATCACTCACTACTCCCTATATAGTCCACAATATAGGGAGTTCACCTTTGCAGTGCTGTCAGAATAAGTAGTGAGAATTATTATGCCCTTTAGAGGACTCATTATCCTGCAGTGCATCATGAAAAGTTGTAGAACTGATGGTCAGAAACCAAGAAATACCTGGGGCTCAGGACTGCAATAGATGACCAGTTTACCATTTTCCCTCCAACCATTTTGGAGTGGAACCAAAAGATGTAGGGTTAACCACTAACCCTAACCGCACACACCATCTGGAGCCTTTGGATGGACAGAACTTAAACTTAAACATATACACACACCCTTGTCTTATATTTGTGGGGACCTATCATTGAGATGCATTGAGTGCATATAGTCAAACCCCCGCCCTAAAACCAAGTATGTGCGTGTGCTTTCTTGTGCTGCTCTGATAATGCACCTCAAATACACAGTAAAATGACAAAAAAACATCCCTCACTGTGATGGTGAGTGTGTGTGTCTGTTCAATACTGTGAGTAAATGATGTGTGTGTAACACGTCCTCTCACATGACAGACTGAAGGGGCACACTGCTGTTCATGCTGTATTTTGTTTTGCAAAACTGTGTGTGTCTGTGTACATTTTTGTTTCTGAATGTAAACATATCTGTGCTAACGTCCCAATTTCTATTAATTATAGTAGTTCATAATTTTTTTTTGAAAGACATGGTCATTTGCTGTATTTCAAAGAAAGAAGATCTTGAGACCGATTGAAAGCTCTGAAAAGTAAGTGGACTATTTAGCTGATATAATTTTAGTACACATTAAGATCCCAAAACTGACTTACGAGCTTCCGTACTCAGGCAATGATGTAAGAAGTACACTGATCCTTTACTTAAGAAATACCTCAATACCACAATTAAAACTAGCTCTATTATAATAATAAATGGTCCTGATTATAGTACAACTGTCCATCAACAAAATGAACCTAAAAAATAAATGCACTCATAAAATTATTATTATTATTACAGATGTAAAACTAATATAAGTATGATTACAGATGCATGTATGCAGCTACCACTCTATATACTATTGGGCACAAAATCATTAGAGGATAATTACTAAGTTTTGTGTATATTAATATGATCTCCAAAATAGCTTGTAATTATAATATAAAAACTAAAATATTGTCCTCAAATATAGTGGGTGGTAATCAGTAGTCAGTAATTACAATATTCTTATCTCAAAAGTGTATTTATGGTATTTACATATCTCTGTGAAAGAGACACAATTGTGCTCCAGTGCACAACGAGGGAAATGGGTGTACCCAAACAGACTGAAAGATATAACATGTTGTCGAAGTGATTCAAATATTTCTCACCCACATCAGTGTATCTCAGCAGTTCCTGAATCCTTTAGGACACAATATAATACCACAGTCACTGTCTAACATGATGCTGTCACATCTATACTGAAGCATCTGTGATATTAAAATAATCTCCAAGTGGCCTGTGGTGCTTTCGATCTCCCTCATTCCTCTCGTCTCCCAGGAGCTTTGACAGATTGACGTTTGCCCAGTGCTACACTCATTATGGGCCAGCAACCATATATCTCCTAATGATTCAGAGCCACACTGAGAGTGAATGGCACCACAGAGAAGCTTATAATGGGCCTCTAGGTGATACCACACAAAAGGCACCTCCTGCTAACTAGTCCCTTTATCCACTTATCCACTTATCTTATATATCTCCACTCTGCTACTATCTTAGGTAGTAGGATATTTGTCTTCAACCAAAAATCCAGAAAATCTGCAAATGAAATGTGAAACAATACCTGTTTAAATGCAAATATTAGAAGATGGGAACACTGATGTAACAGCTAGTAGCACTGATTCTCCAGTAGGGTGCCATTAAATAATTGTAGGCTAAGGCCAGTTTAGGACCAGATATTAAGCACTTTTAATCCTCAGTCAGTGCAGTGTAGGGTTATGACACGACAACAAGGCAAAGAGAAAAAATTATACAACTCAGGGTTCAGGGTTAAAATTATAAAAAAAGGGGCTAAGATATTGGAGACAGAATGTGGTTAATGTGTGATGTTTGTTGGTTTGAAAGAGAGAGAGAGAGAGAGAGAGAGAGAGAGAGAGAAAGAAAGAAATCCACTATGTCATCAAATCTCCCATTGATCAGGAGCCACTGTACAGTTCAGGCAATGGGCCAAATGCTGCATCTTATCCAGACCAATAATAGTCTATTGGACCAAGTCAACAGCAAATTTCGGTTGAAGTCACTGCTATAAAATTAAGTTTATGTAACTAAATGTTCCACAGACATGATGGAGAGCCAGCACCAAATCTGTGCTGGCCAGAAGTGAATCTGTGCAATCTCTTATTGAAGGTTTCTTTAATCAGTCCTCCTGACAAAATGAAACATGCTCCTTGGAAACAAAATGATCTCCACTCCACACAAGGTCAATTAATAAACACTGGAACTGCTGCAGAGAATTGTGTGACACAAAACCATCAGAACAGATACTTAACGAACCTTGTGTTAAGATAATTTTGTCAGCATTTTGTTACTTTATATAGTTATAGTAGTATTTAAAAGTTGAAAATGAAGCTTTTCACTTTTCACTTTTTAACTTTGACCATTGTGTTTGTTAAAAGAAATAGTCAATCTGAAATATATTTTATTGTCAGTAAATCCCTTAAAAAACAATAATGTGACAGAAAAACCTGCAATACAATCTGACAAACACCTCTTACACCAACTTACATCAACCTCTTCTTCTTTTTTTTGTGTCTTCTGCCCCATTATAGATGCCTCAATGTGTCATGACCCAGACAACAACTCGATCAGAGGATTTGAATTATGGATCAGCTGCATAACAAAGACAAACACGGACTATAGAAAATCATTCTACTGGCATCGATGAGAGACAGCAAGATATGTCCTTTACCTGTCCATTTAACCTTTTTACATTCAGTGGTGACAGGGGCAAACTACCTCACTGATAGGTGCTCGCAGTCCTCCTGCTGACCTGTGTCCAGCCAAGTTTCATTGCATGCTATAAACATACAGATGTAATGACCACCAGGGTAACATGTCTTTTTTAACATGTTTTGTGTTATGTCCAATCTTAAATGTGAATTCAACAGGTGACTTCTGTCATAGCCCTACTGACTGTATGAAAATGTGACCTCAGTATTCTAAATTCATGTTTCCAGTTCCAATTGTAAATAGCTTACCAGATATCAAAACAATTTGGAAATACTTAAATATTTAATCGGTTCATTTAAAATGAAAAGGTAAACAAATGGTGTCACCATTGTGAATATGTTGATGCTAAAATAATCTCAGGAAATCTAGATCATCTAGTAGCTGTACTGGAGCTGCTGATCATATCACAAGATCTTGAATTTGACTGTTTGTCATGGAACTGACGATTTTCAAATTTTTTTCTCAACACTTTAAAGGGGCTATTTTCTCTGCAAGAGAGTGAGTGAGAGTGGTTTCTTGCCAGGAGTGGATGGTGGTGATTGTTGCTTGACAAGAGCTTCGGCCATTGTTGCCTTTACAATACAAAAAGTTATGATACACCCTCTGAACAGTGCTAGATTTTTTGAAACTTATCGCGGCAATACGTTGGCTATGGTTGTGGGGTTTTACACAGGGTCATTTCATTCACTTTCATTCAGTGATACTTTTTGTTTATTGTTTGCTGCTCACTGTCAGTGGGCTTCATAACAACTTGCTGAGAACATTAAGGCAGTAGGTAATTGTGGCTGATGAAGTATTTGTTTTGGTCTGAGATGCTGGTGGTCTCATGAGACATCTATTGAATTTCATATTCAAACCGTTTGAGCATGAGTGACTACATCCATTGTACATGTGTTTAATCATAGAATAACTGCATGCATAAGCACTGCAGACTTTGCATGTTGTGTTGAGGTCAGGGCTCCAAGTCGTACAGAAGCTTTCATCTGGTCTAACATGATCATTACTTGATTGTGCTGTACATATGGTATCTATGGCTAAAGAGCCACAATACATGCATGAGCCCACATGTTCAAATAACTAGGTTTAAAGTGAATCTGGGCCATCATCAGTTCTTGTATTTCCTGCTTCAGCCAAAAGGTTCAGATCTGCAACTGAAAACTCCAAATGTAAAGAGATCCCTGAAACAGTGCAGCTTACAGTAACACACACAGCTCAATGATTCTGTATCCTGTAGTAGTTATTTTTAATGCTTTTGTTTTGTAGTAGCAAGTCAATTGATTATTGATCAGTTAAAAACCTCTACATGCACACACTTGCAGAAAGCTTGAACCAGCTGATGTACATTTAAGGGGTTGGGTTTGAACAGTTGAGATGCTTTGATTTTATTTAGGAAAGATAATGTATGTGGGATTATTGAATGTTTAGCTTTTCTTACAGAGGGCTTGAAAAGGCATGCTGTCTATGGGGATCTTTATTCAAGATACATGAATCAGAATATTGAGTGATGGTGCTATGATTACTGGGAATCATAATTACAGATGATTTATCCAACTGATCAGCTCATTTCTTAGCAGTGGTTGAGATAACGGCATATGAAAATATAAAGGAAAAGAAAAACATTTCAGGGTGACACACATTTATCAAATTAATAACTCACCATAATGGCAACATATGTGCGGCTTTACTGCCATCTTTGCCAGGTCTCTCTTGAAAATACTTAGTTATCCAGGTTGTTTTGATTATTGCAAGATAGCCTCTATGCAATGTATTGGCAAGTAAGTTTGGCCTCTGGCCATTTTTTTTCTTTTCCATTAGATGGCAGGCCAGAATATAATCAAAGAAATTTAGATTAGAATTTACTTTGTTGCTGTTCTCGTGTGACTCTGTAGCAGCCAATCACATTTAGGGAAGGGCAATGTGGCAAAAAGATAATGACAATCTTTTTGAATATAATCCATAGACTGTATATAAAAGTGTTGTATGTTCTGGGGAAAAGTGCTGAAATGCCTTAAACCTGTATTATATCTAATGACCATCAGGGGGCGACTCCACTGATTGCAAAGTCAGTTTGTATTGAAGTGTATGAGAAAAGAGCCCTACTTTTTACTTGATTTATTAGCTCAGTAAACATTTTCCTAATGAGTTGATGGCCTCAATCACTAGCTTAATGTCTTGTTCAATACAACATGATGTTTGTCTTTTAAATTATGGTCCCATTTAGAGGAAAATAGAGGGCAAGGTAAACATTAGGGCACAGCTACTGTGCGATTGACAGACTTTACCACACTGTCACTACTGTCTCTTCTGGTTAAAAACAAGACAGCAATGTTCAAATTACAAAATTGCAGTTCACAAACCAATGGGTGACGTCACACTGGGTTGTTCGTATAATCACAATTTTAATCGTAATCTGCATTCTGCAGGCAGGTCTCTGGTCTAACAGGCGGACTATAACCCCACCATAACTGCTGGACTTCAGCAGGGGACAATGGTTCTTGTTCTGCTCAGGTGAATAACTGATACATGAACCACTACACCAAGCTGCAGAGCAGAACAAGGGCTAGTCCTGTCATCTGCAGTTAGCTGGCTAGCTGTTGACCAAATTTCAACTTTGTGAAGTGGCCTTCGCCATGTTGATTTTTTTAAACCAAAAGAAACCATATTTGGAGGAGAAGGTGGAGATGAGGAATGAGGGGTAGGCCTGACCTGCTCTGTGCTTTCTCCTGTAGGTCGCTGTGTGTGGTGCAGTCTGTCAATCACATGGTAGCCACTTCCTAATACATACCCTGCTTTATGGTCCATTTTCCTCTAAATGGGACCATAATTTTAAAAAATGAACATCATGTTGTATGGAAGAAGACTTGAATCTAGTGATTGAGACCATAAACTCATTAGAAAAACTAAGATGTTAATGAATCAAGTGAGAAGTAGGGCCATTACCTCATAGAACGGAATTAATTTCAATTTCAAATTCCTGATGGTCATTAGATAGATTACAGGTTTAAACACTTCAGCATTGGCTTCACTTTTCAGCCCCAGTGTCTAAGTTCATTTTTATATTCAGTCTATGAGCATAACTGTGTGGAGTGGGAGTCCACAGTGGTGAAAAAAAATTTTCTGGGTTTTTTCTAGGCTTTGGAAAAGTTTTTGATTAAAAAGAGTAAAACTCTATGGATTAAAATATCCAGTGCAAAGATTAGTAATTGATTATGTTTATGGCTGGATGTGTCCTGTCACCAGTCTAGGTGTCTCTCTTACAATTGTGGTCTGGGGGGGAAAATTCCTTTTACAGGAGAGGGTCCACTGGACTCACTACTCCTGTTTGACATGTTCTCCTGGTTCACAGTCCCTAACACAGAAAACACAGTCATACGAAAATTCACAGCCCAGTTCATCAAGCTAGTGGAGTCAGCTGTCACCATTTTCAATGTGGTCACCATTCTCAGCATCTAATTTTGTTGATCACTAAACAACTTTGGCCGGGATCAGTAGTTCCATCTTTAGAGGTAGGAATATTTGCAGAATCTCATTTTGTTAGTATTTTTTCTTTGCAAATTGGATGATCTAATGTACTCAGAGGAATACACATCCAAATCAGGCTGAAACAGTGACTTCAGGGAGAAGTCATGTGCTAGAGTGCTAGATTTAACTTTACCTAATTTTGACATGTTGAAACAATGTTACAATAATAAACTACCAGAAACCAGACCTTTAAGACAATTTTAAACAAAACCTTTTTTTTCATTTGTTAAAGTTGAATATTAACTAACAATGTGGTGAAATATGCTTTGGAATATTTTATTAATTCTACTTATCAAATCAAATATATAAAGTGGCATATAATTTATTAAACAGTGAGTGAAATACAATATCTACGCTTTATTTTGCTTGTAAAAAAATACAATATTATAATTACAATACAATTAAATTAATTACTAAATGTAATTTAATTGAAATTTACCTTGAAGTACTCAACCAATCTGTCCGATATCCTATGTAATCCACTTGCTGTTGTGTATTGAATGGAGTTTTACTGTACAGTATGTATTTGTGGACGAAATAACATCTTAAATTCAGTCCTCTTTAAAAAAAAAAAATCTGGGGTGTAATCATGCACCATTTTCTGCTGGTTATAGGGGACCATTTGACTTCTTCCTATTTATCTAATTGATAATTAGATGAAATACATTTATTCTAATTATTTCAGGTGATAAATGAACCTATTAACCTATATGCACATTGCTTCAATGTATGGAGAAATTCAAAGCTTGACAAACCAGCCCAGTTACAGTTGCAAAACTTTTGATGGAATAGTATATGTTTAGATTTAGCTAATGGTCAGTTGAATTACTAAAATTCATGATCCAGTTATCAATGAGATCACATCTGTTTCTCTTTCTGCCTCCACAGATCATGAAAGCAACTTCCAGAAAAACCTTGTGCTTTGCATCACTTGCTGCTCTTGGCCTCTTTGGCTCTGTTCTTGCTTTCTTTCTGTATTTTGAGCCACCATCACCTGTTTGTCCAACTGCCCCTACATTAGCTGATGAAGAAAGTTATGAAGCCACAGATCTCATTGAAAAGCCCATAGTCCTGTTGTGGTCTTGGCCTATTGGTGTGAGGTTTGATTTCAAAGCCTGCTTGACCTACTTCAACATTGATAGTTGCCATCTGACAGATGACAGATCCATGTACAGTAAAGCAGAGGGAGTCATTTTCTTCCATAGAGATATTGACTGGAATTTGAAAAACATGCCTCAGGATCCACGTCCAACTTTTCAGAAGTGGATTTGGTACCATGTGGAATCTCCAACGAACACAGCAAAGATCCCGGGTTTGGACAACTTGTTCAATTTAACATTGAGCTACAGACGAGATGCTGACATCACGGTGAGGAATGATCTGATTATCAGGAAAGCAGAGATGAAAGATGACTTTGTTCTGCCCAAGAAAGACAAACTTGTGTGTTGGATTGTCAGCAACAGAGATCAGGCTACTGGAACTGCTACAAGAGAGAAATATTACCAAGAACTGTCCAAACACATACATATCCATCTCTTTGGTGCAGCTTTTTCTGGGAATCGGTTAAGTTATCAAGACTACTACTCAACCATAGCCAGCTGTAAATTTTACCTCTCATTTGAGAACTCAATCCATAGAGATTACGTCACCGAGAAGGTAAATGGCCCCTTTGTGGCAGGGACAGTCCCTGTAGTTTTGGGTCCACCAAGAGAAAACTACGAACAGTTCATTCCCTCTGATTCTTTCATTCACATCAATGATTTCTCAGATCATAGATCACTGGCAGAGTTTCTGAACTTCTTGGACAAAAACCATGAAGCATATTTAAATTACTTTAAGTGGAGAAAGTACTACACAGCCATTCCTCATCTTCTGTCACTCCAGAACGAATTCATTCAGCCCATCTGCCTTGCCTGTGACCACATGTCAAAAGACAGGGATTATAGCGTAATCAATGACCTTTATGGGTGGTACTGGTCATGAAAACCCCAGTGAGAGGATCATTTGACACTGACTAGTGGAAGACTATGAAACCGAATGCCCCTGGTTCTGAACTGTTGTTTGACAGAAAAGTTTGGGCTTTTGGTTTGATTGTTTTGTTTTTCTCTACCTCTGACAATTTTCTGACATGCTATATGCTTTCAATGAAATAATTTGCATCCTAACTTCTCATAAAAGCAATAATTTGTGAGTAACTTAGTACACCAACTGTGGTGTTTACATAGGTAAGCAAACATTCATCTGGTATTGATTAAATCTGCCTTCTGATCATTGTTGTCTGTAAATTGCTCTGATGATTCACTACGACCAGGTGAGATAAGATGGAAACAAAGATGCCCCAGACTGTTTGTATTATTTGCCATTATTCATCTGTCATGTAAATTGCTCATTACTGCTTTCTGTAAATTTTTCTTCCGCATAACCAAAAGGTTGAGATAAAAGGTCAGACAATGGATAATATACTGGCTTAAAACATGATTTGTGTGGCTTGGTTAAGGGACTGAATCTCTTTGACTGTGCTGTTGTGAATGTAATATCTAGACAAATGAGTATGCATTTATGATTCTGGCTGCTAATAATCTTTTATGAAAGAGTCAGGTGACTTTTTTTACACATGCCTCACTTTGCAGATATACACTGATCCTGTTGCTTAGTTGATAACTTCTAATTAGGTTATTTTTTCCTTACATATTTTTCTATTTATATGTATATGCATATCTATATGTTTTCTATATTTCTATCTCCACTCAATTTTCTGTTTTTTCATTTATTTGTCACCAGTCTATATCATAATCATTATACAATAGTTGGATACAGATCTCATGTTGGATGATATACTTAAATATATAAATATTTTACAATGCCAATTTTAAGTGTAGAAGGAACCACAGATGACAGTCTGGACTGCATTTTACTTATGTGTAAGGATGGCAAGGCTAACAAATATTCCTTGGAGGAATGGTTGATGGTGAATTAAAAGTTTATTTTTGAGGTTGATGCGGACCCAGAAGTGACTTTCAAATCAAGCAGGAGTAACTTGAATTTGATTCAGGCAGCCATTGGTTGCTAGTGTGGGTTGATGAGTAGTGGAGTGCTATGTGCCCTTTTTAGCTGATCGAAGACCAGATGGGCTATTACATTCTGGACCATCTGTGAGGCTTTGACCATAAATGAAGAGAGGTCTCCAAGAGGTGCAAGCCAGAGATGACCATGGCCTGAAACAAGAGCTGTATCATGTACTAAAGGTAAGGCCCCATGATGTTTCATGCAAAGCGGCGCAACCGGGAGATGGCTACACATGGTCAGAGAGGGATCATCAAACATGACATCCATGTTTCTTGCAACCTTTGTTTGGGGTAAGAGATGAAAAGGCTATTTTGATATTGATCAATCATCATTGGTCATCATCATGTAAGGACTGATTTTCCAAGATGACAAGGAGTTCAATCTTAGAGAAGTTTAGTTGAAAGTACAATTCGTCCTTCATTTACAGGAAAATGATAGGTAAAGTTGAGTGTCATCTGCATAGCAGTGATATGTAATGCAACATGACCAGATAATTGGATCCAAAGAGCTGTTTGTATATTGCAAAGAGGGTGGTCCCTCCCTCTTGAAGCATTCAGAATGGATTGCAGGACACAGTGGTTTATTGAATGAAAGGTTACTGGTATATCCAGCAGGATAAGACGTGAGGACTGAGCTGCAGCTCTAGCTGCCTTTAGTGCTTCTGTCACAGACAACAGAACCATCTCAGTCAATCGCTCACTATTACTAAAAAGGTCAAATAATGTTGGTTTTGATTCTAAAACTTTCTGGTTTCAAAATTGCCTGTCTGGGAGGAGTTCTTGCCAATAACAGAAGGTCTACCACAAGAGTCCAACATTGGATCTAGTTTAATTTTCAATTTACATTTGTGACATAACCTTATCCTTAACTGGCTGTCATGTCTATATCATGTCATGGCATGTTGTCTATATGCAGATGACTTGTCTTATGTTTTCTGTTTATTTTGAAACTTAGTTCTTGTCTCATTTCAGGTCCTTCACTTCCTGCCCTTCATGTGTTTCCCGCCTGTGTGATTTCCTGCCCCACCCTAATGTGTTGCGCCTGTATCTCATTGTCTTCCCTCCCTGTAGTGTATTTAGTCTGTTTTCTACACTCTGTGCCAGTTCATTTTGTACCATCCATGTGTCACCTTGTCCTAGCGGTTTTCCAGTGTTGCTCTCTTGTGTTTAGACCTGTTTATGCTCTTTTGGAATTTGCCTACTTGCCTGCTGGTTTTGTACCTTTGTACCTTTGCCCCGCTAGCCCATCTCCTGTGTACCGGTCTGCTTTTAAGTCCCAGCTCATGTCAGCCCTCACAGAATACAATCTTTTAACTGATCATCCTTCTTTAGTTACTGAACAAATGACTGTGTTTTATAATCTCTATAATAATTCTTATAATCTTAGTATTATATTATTATTATATTATCATAAGTGTTTTTTTTTTTTGTTTGTTTGTTTGTTTTTTTTAAATCCACATTCAGCCCTCTCTTTAATGTGATTTCAGCCTGCTGTTTTTGGACTGACTACTGCAAAGTATTCTCACCAAACAAGACTGACAACACACAGATGCACATACTATGTATTTCTTTGAGTTTTAAATGAAGTTGCTTGCCTTGTTCGATGAGATCACCCAGCATAAAACAAAACAAAACACCCCAGCATCTCACCATGTGGAGGGTTTTCCTTATGTACTTCTAATAGTAATAATAAAAATGGGGTATACATCCTTTTTTTTTTACAAAGCTAAAAGAAATATACAGATTCCTGTTAAGATTTATTTTCTTGGAATTTGTAATTAACATTTTTTAACACACACATGCACACACACCCATGTTGTGCATATCTTTCAGTTCTAAGTAAAGTTGTCTTGTTCAGTGAGACTATGTGACTGTGAATCTAATAACATTCATCCAAACCATGTTAATTAAACCATCAAATAAAAAAGTCATACACGATTCCAATTAAATAACCTGTGCTAGACAAATCGTCACTCAGACTTTATTTGAATTTTCCTTTTATAAGAAGCATTTATAAAAAAATATGTCTGATTTATAGATACGACTAGATTCTTGATATACAAGCATGGATTAGAGTACAGTACGTTGGGCATCACTGTTTTTCATGTCAAAGCATTCCATTATAAGATGATATATACAGTTTACTGTAGGTTATCTCATCATTTGCATTCCAAATCAAGAGAGAGAGAGAGAGCGAGAGAGAGAGAGAGAGAGAGAGAATAAGCACATTGGGACTGAAATAGCAGTAGCTCTTCAAAACAAGTGAATCAGCTGCATGCTTGGTTTGTGCTCATCACTTTGAGGCATCTGATTGGATAAAATCTTCCTGCTCATTAGCTTAAAGGTCAGATGATGTCACACAGATGTTTGTCACCTGAATTGTCACCCAAACAGCAGCCCACCATCCTGGCTTTGGTTTCAGTTGAACAGAGGGGGTTTGAACCCATGTTTGCATAAGTATTCAGACACACAAATGTCTCCCTCTTGCTGTCAAGATTTCTTTCTCACTCTGGAGGCAGACAATAGGGTCCCAAGGCGAGACACGTGGATTCACACCCTGTACTGTAGAGTAAAGTTGCTGTGTATGTCTCAGGATATGTAGAAAAAAGTACATGCTACATTTGTTTTTTTGACAACATTTGATTCATTGCCAAGATTTCTGTTTCAGTGTGTGCAATTCGCCTTTGGTGATACATCATCATGGTGATGCTGCACTGTGACCGTTGTAGGAGATCTGAGGAATGCCATTACTGGAGTTGTCCAGGATCTCCTGTTAGGGGGACATGCAAGCACACTAGATAACTCAACATGCAAAGTTCATGCACTATTCAACATATGTTAGAGCAACAGCCCGTTGTTGCCATTGTTGCTGCCATGTTCTCCCACCTTCTCGGTCATCTCATGTGAATGATGCAACGAATGTTCCCTCTCTAGGAACATCCTCTCCTGCTCAGAGCTCGCGAGGCGACAGGTCAGCCACGTAGATAAGGTACATGACGAGATCCCTGGACAAAACATTTTGATAGCATACACATGTCACATTCAAAAAGATTAACTTTTCCCAATGTTGTGTTGCATTGCACCACAGTTTTTGTTGCATTATTCTTTTTTTTTTTTTTTTTTACCCAGACAGGCCAGGGTCATGGCAGCCAGGTGGATCGAGTGCATCGAGTCTGGTCGTTTGTTCAGCGCCCGAACAAACTGGAAGTTGAGGATCCCACCAATCAGACCACATATGCAGCAGGCTGAAAACAGGATCATCTGGAGGACACAGAGAGGTAGAGAGAGAGAATGGTTTGTAGTAATGCAAACAGTAGCAGAATTGATATCCTATTAACAAAACTGTAAACAAACTGACAAAATGTGATGAGATGGGAGATATACAAACTATCATTCAGATTCGATCTTCATCATTCTGCTGTTTTGGACGACAGCTGTTGTGATGAGTAATGTGTATGAGTCAAAATAAATCTCATTTCCTATTAGAAAATTGGATTGCTCTGAAAGCACACTGTCTCTTCCAGAAATATTGCACAGCTTTTAAATAATGCTTGCATCACTCACTTGCTGTATTTGTATTTGTGTGTGTCTGATTTACATGGTGAGATATTATTTTCAATATTTAATCCATCACATTTTAGGGATTACTTTCTTTGTTATCATCATCTAGAAAACTCAAACCCGGTTGGGAATCTGTTTTTTCAGCAGGATCTGATGGGGAAATGATTGCAGTTCCTTTACTTTTCAATCAGAATGATAAAATCCAATCGATTCAGTGCTACTCTCCATTCATTGTGTATTCACATGTTGTGTCTGGAGTGCAGGTTCTCTTTCATTGCTCCCAGTACAGATGCCTTGAGTGCCTTTAACTGCACGGAAAAGGGCATCTACAATTTCAGTCATTATCCGGTGAAGTGTGGAAAGCGGCTGGCAGGAGTCCGTAGCCAAACCAACCTAATGCAATCATCACCCCTCAGGCAGACAAGAAGGGAGGATATGAAAGGAGATAAGGAAAGGAAGATGGAGTGAGTCAGAGCATCAAAACAACTGGGAGAATGAGATTGACCAGAGAAGCTATGGAGAGATGGATGAAAGATGAAAAAGCAGGAAAGGCATGAGGAGAAAGATGCCTACAAAGACAATAGGCGGAGATGGATAGACAGTGAGGCAGATGAGAGAAAAAGGTTGAGGGGTGTCTCTGCTACAGCAGACTGTGCTGACACTAATCCATCATTGGTGCCCTCCTCAAAGGAGACAGAGACAGTCAGAGAGAAACACAAGGACTCTGATACTCTGAGAGACTGCAAGGCGATCACTGAGCAACAAAGATGGCGAGCGCGACAGAAAGAGAAGAGGAGAGGTGACTGCTTGTCTCCTCTGGTTTCCTCAGATGTCTCTTTCAGAGCACACTGTATGCACAAGCTGAGAGGACAACACACACACACACACAAACACACACACACACACACACACACACAAACATACACCCACACACCTCTGAGTTATTGACAGGATTGGACAGTTTATACTTGTAAACTTCTAGGGATAGATTATGCATACCTTGTGTCTGTTATCAATAATATACTGCATCCTTATGAATATGTAAACTCCACAGCCCATGAGCGTGGATTTAAATTTCATAGCTGATCGATGAAAAGAGATAATATTTTCTTATGTTGTCAGTGAATATTATCAGTATCAGGACCAGAACAAACAAAGTTTTTCAGTACATAAGTACATACATGGGTATGTACACAGTACATAACCATGAATAATGATTTGGGTTTCATCTCCAGAATCTCTCACGGGGCTTGTTTGTCTCACCAAATGCCCACTATCTCAAAAAATATACACTGAGTCTTGTTTGCAGGTCGCTTTTGCATCACTGAATCTGAAAGAGAGGGCACTGATAAACAGGAACTCTGTAATGAATGAATCAGCCTGAAGACTCATCAGTCAGTGAGGGATTACTTAATCTGAAGTTAACTGTCAAAAGATGAGAGGAAGATGAAAGTAAGAATAAAGAAAAAACAGAGAGAGACAAAACTTGAATTGTTACTTGTGAGAGTGGTTGTAAGAAATGTTAGGAATAGAAATAGGAATATTTAGTTGCTTCGGGAAACATGCTTTTTTGAAACAGGAAGCTTGACCCCAATCTCATATCTGTTTGTTAAAATAGATCTGCAGCCAGCAGATGGTTCTCTTATCTTTGAAACAGGGGGAGTGCTAGACCATCAAAAGGTAACAAAATGACCAATCACATTATCAGTGGTTTTACATGGGATTCATGTTGCGTCTGTGCTAGTTCCCTGAAGACTGTTCTGGAAAAGAAATAGTACGTCACATAAAATGAATGAATGTCATTTTTACTTGTTGACTCTTTCACAGACTGAACAAGATATAATATATATCAGGATATAATGTATTAATCTGTGACCTCTAAAGGTGCTGATAGGTGAACTTTGCTGCTCTCTGACAGAGACAGACTAACTGCTTCCTCATGTTTCCAGCCCTTATAGAAAGCTAAGATAAATATCAGCTGGACGTAGCCTTAAAATGGCTAATATGAGAGATGGGGATTTTCTCTCTCACCAAGAAAGTAATTAATCATAAATATTCCTTTGGAAACATTATTGAATGCTGATTTATGAAGAAGAAGAAAGGACAACAAAAGAGGATGCTGGGTCTTATATAAACCAAACTAAATATATATACGAGTACTTACAATAAGACCTGTCCTCTTTCGTGCACACAGCACTCCACACATCCCACAGACCAGAAACTGGAAATAGAAAACAGCAAATGAATAACTGAACAATTCGAACAGTTCTAGTCAGTTTGTCTTTGAGAAAATTACCAGTTAAGAAGTAATTTGAAATTTTAATTATTTTATTACCTTCCTCCTCCAGCAGAAAGGGTGAAAGTATTCTTTACACTCAGTTACTCAGATGCAATTTTCTCCATCTAAAAATAGAGTGTCATTGTGGGCTTCTAGCAGGAAGCCATATTGTCCTGGATGTCAGTGATTCCGACTGAACTGGAAGAGCCGTGTGTGTGTGTGTGTGTGTGTGTGTGTGTGCGTGTGTGTGTTTGTGTTTGTGTGTGTGTGTGTGCATGTGTGTGTGCATGTGTGCATGTGCATGTGTGTGTGCGTGTGTGCATGTGCATGTGTGTGTGCGTGGGGAGGTTGCGGGGTGGGGGGTGGTTGCAGTGTTGTGATGCTCAAGTCTGGGACTCAAGCTCGAGAAGTTGGGCTTGGAAGTTGGAGGTAATTCCTTTTTTTATATATATATATAGTTTGGGTGTGTGTCCGTGCTTACAGGTACATTTGTTTGTGTCACACACAGTATGTGTGTGTAATTTGATGTGTAATTTGTGGTCATTATCCACCTTTTCTATTTTTTTGTCAGCTCTGTCACTTTATCACATTTGAGCCCTGGAGCCCAACTGGAGACTCAACCTTGATGGCTCAGATGGCATTAAGTGGACATTTTAAGTTATGATTTTTTCATATTCTTTTTGTAAAACATAAGACAACTATTTTAATATGAGTTTGAGTTTCTCATTTTAACTTTGAAAGTACTAATAGAGATATAGAAAAACATTTCCTAATCCTCTCATTGGTGATAACTTAAGATATAATATGAAAGAACCAAATTATATAAAATAACTTTTGTTTTAGAAATCACACATTCAAATTAATGTTTTCTCTGCAAAAACTAAATAACTATTGAGGCGCTGTTATGTTTAAAGACATTTCTTCATAACTTCATCCCAAGTTATGGAAATGCACTGAAAAATAATAGATGTGTGAATCTCTTGTCTTGCAGCAGGACAAAAAAAAAAAGAAATGATTATTCAATATATTTTGGGGACAGTGGTCAATGAGTCATAATGACTTCGAAGTCCTGACAGGAGATCTAAACCTTTGGGTAATCAGTAGACATGGACAGCTGACTCAGCAGACAGCGCTCAACAGCTGTGAGGTTGAACACACAGGCATCACTTGCATAACAGCTTTGAAGCAACTTTACACAGCACTGTGGGAGCACTCTCAAATGTACAATGTATGTGTTACATCACTAATAGCTGTCTCCCCAACTCTGGTTCTTGCACACCCACAGATGTATGCACACTTTTTAAGTCTTTTAGGCACTCCAAACTTTTCAAAAAATATGATACAGATATTATGACTCATGTTGCCTGAGCTCTAGGCACTTGCAGTTATTCTTAGCAATTGCTACTGAAATACAGACTGTGTTTGTATTTCTGTGTGGAGTAGCAGTCATAGTAAAGAAGCTGATTTGAGGTTAATTATGGCTGCCAAAAATGTCAGAGGCTCATCTTTTCCCCGCAGCAGCAAAATCAAGACAATGAGGCTGAGAGCAACAATGTAACACGAGGAGACATATGCAGTAGAGTGAAAGGATGATTGTGTGTAAAAGCTTTGACCCTCCTAAGCACTAAAAACAACTCAAGCAAGAATTAATGAAATCAATCTGAAGCTCCAGCACAAAAGCATCTGTGTGGGCCAAATATCTGAGTGTATCTCAAACATCCAATGGACAAACACGGCCAAAATATTTACCCTCTACATCAGCCTGGGTATTAATGCTTGGAGGGAAAAGGGGGAAGATCGGGAACCTCATGATTAATAGATAAGCAGCCAGCAGGATGAACAACAATGAGTCTAATATCCCAATAAAAAAAAGAAGCTGTTTATAAGTCTGGCACAATGGAAAAGTCCTTCCTAAAAAGAAGATTAATATGAAGTGTTTCTTCAACATTATTTCATCCAATCTAAAGCTCAGTCACTAGTTTGTGTGTATTATATTTGCCTTATTTGAATTATTATTTATTTATTTATTTATTTGGCTACTTACAGAGATGAACACCAAAGCTACTACAGATGTACCTCAAAAGTATTCCTCACCAAGGTGGGTGCGTAAAAAGAGTTTGAGCTACATCCCTGGAGCTACTTATCCTCTGTGGAAGTAAACACAGTAAAAAGCAAGTGTGAGAGTTGTTCCTGTAGGACGTACGCAGAGTCCGCTCCAGACCGGAGACGCGTCGCCCTGCTGCGGTTTGTGCTCGCCCCGGACCCAGCTGATGCCCACGGCTCCCAGGACGATGCTCGCCACACCCAGGCCCACCTCCACCAAGGACAGCAGGAGCAGGCTCCACAGGATCTTGCGGCTGGAGCACATCCTGCCCCGGGCATCTCTCCAGCTCCAGCAGGAGGAGGCGGACAGGAGTCGGATAGGGAGGCGAAAGAGGAGGGCTGCGCGGCTCTATTGCCTCATGCCCGGCTGGAAAAGAATGGCTGTCCAGACAAGTAGATCCAAGTGGAGCAGAAAGGTTAAAGGAAAGCAAAGTGACTCGGAATGGTTGTGTTTGCCATGGATTGTTTTGGTAAGCGCGCGTGAAGTTCACCCGCTTGCAGAAGCGCGTGTGTGGGGCTGTCGCTGCTTAAGGTACTTGGGCACCACTGCAACCACGCTCTCTCTCTCTCTCTCTCTCTCTCTCTCTCTCTCTCTCTCTCTCTCTCTCTCTCTCTCTCTAGCGTCCAGGGCCGCAGCCAGGATTTTATAATTACTGAGATCATGGGTTCACATTCATGCCCTGGAAGCAGGTATAGCCTCTAAAATGGGACCTATACTGGGGCTCAGTTGAATATACAGATTACTGACAACTGATGATATTTTCAACCAAACACCCATAAACAACAAAAACTATTCAAAGTGCTATAAAACTTTAAGGCTAAGTTAAATTTTTTTTATTTTCATATTTTTCCAACTGAAAGTTTTCATCATCATACATCATATCAGCAATCCCTTTCAAACCATCTAGACATTTCATAACAGTTAAATACAAATAAAGTGTTATAAAAAACATTTTCTTACTAACTGACACATTACAACATCACTAATGGAATTTACTTGTGGTGTTTACAGCACTGAAAAGTTACACATCAAAATGTCTTTTACCATGAATAGTTCCTCATTATTCTAATTAATCCAGAAAATCCAGAAAACATTTGACAAATAAAAACAAGACTATCTGCAATGTGACATGCCATGACCTCTAGATGCAGCTTTACTGTCCTGACATCTAGCTCTAGACTCCTGGTCATCATCTTTTCTTTGTACAAGTGAGTAAAAATGTGTTACAAAACTTTCATACAACACCACAAGAATGTTGAGAAACCTGCATGAGGTGCTTACATGCCATAGTGTGTTGGTTTCTATTTGGGTACTACAAGTAGAGTATCCAGGTGTGTAGAACCAAGATAAAGAGTTTTAAAAAGTTTAAATTTGCAAAATACAACAGGGATAGTTCAAAAAAACAAATGCATACATATGATTTTGATTTTTTCTAACTAAACGATTATGAGTTGCTTTATGGGTTGAGGATATTATCTTTCAACCTAAATAAGCCATTCAAACCTCATTGGAATAGCTGAAAAACGTTGTCACAAAACTAAAAACAGGGCTTTTTTCTTTGGTCATGAACAGCTTTGGAGAGATGTTGAGGCAAATGATGTATTATTGTTGATAGACAATATTATAGTGAGTACTTTTCTGTGATATAATCAGAAGGGTTTGGTATATAAATAAAAGTTGCACTATAAGAACTGCTTGTACAGATCAGGTACCACTCTGTATTCTCTGTTAATGTCCACATGGTAACAGGCCTGACAGATAGCATGTGCAAACTTATGATTCTCCTCAGTAAGATGACGTCTGACAGTATAAAATTGTCGCCAATTAAAGTATTTCATATAAGCCTTATTATCCTCATCTAGCCTGAGAAGGAAGTCAGCCAATGTCATGGCATCAGGAAAGTCATTTACATGTATGAAGGCTGTACCTGGGGCAAAATCCTCATAGTTCTTTCTCTGTGGGCCCAAAACTATCGGCACAGTACCAGCTGCAAGAGGACCATTGAATATTTCTGTAATGTAATCTCTGTGAATTGAATTCTCAAAGGAAAGGAAGAATTTGCAACTGCTAATAGTCTGAAAATAGTTTTCACCCTTCAAAGTCTCTGCAGAGGAATTGTAAAAGACATGCACCTTTATGTATTTTACAAGCTCTATGTAATAGCTGTATCCCTCCACTGATGTTGTGTTGAGGTCACTGTTATCCATAATCCAACAAAGCAATCGATCTTTGTTTGGTAGCACAAAATCCTCAGTTGGTTTCTTCTTGATAGTGAGTTTCCAACGAACGTGGATGTCTGCATCCTTTCTGTAACTCAAGGTTAAATTAAACAGGCTTTGAATGCCTGCTATCCTGCGTGTGTTGGTGGGTGAATCCATGTTAAACCAGATCCACCTTTGAAATCCGGGTCTTGGTAAGGTGGGTAGGTTGGAGAGGTCATCATAGATAGCTTTGTGAAATATCAAAACTGCTTCAGCCTTGGAGTAGAGAGACCTATCATCTGTGAGATGGCAGCTGTTGATGTTGAAAAGCTTCTTACAGTCTTTAAAATCAAACCTTTTGTTTTCAGGCCAGAACCACAGCAGCACAACAGGTTTGTTAGTCTGTTGTGTTGCTGCAGTGCTGTTTAGCTGCTTTGTCAGCCACCTTGAATTAGCCGGAGGAGGATGACATTTGGGAGATGAATGTGCCGTATAGTACATTAAAAACAGGACTATGGCTCCAGCCAGCATGACAGTCACTGTCAGGATGGCTCGTAAAACAGAAAAAATGGGAGAAGAGGCCATATTAAAACTGCAAGGAAAGAAGAACCTCTTATCATGATCATTGGCAACACATTTCCTCATCAAATTATTGACATTATGTCAATATTAAAATCAAATAGAAGTTACCAGACCAAGTTTAAACGAACTGTTAAATCAGAAGTAGCACTGGTCATTTAACAATTCATAAGATTGCAAAAAAGTAGTAGCAAAGCAGCAAAGTGTAAAGCAGGGGGAAAGTAGGCTATGGTGAAATACCTGCTGGTCCTGTAGTGCTGGAAATGTCGTTTTTGCTTGGAAGATGAAGAGTGTTGAGATCCGAAACAGGATCTAGATTCAAACTGAGGGGTGAGACAAGTATAACACAACTCAAGAAATCCTGTTTGGGCGTGACACTTCATTGATGTCATAACAACACATTAGTCTGACCAATACTGAGACAGAATGCACAAGTCATCATTCCCTATGCAAATGTACAAACCAGTTGGACTTCACTTTCAAACAAATCTATGGGAACTGGTTTGTGTGTGTGTGTGTGTGTGTGTGTGTGTGTGTGTTTTCCTCTTTAGCTTCATTGAAAATTTGAGCAATGATTGGAGTGGTCGCACATTTTGTTTGTCTGCTGTAAAAATCTGGCTGTCTCAACTTTTCTGCAACCAATTTAGATACAACTGAGGGGCTGGTCATTGTCCGGACTTGATATAGAGCCAAGTTTGATCAAGTTAATGTAATCTTAATGAAATCTTAATTAAATGTTCCATCAAGATGTCATTTTAACATTTTTTTTCTGATCTGCTATGTAGTATTAAAAAGCTTCCATTGGTTCACAATACAAATGTAACTAAATCCAGAGAATACCAATTACATCAATTTTAGCTTCACTTCATTGACTCCCTGCCCATGTCAGATCAGAGTTTAAGACTTTTAAATGATGTACATATCCATAAATGGGTTTGCTCCTTCATAGCTGTCTGATCTTTATAAACCTTATATTCCATCTTGTGCTATCTGTTCCCAGAATTTAGGGCTCTCATCTGTCTTCAGTGGCAAAAGATGCCTGCTGGCTGAGCCCTTTTCCTTTGGGCTCTTCCCTCTGGAACAACCTCCCTGTTGTCTCACACCACTGACACCTTGAAATCTAGACATATTACTTATCTTTCTTTTCTTTCACAACTTGAAGTGTTATACCTGTTACCATTCTATCAGCAGTGTGTCAGCCTCAGTCTCTATAAATCAATTAAACACCAGATAACTAGAGTCCCAGTGGTCCTGCCAATGAAATCACTGTAAATTTTGCAACAATCTCTGTATCATTAAGTTGATTGTTTCCCTCAGTTGATTCCCTCCAGCATATGAGAGTCCATGGTGATATGGTGGCACAATGTTATCACTGTTACCTCACAGCAAGGTTTGAGCCTGGGGCCTTTCTGTGTGTGTTTTCTTTTAAGAAAAGTAAATATGTAATATATATAATTCAAAGATATTCCTGGAAAAAGTGACTTTAAAAAATTAATTTTAACATTGTTAGACACTTAATGTGGAGCAATATTGCTGTTAATTTCAGCATATGCTACTTTACAACTGGTGCCCCATATGTTCATGTGATTTTGAATTATGAAAAGTAATTTTCCATCCTATTAAAATATTAACACCAGGGATGTACACATACACAAACACATACTTCTACAGTTTTAGAAGCAACACCAAAATACTAACGGTACCAAAAATAATAAAGTTATTTAAAATTCTCAAAGAATGAGTGTTGGTTGCCATATGCTACATTTTGTGTTGAAAAAATAGCCAAACAATTTCCTGTATTTCCTAAATTGTATCTCTCAGCACTTGAGCAGCTTCTGCTGTGTGGGCAGCAGCCCTGCCAAATAAACATGGCTCTTATTAACTATTAAACACTTCACAGCAGGAACCACAAAATAAACACACACACTTACACACACATTGACACAAAAATGCACAAATGCAAGTACATTCGACGAGTGTGTGAGAGTCCCAGTGCAGAGTCAGTGGCCTCTTTTCCTTCAGTCACAGTGAAATTGGATCTCTCTCTCTCTCCATCCTCTGTAAGGAGGTTGTACACTTAAACACCAGCCAGTCCATGTCCCTCTTGGCCTCTAATGGACGGACAGATGAATGACTTAGTAAGCAGAGCGTGGGCCAACGTGATTCAGCTCCACTATTCAGACAGCTGAGACCGTGAAACATGCTCTCACTAGTATGTAATGTATGACCATCTATGCAGGTTCATGAACCATCTTGTAAATAAATCAAGCAGTGATCAAGATATTGGATCTCTACAAGCCACAAAAAGTCTGAGCTCTGACCTTTAACCTGCATCTGTAAAAGCCTGAACGCATTTTCCTCTGAGACAAATATGCACCTCCACCTCTCCCTGTTCCTGATTTTTTCTCAAACCTTATTTAGTAAGACCAGACTGAGAGACACAGGATATTTTTGCCTTATTTTTGCCCGATTGTTGTATAGCTGTTGACGATTGTACACCACAAGAGGGCCCTGTCACACAGCGAGAGTTTGCCAATAGCCACAACAAGAATACCTAACAGCAGCTTCACAATAAATTGGTAAAAGATGGGGATGTAGTGGAGGGGAAATGTATCTTGGAACAATGTATGTGTGGTCTTAAGGCTGGGAATGCACAAATGTAACAAATTAAGTGAGAAATTAATTTGTTACTTTTGAAAGGGCCCAACCTGTTGGTTGGGAACCCCAAGATTAAAATGCCAACCTTTTAACTGGATACTTAATGTAGATAGCTCTGTGAAATATCAAAACTGCCTCTGCCTTATCACAGGACCTCATCTAGCAACTTATTTCCACCTTGTCTTCATTGATCAAAAACCCTTTTGAGGACTTTTTGACTTGGACATGTTAGCTTTAGCCTCAAAAAACAGTTTTAGTGTGGGCTGCTGGGCATGCTAAAATGTTAGAGTTCAGACATGTTTCTTTAGACCACTTTTGTAATTTAGTATGATGGTTAAGGTTGTTATGACAGTAGTGATCATAACTTAACATACACATGAACATAATCAATAAGTACATTGGCACACGGTCTTCAAAGAGAAAAGACAAACTCAGGGCAGAGGCTTGCTGCCTCCAACTGTCAAACCAAGTAAAAAAACAATTGACATTAACAGACTCAGTCTCTGCCCTCTTTCCATCCAAAGTTAATTTGCATCAAGAATTTCTTTAAAATAAGGTGTTATAGTCTTCAACTAAAAAGGATGAGCCTAAGGTATCAATTAAACTGACTTGCATGCAAAATAACAACTAATCACTCAAATAAACCGAACATAAGAGAGGAGATAATGAATTAGAAAATCTTAGGCAAACACATACACATTCGTGAACTTTATCATTACAAGTCATGTCTTTCTAATGGCACTTACACACCACAATGTCTACATGAAACAGAGGACAGTGAGTATACTTTATTCTCAGTGTGCTGCATGTGAGTGTATGAATGGAAGTATCCAAATTGAGACAAACCTATTGACTTTATAAAAAGAGTAAAGGAGAGTCTGAATTGTTAGCCTAGCATTATTAGCAGAAATGTAACTCTTGTAAAATGCAGTCATTAGCACTTTGGGCTGACTGGTTCACTTCAGTTATGAGATATTGTGGCAGCAAACAAGACCAACAGAAATCCTGAGGATTTCAATAGCAAACAGTACAACTGTTAAAACTTTGGTTTTGTGAAATCTTAAAAAGTCCTCTAAAGGAAGAAACTAGATACAATTATTGTAGATTATAATGTGGTTCAACATAAGCGACTCACAAAAACAAGTCCTTTGTACACGAGGAATTAAGATGATCATCACTTAATAAACATATTGTTCTTACCGTCCGTCTCAGAGTATAAGGGCTGGGTGTCTCTCTGTGGTATTGTGGCAACCTTCTGTCACTTGAACAAACAGGTGCTGAGGCCCAAGCAAAGCTTATCACTGGAGTCCAACAAAAAAAGGGTGTGGGCTGCTTTGTTTGTTTTCTCAACAACATATTCACAACAGTGACACCATTGGTTTACCTATTCATTTTAGAGGAATAGATTTGACATAAAAGTATTGTGAAATAATTTCAATTTCTGAATATTTTACAGGTTTTTACTGGTAGCAAGTAATCTCTCAATAGTGAGTTCACTTGTTCATTTATGCTTCATACAGTCAGTAGGACTACAACAGAAATGAATTGGTAATCCAACACAGCATTATACAAAATTAATGTAAAACCTCATCTTAAATTATGTGTATAAAAGGTGTCACTGCATGACTAGAAGGTTGAGGTCCAAGCATACATTAGGTGAAATTATGAAATGTGTGTGATGCTGATGGATGTCAAAGAATTTGTTTTTGAACAACTGTGTTTAAACAAATACCCTATTATGTAAGATCTTTTCTCAAGCATGCAGTGACAAAATGGATATAAAGGTCTCTTTATCACTCATTGATTTATCTTGAGGACATGGAAAAGATGAAGGTACTTCAGGTTTTGCTGTCTCAAGGATGTTTGAATATTGAGCAATAAGGAACAAGGAAAGACATTTTTACTGATCTCAGATGGCATGTGGTGTTTTGGACATTTAGCAGTGACTAAGGTTAATAAAGCTTTCAGACCTAGCCAAATAACTCTCAAATCAATGTCACATCTGTAAGGACAGATCAACTGTCAACACCATGAGTAAATCTTTATGTAATAATAAGCACAGATTGCCATTGATATAAACCTTGGCCATTCCCACCAGCCATGGGAAGTGGTGCCAAATTTTCAAAAAATGTTTGCATCTCTGACTGTTGCAGGCGCTTGAACCTGGTCTCGCTTTAGCTGTTGGAAGGCAGTCTCACTCTTCAGTTTATTGAATAGGGGGTGAATATTTCCTCCTACTCCGACCTGTTTTAGAAAAGTCTTTGATGAACTCTCTATAGTATCACACAAACCCCAGGAAGGATTTTACCTGCCTGACTGGCTTTGGACAGCTACCACTTACATCGTTCCAAATACACAGGAGCAGATTCACTGAGTTGATCCCCTAAATACAGCTGCATTAGCCTCTGAAACCTTGCAGGGGCATTACAAAGGCCAAATGGCATCCTCTCAAACTCAAATAAGCCAAATGGGGTGGTAAAGACACTTTTCTCCCTATCACTGTCCTCAACCTCAACCTGCCAGTACCCACTGCCAGCTGCCAGCTGAGTGGTACTCAACTCTTGACCTGGCTAGGTCAAATCAGTTTATTTGAGATTGGTTAGTGAGTCTTCAATGCAGGGGAGGTGGAATGCATCTTTGTTAGTAATGCAGCATCTCCAGCATCCCCTTCAATAAACTGCAAATCTTATTTTAAAGGGTAGGGTTTACTGGCCTATACCTTTCTTTAATGGGTTCTGCAGTACCTGTTGGGATCCTGTGTTTGATGATGTCAGTGCGTCCATAGTCTCCATAGTCTGTCATGCTTGGAGAAGACATGCTCCCACCTCTGGACTAGCTGGTCCAGCCTACGCTCACCACTCACTATCAAAAGTAATGCTGTGGAGTCTGTTGGAAGCACCAGGTTCCTTGGGGTGCACATCACTGATGACCTGACGTGGACGACAAACACCACCTTCCTTGAGGACTTTCTGCAAAGGATGAGAAGAGCTAACCTCCCCACTCCTGTCTTCACCACACCATTGTCAGACCTATAGGATCTGTACATGACAATCTGTCTGAGCAGAGTCATCAAATAATCAAAGGGTGATGCCATCCTGCATATGGTCTGTTTACCTTCTTGCACACCACAATGTCTATGGTAGAGCTGGAGCTTCACTTTGTTTNTTAAATTATGTGTATAAAAGGTGTCACTGCATGACTAGAAGGTTGAGGTCCAAGCATTTTACAGGTTTTTACTGGTAGCATGATAATGTATATTCGATGAAACTAACACTTTCTGGCACCAACCTGTGTAGGGACCAGCCCAGACAATATATGGGACAAAACGATGATAATGTAGTCTCTCAGTCAAGATTAGGTTTACATAGTGAATAAGAATCAGATTTATTTGCGACTTCCATATTAATCACTTTCGCCAGTCAGGGAGTATAACAGACATGTTAAACATGCTAATTAAAAAGAGTCACATACAGAGACCTATATGTCTGTCATTTCTCTTGTATGATATAGTAGCTGAGGCACTGGTATAGTTTTAAATGATAACTATACTTTAAAGTGCTGATGTGGACCATTCGTCTGTGTTATCCTATGATGTCAGCATCTGAAGGGTGTTTAGATTCCTGATGGTTTGGGGGAAGAAACTATTGGTCAGTCTGGCAGACTTTTTTTTTTTTTACATCAATTACAAAAGTCGAGGTGGGTTGAGGGGGTTAGTTGAGGCCTAGTGTGCTCAGCTTCCCTATCAGATGCTGTGGTATAATGGTGTTAAATGAGCTGAACTCTATGAGCAACACTTTTATGTGGGTACCCTTGTTTGTTTTCCAGGTGTGTCAGTGCCGGGTTCAGACCTGTTGGTCTGGTGTTGAGGAGTGAAGATTCCTGATGTGATGAATGACTGGCTTCCTGAGCACTTAATTAGGTGTATAGATAGATAGATAGATAGATAGATAGATAGATAGATAGATAGATAGATAGATAGATAGTGTAGCACTGGGCAAACCTCAATCTCTCAAAGATCCTGGGAGATGAGAGGAATTAGGGAGATCAAAAGCACCGCAGGCCACTTGGAGATTATCTTAATATCACAGATGCTTCAGTGTAGATGTGACAGCATTGGGTTAGACAGCGACTTTGCTGTTATATTGTGTCCTAAAGGATTCAGGAACTGCTGAGATACACTGATATGGTTGAGGAATAATTGAAGCACTTAGACAACATGATATATCTTTCAGTCTGTAGATCACATCCATTCCCCTTCCTGTGCACTAGAGGGTGAATTGTGTTTATCTCACAGTCTAGATACTTTTAATGTGCGCACTTTTGGCATAGGTGCCCTGTTCTGACTGAGTCTATACTCACTTACTATATTTATATGACAGATATAGTAAGTAATTTTGGAGATTCATTATTTAATTATAAAGCAACCAATGGTTGACTTGATGGAAGTTGTTGAACTATATGAAATAGTATCACGTAACAAGTAACAAGTGTTAAGGCACCTTATTCTTGTTTATAACTAAATAATATACTAAAGTAATACCTACAATGAAACCCCGTAGACTGCCCTCAATCACTGGAGGAAACTTAAGATTGACCACTTTTTTATGCTGCTTGCACCATCCCAGAGAGTTTGAGTCCATGTCAATATCTGTTAGTCTGTTTAAAATTATAAAGTGATCATTATGATTATAAAGGTCATATAAGACTAATCTGCTTTTCATATTATTGGGATGACTCCAATGCAAATGCTTTGGTTGAAGATAAGTTAAGCAGTCAGAGGTTAAACAAGCAGCAATTTTCAAACAAAATGGCTCTAGCTAAGTGATCTTTTGCTGCTTCCCTGTTGTCAGTTGTTCTAACAGTCTTAGTAATGAAAGATGGAGAAAATGGAGAACAAGCTGAGAGAGCATCTGAAAAGATAAGGATCTGTCTGGTGTGGCTGTGGTAGGTTAGTACACAGTGTCACAGAAAGTCAAAGGTTACATGGCTGGCTTGCTTAATTAATTCCTTTGATGAGAGACAGGTCAACACAAAGGATTTACTTGCTTGTAAGAAAAAAGGTGATGCCACCTCTTAGCACATGCGTGTGTCTATCTCTGAGTGTGGTCTCCTCACCACACTCAGAGATAGACACACGCATGTGTGCTGGAGAAGTCACGCTTGTGATCCCTCCACTTTGAATGTGATGTGATGTGAGGATCACCTGTCATGTTTGTCAAGAAACAGAGCAGTAATTTTTTATTTCACAATGCAGGCAAAACCCATTCTCATCCTTTGTGTGTGTGTGTGTGTGTGTGTGTGTGTGTGTGTGCTGACAAAGAGCATGTGTGACACAAACATCACACACGTACAAAGAATGAGGAAAGGTTTTCCTCTGAAAAAAAGTCTCTTAATACTATTCAACATTCACTCTCACGTACTGAGTAAACAAATGGGATTTTTGTTGTTGCCAAAACTTAAGAACTTTTGCTGCTTGTTTCCTGTTAGAGACCAAACACTGGGCAGAGTAAAGCAGGAGGAAAGTGAAGCACAAACAAGGCAGAAACAGATATGGAGAGTGAGGTCAAGGATATTAAGCAAAAGAAAGAAAGAAAAAAGAAAAGCAAAGAAAATACAGGAAATGAGATGATAGAGGAAAGATTAGCATGGCTTTCTCTTAATAGAGTTGTTGGTCAAACAGAATTGTTCTCCTTTTTGGGAAATACACATTTTCACTTTCTTACAAAGAACTAGAGGAGAGGCTTGTTTTACATCTGTGTGTTGACTATGCTGCTGTAGCCAAGAGGTGGTTAGCTTAGCATAAAGGCTGGAAGCAGTGGACACAGCTAACCTGGCTCTCTCCACAGTTCAAAAATCCTGCAAGCCTACAAGTGTTTCTTACTATTTAAAGAAATATTTTCATATACATTTTGGACACTTTCTTGCCAAAACTTAGATAAGAAAATTGATGTGAGAGTGGTACCAGTGTTGTGTGAAGTTGGTCCCTAGAGCTAGATCCAGAGAGCATGGAGACGAAGATACGATCTGTGTCCAAACATCCACTTTTTGGGTCTTGTTTTTGTTGGTATATATGTGTGTGTGTGTGTCTGTGTGTTGACTCACAGACAATGGAAAATGGATAATAACATCTTTCCTCCTTGTGGATACACACACAAGCAGCTAACAACCCACAGAGGCATGACGTGGTCATTACAGCAGAAATCAATGCAGTGTCTTTCATCATTGTGCTGTCTCACTTATTAAGGTCATTAGTTAGAGAGAAAAGGTGCTTGTTAGCAGTCAAATGTGTGTTAAAAAGTCAAAGGTGGAGTCTTAATGATGCATCTGCTGTTTGTGGGCGTTCTGCTGTGGTCGATACTCGTTTTACAGCAATCCATGTTTCAGTGCAGTCACTGTGAAAATGAAGTAGATACAGTGAGATAAAGCTATAAGGTAAAGGAAGTAAAATATTTCAATAACATACTTTGAACGCTTCAGAAATGAGTAGAATGGTCTTGAAGGGCAACTCCACCAGTTTTACATTTCAGATTCTGTTTCCAGACTTAGGGCTGAAAACTAGTTTAAGTTTTAAGTTTAAAAATGAAAAACAAAATCTGGGCCAGTGCAGTCAGTCTGCAATGATATTGAAGCAAGTACACACTGATATTTATCCCAGGACTTATTTAGTGATGAGTTTACATACTTTTATATACTCCCTCTCCCTCAGCTTATCCTGTCTAGTTTAACTTCAGTGAATGGTATGGATCTAAAATAAAGGGAAAAAAAGATATTGATGTTAAGAAACTGCAGTAGTTAGTGGTGAGTAAAAACAAAACTGTGACCTGATATGACCTGTCAGTAAGGTGATTGTTTTGTCATGGTTACACTGTCACCCTTAAATTTCAAGCAGCTATTTATGTATTATCCATCACTATGAAGCACATACACATACACAGACTCACACACACACACACACACACACACACACACACACACACACACACACACACACACACACACACACACACACACACACACAGGGTGGCAGGAAGCTGTGCCTCCTTTGCCTTGAATGACCAGACTGCTGGTTTTACATGGCTGAAAGCCAGACAACCACAATGTGCTATGTGTCTACATGAGCTCTGCTTTGAAAGCCATTATGTGTAATATGATTTCAAATTTCAATGCACTGGAAAAAGTCATTTTTCATTCTAAAAATATGTTACTCTTTATCTTTCTCTTTATCTTTATACAGTTTTAGAAATAACACCAAAAACGTTATTCCAAATTCTCAAAGAATAGCTGCTGGTTTGCAATATGCTACATTACGTGTTGACACTGGCAAAATATGTTTTGGATCTATTTCCTGTATTTCCTTAGTTGTATTTCTCAGCATTTGAGCAGCATCTGCTGTGTGGGCAGCAGACCTGCCAAATAAACAAGGCTCTTATTAACTATTAAACACTTCACAGCACTCACACATTAACACAAAAATGCACAAATGCAAGTACATTCGACGAGTCCCAGTGCAGAGTCAGTGGCCTCTTTTTCCTTCAGTCACAGTGAAATTGGATCTCTCTCTACATCCTCTGTAAGGAGGTTGTACACTTAAACACCAGCTAGTCCATGTCCCTCTTGGTCTCTAATGGAGCCAACCTCATTCAGCTCCACTATTCAGACAGCTGAGACCGTGAAACATGCTCTCACTAGTATGTAATGTATGACCACCTATGCAGGTTCATGAACCATCTTGTAGATAAATCAAGCAGTGATCAAGATACTGGATCTCTACAAGCCACAAAAAGTCTGAGCTCTGACCTTTAACCTGCATCTGTAAAAGCCTGAATGCATTTTCCTCTGAGACAAATATGCACCTCCACCTCTCCATGTTCCTGATTTTTTCTCAAACCTTTTTTTTCATTTGACAACAATTAAAAAACACAGAAAAGTGTCTTATCTGGTTACAGTGGTGCACCACAAGAGGGCCCTGTCGCACAGTGAGAGCCTGTCAAGATATGTAAACAGCATTGTTACAGTAATTGGGTAAAATATGAGGATGGACAAGGTGGAGGGAAAATTACTCAAATCAGTTTTTATTTTGTTGCAGTAGTTTTACATTGTTGAATTGGTATTTTAAATACTGTAAAAGTATTATGAGGACCCTGGTGGTTCAACAAGAGGGCGTCCCCTTTAGGCTTAGTTTTTGACACAGCAGTCTGGGTTCAAGTCCAATCTGTGGCCCTGGCCTCTCTCTGACTAAAACAAAGGCAAAAAATCCCCAAAAAACTCCCTTCCCTACCCTATCCAATGAGGGACAACAATGAAGCTTCAGTGCTGTAGGAGACCTTAAAGTAACTACTAAGTACTAAATCTTAATGCAAGTAGGTCAAGTGAAGAAATGCACCAGGAAGCATGTTAGAGTGTTGCAGGTGTTAGGAGAGGAGGTGCTCTCAGAAGAGATGAGTCTTCAAATATTCCCACTGACTGACTTATTTTTTTGTGTCTGTTGGGCCATCTTAATTTTAATCTAGATGATTCATTTACACACTCACTGTGACTAGTGTGCAATGAAAGACTGAAAACAAAACTGGGACTTTATAACTGACTGTATATGTACACTCAGAAGGTGAAAAGTTTGTCTTGATGTTTTCATTCTCCGCCTCTCTGCTGGTCAAGCCCTGACCACAGGAGCAGCCCACTGAATGACACAGAAACTCCCTGCTTTCCCAAAGGACGTCAGTCCAATGTCCAGCAGCTGTGCATGTTTGTGTGTATGTGTTTATAAGACAGAAAGAGGGGCTGAGTCAGGACACACACATTAGCTGAGTTTCCCCAAGTGCAAACTGTGAAACATCAAAGGTTGAGATTCAAACTGATACACGCAGCAGTTTGTTTTAATAAAAACATTCCCTGTCTCTTCCTCTCTCACAAGCTTCTTTGGTATTTGCAGGTCTGTTTTTGGTATAAAGGAGATCAGAGAACTGCTGTATCACAAGTACTTCCGTTTAAGGATGACATATTCATGAATGACGCACAGGAAGGGGGAGGGACACACACACAAACATATACAACCTCACATCAACCTCACATCATTCAGCCCGCTTTGACAAGTACATTTATGGATTTACACACAGACACACACACACACACACAGTTGTAGAGGTGATCTAATAGCCAAGAGTTGCTAGTTTCCCAGAGTGAATAAGTGAGTGTGTCATCCAGTCATCCAGCTGTAGGACACCATGACACAGAGCAACCAAAGAAACAAAAACCTATTAACACCACTTCCAGTACTGCCACAATACACCCAATTGTCACAGTCATCAGATCCACCCCTTTTACCTGTATGCTTGATTTACCATGGGTTCACAAAAATTGAATGATAAATATAAACAATGAATATATATTCCCTGTCTTAATAGATCTTAATCTCACATCAACTCAGATCTCACATCTCACCTTCCCCAGAAATGCTATTGACTCATGTTAGATATCTGTATTCAGAGTCATTTCTTTCTCTATGCCTTCATATGCCACTGTAAAACACAGACACAGTATGAGACCCAGGCTCATACTGTTGATCTTTGTTGTCAACACATTAATCAACTAGTGTGTTTTTTCCCATACACCAATACACTTGTGCATTAAATGTGTTGAGTATTTTTTTTTATAAAACTATGAAATCAACACGTTTTTCATTGTTGAAATACATGATTGAAAAAAGACCCAGTGAGTGGCTTGTTTGGAATTGTATATGCACTTAAGTTGATCCATATAGATAAATAGTAGTAGGTGAATGGGGTCAGTGAGGTCAAGCCCAGGCTAACATGGACATTAATGAGTCTGAGCACAAGGTTTTAGGAAATGATGAAACACTAAAGCTAATAAGACTTTGATGAGCCTGAAAAAAGACTCCTGACATTTGGAGATAGATTTTCTCTCTCAATGACAGACACTGATATTGAGACAATTCTCCGTATTATATCCCTAATTCTCCATTCTATGCTGGTAACTACCCTTATGAGCTACTAGTGTCCACAATGACTGGGTCATCTGAGTATTTGACGTAGGTTTTGTGTGGGTGTGAGCTACTACAGTCACCATTTGATATCATGAATAACACAGAACCCATATCACCACAGACCAGTAATATGAGCATTTCCTCATGACTTACACTTTGATTAATATTAATAGGTAAACATAATCCAGTAATCCAATAATCTCCATTAAATTCCTTTTAGCTGGTTGATACTCCTATTTTGAAGGTGAATCCATGTAGTGAGGATGGTGTGTGTGTGCGTATGTGTGTGTGTGTATGTGGTGGTATAGCTGCCCCCAGTAAGCTTGTCTTGCTTTGTTGACTCTTATTAAGAAGGTAAATATCCATGATGGGGCGGTAAAGTGGTCACTGTTGCATCAAACCAAAAAGGTTCTGGGTTCAAATCCTGAGGCTGGGGCCTTTCTGAGTGGAGTTTGCATGTTCTTGCATGAGTTTCCTCTTGGTTTCCCCACAGTTCAAAGACACGTACATTAGGTTAATGGTTAATGGTGTGAATGGTTGTTTGTCTCTTTGTGATGGTCTTGTAATAGATTGCTGGACCACTTTAACTCTTAATATTTCATGAAATATGCACCAATTACAAAATCTGAATCACTCTAAAAATGACATGAAACGTAAAGGTCGCGAAAATCCTAATAGCCATCAAAATACCACTTTAATCCAAGAAAATCTCAAGTTTCGTGACATGTTTAAAGTTCCAACCATGTTTCTACATTAATTATAACAAAGCGGTGTGGCTCCAAAGAATGGTGGGTATGGTTGTTTTGACATCTCTCCATTAATTTTCCCTGGGAAACATTTCACTGTTTTTCACCATTGACATCAATATGGTTACTCAAATCTGGATTTTATGACGGATTAGTGTTGGTACCAAGAGCAGCCAAGTCTAGTCAAGTAAAGAGGTTCGTATTATTGAGCAGTCTCAGCATCAAACCCACACCACTACAGTAAGCTCCGAGGGCCAAGCATGTGCCAGTCAGCCACTATCCACTCCTTGAAGTTAACTGCCTGCTTGAGCCATTAATGTGCCCCACTCATTGAAAATACATATCTGGCAAAAAGAAATGCACTGCAAGTTCAGCGTTTCTTTATGTCATATAAGTCAGTTTGTTTTTACTGCTTTAAATATGCTGACAAAATGATTATGTTTTCTTCATTTGATTTGTTGGGTCAATTTTCATGTGTTTTCTCAAACAGCAGATATTTTTGTTGCAGTGCCACAGTTGGTCACAGCAAAGTTTATATGTTAGCAAACGTCCATTTGTGTTATGATTTCTCTTGTGGATATTGATGATTGGTATTGATGACTTAATGTTAAATGACACACATAGTAACTTTGAAGTTATGGCCTAGGTGATAAGGATCAATGTTCACCATATATTTGGATCAATTACCAAATTAAAATCTGAAAGAACTTAAAATGAGTATAAATTTATGTAAAATAAAGGCTCAGTGTGAAACATAATATCACCACTAAGAATAGCAGCATGCAATTAATTAATCATCGTTTCACAAAGAATACCAACTAAACCAAAGTAAACCACTATGCACTCGGCTCAGGCTTCTTTTTAGTAGTTTTGAGAAACTCAATTTACAAATTTGATTTTCTCTGCCAACTAAGCAGCTCGAACTGATCTAATTTATTGCTAATTTGCTCAAAATATGTAACTCTACAAGTACTAGAGTATCTTTCTCAATACTTCTTAAGTTGTTGTTTACAGTACTGAATGTGCACTGTGTCTAGTTACAGTGTGATTTCACTTGCTGGGAAGGAAGGAGAAAAACTGCTGGGAGGTGAAGGAGAAAACTAACAGTTTAAAATCTAAGGGAGTGTCCCTAACAGTGTTAGAACTTGTGAACTACTACCTTCTTTTATGCTCATGATCCGATATGATTGGTCATCATAGATCAGTTTAGCTTCAGTGACAGCAAGCCCAAATCCATTGTTGACTGTAGCACTAAAAGGCCACACAAATGTTCCTCTGTTTTTCTCTCTGGCTGTCACTGCTCTCCAAGTTTGTCTTTGTCTCTTCTTTTGTAGGTTGTAGGTCTGCCTCCAAGGTAGAACATGATTCCCCTGTCATCTAATACTACCTGCATCATAGTGATTGGACTCTTTAGACCTTTGCCTGGCAGGAAATGTAGGGACATCCCAGAACAGTAGAGGCTTTAGTTGGTTATAAAGCTTCCTTTCTGTCCCTTTGATTCCTTTTTAATTTGATATAAAACATTGAACACCACAGGGATTTTTCCTCCACTTTTTACATAATTTTGATATACATAAAACACATAAAAAATTATATATTTTTGCATGGCTAAATTATGTTGGCCCCAAACCAGGAAAACAACCTGTGACATTCGAACCCCAACTGGGAAATGGACACAGTGTCAACATTGAGGAAACATTAATCATCCAGTGTTGAAGTGGAGCGTTGTCTGGACTGAAAAGGAAAGTGGGTGTTTTACCTTGAAATCAGAGTCAATTTCCCTATACGCACTGGGTGACATTGCATCACAGTTGTGAGTCAGAGTAAATGGTGGTGCATGTGGGTGTGTGTGTGTGTGTGTGAAATGGACTGCAAACTAAAACCACAGGTTTTGTCATTGTTACTCCTCCCTGCACCAACCCTGCAGTCCAAAATGTGTTATTTCCCTGGATAGCCACTGTGGCTTTAAGTCCTTGAGACCAGTGACCTCTCTCCCTCCCTGCCTCCCTCACTCTTCCTCCCTCCCTTTCGCATGGTGAGGCTGGCACTGAGCATGAGAGTACAGAAAAGGGCATGACAAGAAAATGGTAGGGGCGTAACCAAAAGCCTGCCCCCTCCATCCACCATCCAACATTTTCTTCCATTTCACTTTCACATTCACATTTCAAGGAAAAATCAGTGTGTACTCCCAAGATATCCCCAAAGGATTACTGTAACAAGTGCTCTGTGAAAAGACAAATTCTAGTATCAAATGTGAATGTACTCATCTTTTTACACTGTAAAAGTGTAAAATGTGTAAGATTTGGCCAGAAATGAAAAAAAATGTTCAGAAAATGAATTAACATAAGCAACATCAAGTTTGTCTTTTTTAAAACTACAATTTATATTGAGTCTCCAGCTCACTCTGTCATCCCAGAGTGCAGTGGAGCCATTTCTGGTTTAACAGCACAGTGCTGAACAGGGGACAGGTCCTGCCCAGCTGTTGTGCATCTAGATATGTCAGTAACTTTAGGCTTATTTTATAACTGATGACCGTAGATTGAGATTGCATAGATCCAGTAGACTGAGTAAATACATGACAAATTGTTCATCATATTATGCTAGTCACTGATTTTGTCCACAACACATTCCTCATATAGGTCTGGGTCTGTCTGAGGCTCAAACATGTTGCTGAGTCTCTCCGACATTTCCTCCACTAATTATATTGATACTCTGCTGTTTCACCCTTCAACTAAGCAGAAGCAGTGTTGGTGGTTTTCACTTTTTATGTGAGAAAAACATTTTAAACAAAACATTTATCATATAAGCTTAACTACTATCACTAAGGTCAAGAATGAAATTCTTATAGCGTTAAATTTTACTTGGATAGCCAGATTTTTGGTGTATTGAAAGTCAGATTTAAGAGGGGAACTACTTTAAGACACTAATTTCCACGAGATTATAAGGCAGCAAAAAACAGAAAAACATGTGTCACTGTGGTCTTGAAGGATTTGTTCTGTGCTGACAGTCATGCTGGTGGTTGACTGAAGCGTAGGTGGCTTTATGTGTCTGTGCGTGTATGCATTGACCACATAGCCACTGATGTGAATGCAAGTAAATGTTGGTATTGTCATTGTAAGAGCCATGGGGTTTCCTTGGTTATGTGCAAGACGTAGCAAACGGATGTTTTCTGAAATTTAACTGCGTGCTATCATTCCACCCATGAAACCACAAAGGAAATAAATGATCCTGCTTGTTCCCACTCTGTGATATAGGGTTAGGGCTGTACAGCTCCATTCAGACTTAAAGTTACAGAGAAATACACAAAAATATGTTTCCAAGTACCTCATAACGTCATTTTGCAAGAGTAACAGAAGTTATGGGTGTTGTGGTCTCAGTATGGAAAAACACTGGTAAAAGAAGGTGGACGGGGATTTTATTTTGACTTTATCAAAGTATCGCTGACATTTTATGTAGATATTTAAAGATGTATTTAAAATGAAGTCTCATCACACTGTATGGGAGTATTGATTGTTGTTCTGCTGTTCTCACTACCGCTGCTGCTGCTATAATAAATTCTACTAGATCAAGGTTTGATATGATCTGACTTTGATCCATTCAATAATATAGCACAAAAGTATGTTGTTTTCTTTTTTACTTTGTTGGCATGATTATGAATATTGAATCTTCTGAGGCTGCAATCTAACAGGAAATGTTGAGTCACAATGCGTAATTATGAAACATTACCGTCATAGATGTCACATTTTAAGGTGAATAAACAGCTTTGCACAAATGTAGTTATTAATGCTGCAATTGTCTACTATATGTGCTACTATAGTTACAAAGTACAAAGTTTATATCTTCAAGACCCGTTTGCTGTTTGTAATTTTAGCATTTTGACTCAACAGTCTGCACTGAAGGCCAACAAATACATTATTCATGAAGAGCAGATGCACTTTTATTATCCCAATAGACAAATGAACAGTGCAGCTGTACAGCACGTATTACAAGTAATGAGAACAAATCTCAATTGTACTGAGAAACTGTAGTTTTTGATTTCTCCACTCAAACATGTGAGAGATGTGCAAGTGGAATGGATAAAACCTAGAGCATCAAAACCAACAATAGATTTGCTAAACGTTTGACAAAAGTTTTGTCTTGTTAGAAGCCTGACAAAGTTGATTCCTTTGTGCTCGATATTCATTCTTGGCCAAGAACTATTACATACACATCAGTTAACCACACAGTTGCAGTGGCTGAAATGCTCTTTCATCATAACTAACATGAGTACTGTAGTTTACTTTACTTTTTACTTGTCTCGCATACACCAACCTCCGAAAATATGGTGTTTACCTTCTCCTATTTGAGTAAAGTTTCTGCCAAACTCACTAAGATTTGGGGCTTAGAGACAGGTTTTCAAAACCACTGAAAGACAAACTGAAAGGTTGTTGGTTTTTGGTCTTTGAAATACTTTGGTTGATTACTATTTATCCCAAGGTGACATTTTTATCGATGAAAAATAGACTACATCTATAAACACAGAATAAATGTGCATATTTTATGAGAAAACTGCTATTAATCATTTCACCATGACATTCAAAATAGTGAAGTGGTTACAATAGAAACATGAAGGCTCTGACCAGATGATGTGACTGACAACTGCTCGTTGGTATTACCTCAAAAATTTCAGTTCTACGTTTAGTTTCCTCTGAGGGAGCTACATCACTAGAAATACTCAAATACTCACACACAGAAACAGGAACATTGAATGGTTCCTCTGTGCTATTTTTAGACATGTTGTCTTTCAAATCCATTTGTTTGAGTTGTGACGCTAAATAATAGCAGTAGCCAAAGATAAATCACTCTTGCCCCATTCTTGATTTGCAATGTGCAGTTTTGACTGAAGTGGAAATTTGACATTAACCTCCCCTTGAAATGAAAACAAACAAGACTGTTCCGCCTGTGTGTGTGTGTGATAATATAAATGCACTATAGAACAGTTGTCAAGTATGTGTAGGATGGTGATAATACTCTGATAAGGGGGAATTCAGTTTACTAAATGCCAAATGTTGACATACAGTATGAGAGGGGAATTCAGATTGATGTGTTTATAACTGAAAGACAGTGAAATCAATTCCTTATAAATGCTAGTGTAAATGCTAGATATATAGATATTTTATAATAGTGCAATTGTTTGTCTCCAGCCTACAATAAATTACAGAAATGCTCACAAAATGTCCCTGATACCAGATTTCTCCAAATGACTTACTACTGTGTCTGTGGTGGTTGGTTTGGGTCTGTTCATGGGAATCCCCACTTAGGTCCCATCTCATCTTTGACCCCTACTTTGTCCTCACATTAACTTAGCCAAAAAATGAGTGGCTGAAAGGAGAGAGTGGGAGAAAAAAAGCAAGATGTTTGTAGGGGACATGTGTGTGTCTGTGTGGCTGGAGAGTGATGCGACCAGACCAGCGTGATGGAAAGCCCAGCAGACTGCTAACACAAACACACTGTGGGCAGAGAAAGAGAAAAGAACGTCAAGGGCAGGGAGGTTAGAAAGGTGGGGGAGGAATGATAAGAGGATAAGTGTTTTGTGTCAGTTTTACGAGTATGACAACTCTCATTAAGATTCTGATGTTGACCAGTATTGACAAGCCCAAGGGAGTGTTTACACTAGAGTCCATTATCAAGTTTGCTCAGCAGGGAACAGATCCATATTTTGTCCTCCAGACCCCCCAACTACCGTCCTGCTACCCTCAGCTCCCAGAGGAGAGACTTGGCCCGGGTAGAGGGGGGTCTATGGAATCTGGATTTCAGAGATATTTCACACACTTAGAAAACAGTGTGGTGTGTGTTTGCTTCATTACCATAATTGAGAGTGACTGTTAAGAGGGCACTGATGGGGAGGTGTTGGCACTCCCTCCAAAATCCCCCTTTGACAAATTATGTGAATGAATCAGAGTAGAGGTGTAGTCAGCCCGGCTCCAGGCCCCTCATGGGGTCAAACAGCGAAGATAAGGGAGTGTGTGTGTGCTGGGTGAGCTTACTGCTGTGCCTAGGCTCTGGTTGTTGGCACAGTACAGATCACTGGGTACGGCTACGTGCCAAGCAAAACATGTCTGTTTTATCTGGTAAGACCTCTACCAGAGAGACAGGCGTGTGGTCATGCCAAAGATGGTAGACTATTGTGCCTTTTGTCCTTGCTTTGTCTCCGTTTTCCTCCAGCTTAAAATGTTGAGTTGTTTAGTAAGACTTTGGCTCTTTCTCAGCGGAGCAGCCGGCGAGGCGAGGTTACTCCATGTCATTGGAATCTGAGCACAATGGACCCAAATCCCCCTCCTCCTCATCCTTCTTTAGCACCAGCTTGTGAGCCCCTCTGCATGAGTTCCCACCCCCTCTTCTCCTTTACCCCATCATCCATCCCCAAACTGCCCCCCACCCCCTCACACACACACACACACACACTCACAGGAGCCCTCAGTGCCGTTAAACAGCTCCCTGAAGGCGCAATATAAACATTAGTGTTCAATTCAAGGCCACGGTTCACTTGGAATGCACCCCACCTCAACTCCTCGTAGTAAGCACTTTATGTCTCTTTCCCTCTCCCTCTCTCCTTATTTGTCTTTCTCCCTCCCTCTTTAACTCACGGCTTCTCTCTCCCTCCCTGATACAGCGTCGTTTCCATGGCACCGCCTGCCTGAGTCAGAACAGCGGTTAAAACACGGTCACTCTCTTGCTTTTGCTGTGGGATGTTCAGTCAGCAATGTTGGCGCGCGCCGGCTGAACGCTGCGCAGCTCGGGAGCCTACTCTTATGTGTGTGTGCGCGCGCGCGTGTGTGCGTGTCGGCGTGTGTAGCTCAGCTCAGCTCTGTCCCGGGATGAGTTTTCACCGTCAGCTGTGAGGAGACGAGGTCCACCGTGGAAGCCCGCGTGGACACGTCGCTCACCTGCGACTGGATGGAAATAGATGGAGCGACTTGCGCCGCAGCCGCCGTTGACGCTGCACTCTACCCATTGCTTCACCTCCTCTACTGGTCCACGGGGGAGCGCGCTTGTAAGCTGATTTGACCCGGGGATGTGAATACCTCTCCGGGATTAGAAGGTTATTGGGTGAACGACAATGCCCCGTGGCTCGACACGGCACTCCCGGCTATTGTTCGTGCGGCGGCGGACGCACGGTACCCGGTCTCCCCCGGTGCATCTCCAGTAGCTCTCGCCTACAGCCTATGCTCCTGTGCCTCCTCGCTGCTTCGCTCCGGTCTCCCTCCCGGTGTGGATAGGATAATATGACTTCCTGGCTCCGCACATACGGCAGCGTCTCCCTGTGTGTCCTGCTCTCCAGCCTGGTGGTCGCTGTCTGCGCAGAAGCCGGTGAGTGGAGGCTCATTAGGGCCAATTACATGATATCCCAGCAATTAGCCCGCATCTTGTATCACTGCGCAACATCAGCCTCATCGTGCTCTCTGCAGGGGGTCGGCGGTTTCCCCAAATGCTTAAAAGCCTTCCTATTTTTTCTAATGAGCCTCTTTAAGAGCATTTTGTGATTATATCCCCCCGATTGTCAGATGTTTTAGGGACGTTATGAACCTTTGAACAAAAAGCTTATTTTGTTGTTGTCTCATTTAACAGTAAGAAAATTATCTGGGTGGCCTTTGCAACAGTCTAGCCAGCATCAGCTTCTCCTCTCAGCATCTACTGATCAGTTGTAAAGAGAAGTTAAATGCTTCACCTGTTCAGGGGGTTGCTATTTGCTAATTGGGTCACAGCTGCTTGTTAGTGATGCTAGGACCTGCAGCCTTTCTCTGTCCTACATTCCAGCTCTGTATCTCACTGAAGTGGCTCTGGAAAATTGGATCTCAGTAGATAATTCACTTCAATGAATCATTCATCCCACTACATTAAGCCTAGGGTCCATTTTGTGCCTTTTGTCACGTTGTAAAATTTTCATTTTACATCTTAATCTCCTAATGTAGCAGATGCAGATGTAATGTTGAAAAGTATCTTGCAGCATGACTGATTTGTTGACAATTTGCCACTCCATTAATACATGTGTTGCGCATTTAGCCCTCACAGATTGACTGTGTGTGTGTCTGTGTGCTTGTGTGAGTGTGGGAAATGATCCATTGCACCACTCCAACAACTTGAGTACCTGTTCCCACACTCCCAGCCGTTTTTCGCCACTACATGCCTGTACTCAGTAGCTTCATATGAGATGCTAAATGGTGGTGCGATCATCAAAAGTTAATAAGAGATCTCTAAATATCCACAGGGGCCTCGGCTGCATGGTTAATGTTGACACACATGTTCTTTTATATGTTAATGACAGATTTCTGTCTTCTCTTCTGCAGGTAACAGTGTGTGTTGGTCTCCTGGTATCACTTCTTGCTCAGAGTGTCTCAGGCGTGGACCACAGTGTGCCTGGTGTTTCAAGGAGGTAGGGAAGTATATCAAAGTGTGTGTCTATGTGTGTGGCAGGGTGAAAGAAGGATGGGAACTTGGCAGCATTGTTCAACAGATGGAACACACCAAAGATTTCACTACGTCTGCAGATGTGAATCTAATGTGTAGGTTCCGGCTCACTGCCCTGCCCTATGACCTGTGTGTGGTTTCCAACTGCCTGTGTGTTTGTCTGTATCTCTCCTTGTTAGTCTGTCTTGTAAAAAGCCCATGCTGAATTAGCCTTGAGAAGCTGTAAAGCCTTGCAGCCCCACACCAGACACAACACACACACACACAGACATAATGCTAACCTGTGGTTAGACCAAGCTATCAACATGTGTGTGTTTAAAGACGTCAGGTGGTTTCCCACCCTGTGAACCCTAACCTTATCTGACGTCATTAAGCAAGTTACACCCACTGGTGTGTGAAAGCATTCAGACCTCTACACACACACACACACACACACACACACACACACACACACACACACACACACACACACACACACACACAAACTCAGACTCTGCCCCACAGGCAGGCACAGAGCTTATTAATGTGCACATCCCAACACTTTCGTTTAACGCCAGCTGAGGAGGCAAACTGAGTCAGGGAAGTACCGGGAAGTCTCTGAGAAACTTTTTGAAATTCAGAGTTAGGACAAATTATAGCCACAAGCACTGCCATAAATACACATAAGTCATTTGAGCTTTCAGGTTCAGCCTGTGGTCACATATTCGGCTTCATGTTCAGCTCTTACTGTGGCTGCTTTTCTCCTGTGCTATTTTAAGTCCTTATTTCTGTGATCTTGTTGGTTATGTCACACTCTTTAAATGGATTCATACCAATCCGGCCCATGACATGTTGTAAATACACAGATTTAATGGTCTTCTTTTATGTTTCTAGTCAATACTAGTGTATTTGTGAGTGTTTGTCGCATGCTAAAGTACCAAAGGTCGATAATCCATTCTAAAGCTGCAAAGCATGACACTTTTGTACTGTTTTATTTCAGCTGCTGGCTATTAGGCAGTTAAGATGTTATCTACAGTGTATCCAGATTAATTCAACACAGTGCTGATCAAATTATATGTTACTGCACTAAATAAGAAAAAGCCAAGTAGATGATCAAATGTCATCTCTGTCAGATTTCCCTCTTAGAAACTTCATTCTCCTCACTTATCAGATATACAGAGAGTACATGGGGACATGGATGAGAAAACAGAAACAGGACACTTCTTCCTCATATTCTATACTGCTGAGTAACGCCAGGTTCACATCATAAAACTATAATGGCTCTTTCATAGTTGCTAATCAATACAAACAAAGAAAATGACAAAAGTGAAACTGAAAACAAAGTGAGTAACTGTGAAACCTGTTTCATTTGAGATGGTTTCTTGTGTGAAATGAAGCAATGTTTTAGCACTCAGAACAGAAACACCACGCAGTAAAACCAGTGAGAGAAGAGGAGTGTTGTCTGCTCTGCTTCAGCTTTTCAGCCAGATGTTTGGACAAATCGAGAGATTAAAGCCGCATAAATCGAAAAACACAAGAGATTGGACAGATTTAAACAGTCATATAATTCTTAGCATCAGTGGCTCTGACATGGGCATGTGGCATTCAACTTGACTATTGTTTTCTTGTCGCTAGTTCTCATTCGTAAGACATGATACCAGCGATAACATTTTAAGAAGTTTTATATGCATCATCTTTAGAACTGTCTGCCAGCTGCTTGCTTCATCATTCAACTTCGTCTGGCTTGTTAATTTATCTTGTGTTCCTTTCTAACATTTGATGCATTAATTTATAATGTAATTTATTTACAAATGTAACATTAATAGAAATATTGCTGTTACCCCTCCTGACCTTGTGTGACCTCTGTAGGACTTTCAGGATGGGTTGTGGCCGGGTAAACGCTGCGACCTGCCTGTGAACCTGTTCAGAAGAGGCTGTGGACTGGAGTACATGGAGCAGACGGAGATCAAGGTCGAGGTCAATGCTGCCATCAGCAGCACGCAAGTGTCCCCACGAGATATCAATATCACCCTCAGACCAGGTAGATGACGACAGACTCAGGCCTATGCCTCAAATATAACTGGATCTGATTTTCTTAAAGTGTAGAGGTTATATTTAAAGTGTGTGTTCCTAGGTGCAGAGGCCAGCGTTATAGTGGCTGTGAAGCAGCTGGAGCGTTATCCCGTAGATTTGTACTACCTGGTGGACGTATCAGCTTCTATGCAGGAAAACCTGGATCATGTATGTGTTAAAACACCCAGCCACCACTGTTCCTTTCAGTGAGGCAGTGCTGAAGCATTTCACTTTTTGTCTTCATGAAAAAATGCATAATTTAAAGACCCCATACCTCTTAACACACATAATGACTTGGTATTAAATCATTGGTGCGTATGAGATGGCTGCTTCACACATTATATGGAATAAACTGCAGAATAATCAGAGCTGACATCACTGTAGTTTACCTTCTTTAGATGAGGAATCTCTCAAACTTGTATTCTTCTGTGTCATATCTATCTGTTTTTCTATTTGTCTTTGTTGTCTTTGCACCCATTTTTGGATTTCCCATACCCTGCTTGCTGTCTGTGGTGCAGTTGAAGACAGTGGGTGTAGCTCTGTCTCTACGTATGATAGAGCACTCCTCAGACCTTTGGCTGGGTTTTGGCTCATTTGTGGACAAACCTGTCTCCCCTTACATCAATGTCCATCCCTCCAAGATCAACAACCCCTGCAGGTAAGACCCAGAATCCGCTGGTTAGGTTGTTGATTGGTGAAAAAAAGTGGTAGAGCTCATTTAGATAAAGTTCTTGCAATGAATATGGTAGCTCTTCAAAGGCTGGCTTGTCATATACCTTAGATAACTTTTTCTTCTTTTAATGAGAGAGTGTGACGATTATTAAAAAAGGGCAAGCTGCTTCCTTTATGTGTTCCCAATTTTGTGTGACTCAGGCAAACTCATCAGTTGTTTGTGGCAACATTGTTTTGATGAGCTGTGCTGGGAGACTGAAACAACAGTTAGGATTTTGGCATTTGTTTATTGTGGTGGTTGTTTTGGAGCTCTGCATTCCTGAGTGTTGCAATTAAAAACTTTTCTGTTCTTGCACTGTCGCTGCCTCTCACCAGCGATTATGAGATTCACTGTCATCCTGCCCATGGCTTCCACCATGTGCTGAGTATGACGGGAAACATGAGCGAGTTCACAAGGGTGATCAAACGCCAGCGCATCTCTGGAAACATGGATACACCTGAGGGAGGGCTGGATGCTATGCTGCAAGCTGCTGTCTGCCAGGTGTGTGTATACAGATGCTGTGAACTAAATACATTCACAGAAATGTTAGTTAGGCCCAAATATGGTGGTAAGTCTCATGCTGTTAATGTAGGCATTTATTCCTGGAGAATGGTGGCAGCCTGACTCAGCAGTGGATAGTGCCACTGGAATCCCACTATTTAATGACACCACTGCTGGGGTATGGCAGATGAACACCAACAGTCATAGTTGCTTATACTATGGCTGCAGGAGGGCTGTGATTCACACCAGGCAGGGGGGCCTGAGTAACCAGTCTGCAGGGAAACACCATGGTGGTCATGAGTCTACAAATAGACTCTCCATTATGTCAGACCTACTTATAAGCTCCCTGTGTTTCCTTAAATACACACACGTGCACACACAGGCCTATTTTTCTCACAGTGTCTATGACAAGTCACAGAACATAGAGACATTGAGACATAGAGACTGTGGCTGATGGATGGATTACATCTGCTTTTCTTTTAATTGGGCATCACAGAAATAGCTGATCACCAAGGCAACTAATATAGTTCAGATGAGTAACAGGTCTTCATGTGCAGTTTCTTACCACATTTTGTAAAGTTCTAAAATATATATTTGCCACATCAGCTTGTCTGAGAGTGGCTCATACAAGGGAATAAAAATGATATCATTTGTTTAACTTCTCTACAAAATCAGGAAAGCGACATAGATCTGTGGAGGCGTCTGGTTCAAATAAAATATAAGTTGGGTTTGTTAAATTTACAGCTAAGCATAATATGACATGATTTTTTTTTTCTGTCTGTGGTTCAGGGGGCGGTGGGTTGGCGACATGATGCCAAGCGACTGCTGCTCTTGATGACTGACCAGCCATCTCACCTTGCCCTGGACAGTCGGCTGGCTGGGATTGTCATTCCCCACGATGGTCTTTGTCACTTGGAGAACAACGTCTACACGGGGAGCACCAGGATGGTGAGAGCTGCACTGACATCAGGAATCACAATCAGCGAGGAAGCTTCAGCTAGACACACAGTGCATCTTAAAGCTCACAAGTTCACAAGGTCATGCAATAATATGGACCGTACATGTCTACAGTCGCTGGAGGTAAAATGAGTTTTGTAGACTTTGAACCTGACACTTTAATAACAGATCTATTCTTTAAGACGATATACTAAAATAACTACACACTAACAACTTCTTAAACTTGTTTTGCCACCTAATAGAAATTATATGTTATTCAGTTTGTTGGTTTCTCTTTGTCAGGACCATCCCAGTGTGGGTCAGTTGTCTGATAAACTGCTTGAAAATCACATCTACTCCATCTTTGCTGTGGAGAAGCAGCAGTTCCAGTGGTACGAGGTAATCTCTCCCACACATGCACTTAACAATAGACAATGTACCTTTGTAACAGGGAAAAAATAAAAAGATTTGAGGGAAAAGATTTACCGCTCTCCCTCAGATCAAATGGTGCTATGTGAATAGTATTGGGATTGTTTGACATGTCTGACTTGTGGTGCTTTTGTAGTGTTTTTTTCTTCAAATACTATTGGGGAATTAATTGAAAAGCAGACTTTTCAAGTATTCTTTTGCCCTCACTCCCTTTTCTTCTTTAGGAGTTGGTGCGCTTGTTGCCTGGTTCCTACCTGGGAAAGTTAGGCCTCTTCCAGGCTCCAAACCTAATAGAGCTAGTGGTGGACGCATACAAGGTACAGAGCATAGCACCTCCTTCCTCTGCAACTTTAGAGAATAAGGTCTTTCTTGTTTTTAGATCCTTTTGTTTTCCCACAGTATATTATCAATCCTTAAGACAACAGGGACAAGTAAAAGATTGGAGAAGGAGTACAGAAGCACAGCATGAGCCGAATACATGAGCCCACGCAGTTTGGGTTCAAATGTTTTTGAGGAATTAGTCCACTGATCTGCTGAGTCAACATGAGCTTGGGTTTTCTTTTGGCCTTGTTTGATCATGCAAGCCAACCAAGAGCACATTCCTATTTGCAGAAAAAGGTTGTGAATCAGTTATACTATGGTGTATTTCCGCAGTGCCTGCAGTCTGTGCTGCATGTATCCACGAAACTTGGAACATGAAACAGATGATTGGAGATGTTTTTAGTTGCTGAAAGCCTAACGATACAGAAAAACACAGACAAGAACAGGAGGTTATGTAGGGGTAAGGCCTTCTGTGCATGCGTGTGACTCAAAGCGTTTGTTCACTTGGCAGCAGTCTAGGCTATAATCTCGCCTCAGGCACAGCGCTCCATTGTTTGCTGCGGGAATCTGCCGAATCCACAGATCTGGGCGCAGCCACACATACGTACTCACACACACACACACACACACACACACAAAAGCACACATATGCATCCACAAGCAGCAGAGCTTGAACAGAAGCTGACATTATCATAGCTATCAGATCCCCGCGGAAACCATGTGCCCTCATCATGGACGAATACAAAGATGCTATTTTTGTCCCACCTCCTTGTTCCCAGCAACCCCCCTGTATATTAGAAAGAAAGACAGGACAACAATGAGGGCTTTCTGGGGACATGTGACAACTTTAATTAATCACAGTTCTCTTTTTCTCTTTCTTGCTCCCTCTTACTTCATTACTTTTCACTCTCACGGATTATGGTCATTAAAATTTAAATTGCCACAGTTCTTCTAGCTCTATTTTATCTTTTCCCACATTCCCTTGCTCACCAGTAAGGCTTTATTAAAGAACAAATTAGGTAGTAAATCTGATTGCTTGTTGTTGCTTTTTTTCATCTCATCTAAGCCTAACCCTCCCTCTCTCCTCCCAGAGGTTGTTGTCAGAGGTGGCGGTGGTGGTGTCAGTGGAGGACAAGGTAGTCAGCAGGTACTGGGTGTCTGTGTCTCCTGTCTGTCCTGAAGGGTCCACTGCAAAGGACCAGAGCTGCTCGGGGGTGCAGCCCAACCAGACGGTAAACACACAAACACATATAATTTTAGTACGCAGAAGTATCAAAGTACACACACAATGAGTAAGAATTTAGCCAAATGTTACTCTGATCTATCCAGTAATGTTTGAATTAAGATCCTAGCGATGCAAGAGGACATTTATTGGTTGGATTGGATTACTCTGACACATACAAACACCCACAAGACATCACTGAGAGCTCTACGTGACAGGAAAGATTTGGTAAATAATCCAAGTTGAGCGGATTATGGGCTGTATTTAACAGGAAAATATTTTCATGGGATTTCAAGACCTTTTCACCCTAAAATCCCTACCTTTTACCCAACTATTTGACATTTATTTATAGAAATAGTGTGTTGGACATCCGTTCCTCCATACCTGAACCCGATTTTATCTAATATATTAAAAAGTCCAACAGCACTGAAACAAGCTTTTTCGATACTACACTAAACATCAATGGAGACTAATAGGAGCATTTTGACTCCATTTGGAAATTTTCTTGTTGTTCACTCCCTAAATTGCCTGTGAGACTCCTCTCTTCCTTATTAACCTTTTGGGGCTCTTAACTTTTTCAAACACAAAGCTGTTTAATCACTGCTCTGCAGTCAGTCCCATTGTGTACAATGGGACTGACTACAAGCGAGTGAAGTTCAGCCATTTAATCCACGGGTGGATTAATGTGAATTATGGAAAATACCCACGATTACCAGAACTGTGATAAAAATCAAGCAAACAGCCAGATTGTTGATTCAAAGCTTTAGCTTGCACAATGTGTATAAACCACATCAACAGAGTAGTTATTTAGCTACAATGCAGTTTCTTATCCAACTATTTAAGTCTTATCAGAAACTGTCATAACTATGCAATGAGAAGTATCTAATTTAATGTCAAGGAGAAAATGTTCTTCAGTCTCTAACAGAAATGCATGTAAACATCACCATCATCATAAATTCCAGTCATTAATCTGTATTTCCTTTTCTTTTTTTTTACTTGTCTTGCCTTATATGAAGATCTCAGTCTTGTATTTACCTTTAGTATCATCAGAAAAATCTACTTATCCACAGCCATGCAGGCATCTCTGTGAGGCTGCTGTGACGCACAATAACAATGCTAACTTGCTAATGAGTAGCAGCTTATTTACCATGTGCACCCTCTTATTTTATTGGTGGACCACTTAAACAAAGCTGTATTATAACCACATCATCTTTGTCTTCCCATGCAGGTTTACTTCAATATCACCATCGGCCTACAGTCTTGTCCTGATGATGGCGAAGATGAAGATGTGCAAGTGATGGTCCGCCCTGTGGGTTACAATGAATCTACAGTCATTAGGATTCACTCTAAATGTCACTGCAGTTGTGGATCAACAAGGCAATGTCATGACGACAGCCAATCACCATGTACAGGGACCCCAGTTGGCGCCAATCAGAGACAGAGGCCAGATCATGGACTGATTAACAACTCAAACAAAGATTCAAACTGGAAATGCAGAGCAGAAGGGTCTGATGTGGACTGCAGTGATCGTGGTGTGTGTGAATGTGGGAAGTGTGTGTGTGACCAGAACAAGCTTGGAATAGTGTACGGGAAATTCTGTGAGAGAGACGACTTCTCCTGCCCATATGAAGGGGGACTCTTGTGTGGGGGTAAGGCGACACTCTTGAAAAATTTTTTAAAGTTTATGTACTTTTTGCTCATAGAGATATAACAAAAAAAGAAGGAAGTATTTAATAAAGTGTTAAAATGAACAAATTTCATGCAAAACATATACAAACACATTTTAATTCACTTCTGTAATTATTTTCCTCCTGTCACTCTTTGTCCATCTTAGGACGGGGTGTTTGTGTGTCAGGTGAATGTGTGTGTGAGGACGGCTGGATGGGCAATAGCTGCGCTTGTCCCATCTCCAAAGCAACCTGCCAATCAGCCAGTGGCTTGTTATGCAGTGGGCGGGGAAGATGTGAGTGTGGCAAGTGTGTATGTGATGACCCCCAATACTCTGGAGACCTCTGTGAGAAATGTCCCGCTTGCCAAAGCACCTGCCAATCATATTGGTACTTGTCAGTTTCTCTTTCACCACCACAAAGCATGATGGACCGACTGAACTCTTTCTAGCTGAAGCTGAAACACTGCTTTTTGTCTCTCCTCTAGGACGTGTGTAAACTGCCACCTGTCTCATGGTTTCACCCAAAAAGAGGCAGGACACTGCAACAGCACCTGTGCATCAATGATGGTCTACATGGATGATGTATCAGGTAAACCCAGTTTAGCCAATAGAATAATTGCTGTCAAATGCCACATGTTAGTTCTTTGACTAGAATAAAAGGGGCTTAACTTTGCCTTTGTCTGCCTTTTGGTGTTGGGCAGGTAACATACAACAGGTTTATCAGAGTACTTTTTAGCTAATAACTGCAGTCAGGAAAGTATTTTGCAAATTTGTCTCTACCAGTGACACCTGTCACATTACATATCTGATTCATTGTTAGAGTAGCATAAAGATATCAATTCATGCAGCTAAGGTGAAAAGTGAGAAACTGTTCTGATCTCTTGTGTGTGGATTGTCACTGAGCTGAGTCTTTCTGGACTGAAAATCATCTCACTTGTCTCTCTCTTTTGCTTTTTTTGTCCATTTTTAGGTCACACAGGGGAGATGTGGATTCAGTGTATTTACATCAGTAATGACAGCTGTCACTATCGTTTTCAAACCAGCTCACAGTCTGGTCAGACCCAGCTTCACATTAGCACAAGACCAGGTATAATGTCAATACACACATGCTTTTATTTGAGGTCACTTCCGTTGCTACCATTGCTGCACTACTGCACCCTGGTGTATTTGAGTCAGCAAGTCTGCTGTCAGTGTTACAGCTGTATTTTACATTTCCCCTCAGTTCCCAGGTCAGTTTTTTGATTTTCACAGCTGGTCAGACCCAGCTTCGCATTAGCACAAGACTAGGTATAATGTCAATACACACAGACACACACACATAATTTAAAACCCACTACTTCACACATGCCCTGGGTTACACACACACATATAATTGCACATCCAAGTGTAACAGTTCGTCCCCGCCTTCCCAATTTTTGGAACAGCACTGCTCATTGTGCAGCCCCACTCCCCCTTCTCTAGCCCTGTCCCAACAACCCCACCCCCCCCCCCCCCCCCCCCCAACCCCACAGGGCACCCTCCTCCCTCCCCCCCCCCCCCCCCCCCCGT